>OX439483.1:68573321-69773321 GCA_949320155.1 Melangyna quadrimaculata | reverse complement strand
CAAGCATTTTCCAGGCGGAAGTAAACGCCATAGGTAAAGGTGCAGAAAGTAACCTTGAAAGAAACTGCCGAAATCGTAACATTGCCATCATGTCAGATAGCCAAGCCGTGCTTAAAGCGTTAAGATCCTATGCCATTAGCTCAAAACTGGTATGGGTATGCTTGCGGAGGTTAAATGAACTGGGCAAAAATAACAATGTCTAACTCTATCGGGTACCGGGTCACGCGGGTATCGATTGTAAAGAGGAGGCAGACTCCCTAGCCAAAATAGGAGCAACAACCCCCCTAACAGGGCCGGAGCCCTATTGCTGAAATTAGGTGAAAATGCGATCAAAAACAAGATCAAATTAGAAGAGGAGGCAAAAAGATCCAAAATTTGGAATAAACTCCCAAAACTGAGGCAGGCAAAACTTCTACTTGGGAACTACAACCAAGAACGGCACAAAGCCTTCATAAATCTCATCAGGAACAGAACATAATAAGGGGCAATTCGAAGTTTTTGAATGAAATCTAGGTCTTGGTGTAACGTTTTTGCTTCAAAACCTAACCGGAAGTGACTGCAAAAAAGCAGACGAAAATTCCTTCACGAATACCCCAGCAGACTAATTTTATTTTTACTTTATTGCAAGGTTCAATTTAGGGACTCAATAAAATGGATTCGCAGGGAGTATGGTTCTTACCTTTACAAAGAATGCTATGATGAATATGAAATATGAAACGTCCAAATTGAAACAACTTTCTGCAGAAAAAATTAAAAATTTAAAAGAACAGATGAATTTCATTCGTGTAGAACATCAATTGTTTTATTTAAATGCAATTTCAGCAGATACTGGAGAAGGGAAAGAGAGAAAATAATTAAAAAATAAGTAAATTACAACATATCAAAAATTCACTTAACACCTTTTTTAAAAACAAAATTTAATTTAATACAAAAAAGTTCCTAGATAAAGGTGTTAAATGCACAAAAGTGTAAATATCTCAACAACTATTTGCGTTAAATTAAAAAGATTCCTAAAATTAAGTTCACCTGAGTTTTATTGATTTAAAATTATCCATACAGTATTTTTATTATTTTCATAAAAAAAGTTATAGGCAATAAACTTTAAATGCTTATAACTCAAATGTTTAAAAATGTCGCTTACGTCCTCCATCTTCTAAGCGCTTCAAATATTTTTCCTTTTTACGGTTGCGTGTTTGCTTTTTAGCGATTCGGTTTGGTTTAAATAAAACAAGATTTCTTTCGAATCAATAACTTGCCTTTAAATTTTCTATATTGCAACTATACACCCATACCAATCCTCTATACATAGTTTGTCTGTAGATACTGAAATAAAAAAATTAAACAAGTTTAGGTTGCTGTCACCCGCCTTCGTTTGGAAATTTCCGTCTTTTTTTCTACTTAATTTTAGTTTAATCCATCAACAACAACACCCCGAATGAAAAAAAAAAAACAAAAAAGATAACAATTGTTTATATACAGCTACGCAAAGTCTATTAAATAAAAATAAAATAAAAAAAAAAAAAACACATGATCTATAAGTATCACTCATTTCAATTTTGTGTTACCAGTCGGACGAGCCTCCAATTTTAGCCAATCCAAAAGAAGCATAAGCAAGTATAAAGAAGTAACGTGGTGTGTGCTCGAGACACAAATAATCTTCCATAGAAATCTGCCAGATACAATCAAACAGCTATTTGTACAGGCGGTTTTGTAACTGTTTACGGGGCACAACGAATACATTTTCGCATATAAAAGCATTGGCCAACCGTTTTGGCAATTAGTTACTCGTAGCTTCAGTAAATGGAAAGATCAAGTGATAGAAACAGTGATCTTATAGAAAATTTTGACAAGAAACTTTGGAGGAACATAGAATTTTTAGAAATAATTTGAAAATATAAATAAAAAAAAAACAATTAAATTCAAAATTTAATTTTTTTTTGTGGAAATATCTTTCGTTAAACAACACAGCAACAAAAAAATAATCTCAACATGCCTGATTTTATAGAACAATCAAATGTGTAAGTTTATCATCTCAACCAAATCAAATCTCACCCAACTACTCTCTGTTTTTGTTTTGTTTCTGATGTAATTTTTTTGTTTTATTGCGTGCATTTACAGATTGCCTACATATTTGTTAAAGAACAAAGCCCAAACGAACTTTGGACTCTACAACCATATTCGAGGAGTGAATATATCCAATGGTAGCTTGTCCAACTTGACTGCGAATGTGAAGGCATTCGTTGAGCAAGCTGTTTCGCTTTGTCAACCCGATCAAGTGCATATCTGTGATGGCTCTGATATGGAGAATAAGATGCTTTTGAAACAACTAGTCGAAGCTGGAACTATTGTGCCATTGCCAAAGTATGAGAATTGTTGGTTGGCAAGAACCAATCCGGGCGATGTGGCTCGTGTGGAGTCGAAGACGTTTATCTGCACCGAGGAAATGCAGGAAGCTATTACAACTCCTGCAGAAGGAGTCAAAGGAACATTGGGAAATTGGATTTCTCCCAATGACATGGAGGGGGCTGTACAGAAACGCTTCCCTGGATGCATGAAGGGAAGAACTATGTTTGTGGTGCCATTTTCAATGGGGCCAGTTGGATCGCCACTTTCGAAGATCGGTATCGAGCTTACCGATTCAGCGTATGTGGTGGCATCAATGAGAATCATGACCCGTATGGGCATATCAGTTCTCGATCAGCTGCAGAAGTGTGAGGAGTTCGTGAAGTGTCTTCATTCAGTTGGAACTCCAGCAAATGGCGTTCTGGAAATGCCATCTTGGCCATGTGATCCTGAGAGAACGATAATCCTGCACAAACCAGCAGAGAATCTAATTGTGTCCTACGGTTCGGGCTACGGTGGCAATTCTCTGTTGGGAAAGAAGTGCTTTGCACTGAGAATTGGAAGCACAATTGCAAAACGCGAAGGATGGTTAGCTGAACATATGCTGATCCTTGGAATCACTAACCCTGCGGGTCATAAGAGGTATATTACTGCAGCGTTTCCATCAGCTTGTGGAAAAACCAATTTGGCGATGTTGAGTCCTTCCTTGCCAAACTACAAAGTGGAGTGCGTGGGAGATGACATCGCTTGGATGAAGTTCGACAGTAATGGCGTTTTGCGGGCGATCAATCCGGAAAATGGGTTCTTTGGAGTTGCTCCAGGAACTTCAATGGAAACAAACCCGATTGCTATGAACACAGTTTTCAAAAACACCCTCTTCACAAATGTAGCCTCAACATCCGATGGCGGAGTTTACTGGGAGGGAATGGAGAGTAGTCTTGCTCCTGGAGTTAAAATTACCGATTGGCTAGGTATGCCTTGGGAGAAGAGCTCTGGCAAACCAGCAGCACATCCTAATTCCCGCTTCTGTACACCAGCAGCTCAGTGCCCAATGATTGATCCAGCCTGGGAAGATCCAGAGGGTGTGCCAATCAGTGCAATTTTGTTCGGAGGTCGTCGCCCTGCAGGAGTGCCCTTAGTTTATGAGGCGAATTCATGGGCTCATGGTGTATTTGTTGGTGCAGCGATGAGAAGTGAAGCCACTGCAGCTGCTGAATTCACTGGAAAGGTTATAATGCACGACCCCTTCGCTATGCGTCCATTCTTTGGCTACAACTTCGGTCAATACCTGGCGCACTGGTTGAGCATGGAAAAAAGTGAACGAAGCCTTCCAAAAATCTTCCACATCAATTGGTTCCGCAAGAGTAGTGATGGTTCATTTTTATGGCCCGGTTACGGAGAGAACTCCAGAGTCTTGGAATGGATTCTAAAGAGAGTTGATGGTGAGCCATGTTATGTTGAATCACCAATTGGTCGTATGCCAACCAAAGATGGACTTAACCTGAGTGGAATGTCAACACAAATCGATGTCAATCAACTTTTCTCCTTAGACAAAGACTTTTGGACGGAGGAAGTCAAGGCTATTTCAAGTTACTTTGAATCACAAGTGGGAGTTGATTTACCACCTGCCGTCAATGAGGAATTAAAAAGCTTAGAAAGGCGTGTGGCTGAAATGTAAATAAGTTATATAATTACATACCTATATATAATACTTTAGATTTAATTTTATACTCTTTTAAGATAACTACAACTTAACTTATGTACCATGAATAGCATGTAAGGTAATATACATACGTATTTTTTGAATACGTTATAAGGATTGTATTTGTTTGTTGTTGAAACAACAACAACACAAAAGAAAAATATGCAAATAAATATTAATTATACACAAAGAAAAATATGAGTTTTACATTTTTGACGCAGTGATTGAGGAGATTTTAAAGTTGGGTATATCTTTCCAGCGTCATTATTACCTACCTCTTCATACTAGAAGATTGAGTTCAAGCAAGATTTCAATGACAGCTGAGATGTAAAAAGAAAATTAAAAAAAAGGAAAAAGGGTATTTCAAGGACTTTTCTCTTTAATCCAGATTATAGAAATTAACAAGAAAAAAATCTACAAAAGTTAACACACAACGAACAAATAGGTGGTATACACTTGTTTATGTACACCTTAGTATATAGGTAAAGGTATGTATTCATACAGCGATGTTTCAATGGTTGTTGTTTTCTTTAAAGAAAATTAAGGATTTTTTGTATAACATTCTTTGAAAGGTAAACGCGAGATTTAAAGGTTGAAAAAGGTACAAAGTCCTAAGCTAGTTAGTTGAAAATGAGTTTACTTTCCAGCTAAAGTGGGGTTAGGTTAAATTTGAGCTTTGGAAATTAGTTCCTATCGTTTTAATGCAAATTGAGTAGGAACACATTTCAAGGGAAAATATTTCAATTAAGTTCGAAACAGTCAGTGATGAGTTTGTAATGAAATATACAAATTATGGAACTAAATTGGACATATTTAATTTAATTTAATAATTTACTTATAATCTAGAGCATAATTGTTTGTTTTATCCGAACATGTGGTCTTATCATTCTCTTAAAAAAAGGTACGATGAAAATCTTTTAAAAAATATTTCGGTATGTTTACAGGTAAAGAAAAATTGAAGCAACTTTAATTTGATATCTGCATTTGATGTTAAAGAACCATACAAGGAAGCCCAATATTCAGAATCCATTATTAGTCCAGGAAAATTAGACAAAAAGTTCGGAAAAATTATATACAGGGTTTTTGTTTTTGAATCAGCTTTTTTATACTGTAATGAATTTTTGAGGAAAGCTTTCCATCGATCCTAGCTCCGCGTCTATTGAAAAGAGGGGGTCAAATGTCACGAAGCTGGTATTTCGCTGATTTTGGATGTGCGTGAAGTTAGCACCGCCTTGTTAGATTTTCGTTAAAAAAATGTTGTGCTGCCATGTGCCGTATTTAAAAAAAAATTGTAATAACGGTTTCTTTTTTAGAGGGTTTTCAATTTGTTAGCGTGAAGTTAGCACCGCCATTTTGGATTTTCAAAAAAAAAGTTGTGCTGTATAGTGCTCAACTAGTGCTGTCATCTCCCGTAAATATTAAAACAAAATTCGCAAATTTGCTGATTCTGCGAACGTACTTTTTTTTGTTTTGCGATTTTGAAAAAAATAAAACTTGTGCTGCATTGTGCTCAACTTGTGCTGCCATTATCCGAAGAGATAATGAAAAAATTCGAATACAAAAAAAAGTACGTTCGCAAAATCTGCAAATTTGCGAATTTTTTCTTAATATTTACGACAAATTGCAGCACAAGTTGAGCACTATGCAGCACAACTTTTTTTTTGTTTGAAAATCCAAAATGGCGGTGCTTACATCACGCTAAAAAATTGAAAACCCTCTAAAAAAGAAACCGTTTGTACGATTTTTTTTTTTAAATACGGCACATGGCAGCACAAGTTGGGCATATTGCAGCACAACATTTTTTTTACGAAAATCCAAAATGGCGGTGCTAATTTCACGCAAATCTGATTTTGATTTAATAATCAAACAAGAATCGTCGACTAATGAAAAATGGCGAAAATATTCATTCCAATTCATCATTCAAATATATGATCAAAAGCCTGTATACAAATATAGGAGGTGAAAGGGTGTTTTTTAAGGTAGGGGGGATTGCAGAACGAAGAATGGGGTGTGCACTTATATTGAAAAAGAATATAAAAATAGTTTCAGTGAAACTGTGCAAAAATGTGACAATTGTCATTATAACGAAGACATGTTTAGAGTATACGGGTGGTTTTTGAGGATGGGTCAGGGGGTATTCAAAACCGACAAATTATTTTGAGTTAACCTAGGCATATAACACATCGTTTAGGGGTATGTTGCTGAATCTAATAAAAGAAAAATCAAGACGCTGGTGAATACATTCATAGAGAAATATCCCCTTTTAAATGAAAACGACTATGAGAGCCAAACCAGGGAAATCACTCTTTAAATAGAACATCTGTGCGGCTATAAATTCGGGATATTACATAACATCGCACATCGCGAGCGTTGTGATTTTCAATGTAGATATGTATTTAGGTAGGTATTCTAGTTCACATCACCTTAGAGGATGAGTACCTACAAGATGCATTTTTTTTACTTAGTGGTACCCCCAGTACGCCTAATCCACAGTCACCACATACCTTTTGATATTATTTTATAGTTTTCAATTTTGTATATTTTTTTTTTTTTGTATTTTTACTTGCGATAGTATAGGGCAAGTTTAGGATTCGTGCAAAAAAATAATCGAGATAATAATTTTTCCTAACATTACGATTATAGAGAACGCGAAAAAATTGTGTTTCGCAATTCTGTCTGTCTGTCCGTCTGTCTGTCTGTCTGTACTTCGACCTGCAGCCTTAACGGCTGAAGCGATTATCTTCAAACTTTGGACTTAAGCTTCTTATGTGATTCCCTAGAGGGGAAATTGATTTTTTTTTTTAACTCAAAAAATAACGGTACCTGTCATACAACCAGTATGCAAAATTGATTTATTTCAAAAACGGCTCTAACGATTTTGCAAAAAAAAATTACGAGCTACTAAAATTATCAAAAAATAAATATTTAGGTAGAAAAAAAAAAAATTATAACGGTTATTAACGGTACCTGTCATACAATTGATTTTTTGGTTTTCAAATTTCTCGTTAACTGCTGCACCGATTTAAACCAAAATTTGTACACAAAAGGTCCCTTACAATTTTAACAACTTCTCATATAAAAATTTTCGAAAAAATAATTTTTGGATTTTTAAAAAAATATTGAATTTTTTTTTTGAAAATTCAATATCTTGAAAACGGGCAAATATTTTTTTTTTAGTTTTGTGAAAAATTGTATTTTTTTAAATACTAAAAGTTCGCATACCAAGTTTTATTTTAAAAAATGGCCAAGAATTTTTATCCAGGGTTTCCCGTAAAGGATGGTCAAAACTGAATATGGTGATAGGCCAGGTCATGACCTTTCAGAATTTGGTAACTTGTTCATACCGAATCGTAACGGTTTTCGAGTAACAGTTTTTTTTCGAAATTTTAAAAAATACTTTACTTTGAACCAGTTTTTTGCTCACCCTGTCCATAATTGACTTTTGTTTTTTACAATTTTTACACTAAAACTTTGGCTAATAGTTTGACTTATTTTACTGAATAAAAAAATGTTCTTTACATTACCATTTGCCTACAAACTAAAAGATAAACTTGAACTTTGACCAAACTTAATTTTTGACCTCAATCTTCTTAAGAGTTCGATGAATAAAATTCGTATGACACAATACAGGTTTTATCTTACAAAAATATATATCTTCCAAATACATATTTTTCTGTAGTTTTTAAAAAGGTATAAAACTTGCTAAGTCGGTGCTCAGATAGAAAGTTATAACCGTTTGAATCCAATAAAACAGGTTAAAAATAAAACATTTTTGTTCAAGTATATCGATAAAATTAAAATATCTTTTCAAATATAACTCCGACAACACTGAATTTTGGTGGAGAGCTTCATTGTGATGTCTTACGCCTTAAATTTGGGCAAGGACTTTCGATTTTGTAGGGTGAAAGGGGAAAAGTCCAGTATTTTTAAAGATTTCTCGAAAACCATCAGGTTTTGGAAAAATTGTAGCTTATAATATTCTTATAATATATGAATAGATAACTATAATTTTTTTGTTAAACTAATGGATTTTGATACAAATGAGCGCATATGCAATGGTGGAAAATATTTTGTCCCTGTTTTTGCAAAATCTCTTGCTCCGACGAAAAAAGTGGTTGATTTTTTCTGTGCGGAATTTTAATAGCTACCATTTTTCCAAAGACAGTTCTTGATTTTTTGAATTTATTTTATTAAACAAATCAGACGGCATACTTTTTTTTTGAGCTCGATCGGTTGTAGCTATTAAAATAACCAATTTATAATAATCATAGTAATCATTTATATTTTTAATTGTTTTTAAAACTTTTTTTTTAATGAATACATAATGTTATGAAACCAATATATACATTGTCGATTTCAAGCTACGTTAAAGTTGTTAGCTACGAGAGCAAGTTTTGTGCGATGCAGTCGTGCCCATTTATTAAAAATTAGTTTGATGGTCCTGCGCTGTCATCTTTAACATCGAAATCCGACTCCATTGTTGAATTTAGTAAGCACAATAAATCTACATCGTCTTCCAAAACTGAATCTGCAGCTGCAGGCTGTTTTAAAACAAATGATGGATCTGTATCATATTTCGTCCTCTCGCGGTGAATGGTAATAGATTTCGTTCCTTTAAAAAATCATATTTTCTATCACCTCTTTTATGGCTGGAATCAATTAAGGTTTGGATTCCACGTTGCACCTTTACAATGTCCCCACAAGACAGAGACATTTTGCATATAAATCAATAATCATTTCTTTCTTGTTACATTTTATCAAATTTTGCTTAAATATTATAGAGAAGCTGTCTAAGACGTCCGTCTCAGACAAAATATTCTCAAATAATCTTATAACCGCTACTTAATTTTATTTAATTGAATTTATATTTGAGGCCCGATGACCAAATAAAAATTTTCGGCTTTTATTATTTTATTATTACTTCTTATTTTGGAAAAAAAAATATGTATGTATGTAGGTATAACATCTTCATTATTTTGTTTACTAGATAGATCATTAAAAAATACCCTAAAATGATGTGCCATATATCTTTGTTACCTCAAAATAATATTTCAATTTTGAATACCCTCTGACCCCTCCTCAAAAACCACGCGTCTACCCTCTACACGTCGTCGTTATCATGACAAATGTCACATTTTTGCAAAGTTTCACTGACACTATTGTTATATACTTTTTTCAATATAATTTCACAGCCTATTCTCCATTCTGCAAACCCACCCTCTTCCCTACCTTAAAAACACCCTTTTACCCCATATATTTGTATGCACGATTTTGATCCTCTATTCGAATGATAAATTGAAATATTAAGGCCAAGTTTCATTAGTCGGCGATTTTTGTTTGATTGTTAAATCAAAATCAGCGAAATACCATGCTTTGTGACTTTACACCACCTCTTTTTACTAGACGCGGAACAAGGATCGATTGGGACCTTTCCTCAAAAATTCATAACACCATATAAAAGCTGATTCAAAAATAAAAACGGCAAATTAATTTATAAATTAAAATTGGAACTATAGACTAAGCACCACTAAAGGAATCTGATGATTGGTGTGGCAGCCATGAAATTGCAATAATTCCAGCCGATATACTACTCGGTGGTAGCCAACACAAGTGGTTGTTGTTCATTTAAAACCTTCAGTGTAAATATGACGGAGCGAAAGCTATGCAGCCTAACTGCAAGTGTTATCACGAAAAAACACCCTTAAAAACCCTGTATATAATGTTTCCGAACTTTGGAGGAATTAATGTCTAATTTTCCTGGATAATAAATTGTTGCAACTTGTTCGTTTGAAATACCTAGTCGGTCGGTGGTCGGAGAGTTCCGGAGACTTCTTCCGGATGGGGATTTAACGAAAAGCTATAAGTTGGCGATGAGTCCAGATTTCATGGTTTTCTAAAGAAAGATTATGCCAAACCTTTGTACGTTTTACCACTTTCAAAACCTGTAAATAAATGTTAAAGGCAATAAGATTATATTGACGTAATATTGTTTTAATTTAAGCAATTAAATTGCCTTGTTGTTTTGTTGACGAGAAACAAGAATAAATAATTAGTTGTACAAAAAGTTAACAATAAATCGATAAATATGTGAAGCGTATGAACCTGAGCTTCGCACAAATTCACCAAATCGAGCACTTATCGGGCAGTATTTGAGTTTAAAATAACTAGTTTTTATTAAAATATATACGTATGTACATAAGGGTATTAGTTATTTCCCAATTTCATTAATTTGAATATGGCAAAAAATGTTCTACATCACAAACAAAAATGTATCGGGGTCATTGACCCGTGCCACTAAGGTCTTACTTTACTCACTTTTTCCATACAACATTATTTTTTACCTTGTTGACTTTTATTTGTTGTTGTTCTATTTGTAGTAGCCCGTAGTGTAATGGTTAGTGCGTTGGACTGTCAGGTCTGGGTTGTTGGATGTTGGAGGTCTGGGTCCACTTCCCGTCCACCTAAAAACTAAAAAGTTTTTTTCAGGGCTACTGCCTCTTGCGAAGAATTGACAAATCCTCCAAGAGTATCACTTGGATCTCGTTTAGCCGTTTGAATTCGGCATAATTTTGGAGGTCCCTTCCATTCTTGTCGACACGGGTACACATAAATGTTTGCTTAGATTGTACTAAAACAAACACTTCAACTTGATAAATTCCCAACCTCCACCATCTCTCCACCTATTTAAATGCGTCTATACAGAAAGCCAATGCGGGGATTTCGGGAGAGGAGAATTTGTATTATGTGTTCGACGATAAAATTCTGCGTCGATGCCAACACTAAAATTTCATATGAATTATTTTGTGTCTGTAAATTAACTAATTAGTGTCTGGTAAGATCCTATCTTTCTGGGACTGTTAAGGCTCTAGTTCGATGTAACTCAGGACGCATAGACAAATAGACCGTCGGACGTCCTAACAAAAATTATTTTGTTGGACTTCTCCATCATCGTAATGCTAATTTTGATAATTTAAAAAAAAAAATACTTACAACAGAAAACAAATTATGAAAAAACAACGGTAACTCTTACAACCTGTTATACAATTTCGTAAATCCAGAAATTTCTTCTTTTATTTTATTTTTTAATAAATTTCTTTTAATGAACAGTTTTTGAAAAATTATTTTTCAAACTCATAATTAAAAAAAAAATAAAAACGGGCACGACTGGATCGCACAAACTTGCTCTCGTTGCTTACGACTTTAACGTAGCTAGAAATTGATGACGTACAAGAACATAGCCATAGGTTCTAAAATATTATGATGGCATTAACAAAAAAATTAAATAAATTATTACTATGAAATTTTTTATTTTAATGGCTTTGAGACTAAGAGCTTAAAATAAAGTATGCCATCTGATTTGTTTGATAAATATGAATTTATGAAAAAAAAAAAAAAAAAAAACAATTACAAATCTTTGGAGCGGTTTTCTTAAAAATTAATTTTTTATATACAAAATGTTTTGCTCATTTTTTAAAATACAATCTAGTATGCCAACATTCAGTATTTAATAAAATACAATTTTACACGAAGATACAAAATTTCAGTAGCCCGTTTTTAAGATACTGAATTTTCAAAAAAAAATATTTAAAATACAAATATTTTTTTAAAACTCCAAAAATTATTTTTTTGAAAATTTGTATATGCAAAATTATTTGAATTGTGAAGGAGCTCTTGTATAAAAAAAAATTTGGTTGAAATCAGAGCAGCTGTCAACGAGGAATTTGAAAACAAAAAATGGGTTCTATAACAGGTACCGTTATTAACCGTTATTGGTAAAATATGTTTTCATCAAAATATTCACCATACCTTAAATAGTAAACGCACATCTTTTTATCAAAATTCTCGGAGCCGTTTTCGAGAAAAATAATTTTTTTCTTAACGGATTTTCAACATTTGTATGGAAGTTACCGTTATTTTTGAATTTATAAAGACGAATTTTTAAAGTAAGAAAAGTAGTAGTAGTATTAAGTAAAGTAGTATTTTGAAAATTTTGACCAAGCCGTTGTAAAAATATTTAGTTAAAAAAAAAATTGATTTTTTTTTAATTTTCAAAAAATGTTGGTTCATAATAATATTTATACTTTTTAGAAATTTTATCATAAAAAAATGAAAATTGTCAACTTAACTGTTTTCGAGAAAATCAAAAACAAATGGTTGTACTGGATGTATCCAAAATATTCAATTTATGAAAATAAAAAAATTATTAAAAAGTAGCATTTCCTTACTTAATTTATTTGATTTTTTTTTTTAACAAAATCCTTGACCCGTTTTTGAGAAAATATTATTTTCCTTTTTGGCAAAAAAAAAAAAATAAATTTTTATTTGTGGTCCTTAAAAAAAAAACGTCTAAAAAAAACGTCAAAAAAAACTATTATACCAAGTTTGAAGAAAATCCCTCCAGCCGTTTAGGCGGGCGAGGACAGACAGACAGACAGATTTCCACCTTTTTTTGCGTTCACTATCATCGTAATGTTAGGGAAAATTATTGTCTTGAGTTCGATTTTTTTTACAAATCCATAACTTGCCATATAGTACCTACCTATATATCGCGAGTAAAAATGGCCAAAAAATAAATGAAATAAGGCCCCAACTTGTTTTCACTTTTTTTTGGGAAACTGAAATAATTGATAATTCATATTGAACTTTATTTTTAAAAATTATATAACCTTTCAAACTGTTAACTAAATACTTGAATTATATCGCACGATTTCTTGCAGTTATTCTGGCTTTATTTAATTTTTCATAATTTACATGAAAATGCTAAAATAACAAAAAAAAAATTGTCAAAATCCGCTAATCGGGTACTCATATATTTGTAGAGAAAGGTTATACCTATAATTGTGTATAAAGTGTTTCTTGAAAATTTCAAATTTTTCATCATACTTTGAATTTAAAATAGTATATATAAAGTTGACGGGACATTTGCACACCCTTTTAGTACGAACATTTTTGTCCCTCCCCAATTATTTTTATTTAAAAATTTAGCCACATTTGTAAGCTAAATTTTGAGATCTTAATCTTTAAAATCTGACGAGTAGAAATGAAATTAGGATTGTTTAAAAGGAAAACAGCCGATTAGAAAAAAATTTATTTTAAAAAATAAAATTAAAAAAAAAAAAAAAAAAAAAAAAAAAATTAATTTGTTCTAATCGGCTTTTTTCCTTTTAAAAAATCCTAGCTTCATTTCTACTCACCAGATTATGGCTACATTTTTAAATAAAAATAATTGGGGAGGGGCAGAAATGTTCGTACTAAAAGGGTGTGTAAATGTCCCGTCAACTTTATATTTACTATTTTGAATTCAAAGTATCATGAAAAATTTGAAATTTTCAAGGAACAATTTATACACAATTATAGGTATAACCTTTCTCTACAAATATGTTAGTAATTTTATATTCGTTGATCTAACGGGAAACAAGTAGGGGCAGTTTAATAAAATTAATCTACACTTTATTATATAACATTAGAAGCTTTGTCGTGCTACATCTTGAAAGCTTTTTGACTTACATTTAATGTTTTATAAAAAGCATCAAAAGTGATTTTTGGTTTGGGTGGGCATTGGGTGAAATAAACTTGAAAAACCGTTTTTAAAATCGAAAATTTGCTGGTTTTTCAACAATAACTTTTTATAGGAAGGAGCTATCAAACAAAATTTTAAGACAAAAATAAACAAAAATGACTACTCTATGACTAATAGTGGTTGAAAAAATTGAGTAAACACTTTTAATCACCTTTTTCAAAATGGCGGACGACGCAGAGGGTGTTTTTACTGGAAAAATGTGGTTTTAGAATCCCCAAGATGTACTATTTAAAATAAAACAATAAAATTCTCCTCCCTAATTTTTGTAGATATTTTTGCTAATTTGATTGCACTATAACGTTTTTAGATTTTAGCTAAGAAGGGTAACATTTTTTGTTTTTTTTTTCCTACTTCCAGATTTTCTACTCATTTTCAAAAATCGCCCTTTTATCACAGATATTTTTATGGACTGTTCTGATAAGGAATTTCAAAATAATCGATTTTCGTTTTTTTTTTTGTTTTTTTTTTCTCTTCTCATAAACTTGACGGTTTAAACCGAGCAAACAAATCGGTAACCGGTTTCTGTTTTTTAGAAAAAGAAAGAAATTTTTTAAACGTTTTTTTATAGTTTTATTTTTTAAATAAATTTTGTAAAACTTAACATTAGAATAAGGGATCATGTCTACTCATGTCTACTAAATACTAATGTAACTAATTTAAGTTACGTAACTTATAGTATATACATAGTTCTTACAACAATGTTGGTTTAAAATGATTACAACAAAATACGAGCAAATCATATTAAATTAACATTTAATTAAAATTAACTCTTTTTCGAAACATTTTTGCAAATCATGTCACCAGTATGTTTTGTCTAAAAAAATTCTTGTTTTAGAAAACTAGAAAACAAACAGTTTGGACGTTTTTTAGTTAGGTTAAAAGAGAAAGAATAAAATATGTGAGATACCGAAGAATTGGTTGTAAATAAAAGCGTCAAAGTAAAATAACCGATTTTTTTCAATTGGTTGTTGGGTTTTAGAAAACAAAACACCGGTTAAAACTGAGATAGAAAAATCACAAAAAAAAAGAAAAGACTATTATTTTAAAAAGATTTTCGGTCATATCTTTGTACTGAACATATACCTCACCTTAAAAGTACTATAACTTTGCTAAGGGTAGTTGTGTATCAACTTGATTTTAGTGTCAGATTCAGTTTTGAAAAACACTCTAAAATCATGTGTTTTAAGCAGCGTCCACATTATGCCAATCAAAACTGTTTATTTACATTGTCCGTCAATACGCTCAACATTTTAACCTGTCCACAAACTGCCTGTTAGTGTTCGTGTTGGAGCGTATACGGTTATGTGTTATATGACATATTTGCCATGTACCTAACCTACCAAGGCACAAAACCCCATGCAGTGTCTATACAAATCAGTTTGTTTATTTTGTTTGTGGCTTCGTTGTTGGGCATCTCCAAGCCCAGTAGTTACGTACGTCTATGGAAATACTCATTGTTTACCTACTCAATTTTGCACGTGCATTTTTAAAAATAGCAGCGTTTTTTGGTCTGATCTTTTCATTTCAAATAACAATACAAATAAGACTACACACAAAATCAAAACAGTATAAAGTTACACAAATCAAAATACAAAACAAAATATATTGCACGCATATGCCACAACCACAATAAAAATGATATCGGTGTTGATCAACACGTCCAGACTTAAAAATTATTGTTCAGTCGACTCAACATTGTTTATTTCAACCCATTTGAATCGGGTTACGTTCGTGTCAATAAAAGTTGATCGACTCTGTTGATTTACACGACCGCATTAACTCAACATTGTTGATGAGCACTATTGATATACACAAATCAACATAATGGGGACGCTGCTTTAGGCTTACAATGTACCAAAGAACATTTTCCTGTTTGATATATGTATAGGTACATACATACACCACAACTTCAATTCTTACATTAAATAAAACACCATTTCCTACTAGATACTTTTATAGGTTCATTTGGCTCTTCATTCCCGTGGTAAACGAAACTTTTTAACAAACATTTTGTCTTATTTTGAACGTCATAATTTACAAGGATCAATTTACTATCCACACAATGGTGTAGCTAAAAATTGAAAAGGCCTGTTTGAAAGTTCAACTGACATTTATTTCTTTTTAATTACTATATGTAGATGAAAAAATCTATACAACTAATTTTTGACGATTTTCTATAACAAAATAACATCAGGCGTCTAGTTTTCAATGGCATTAATGGAAAGTTATCAGTTTGGGTCACACAAAGCCTCTTTTGTATAGCCTTTCCCATCCATGGTTCATCTTAATTAAATATTTAAGTCATCTTCAAACTTGTTGATTCATAAGGCCCCCTGTTAACATCGGTTCATTATTATGGTTACTTCAATTTCAGTCGATCAATTCTCAAAAGGTATTAAATGTCAGATGTCTTTGTTACCCAGTTGCCTCTTACTTGTAAGACTTGCTATAAAATTTAAAAAAAAAATATTTCCAAATCTCAAAGGTTTTACATACAAAGACACCATCAATGCATATACAAAGCTCTATATAGTAAGTCAATAAGCAAAACAAACATTGAAGTCAAATTCCTCATACTTTCCAACCTAAAAAATTATTTTCTTTTATGATTAATTTCAAATTTATGATTTCAAAGGAATAAAGTTTTATGAACTTACAATTTTTCGATGATGTCTCATAGCTACAATAATATATATTTTATGCAAGTCTGAACTTTTACCTCTAGCCATATTTGTGGGGTAAGACTTGTATCATCCCTTATACTATTGGTATAGTATCTTCAACCTTCGTATACATAAAGATATATGTACATAAACACATTATGTACTACTATATGTATGTACACATTTGAATTCTCATCTCTTATTCGTAACAGCAATATTTCATATTATTGGTTGACCTGTTTTGATCTTTGAATGCACCAAACAAAAAAAAAATTGAAAGTTTTACCATCTTCTGCATGCAAAGGTCAAATAAAGGCCCTGGGGTTCATAATATTGAAAGGAAATATACTTTTTCATTCTAATTGCCTTCGATGCAACATTTTATAAATAGAGTAAGTTCTGGTAATGTGGTATAGTTCGGTAATGTTGTACACGTTGTTTTTATTTAAACTAAGCATGATTCGACAACGATTTTTGAACTAGTTAGCGACGACATTGATGTAAAGAGAAATGAGTAGTCATACACTTCAAAATATTCAGTTCTCTCGAGAAAATTGACGAACCATTACCGCATGTGCGGTTGAATTTTTTTGTGACTATTGTTAAAAGCGTAACCACTCGTTAAAAAAAAAATGTAAAGCGTAACAACTCGTTAAAAAAAAATATTTTTTATGAAACATATCTTTATATATAATCGTTTGTTATTAATTTACGTGGATTAAATGAAAGTTTTGTATAATATCTCTATTTCCGCTAATGTGGTATACTAACCAGTTGCTATTGTAGTATAGTATACCACTTTATCTTCCCTAAAAGTTTTTACTTAAAATTGAAATTTGTGTTGTTCCTTGCGTAGATTCTTTCCTTATAATGCCTAAAAAAGGTGAAATTCGAAACTGGGACCCTGAAAATATGAAAAGAGCTATAAATACTGTAAGGTGCCATAGCATGGGAATTCTGCTAGCTTCAAAAACATTATGTAGTCCCACACACAACATTACAACGACATGCTAGAAGTACAAAATCTTTAAAGGATCTTCTTTCTACAAAGTTGGGCCGGAAGCCAACCCTCAGTGATTCCATTGAAAAGGACCTTGTTACCTATCTCCTATAAAATGGAATCGCGTATGTGGGGTCTCACAAGACGAGACATAAGGACGTTGGCCTTCGAAATTGCACAAAGAAACAATATACCAAATAAATTTTCTGTGATTTCGGAATGTGCTGGAAAAGCTTGGTTAAGCAATTTTTGTAAGCGTCATAAGAACCAGCTTAGTATTCGCACACCTACCGGCACATCTTTCGATCGCGCAAAAGGATTAACAAAAGAAAATGTAAAAACATTTGTTGACTTGCTGGAAAATCAGTTTACAGAACACAATTTTCCACCTAATCGCATTTGGAACTTAAAAACCAGAAGAATTATTTATTTATGTTGCTTGCTTTTCTCCATTTTTAATAAAAATAAATAAAGTTTCTCAAGTACTTAGTTTTGTTATGAAGACAGTATACAAAATATGATAAATTATAATGTGGTATAGTATACCACATTAGAAGGACTAAGTGTACCACATTACCACCCACTCTTCAAATGTGGCATTTTCGAGGTTAACGCAAATTATTGATCAAATCTTTTTTTATTTACAACCGAATTTGGTAAGACACGCCACACACGGAGCTTATATGCTAGTGTATAACTGTACGAGTTTAGGGTCAATTTGATGTAATATTTTTTTAGGTACGTGCAAAAAAGAAACATATATACCACATTATCCGACTTTACTCTAGTTCTTTCACTTGCACTGCACCGTTGAAAAAAGGGCTTCTCTATAACATCAAGGTCTGCCACTTAAGTTACTTAGAAAAAAAAAGTTCAAAACCATGATCTCGAATCATCTCAAATGTTTTGTCTGAAATTTATAAACCAAAATATTCTTAATTACCAAAACTTTTTCTTCATCATAAGGTTACAAAAATGTTGCTTTTCATTTTCATTAATTCAGAGACTTAGTATAAATCTTTATGGGCTTATCTTCATTTTCATTTTCAGGATATTCATAAGGCCTCATAAATCATTAGGTTTTTAGTCACTGGGTTAAGCATTCAGTTAATGAGTGTTTTATTCTTATTAAATTACAAAGGACACCACCTGTACCTGCAATCTTTTTGAGGTACCTACGTCTGTATCACATCACAAATTTATTCATATACCACATTTTTATGAAATTTAAAAAATAATCATAATAACTTTGAGTTAATTTTTTTTTTGGTAAAAAAGAAAATTAGTTTATTTTCCATGTACAAAAAACAACAACACTAAAGATAAATTAGGGAAATTGTTTTTTATTGCCATTAAGATAATTATCACCTAATGGCCAGCGAGAAGTTCGTCTGCACATCTTCAAAATACTTAACTCAGACTCATTCGACCTCATAAGCTGTTATAAATTGCTCTTGAATACTTTTTCTCTCTTTGAAAAGCATTCCATTTAATAATACACACGCACACACACAAACACAGATCCACGCACACAAGCTTATAAAAATTGTAGGAAAACGAATTCAATTTAATCCTCGCACCAAAACTATGGCAGAAACAGAGTCCTTAATGTGACAATTGATACCGCAAATGATGGACTATTGAGCAATTTCATAGTCTATTCTGGATGGCTGTAGTGGCATAGAGCAAACAACACTTCTTCTATTCCTCCTGTGTGCTGCTGGGCCGGTGCGGTGGTGCCATCGTCCTTGTCATCGGTCGTGTCATTCGTGCTAGAGCTCATCGTGTCAGCTACATGCATTGATTGGGATTGGAACAAAAGACTTGTATCCTTGCGTTCGTCGTTGAGGAAAAGAGTATCCCGAACACATCAAATTGTATTGTATCTTCTAATCACTTCCAATGTTTATTATTTTTTTGTTTTATTTTTATTTTACTTTCTCGTGAAAAAAAGTTCGCATGTCTGCGGGTATACTGAGTGCTCATGCTCCCCTAAAAATATTGCTTTTTGTAGTTGGCTTTTGTTCTTCCTCTTCCTCTTCCGGCCACCAGCCACCCGCCGCCGCCGTTGTCGTATATTTCGCCTTTTGATTTTCGAAAAGCCAAAGAACAAAAAGTTGCTGCGAAAGCGCATGGATAGATTCGTATATAAATACGAGTTTCTATGTAGATACTCGTAGAGAAGAAGAAAATCGAATCACATAAAAGTTTCGTAATGGCATGGAAATATACAAAAATATTGTGTCTTAGAACAACCCCATATATACTGGTGGTGCTGCCATGCGGGGATCTGTGTTGTGCTTGCAGAAATGTACCCCCAAAGCAACAGCTGACTATGCTGTGTTACTAATGTATTTCGATTCTATATAGGTGTTCGTTTGTACAGTGATGTGCAAAAAAGGAAAAAAAAACAACGTTTACAAAAAGACTTCTTTTATTCTATTTAGGAAGTTTTAATTTATGATCGTATCAAGTGATCCACCAAAAAAGCCAATATTGAACATTGCACCCCAATAACAAAAACAACAACACAAAAACAAAAACAAAACACTACTCAATCCATTTGCATCTTGTTTTCTTTTTAAAAATGTTTACCTAAAATGTTTTTCTTTTTGTTGGTTAAGATTTTATTTTTCACTTGATATTTTTAGCCTTGAAAGGCCTTCAGTTTATTCCCACTGTTTTCACTCTGACTATTTTTTAGAGTGTAATAACTTATCAATAATATTACTACCTATCACTTTGCAGGAGAAACATTTTTGATTGTTAGAACTTCAATATTTCAACGTACACTGTGGCGTATGCGTACTTTTTTTTAAAAGTAAGAATGAGAAATTATTCTTCTGAAACTAATTGTGCAAGTTTAACTGGAATCAAAATACTATTATATATTAAATATTTTATTTATTTGTATAACATGCTCGTACAACCATTTAGTCAATTTTTTAGACTTAGGATTTATACCAATAGTAATGATTTTATTTGTGATACAAGTTCAAGTACATGTACATTTGTTTGAACATGACAAAAGTGACTACATGTGTGCCAAAACTCAATTTTTTTTTATCAATCATTACCAAAGTTATGAATTTCCAAAGTTCGATTTACAAAAATACATTGGGTTTCCCATAAAAAAAAACTTCAGGCGATTTGGGAGCAGGTTCAACGTTAAATTATTGACCTAAAATTTCACAGGATTTTTGTTTGTATTTTATTTGGAACAAATAAGGGAGGTGCGCCATTCAAAATAAGACGAGTTATAAATTTGTGAAAAAAAAATTGAACTCAAGATTTTGATCAAACTTGCTATTACGATAACAGGGAAGACGCAATTCTATCTACCTGTCCGTGTGGCTATAGCCTTAACGGTTGGGTGAAATTTCTTCAAACTTGGAACCTACTATCGGGTTTTTCAACAGGGACGCTACAAAAGTAGAGCAACAGGGACAGAAAACGACGCCATATTTCTTGCCGCTCTTTTGACATTTCTCTTCAGTAAGGTTTGCCATTTCATGTTGGAAAGATATACGAGCCAACAACGAGTCGAAATTATTAAAATTTACTACCGAAATTCGGAGTGAGTGGCCTCAACGTTAAGAGCGCTACGTCCAATTTATGGTCGTCATCAATGAGGCTCAATTCTGGCTGAATGGCTTCGTCAATAAACAAAATATGCGTTATTGGTCAGGCAGCAATCCACACGTACTCCATGAGTCATCATTGCATCCCGAAAAAATTACGGTTTGGTGTGGTTTATGGGCCGGCGGCGTCAGTGGGCCGTACTTCTTCCGTGATGATCTAGACCGGCACGTTACTGTGAATGGGGATCGCTACCGTTCAATGATAACCGAATATTTTTGGCCCCATTTGGATGATATGGACTTGGAGGACATGTGGTTCCAACAGGACGGCGCCACAAGCCACACAGCGAATGTCACAATCAATTTATTGGAAACCAAGTTTGGAGAACGTGTTATCTCACGAAATGGTCCAGTCGCTTGGCCGCCTGGGTCTTGCGATTTGACACCGTTAGACTATTTCCTGTGGGGCTTCGTCAAGTCTATGGTCTATGCCAACAAGGCAGCGACGATTGATGAACTTCGTACGAATATCGAATGTGAAATTGCAGCAGTATCGGCCGATTTATGCTTGAAAACCGTCGAAAATTGGGTTCAGCGTCTGGACTTCTGCAAGCGTTCCCGTGGTGACCATGCAAAAAGAAATCGAGTTCCATACATAATGGCATCGAACGTTTTTCCACAGGAATAAAGAATTTCATTGATATCCAAAACCGTTTTTGTTTTATTTAAATAAACTTTTGTAGCGCTCGAATTGAAAAACCCTTTATTTTGTTTGTGTATAATGTCCACACATTTTGTTGTCATACCAAATTTCTTACCCGCTAAGAAATTTTTTTTTTCTCAAGAACAGCTCCGGAAAAGGCAACTTTTTATTAATTTTTTTGCTGAAAAATGTTTATTGATGGTACCTCCCTGCTAAACATATCATGTTTTTTTGATTTTTCTATTTTTTCTATTGGTTTTTCCTCCTTTAAACTTCAAAACACAAACACACAAACATAAGCAATCGAAAAAACACCGTCAATTCATTCTTCTCTTCGCTCTTTGCTCAACTGCTGAACATACGCTCTCTTTGAAACAATTAATTTAGAAATAAAACACGTCTTTCACCGTCTTATAAAATTTGTTTTGTATCCCTTTCTTTCCTGAGCATTTTTGTTTCTAGAGCCTCTTTGTCCAACACGCAACAACAAAGGAAAAAATAAGACGCTGTTCCTGGTGTTATACTGGCAGGCTGGCACTTGGTATGGAATGAAATGTTTTTTATTCCTTTGCTTGACTCCGTTTCTCTTAATATTCGATCTGTTGGGTGAAAAAAAACATGCTCTTCTTCGACTAATTAGGATTGTTCAGTGAGGTTTTTTCAGATTAGAACAGAACAGAGTAGAACAGAAATGTCAGACAGGATAGAACAGGCAGCTGTCTGACATATGTAATTGTCAAAAAAAAAATTCGAGTTTGGTGGATAAGCAAGAAATACTTTTTATTAAAAACAGTTAGAAATAGTATTTATTTAACTACACAATTTAATGAAATTTAATTTATGTTGTTTTTTTAAATATTTATTTGTTTGTTTCCAAAGTAAAAGCACAAAGAGCCACGAAATTTGTTAAGAAATATGAACTTTCAAGTGACAGCAGCTGATTTTGACAGTTGTCACAAACCTGTTCTAAGTTGTTCTACCTAAAAAGTAAGAACAGAAAATCCTGTTCTATTCTGTTGCAAACTGTTCGGAACAGCCTCACTGAACAGCAAATCAGAACAGTTTAGAACAGAAAATTCTCATTGAACAGCAAAAACTTGTACTTTTCTGTTCAAAACTGTTCCAAACTGTTCGGAACAACGTCACTGAACAAAGCTATTTGCTATGAAAGTTGTTAAATACATTTTCTATTTTTGTTTGCTTGTTTATTTGGTTAAGCTTAGTTATAGTCTGAGAAATGCGTAATTTAATATGGGTAAGCGGTGAAAAATGAATTCATAAAATTTTATTTTAGATGTAATTGCAGAATTTCATCTTCTACAGCATATCAAAAGTCTCGCAAAATCACAGCAGTGGCTTTTGGTATAAAGGCATTTAAAGAGGGGCAAAGGGAAGAAGGTATGATTTATCAATATGAAATATTTGCAATGCGTAGTGCATAGGCTTCAGAGGTAGCTGGTCTTGATTCCAATTGACGGCACTAATAATTTATAAATTAAAATTGAACATAAAGACTAAGCACCACTAATAAGGGATCTGATGATTGGTGTGGCAGCCATGAAATTGCAATAATTCCAGACAAATACAATGGTGGTAGCCCACTCAAGTGGTTGTTGAACATTCAAACATTCATAAATAATATAAATGACGGAGCGAAAGCTATGCAGCCTAACTGCGAGTGTGTTATCACACAAAAAACCGAATTGGAAAAAAACTATTCTTTTTTATGGGACTTTCTTAGAACAACAAGTTAAATATTAAGAAAAATGGTAGATTTGGAATAAAAGTTTCATTGAGGTGTTGTTAAAGAAGAATCAAAAGAGTTCAAAAAAGCATCTGTAATGAAATAGGGTTTATTTAGTTAGCTGTGAAGCTGAAGGTTTTGTTCTTTATTTTTTGTTTGATAGCTATGTATGTAAATACTTTAGATCTAGGTTTTTAGTCTTGGTATTTATTTTTTTTTAAAGCATAGATTGTTGCTTAACAGATTTTCTCTTGGAGGAATCAATATCTTTTATTAATAAAATATTGTTTTAATGAAAGGCCACTCTATGCGTCGTGTCCTATTAAAATAGACTGCAAACGGAAGAGTTGTTTTTTAACTAATTTTAATGTATCAGCTTGTTTATTTTTTTGTTCAAGATACAAAGAGGTAAGTTTGGGTTTACTGTCGCAGATCAATCATTTTCGTTACGTCTTCCCATTTCAAATTATTGACGCCACGCCACTGGTACACAGCTCTGTTTGATATATTAAAGTACATAAATACTAATTTTTTAATAAGCTAAATAAAGATATTTAAATAAAATAAATTTTAAATTTAACACTTAACCCTCCAGTGGGCGCGTGGGTAAATGAAACACGAGTGGGCGCGTGGTGTACGATTGTAGACCATTTTTTTTGCAAACAAAATATTTGGTAAAGCATTTTTAGTATCCAAATCGAGATCAGATTATTGAGGAACATATTATTTGCCATATTCATCACTTTAAGTCAAACGGTTATTAACACACTAAAAAAAAAAAATCGTAAAAATAGATTTTTATTAAAAAAAAATACTCAAAAAAAGTTTATAACAAAGAAAAAACTTTTTTGAGATCAAATAATTGACCAAATTTAGTGGTTAATTAAAAAAAAGGAACATTATACCAAAAACAAAAAAAATATAAGACTTTGAAAATTCATATTTTTTGTGATAACATTTTTTTAATTTTTCACAACTAACAAACAAAAAAAGTACAATAAACATAAGAACAAATTCATTTATAAGTTTAAAATCATGGTCAGATTATAGAAGAACATATTTATATTTCCACTTCATTACTTAAAGTTAAACTGTTATTGATACACTGAACAAAAAAATACTTGAAAAAAGTTTATAACACACAAAACTTGTTTTCTGCGTTAGTTGAATCCATATTCTATATTAAATTCACATTTTTTAAAGAAAAAAGTTAAAAATGTACTATTTCTGACTGACAATTACAAAAATTAATGAAATAATTTTGTAACACCAGTGGACAATGGGACAATGAACACCTATATATCTGACATCTGCCCTCCCCGGTGAACAATAAGCATACTAATAAGGTAGAACAATCAATTATCTACAGCTATTGTGAAGTAAGGTGCAAAACAATTTTTTTTTCTGAGAATGGCGGTATATTAAAGAAGGGTGTTCTACGACCGTAGACCACGCGCCTACTGGAGGGTTAAAAGGTTGGAACCAAAAATGGGCAAAAATGTATTGAGCGTGGGCCCAGCACCAATAAGAACGGCATTCTTATCGTATATAGGTACATGTTTATGCATTTATTATCCGTTAACCGTTTGTTAAAATTCGCTGTCTGACAAAATTTATTTAATTTTGAATAAAATTATTTTTAGGGTCACTTTTCCTTTTTTCCATATTTCTTCTTTAATATTTTGTGTATTTTTTGCTTGATTTTTGGAATTTGGAATTAAGTTCTTTGAACCCATGACACACTACCTGGCATCGAAGATCTAAAGATGCCAAAACGAACAGTAAAGGTAGAACTTTATTGGACTTTGGGGAATCATATAATCTAATAGTACTAAACTGCAGATCCAAAACTGACAGCAGAGGTGAATTTACATTTGTAAGAGGAAATGCATGTTCCGTAATAGATTACTGCCTTGTATCAGAGGATTGGGATTGCGATATTACTGATTTCGCTGTCCACTCACAAAATTTTTCGAACCATATGCCAGTGTCAGTGTCACTGAAAATGAATGAAGGTTCAGTAGACATAGACACCGAGATCAATTACCCCAGATTGGTGTGGAGAGATAGCAATAAAACTGCTTATCAATTAGCTATCAACTCAGAATTAAACATTCTGCAACAAAGTGAAGAAACTCTTACGATAGAAGGTTTGCAAGAAATCATTCGTAAAGTAGCACCGAGGGTTTCGCCAAAAACACAAGTACTACAGGCAAAGCAAGAATGGTTTGATAGTGAGTGCTCCCGAGCTAGAAACAAAGCCTTTGCATTCTTAAAGCTGTTTAGGATACATAATACTGCCTTTTTTAGAGAAGAATATACGAAAGCTAATACTTCTTTCATAGCGCTATGTGTCGAGAAGAAAAAACTGTTTTACGAAGAAAAAGTGCAAATTATTATTGCTAGCAGGAACATAAAAGAGTTTTGGAAAGCAGTTCGGTACATAAATGGTTCAAAAATAAGAATCGGTATAAATATTCAGGCATCCGACCTTAAAATACACTTCCAATCACTTCTGGACGTAGAAAGTACAGCGCTGCCCTTCCAATACTGTTCAAATCTTGTGGAGGATCAAATCATGGATCAATCTTTCTCATTAGCAGATCTAAAAGCGGTATTAGGTGAACTGAAGGAATCCAAAGCACCAGGAGAAGATCTCATTCCACATGAATTCTATAAGTACTGCACCGAGGAATTCGCCTGCAGTTTACTTCAACTTTGCAACGACCTTTATGAGAACGATTTTTCCCCTTCATGTTTTGAGTCAGCGGTAATACTTCCAGTTTTCATATGGTTGAAAACTATAGAGGTATTTCATTGCTTAACACTGTACGGAAGATTAAACGACTTACTTGTTGGGTGGATAGAAACGAGATACAGAGCGAATGTCAGGCTGGTTTCCGCGAAGGATACTCAACGGTAGACCACATCTTTACGCTTAGTACTATAGTTCATATCTACCGCTCTCAAGGACAAGCTATTTACGCCCCATTGTAGATTTTAAATCTGCATTTGACAGCATAGATAGGGAATTACTGTTTTATAAACTATCGACAATGGGTATATCCACCAAAATGTTGAAAACGTTAAAAAAAAATTATATGCAAATTGTACAGCAAAAATCTGGGACGGAACGTTATTGTCAGAAACCTTTTCAACGCCCACCGGACTACGGCAAGGATGCACCTTAAGTACACTGCTTTTCGCTTTATACATTAACGACATAGTATCGTCCTTAAATGGAGGAATCAATATATGTAGTATTAACTTAAAAGCTCTTATGTATGCAGACGATATTGTCCTTTTGGCGGATACGCCAAATGATGATTACGAAACTAGAAGATTACTGCAAATTGTGGAATCTAACAGTTAACCGCTCTAAATCCCAAATTATGATTTTCGGTAGAGGCAAGAGACAACGCAGTGGAAATTACTTATGGAGATACGAAAGAGAGCCAGTGGAAATTGTGGACAGTTAAAAGTACCTAGGGCTTATACTGACACCACAAAGCAACATGAAGCTACATTTTGAAGAAAAACTTAAAAAGGCGAAAATTGCAATAAACACAACCTGGAGAGCATGTATGCAAAATACTCATATAAGTCTCCCAGCTAAATACCAAATCTTTGAAGCAACAGCAAGGGCAGTTATGCTTTATGCATCCCAAGTGTGGGGATTTTCACAAAACGATAGCATAGCACAGCTGTTAAGATTTTTCCTTAAAAGAATATTGCACCTTCCGATGACCACACCCTCCTATATGCTTCACATAAAGACGGGCTTACCACCAATGTATATTACGACATTGAAACTTCACTTCGACTATGTTATTTAAGTGTTTAATATGAATGAAACCCGGCTACCCAAAATTGTAGCAAATCTTGCCGTGGACAGGAAAACTTCCTTCTTTGAAAAGTGGATAGAGCTAGCTAGAGCTAGAACTGCATGTCCCTTACACCTAGATACCATAAGCACCCAGCAGATGAAAGCAGATCTATATAACATCATTAAAGTTCTCGATGAAGAGCTACGCGAGTCATTTATTGAAAAAGCTCGGTCTTCTGTGTATAGAACTTATTACTCCCAACTAGAATACGATCTAAGAACGAAAAGCTACTTCGACACTAGTAATGGAGTCGATAAAATATCTACCCTCTTCAAAATACGTGGAGAATAACTACACCTCAACTACATACCTCACCGCCCAGTTCTACCAATAGTTTGCAGCCTTTGCAATATGAACACCAGAGAAGATACAATGCATTTTGTAGGCGTTTGCCCAATACTTATCGAACTTAGAAAACTATACCTGGGTAAGACCATATTCTCAGCCGAAGAAGTTCTTCGCCTTTTAAATGGAGGATCCTGGAACGCTCTGTATAAATTCGTCAAAAATGCACTCAGATATAGAAACCAAATTTTAAGAGAAGACTTTTAAACGTAATTAAACATATAATGCACCCAAGAATGTAATACACACCTCAGAAATCATTAGTTTTTAAAAATATTTATGCACCATAAAAAGTATCATGCTAATCTATAAAATTGTCATTCTGGCAGATGGCTTTTGCTATGTCATATAAGATTTGTAAAAACCAAAATGTAAACTATGTATATATTGAATTTTAATAAATCTAATCTAATCTAATCTAAATCACACTACCTGAATATTTCCAGATTTTTAAAATTATGTTTAGGGGTAGCAAGCATCAATTTAATGCAAAAAGCAGTTTTTAATTTGTAAAAAATACCAATATTGAATTCTAAATAATATTTTTGATGTCCAAATCATATCTGGAAAATAACAAACAAACATCAATTTGTATCTCATTTATCGTAATTAAAATGGGTATTATTCTCAAGATTTTAAATAGCAATTCGTCAACATTGGACAAAACAATCAACAAAACCACCCACAAACCACCTTTTTATATACCATTAAGGGTTGAATTTTAACTTATTCCTTATTCAGTAACGAAGAAAATAGTTCTACAATTTTTTTGTTCAAGCTACAAAATCAAGTACAAGTTTACCAATTAACAAGTTACGCCCATTTTTAAGGACTAAAGAACGTTAAAAGCTATTTTGAATCAATAATTCAACAAGTCCAATTAAATAATGCTAAGTCTTCTACTTGGCTGATTTATTTCAGTAGTATATAGAATTTGTATTATAAAAAAACCATTCACAAGTTTAACAGTTTATCTAAAAAAACGATAATGAAAACGAAGATTTAGTGTAAATATGTTTTTTTTTTGTCTACTTGTTCAAAAACTTGTTTACTCCTGTGTTAAGTGAGATCACGGAAATGGCTTTAAGGAAGGTCAGCAACTGGGCCAGGAGCTGTGGACTAGGAGTTAACCAAAGCAAAACTGAACTGATGTCATTTACTACCAAGACTAAGATACACCCCTTCACTCTACCCTGACTCAACGGCCAAACACTCTCACTCTCCTCTAAAGCTAAATATTTAGGTGTAATTCTCGACCCCAAATTAAATTGGAAGTTGAACATTGAAGAAAAGGTCAAGAAGGCCTGTATAGCGTTCTATGCCTGTAGTAAAACTTTTGGTAAAAAGTGGGGGCTTCAGTCGAAGATGATCCTGTGGACGTACACAGCCGTGGTACGACCGATCCTCACATACGGTTCGATTGTATGGTGGCCTGCACTTAACGTTCAAGGTTCAAAGAACTGCTAGCACTGGCACGATAGGGGCTATAAGATCCTGCCCGACTGATGCCTTAAGTGTTTTTCTGCACCTTCTACCACTTGATTTACATATTAAATAACTAGTATCTTGCAGCGCTTTAAGACTTAAAGAATCAAACTCTTGGTTTGCCAAGCCCTATGGTCACAGCAATATCACAGACTTGATTCCAATGGAAATGTTTTCGACTCCCACTGACTACTGCACCCCTACAATGAGTATCAGTAAGGATTTTAATGTTAAATTTCCATCCAGGAAGGATTGGAATGATAACGTCGTGACGAAAGATTTCGACACAACTATCTTTACTGATGGATCAAAGATGGAGTGTGGCGTTGGTGCAGGAATCTTCTCTGAGTCTCTAAATGTATCTAGGTCCTTTCGGCTACCTGACCTTGCTAGCGTCTTTCAAGCTGAATTGCTGGCAATCAGGGAAGCTTGCAGGTTACTAAAAGCAGATCCAAACCAAAACCGTAATGCAGCTATTATTACAGACAGTCAAGCGGCTGTTAAAGCCATTAATTCAGCTACAGCATCCTACAAACTAGTCCAGCAATGCCGGAATGAGCTTTGCGGGTCTGAACACTGAACTCAATGTCACTCTTATCTGGGTCCTGGGTCACAGTGGCATTGAGGGCAATGAACGGGCTGACGAGCTGGCCAGGCAAGGTTCACCCCTTCATGGCTCACTTGCGGAAAGTGTCAACATTCCGCTTGGAGTTATGAAGGGCAACATTCTCTCAATTTATCTTACTAAAGGAGACCATAGGTGGAGCAGTTTATCAAACTGTATTATATCTAGGAAGATTTGGCCCACCTATGACAAGAACCGAACAATTGATCTAATACGCAGACCCAGGCAAGACATAGCCAGAGTAGTTGCAACTTGTAGCGGACACTGGCCAATAGGAGAGCATGCAGCGAAGCTGGGCATACCTCACAATACTGACTGTCGGAGCTGTGAGGACCAGCAGGAAAAGGAAACAGTAGTGCATTTCCTCTGCAAATGCCCTGCTCTGGCCAAAGCTAGAAAACAGTCACTCGGAAGAGCATTCTTTGACGACATTAACGAACTTTCTGAAATGAAGATCAAAGACTTGATTTTTTTTCTCAACGCGACATATTGGCTCTAGGACAAATTTCGGCTGCTTCTGCATTATACCTTCCGTCGATTCCCTATGATCACAAGATAGTGGACTAGGGTTCTGGCGGAGGTTTGTGGTGCACAGCGGCCGGATGATCATCCAATCAGATCAGTGGACGCTCCAGTGCCAGCCAACGAACTGCCTAGTGGGCTAACTGTGGATGGTGCGGGTGCGGGTGCTGATCTGGTAGAGTGAGTGATCCACTTTCTGATGATTGTGCTAAAAGCTACAACAAAATTCTATTCTAAACTAAATAAAAAGGGACGATATCCTAAGGATATGCCCATATTTTCTCTCTTCAATTCCATCCACAGGTTCAAACGAGTTATGGTATCAAAATGGCGCACTTCAGCGCTAATTGGGCTATGGGATAGACTGCCCGTGGCCGACATTTACATATTTGTCAGTATTTAATTGACAATTGCGACAGGAAACTCAGTTACGGTCAAGTGTTGACAGTGAAAAGTCATAAATATGATAAACGATATATTTTCAAGTGAAAGTGATGACGATTCTCAGTTGGGTCTCCGTGTAATACGTTACCGGCGCCCTCGGAATTTTAAACAGAGAATATATAATGATTTCGAATGGCCTACGATTTTAAGAAAAATTTCGTATCGGAAAAACAGCCGCGAAATATATTTTATCGAGAATTGGTGCAGGTTTACAGCATCCCACAAAGAGGAATTACTCTCTGGATGCTAAAACCTAACCATGTGCATTACATTGGCTTTAAAGTGGAACTCAGTACCATGTAGTTGCCGATGGACAACAACTTTAGTACACTTATTTTGAGAATGTTATTCATTTTTGAACTCTCTATTTTTAACAACTTAATTTGTTTTTATTATGTTTTATGTACTTCACTTTTTAATAATAATTGAAAGAGTGCCAGCGTTCTGTTATTTCTAATAATATCAAAAAAATTAGTCGAAAACGATGAACATTGAAACAAAATGCAAAGGTTTTATTCCATATTTCATCGTTTTTCGATCATAACACATTTCAAGATTATACAATTAAATTGTCACGACAAATTTGTCAGTAAGCTTAGGTAAGGATGACAATGACAAAATTGTCACGACAAATGTGTCAGTATATGAAAATGACAAAATTGTCATGACAAGTCATTGTATTTTTCTGACAAATTTGTCACCTGTCAATATTTTATGAAATAAAGATTTGTCAGACAAGTGGGACAAACTTGTAGAATTGTCACCTGTCAGTTTTTATGAAATAGGGTCCTGGCTTTGATTCTGGACTATTAAGTGATTTTTGTCTAAGACAAGGAATTGGATTATTGATTTTTGTATATGATTAAAAACAGACCAACATTCTTCGTTGAAAAACCGCAAAGAATCTTAAAATCGGTAAGGAATTGACTGAGTTAAAAATCTTTTAGTACCATAAAAAGCAAACAAAATATTATTTTTTTTATTTATATTTGTTTGTATCTATTTTGTGATCAGCCCGTAATAAATATAATACCAATTTTTTCGTTACTAAATAAGAAATAAGCTAGAAATATTTCAACCCCTTATAAATAATACGTATGGGTGGTTTTGAGGGTCGTTTTGTGAGTTGTTTTGTCTTACTTTTACGAATTGCAAACGAACCTTAAAAACAATATACCTTCTTTTATTCTGATAAATGAGATAAAAATTTATTGTTTTTTGCTTTTTTCCAGAAATGATTTCGGCATCAAAAAATATTATTTCATAACCAATATTTGTATTTTTTTACAAATTAAATACTCCAAAAATAGCTTTTTGCATAAAATTGATGCTTGCGACCCCTAAACATAATTTTAAAAATCTAAAAAGTAAAAGTCCGGATAGATCCGGTTCTTAGTGTTTGACTAAAAATTGATAAGAACATCGAATTTTGACAACAAAAAAAGTACTTAATTACAAACAATTTAAAAAAAAAAATAGTTTGGAATTTAAACAAAAAATTTTTTTTTAATTTCGAGTTTGAAAATTAATTTTTTAAAAACTATTTACAAACGCAACTTAATTTAAAATAAAAATTAAAGAAAAGATTTCTGGCTTTCCAAAAAAGTATGGCAGGGCATTGCAAGTCTTAACGTTATTTTTAAATAATTTCGTTTCTGATTTAAGTCATTTTTTTTTTTTATAAAATTGCCGCTCCCACCTTAACGGAGGGAAATAGACCCCCCCTACCATACGATTTTTTTCTTGATTGTATGGAATGTTTTCTTTTAAAAAATGTTTAAAAAAAACACAACACATCGAAGGCCAGTAGCAGCGCTGGCACAGATTTGTGTATGTATTAATTTAATTATCAGTACTCAATGATTTACCTGTTGATCTTCAGCTTAGTCTGAATAGTTCTTAAAAACAAAAATACTATATCACAAATTCTTAACCAACAATTTTACCCCAAGGCAAGTTGAATGACAAAAGTGTATGCATACTAATCGTTAAAACTTTCGTTTAATATCTCTACGTATGTACACTGTGGCGTATACGTACTTTTTGTCTAGGTAAGAATGAGAAAATGTTCTTCTATCACAAATTGCAAGTTTAACAAAAACAGATCCGTTTTATTTTAAAAATGTATTTATTTGTATAAGCCCCATACATCCATCTAGTCATTTTTCTAGACTCAGGCTTGTCCGGGAGCCCGTGACAAATTTTATTTAGTGACTCCCCCAAAGCAATTTTTTTTTTGGTATATTAGCAGTCAATGGTGAATGAAAGAAAAAAATATAGTTTGCCATTCTATGAGTACCAACGCTTTTTTAGTTTAGTACCAACGCAAAATTTGTTAATAGTAATTCAAAGATTCCATTAAAAAGTACAAGTGACCTCAACTCCAGAAATAATTGTGTTTCGCCCAAGGTAAAACAGTGGGCTCTTCAGTCGGTCTGTTATACCCTACTAAGACACAAATTTTGGTCGATGTGTACCGACTCTTATAAAAATCACAGCAAAAAGATACTGTGAATTTTATTATTCTAGGGGAATTTCTTTAAATTCGTGCACCCAGAAAATAAATACCCGTGGTAAACATCGACCAAAATTTGTGTCTTAGTAGGGTATAACAGACTGACTGAAGAACCCACTGTTATACCTTGGGCGAAACACAATTATTTCTGGAGTTGAGGTCACTTGTACTTTTTAATTGAATTTTATTCATTCACTCCACTTAAAACAGAAGTAATTTCAATATATTAATATTTAAATTTCTTCATCTTCTTATTATAAAAAACCTGACCACGGGTATTTATTTTCTGGGTGCACGAATTTAAACAAATTCCCCTAGAATAATCAAATTCACAGTATCTTTTTGGTGTGATTTTTATAAGAGTCGGTAAACATCGACCAAAATTTGTATCTTAGTAGGGTATAACAGACTGACTGAAGAGCCCACTGTTATACCTTGGGCGAAACACAATTATTTCTGGAGTTGAGGTCGGTTGTACTTTTTAATTGAATTTTATTCATTCACTCCACTTAAAACAGAAGTAATTTCAATATATTAATATTTAAATTTCTTCATCTTCTTAGTAATTCAAAGAATTAAAAATTAAAAAAAAAAACAGACCGCCTAACAACATAGGCGCGCGAAATTAATGAAACTACCTTATTAAATTTTCAAAAAAAAATAGTTTTTAATTTTCGCGGGAAAATTAAAATTATTTCGCGCACCTATGTTGTCAGTCCGTCTGTTATCAAAGTTTTCTATACTAAACAGAGTACTTTGGGTATCGCGCTTCGCGGGTTCAAGGATTTTAACTCCCTTTTCGGGTCCTCTGTCCCGCTCACGCGACTCCGTCGCTCCGCTAGGTCGTCTGGCAGGCGCCTATGTTGTCAGTCTGTCTGCTATTAAAGTTTTTTGTACTAAACTAAAAAATTTCGCCCGAAATTTATGAAACTACCTTATTAAATTTTCAAAAACAAAATAATTTTCAATTTTCATTTGGATATGATTTCATTTTATAATTGGACTTTATTGCACTCCTAGGTGTGAAATAAAGTCAAAAATGGCTTTGGACTTTATTTCACACCTAGGAGTGCAATAAAGTCCAAAATTGGGTTTGGACTTTATTTCACACAAAATTCAGGAACTCCAACATATTATCCATCAGGGATCAATTTTACCACGGAGTGTATGACCACTAATTATTTGGCTAGTTCAGGAAATTGCGATTTCAGAGGTTTCACTAGTCTCTGCCAAACACAGCGGAGGTCCAAAATTTATTGATCATGTATTTTGACAGTGATACCTCTGATGTCTCATTTTTCTGAAGAGGTTCTTGATAAAAACTGACTGTAAACATATTTCTACTGTAAATTTGCAATACAAAATTACAAAGTTTTTTGTTGTACCTATTCATCAAAAATTAATTTAATTTTAATTTCTTCTGCCATCTTCAAACAATTGTGATGTTGATGTTTTATTTTGCGCACAGCTCTGTTGAAATATTTTTTGCAACCCGAATTGTTGAGCTCGTGTGAAGCTGTGATGGCTGGCTGGCCGGATGGCTGCTGCTGCTGGTGTTATAGAAAACTTTTCCTTGTTCTCTCCTCATTCTGTGTTAAACAGCGCAGTGTAGAGAGTGCTCCATCATCCACAGTCAGTCAGTAGGCAGAGCTGAAGGAGTTTTTTCCCCAGTACGTACCGAACCAACTAAGCATCCACTCTGGCTCGGGCTGCTATATACTCCTGCTGCTGCAGCAAAATCATTGAACATAAACTTATTCTTTAATGAATTGTTATTTTTTTTTTGTGTGTCTTTTTTGTATAATAATAAAATTAAAAGAGATTGGTTTTCCTTCTTCTCGAAATTATTAATTACCCTTTATAAATATAAAAAAAATAGTAATTAGTTTTTTTTTAAGTGCAAAACTATGTGCGGTAGCCGAATGAAAATTCGCCATCATTTTTCGTTCCTAATTATCAGTGAAGCATTTGTATCCTCATCGTCGTCGTTGTCTTCGTCGTCGTTGGGCAGGCAAGGGCAATGGTACGTATAAATGTAGATACATTTTTTTTTTATATAACTACACTTGTTGCATGTTGAGAATCATTTTACCTCTTGGTTGTGCCGAAAAAAGGGACGAAAAAATGAAGAAATGGAAAGGGATAACCTCTTTGGCAAATTGGTAAAATCAATAGTACACAATTTACTTAGCAAAAAAGAAGCGTTATTTTTGTCTTCTTTTATTTCAATATCGTGGGGATTAGTACATATTTATGAGTAGGTAAGGTACCTATACTATTTTCACATTTCACAATCTACTCATGTTTACCTATTATAAGATTGTTATACGGTACGTGTTTCTGGGAGTCCTTATTTTTTTGTTTGTGGGAGACAAGAGACACATTCGGATTTAGCAACCTCTACTCCGCTCTGCCTTCGTCCTTCGGTTCGTTCGTTGTCGTCGCGTGTGTCGTTTAGAAGAGTCTACAGGTACAATAGATCCCAATACGAGAAGTTTATATATAAAAGCAAGGTAAAAAAAGCAATTATGAATAACAATATATAGAATGACATAAATACGAGTAGATAGATACACACAGGTACACACCACAATATAGGTAGGTAGAATGTGACGGTCTGGGTTTGTGATGTCTCAATTCAACAGTTGGGACACATGAAGGATAATAGTATTGTGGGAGATTGTGTGATTTCCTTGTTAACAACATTCTGTGTACAGAGAACCCCTTATTGCGCTAATTATGGTTTTATAGGTGGTTGAAGTGTTTTTTTTGTTGTTGTTGTATTTTTTCTTTGGTGTGTATTCACTACACATACCTGTGCGCGCCACAAGTTCGCTTCCTTTACAATAAAAGATCCTATCTATACGCACGTAAATACTATATAAAGGTTTAGTCTTTGTCGTTTTGGTTGTTTCTCGGTACCCAGCATGACAAGAAAACTTCTGATGGTAAGAAGGATGTTGGTTGAATATTATATAGGTTTCTATTTCGGAACAAAAGCGCTTTAAGATTATTGTTACAAATTAAGTTGTATTTAATGATGTCGTGTCGCTTAGCTTAGCTTCAGGGAGTTGTTTTTATTAATTGCTCAACAGATTTACTTACCTACAAAGAGAAAAGGACATTTTTATAGTTTTTGTTTTTATGATGAGTTAATTAATTCGGTGATGTTTTGTTGAATTGAATATATTAAAAATGCGATGGCCTTTTTGAGTTGTTTTTGTTTGGTTATTCAAATTTTTATTACCCAGACAGAGACGGTGTCATCTCGTTAAATATTGAGACAAAATCTTGCCTAAATTTTAAATGTCTTGATCCTTGTCTTTTGAATATGGTAAATAGTATTTATTGTTGTGTTAATATATACAAATGTCCCATGATGGCATTGGGATAAAATGTTGATTCAAGGACAAGGAAGTATATCTATCGCCGCCGCAGGAAGACCTTCCATCAATGATGGTTTACAGCGAAGGTCAAACAACTTTATAAAATGTCAACATTTCAATCTGTCGAGACGTTTTGTGAATTGATGGAAATGTTTTTTTTTTATAGGGTTTCACTTTATTGAAGTTTAGAGAGGACATATTAAATTGAAATGGCGACTCATTGATTTATTGATGATGTTAACCCAAGAACATGTATACCTTCATATTCATTTGAAGTTTTTCGCACAAATTTAAGAATTATTGTATTTTTTAATATTGATCAAGATACATATTGGTATTGGTAGCTACGTCCTGTACAGTTCCTTTCTAATTGTTGTTCTTCGTATCAGCCGTGTTTAAGTAGTCAGCTTTGCATACATTTGAATACGCAAACAAAAGTACACAAAAGTGATTATAAACAATTTGTTATTAATAGGTATAACGAAGATAAAAAAAAATTAGAAATAAAATCCATTCAGTTTTAATTGAATCAGGTACCTATTTTTTATTGTTTGCTCACAAATAGTCCTTAAAGTTACGTCATGATTCCTATATGGGAATTCAATATCTACATTTATGGGAAAGATTCTTTTTTATCTTCGTTATACAGGGTGTTTCACCTAAGGTGTGACAAGAAGCGTGAGCAGGTAGGTTTGATTGAGACACGAACAAATCGTATGGGAGATGGAAGTCAATTCCTCCTAGTTTAGGCAGGAGGGGCAATGTTTTAAAAAAATTGACTTAAAGCAGAAAGCAAATTATACAAAAATAACAGTAACACTTGCATTGCCCTGTTACACTTTTCTAAGCGGAGTTCTTTAAATGAAGAGCTTTTGAAAAGTTAATTTTCAAACTCAAAATTTTGACAAAAAAATTAAGAACAAAAATTTCAAACTAATTTTTTTCAAAATTTTACGTAATTATGTACTATTTTGGTTTTCAAAATTCAATGATTGCAGTCAAGATATTAAAAAATAAATAAACCAACTTTTTAATAAGAATACGGCAAAATGATCGTTTTAGCAACCAGTTAATATCATAATATATAATTTTAATATCATGAAAATTAAAAGTCCTGGATTGATATTGATAACATCATTGAATTAAGAAAACAAAAATAGTAGGTATCTACTTTACGAGGCCAAATAAAAAAAAAAATAATCATTTAAAACTTTTTTCTTTTGTCAAAATTTTGAATTTAAAAATTAATATCTCTACCAAATCTACATATACATACTCGAGCATTTTGTCACACCTTTGAAATGATCGACGTTCATTATCTGGACAAAAAAAAATTTCGACTGGTGATTGAAGTCGATGCGAAACCAGTCAGTAGATCATAGTTTATTTTTACAAAATCCTTCGAACAAAAAAAAATAATAATTCCTACCCTCATGAAACTTCGTGAAAACGTTAAATTTATCATAAGAATGAAGAATCAAGATTCTATAAAATTATGTTGTTGGGAAGGGTGTATTTTTTAAGGGGGGGGGGGGGTAGAGTGTTGTGCATCAAAAGGAAAAAATGACTGGCGTAATCTATGACTATGGCACATAGTCCAGTGCATTTATAATCTCAGCCAGCAGTTTGTACCACCCCCAATTTTTTTACTTGCGATATACGTAGTATAGGACAAGTTTAGGATTTGTAAAAAAAGAAATAATGGGCACGACTGGACCGCACAAAACTTGCTCTCGTAGCTACCAACTTTAACGTAGCTTGAAATAGACATGTACATATTTATTGGTTCCATAACATTATGATATCATTAAAAAAAAGAAGTTTTAAAAACAATTTAAAATATAAATAATTACTATGAATTATTATAAATTAGTTATTTTAATAGCTAAAATAGATAGAGCTCAAAAAAAAGTATGCTATCTGTTTTGTTTAATAAATATGAATTTATGAAAAAAAAAAATAATTCAAAAATCGTTAGAGCGGTTTTTTTTTAAATTCATTTTTTATATATAAAAAATCTTGAACATATTCAAAATATTGAATTTAAAAAATAAAATTTCAATATTTTTTTAAAAATCCAAAAATTATTTTTTTGAAAATTTTTATATGCAAAATTGTTAAAATTATAAGCGACCTTTTGTATACAAACTTTGGTTGAAATCTGTGTAGTAGTTAACGAGAAATTTGAAAACCAAAAAATCGGTTGTATGACAGGTACCGTTAATAACGGTTTTAAACATTTTTTTTTCTGTCAAAATATTAACTTTAGTAATTTTAGTACCTCCTAATTTTTTTTTGAAAATCGTTAGAGCCGTTTTTGAAATAAATCAATTTTTGTATATTGGTTGTATGAAAGGTACCGTTATTTTTTGAGCTAAAAAAAAAAATTCAATTTCCCCTCTAGGGAATCACATAAAAACCTTAAGTCCAAAGTTTGAAGAAAATCGTTTCAGCCGTTTAGGCTGCAGGTCAAGGTACAGACAGACGGACAGACAGACAGAATTGCGAGACCCACTTTTTTCGCGTTCTCTATCATCGTAATGTTAGGGAAAATTCTTATCTCGAATTTTTGTATTTGTACGAATCCTAAACTTGCCCTATACTACGTACATACATATATCGCAAGTAAAAATCTAGGTAATAATTTTCCCCTTACATAACGATGATAGATGATAGGGTCTCGCAATTCTGTCTGTCTGTATGTACCTCGACCTGCAGCCTGAACGGCTGAAGCGACTTTCTTCTAACTTTGGACTTAAGGTTCGTATGTGATTGAATTTTTTTTTTAGCTCAAAAAATAACGGTACCTGCCATACAACCAATATACAAAAATTAATTTATTTCATAAACGGCTCTAACGATTTTGAAAAAAAAAATTACGAGCTACTATAATTACGAGAATTAATAGTTTGGAAGAAAAAGAAACTTTATAACGGTTTTTACCGGGACCTATCATAGAACCGATTTTTTGGTTTTCAAATTTCTCGTTAACGGCTAGACCGAATTGAACCAAATTTTTTGTGTAAGAGGTCCTTTACAATTTTTTTACAATTTTGCATATAAAATTTTTGAAAAGAAATAATTTTTAAAAAAATATTGAAATTGAAAAATTGTATTTTACTAAATACTAAAAGTTGGCATACCAAATTTATTTATTTTTTTTTTAATTTAATTTTTTAATTTAATTTTTTAATTTTTTTTTTTATTTAATTTTAAGAATTTTTATATATAAAAAATTATTTAAAAAAAAAACAGCTCTAACGATTTTTGAAAGTTTTTTTTCATAAATTCATATTTATCAAGCGAATCAGATAGCATACCTTTTTTTGAGCTCTATCCGTTTTAGCTATTCACAAACAATTATATTAATTTATAGTAATAATTTATATTTAAAATTGTTTTTAAAACTTTTTTGATGATATCATAATGTTATAGAACCACTATATATGTACATTGTCAATTTTAAGCTACATTCAAGTTGTTAGCTATGAGAGCAAGTTTGTGCGATCCAGTCGTGCCCATTTTTTTTATTCGATAGAGAGTTGATCGAACATGATAAACCTCAGTTTTCGCATTCGTAAAATTAACCGTTTTGCCGCCATCTGGGATTTTACTTTTTCATATTCATTTCATATTCGGTTCATATTAGTCCTACAAAAAAAATCGTAAGACATAAGATGCGTACAATTAAATTTCCTATTTTATGTGTTAAATTTTTTTTTCGTTATTGATAATATTTAAAAAGTTACAGGCCAACAAAAAACAAAATATAGTATTTTCCTAAATTTAGGCCATTTTCAAACAAAAATTTTAAAAACTTTTCACATTTCGAACAATTTTTGTACACACCATTTTTTCTGTATATAAATAAAAAAGTTATGAATATTTTTCTATTAAAAAAATGTTTTATACGAGAACTCATTTTTTTTATCTGAGATCTTGGCGGAAAATCTTTATTTGGGCGCGCTATAGTTAGATTTTCTCTTTGCTAAAACCGTTTTTAAGATTTAAGATTTAAGATTTAAATTTTAGTTTCTCGCTTTTCTTATGCAAAACAACTTTTTTAATTGGACCCACCAATTAATTTTTCCCGAGTACGCAAATTAATTTCTCAGGTTTATAAATTTGTTTTGGAATCTGTAATATTTTACCGCACAATGAAGAAAAAGTTCAAAGTGCGTAAGTGTGAGAAATTAATTTGCGTATGGAGCCTTGAATAAATTTCCAATATTCGGTACTCGGGAAAAATTTATTGCTGGGGTCCAATTAGAAAAGCCGTTTTGCATAATAAAAGCGAAATACTAAAATTTAAATCTTAAAAACGATTTTAGCAAAGAGAAAATCTAACTATAGCGAGCCCATATCAAGATTTTCAACCAAGATATCAGATTAAAAAAAAAATTAATTCTGGTATAAAACATTTTTTTAATAGAAAAATGTTCATAACTTTTTTATTTATTGAAATACAGATAAAATGGTGTGTAACAAAATCGTTTGAAATTTGAAGCCCAACAAACTTGTAGAAGAAAGTTTTTCAAATTTTTGATTGAAAATGGCCTAAATGTAGGAAAATATGTACTAAATTTTGTTTTTTGTTGACCTGTTACTTTTTAAATGTTATCAATAACGAACAAAAGTTTAACACATAAAATAGGAGATTATATTCTACACGTCTTATGTTTAACAATTTTTTTTGTAGGACTAATATGAACCGAGATTTTTAGTAAAAATTAAAATACAAGATCGTGGCAAAACGGTAAATGTTACGAATGCGAAAACTGAGATTTATCATATTCAATCAACTATCCTCATATGAAATTGCACTGGACTTAGAGAGATAGGATCTGACAAATTAATTCATGAAATTTTATTGCTGGTATCGATGCAGAATTTTATCCTCAACAACTTATCCAAAGTCCCCCAAAATCCCCGCATTGGGTTTTTGTATAGACGCATTTAAAGATATGGAGAGGGATGGGAGGTGGGAGTTTATCAAGCTGGAAATTTTGTTTTAATACAATCTAATCATATCACACGTGTTCTTAGGGTGCTTTAAAACGCTGATTGTAAAGAGATCAAAACTGAAAAGATACATGTATCCTGTAGAAAGTTAAAGCTTTTTTTATGGAATGATCATTTTTGTTTAAGTAAGACAAGTAAAATATTGCCCAAAACCATTTTAAAATAATGTGATATTGATGAAATTTGGTATAAATTTTCCATTTGTCATGTTTACCAAGATTCAAAAGAGTCCCCAAAAATATTTGTGGTGAAAGGGTGTTTTTTTTTTAGGGCGAGATGTTAGTGCGGCATTATTACCATAACATCTATGAAAATGTTTTGACACTGATGAAATTTGCCAAAAATATTTAGTATGTTATGATTCCCAAGAATCAAAAGAGTCCATTAAAATAAATCGATCCAGAGTTTTTTTTAGAGAGCTTATGTACGGAGCAAAATGTTAGGACTTAGGAAAAATTGTATTTTCGTGTAATCGAGATAGTACCCATGACCTGTGATATATGATTTAAAAGTATTTTTTAACCGCCGAATCTAATAAAAGAAAACTAATATGATACAAGCACCCTAAGAAAAGTAAGATTAATTTTGAAGCAAAAATTACCATTTTTTCCGTTAAGCAGGTCAAACATTACACCTCCAAAAAATACCCTTGTACCTTAGATATTTGTATGGACTCTTTTGATCCTTGGGTGCCAATATAAATTTAATATTTTTAGCAAATTTCATAAGTGTCAAACTTTTAACAACTTTTAACCACAACTTTTAACCACAGATATTTTTGGGGACTCTTTTAATTCTTGGTAAACATGCCAAATGAAACACTTATACTAAATTTAATTAATATCCCATTATTTAAAAATGGTTTTGGGTAATATTTTACTTGTTGTACTTAAAAAAGTCTTCATTCTATAAAAAGGCCTTTAACTTTCTACGGGATGTATGTATCTTTTCAGTTTTGGTCTCTTTAGAATCAGCATTGAAAAGCACCCTAAGAACATGTGTCATATGATTAGATTGTAATATAACAAATTTGTTCAGCTTGATAAACTCCGGCCTCCTCCCCCTCTCCAACTCTTTAAATGCGTCCATACAAAAAACCAATAAGGGGATTTTGGGGGACTTTGGATATGTTGTTGAGGTTGAAATTCTGCGTCGATAACAGCAATAAAATTTCATGAACTAATTTTTTCCCACTTGCCCATATTAAATTTTCTTTCCTAGATTAGATTAGATTTCAGTATTAGATAAGATTAGATTAGATTTTAAGGTGCTTTTAAATAGTGAATCTAATAAAATTCAAACTATGAGGATACGATTACTGAAAAAAAAGTTATAGTCCTTTTTTTTATAAACATGCCGCGCACTAAAGGAGTTTTTACTGCTTTTATGACAAGCGCAGTTTAAGTAGTACGATAAGTAAACATTACCGAAACCCCTTTAAAACAATGGTACGTTGCTGAAGCTTGGTATAAATATTCCATTTCTTACGGATACCAAATATAAGAAGAGTCCATAAAAATATCTTTGGTAAGAGGGTGCTTTTTTGAGGAGAAGTGAAAGGTGTGGGACTATACCATAACAATTGTGTAAAAAAAATACTACCCTCATGAAACTTAGCAGTCTCGATTAATTGGGATGCCGAATAAATCGAAAATACCGGTAAAAAGATTCAATGACATCCTTGTATATAAAATTCTAATTTGTATAAAAATAAATTCAAGATTATGGGTAATATAAATAAAAACAGAGAATCAGCTAAAAACCGCATTTCAAGACTTTCTCTGCTATCACAAGGGTTTTACATTACCTAAACTCCATCATAGTTAATTCCTTGATAATATGACAATTGATCTTGCGCATCATGCGATTATCCTTCTGGCATGGGTGTTGTTTAAATGTTGAACGGATATTTTATCCATTCACTATTTTTTACTTGCTCTATAGGTACGGTGACCATGCGTCCTCTTTTTGAGAGGACAGTCCTCTTTTTAGAAGTTGTGTCCTCTCTGATTTTGTTTGCTTAAAGAGGACAGTACATTGTCATCTTTTTACTAAAATGTCCTCCCAATGTCCTCTTTTTCTACTAAAAATTTTCTAATAAAAATTTGGATTTATATGGAATAGCAAAAAAACGTCAATGCCTGAAGCTTCTCTTATTAAAAAGAAAAGTAATGGAAACAAAAGGCAGAAGATTTTTTACCATTGTCGGTTAAAAAAGAAAAGAATGTCTTCCAATTTTGGAATCTGAAGATAATATTGATTATCATTTTTTAAAGAAAAAGTCGCTTCTTTTTATGAAAAATGTATTGATAACTTAAGTCAATGGGAATAATTTAAAGACATAGAACATTTCGATTGGTTACTTTTGCAAAAAGTTCCATCTTGGGAGTTCATAAATATAAAAATATATTAAAGCTTTTAAAGTTTTCACTCTCACTACCACGAACACGAACGGGTGATTTCTATTTCAAACAAAATTTGGACATCTGAAAAATCTCAATCTCAAAAGTCGGTGCATTAAAGTAAACATTAATAATGAAGTGCAATTGTGAAATTTCGGGATGGATTGTGCAGAGTTCAAAATATTTTTAAGAAATATACAATATCGTAAAAAAAAAATCATCCTGCAGAAAAATATGGAAAGTAGGTAAACCAAATAATAACTTTTTCTTAAAACTATTTACCTACCTAAAGTTACTTTTTTTTCATTTTTTAAATTGATACGAATTGACTGTAAAAATAATTTGATATGAAGTACAAACTTTGAAAATAAATATAATAACTTAGTATTTTGTCTGTCCTCTTTTTCGTGTTTGAAAAAATGGTCACCGTATCTATAGGGCAAGTATTGGTTTCGTGCCAAAAAAAAAATGTAAAAAAAAAGTGATTTTCGTCAAGACTTCCGTCGTCGGTCTGTTTGTCTGTGCGTCCTGATGTATGTACCTTAGCGGATGCACGGATTTGCTTCAAATTTGGTGTGAAGCGTTTTTATGTGATTTTCTAGAGGAGAAATTCGAATTTTTGTTTTAGCTCATCTAGAACGGGTAGCTACCATACAACGATTTCGATTTTATCAAGTTTTCCCGAAAACAGCTCTAATGATTTTGATTAAACTCTTTCTATGTCATCTCTAGACTGGTTTCCGCCTCATTGTGATGTCCAAATATTCAAGACCAATGTGCATCGACATCTCCTAGTAAATCCTCTCCCCTTCTCCTAAACGCTCGTTGAATGTGTTACATCATATCATTATAAGGGTAGTCGTAAGTGCCCGAAAATTATAAAAAAAAATAATAATACTGCATACCACGTTCTAGTAGCCCGTAGCGTAATGGTTAGTGCGTTCGACTGTCACGCTGGAGGTCTGGGTTCGCTTCCCAGCCTCATCCACCTAAAAACTAAAAAAGTTTTTTTTTCAAGGCTACTGCCTCTTGCGAGGAATTGACAAATCCTCCAAGAGTATCACTTGTCACTAATAAGTGCTTCTCATCTAGCCGTTCGGATTCGGAATAAAATTGTAGGTGCCTTCCATTCCTGTCAACAGGCGCACACAGGAATGTTTTCGAGTTGTTAGTCTCTAGGCCCTGGTTCTTCACGAGCCGTTAAGCCACCCAATTTATTTTGTATACCACGTTCTTAACAAAAAATTCGAATAATAGGAATAAAATAATGTTTTTTTTTTTTGAAGTGAAAGTTCTTTGGGCGCATTGAGAGTGAAATTTCAAGGTTGAATTTTTGTGAAACGACAAAATGTAACGCCACATGTGCAACGCTAAGATCATTGATTAGCTTAGTGGTGGGAGGTAGGGTAAAACTAAATTTTTTTTATTGATAGGCTAATATATTTTATAGTGCAATTAGTTTGAATTTTTTGATAATCTATATTATTGAAGCAGATAAAAGGGAACATGTCCTTTAACTCTATTTTCTAATTTCGTTAATTAGAATGCTAGAGCTTTGAAATTTAGAAAATGAAATTCTAAGAATCTTACTAGTTTAAGTTTTTTATCTATCTCCTATTGGTATGGGGATATAAATTATTTTAAAAATATCATCTCAAAATAGGATCATTTAAAAAAATTGAATTAAATGAGGAGAGTCCGCTAAAAATTTGAATTATATATGTTTGAAAAATAAATAAAACCAAATTTAAGTTGTCATATACAAATTTTTGATTTTGCAGAGATTTTGAGTGCAGACATTTTTGGAAATAGTCGGAAAACCTACTCTCATAAACTGATTTATATCTATTTAACTTTCACCTTTTTTTTAGTTTAGTTTAGTTTAGTTTAGTTTAGTTTAGTTTAGTTTAGTTTAGTTTAGTTTAGTTTAGTTTAGTTTAGTTTAGTTCAGTTTAGTTTAGTTTAGTTTAGTTTAGTTTAGTTTAGTTTAGTTTAGTTTAGTTTAGTTTAGTTTAGTTTAGTTTAGTTTAGTTTAGTTTAGTTTAGTTTAGTTTAGTTTAGTTTAGTTTAGTTTAGTTTATTCATCAAACAAAGGTTAAATAGGTACTTTAGTGATTACTTGATAATAAATTATTTTACATTTTTTTTTTTTTTTAATTTTAAACATTACCACCAGCAAAGTTATTTAAAATTAACAATAAATTTGATTTAAATAAATATCTACTAAGATTATAATCAATCATATCGCAAACAGTATTTGTTTCTCTTAAACACCTTGATAATGGTTCATTGGCAGCATACACAGTTCTGTGGTATGGAACATTAAACAAAGATTGGTTTCTAAGCATTCTCGCAGGAACATTGATCCCAAATTAAAGCTAAAATTTGTGCACAATCAACATGGTCCGCTAATAAGTCGCGAATGAACATAATCTCGGTGAACTTCCTACGAATGTTTAGAGGCAAAATACCAAGTAACTTACATCTCGTTTCATAGGAAGGAAGATCGATGTCCCATTGAAGTCTTCTCACTACAATTCTCGTAAAACGTTTTTGGATTTTCTCGATTCTAAATGAATGAACAAAATACGAAGGATTCCAGATAACACAACAGTATTCAAGGTTAGACCTTACAAACGCAAAATATAAACACTTTAAGGTGTGTGGGTCGGAGAACTAATTAGAGTTACGCAAGATAAAACCTAACATTGAACTGCCTTTAGCAACCAAAAATCTATATGCTTCAAAAAGTCAAGTTTTTTGTCAAAAATCACACCAAGATCTTCTTGCAAAAAAAAACAATCATATTCCGATTTTATACAACGAAAGACTTTTAGATCATCCGCGTACATCAAGCACTTTGAATTTAAGAAAATATCAGGAATATCGTTTATAAACAGCAAAAAAAGAAGGGGTCCAAGATGGCTTCCTTGCGGAACACCCGACGTAACGTATACCAGTGTAGAAAAAATATTATTTATACAAACGTATTGCAAACGATCCCTTAAGTTAAAATTTAGCCATTTTAAGAAATTTGAGTGAATACCTACTTTATTTATCTGCCTCAGTAAAGCATCATGATTAACTCTGTCAAATGCTTTCGAGAAGTATGTGTAGACAACATCGTACTGATAACCTTTCTCAAGTGCATTCAAAACTAAATTACAAAAAATAGTAATGTTAGTTGCAGTTGATCTACCAGCTTCAAAACCATGTTGGTATGGAGAAATTATTGCTTTGAGAGAAGGAGCTAATTTATCATATATTATTATTTCAAACAATTTGGGAATTGTAGCAGTTTTACAAATTGGACGATAGTTTGAAACATCTTGTCTACTTCCTGACGTTTCCAAGTGTTTATTAACTCACCATTTGCAAGTGAACGATTAAAAATAATTTTTAAAGGAACAGCCAATGCATTTGCACACATTCGTAAAATGATTAGTGATATTCCATCTACGTCACGTCGCTTATCAGCCTTAAGCTTAGACAACGCGAATTCAATCTCAGAAGTAGAAAGACTTAAACTACCAATATTTAAAAGAGTATCTGCAGAGTTAATGTTAGTAACATAGGGTACATTAGGACAACTGTCTAAATAAACAGACTTAAAATGTTTATCAAACAAGTTACATACAACAGAGAGGTCAGAAGATGTAATGCCGTCATGGAGCATACGATTAGGAATTCCATTTGATTTTTTCTTATTATTTATAAACCTCCAAAAACTACTGCTATTTGTCTTTAAGTCACACTCGACACAAAACAGATATTGATTGTAGAGAAATTTATTTAAAGTATGCAAAATATATGAAACATATGCAAAAAATATGCAAAATATGCAAAACATATGCAAAATATGCAAACATTTCATATGTTAAACAAATCAATAAATAATATAAAAGCGATTCAGAGAGTGGTATACATATTGAAATTTTATTAATTTTTGTCAGATATTAAAGAAGAACAACTAATACTTACAATACAATATTACATACAATATTTTATAGGCTTAAAATTGAAAATTATTAGTTGAGAGGCTTTGACGTTTCTCCCCAAAAACCATTTTGTAAGCGGAAATGTTTCTTTCAACGTCCCAAGAAGTAATAAAGTAAAATTAATAACAGTATGGAAATTCTACTTTTTTTATTCGATTGAAGGAATTAAATGAATGGGAACAATTGTGCGTTTAGTGCCCACAATTGAGATATACTTATTTTTGGATGCATATTTTAGCTAACAGAAATAATTGTGTTTCGCCCAAGGTATAACAGTGGGCTATACCCTACTAAGACACAAATTTAATTGAATTTTATTCATTCACTCCACTTTAAACAGAAGTAATTTCAATATTTTAATATTTTAATTTCTTCATCTTCTTATTATTTTAGCTAACTCCCATTGTTTAGGACAAAAAAAAAAAAAATACTCGTACGTTGTACCAATATAGCACCTAATCATTTTCAAAGGTCTCGTTTCTGGGCAGACCAGGTCCCATATATTTTTGCCAAATCTCCTATTAATATTTTCATTTGTGACGGGTTCAAGTCCAGACAAATTTTCAGCATTGAGATTTAAAATATTATTTATTTTTGAAATAATATTAAAATTTGTAATAACAACAAAAGCTTTGCTCTGGTTTTAAGTTGGGCTTGCGATAATAACAGTTCAATAATATATTGTAAAGCGTTCGACAAGGGAAAGTGGTATATTCTTCTCGTTGTTTATTGTTTTTAAACCAAGAAAAGATTCTTGGTTGCTCGCATTTTAATATTTAACGAGTGGAATTAAATTTTTTGATGATATTCGATTGCATATATTTTGCATATTTTTCATATTTTTTGCATATTTTGCATATTTTTGCCATATTTGTTTGCATATATTTTGCATATTTTCGATATGCATTACGATTTGAACGATAAAACGTCTTAATACAAAGTTTGGTATCAATCTGATGAAAAATATACTTACTTACTTACTTTACTTTTGATGGCGCTCACAGCCCAGGATGGGCTTCGGCCTCAACTAACAAGCCCCTCCAGCCAGCTCTGTCCCTAGCTAGCCGCTTCCAGTTGCGCACACCGAGTGCTTTGATGTCGTCATTCACTTGATTGCGCCACCTGTTACGGGTTCTTCCTCTGCTGCGTACCCCATCGGGGTTGGATTCGAAGACTCGTCGGGCAGGTGCGTTGCTGTCCATACGCTCCACGTGCCCCAGCCATCTTAGCCGCTGTATTTTCAGCTTTTTGACCAGGTCAACGTAGCTGCATAGCCCGTATAGCTCGTCGTTGAATCTTCGCCTCCATACCCCTTCGATACACACCGGACCGAAAATCACACGAAGAATCTTCCTCTCAAAGCACCCTAGCAGATTATTATCCGAATCTTTCAGTGTCCATGCTTCTGACCCGTAAAGCAGGACCGGGATGATTAGGGTCTTCTATAAAGTCTCCTTGGTTCTCTGAGAGAGGGCCTTACTACTTAAATGCTTTCTTAGACCGAAGAAACAGCGGTTGGCAAGAGTAATTCTTCGCTTGATCTCTGCACTGATGTCATTCTGCGATGTAATAGTGTAGCCCAGGTAGACAAAGTCCTTGACAACTTTGAAGTTTTATCTGTCCATCGTGATATTTTGCCCGACTCGACGATGTTGAGATTCCTCTCTCGATGACAGCATATACTTCGTCTTGTCCTCATTAACCGCCAATCCCATTCTAGCCGCCTCCGATTCAATGCTCGCAAATGCCCCTGCCACAGCTCTCTTCGTTCTGCCGACAATGTCTATGTCATCCGCATATGCAAGCAATTGAACGGACTTTTGATAGATTGTACCGCTGGTGTTGACATGTGCGTTGCGTACAATGGCTTCAAGAACGATGTTGAATAGGTTGCATGATAACGCGTCGCCTTGCCTCAATCCTTTCTCAACATCAAAGGAATCGGTGGTGTTCTTACCAATTTTGACGGAGCAGCGAGATTTCTCCATCGTCATCCTGCACAAGCGGACGAGTTTGGCAGGGATGCCGAGACTCGACATGGCTCTGTATAATTCGTCCCTTTTCACGCTATCATACGCGACTTTAAAATCGATAAAAAGGTGGTGTGTATCGATCTGGAATTCCCGGGAGTGTGAACATTTGATCGACGGTTGACTTGGCTGGCCTAAAACCGCACTGATAGGGGCCGATCAGATCGTTGACAAAAGGTTTTTAGCGGTCACACAGGATGGCCGACAAGATTTTATAAGCGACGTTTATTAGCGGCATCTTGGCTGTCTTCGCCATTAAGCAGTCTAGAAAAGTGTTCTTTCCAGATCCTCAGCACTGACTGTGTGTCTAATACCATATTCCCACTCTCATCTCGGCAGGCTTCCGTTCTAGCCTTGAATCCTTGGGTGAATCGCTTCACCCTCTGATAAAATTTTCGAACATCTCCCTTACCGCTACAACCCGCTTCTCGTGCTCTCTCTTTTTCCTCCTGAGAAGTCGGCGTTCCTCTTTTCGTTTCAGCCCGTAGAGCTCCCGGGCCACTCTCTCAGCAGCTCTTGTTCGAGTCTGCAGCATTGCCTGGTAGGCCTCGTCCTTAGCTGCATGCGCTAGCCGGCACTCATCATCGAACCAGGGGTTTCGTTGTATACGCCTAGTGAAACCCAGCACATCAGAGGCGGCACTTCTGATGGCTTGTTGACAGTGTTTCCACTGGTTCTCTGCACTTGATGCTGGTGGCGGACCTCCTGAGAGATTAAGAGTTGCGTGGTCTGCAAAAGTTCTGGCGGTCTCTTGCGATTTAAGCTTCTCGACATCGAATCTTTTCACAGCATCTGCTCTGCGTTGTCGCGTCATGGATATCCGCATACGTAGTCTAGCTACCACCAGGTAGTGATCCGAGTCAATGTTGGCCCCTCGGAATGTTCGGACGTCCAAGATACTGGAAGCATGTCTCGCGTCTATCGCAACGTGGTCGATTTGGTTGAGTGTTAGTTGATCACGCGACCGCCAAGTCCTCTTGTGTATATTGAGGTGTGGGAAGTAGGTGCTTGAGATGATGACATTTCGCCCCGCCGCAAAGTCTGCCAGCCTGTGCCCGTTGCCGGAAGTTTCGTCATGTAGGCTGTGTCCTCCGACTATCGAACCAAAGATGCCCTCCTTTCCGAATCTTGCGTTGAAGTCACCAAGAATGATCTTCACGTCGTACTTCGGGCACATATCATACGTTGTCTCCAGGAGATCGTAGAATGCTTCTTTGGTTGAGTCCTCTCTCCCTTCATGGGGGGCGTGAACACAGATCAGCGAAATGTTCTTAAATTTGCCTTTGATGCGGATTGTGACCAGGCGCTCGTTTACACTTCGGAAGCCCAAGACTTCTTGCCTAAGTCTTCCCCTTATCACAAAACCACAACCAAAGAGCCGCTGACCCTGTTCCTTCAAGCACCCGCCGTAGTAGATGTCACACGTTTTCAGTCTTCGTATGCCCTCTCCATCCCATCGCACTTCCTGGATGGCTGTTACGTCAGCCTTAAGCCTGTCCAGGTTCTCCACTAATTGTTCGGCTGCACGTGTTCTGTATAAGGACAGGACGTTCCACGTGCAGATCCGAAATTCTTTGTCCTTGTTTCGTTTGATGGGGTCGTCAACGTTAAAATCATCCATATCCGAGGCTTGTTGTTGTTTCGGAACAACTTTTTTTTACGTGGTAGGGAAGTTACCCCGACGCACAACCGCCGACCCGGAGGACCGGACCCTTCGTATAACTCCAAGGGTAGGGAGCCGGATAAACCGTTCCTTATACATAGGCCTGAGCTACAAATATGTCGTAGTAGCCCATATAAGGTGTTCACTAAGTAGTTCAACCTTACTGCAACTGTAGACGCCACCGTTGATTCCATCTAGAGAATTCGTCCGCTGCCGCCTCGATGAAAAATATACAAATATGCTAAATCCGAGGTCTAGTCATTAGATTGCGATTCGGAACTTCTAAGTTAGTCAACAAATATTGTAATTAATAGTTTTCTTTTACGAACAAAAATTTCATTGTTAACAATATACAAATATTATTAAACCATTAGTACACTGCACGCCATACGATTAGAAGCAGTAATTTTTGAGAAGTGAATTTGAAATTTCTTGTGTTATACACCAAATAGATCGAAAATATGTATGACATAAGAGAGACTGTTTAGTGTACCACAGCAATTATTATTTAAGTAATTCGAAGAAACTCACCCTTTTGCAAGGAATTTATTCAAAAAGGTTTTGTGAAAGTTTACAAAAATTACAAAAATCGAATGTTCAATAAAACAACCAATGATTGGTAAGATTTATGTTTAGCTCTATCCAAAATAAAAAAAAAAACTGATAAATACAAAACACCTAAGGTGCTTTTTGTTTTATTTATAGGTACATTTTAAAATTTTTTTTTTTAATTTAAACATTTTAATTTACCCACAAATAAAACAACTATGTTACATAGAAGAAAAATAAGATTTTCCATTAATATTTAATTGCAAAACAAAATCATACAAAAAAATTAAACATCGAATTTAGTATATTTGCAATGAATATTACTTAGTGTTGGTTCAAAGGTAAAACTCCATTAATTAACAAAATACACTTGAAGTTCATAATATAAATATGTAATTAGAATATACTGTTTGAAAATAAACACTCTTATTTTACAGATATAATGTCTTTTGTCCTCGGGCAGGCTAAAAAGCTACTTTTTCTTCGATAATCCTTTTTGCCCTTAGTGGGTTTTACCTTTGAACCGACGACGCGACAGCGACGGCGACGATATGCGACACTAAATACGATGAAAAATTGATATACATATATCAATCAGTGTATTGATGAAAATAAATAACCATGACGTTCAGAAGTGGGATTAACAAACAAAAATTCTTTTAAAATATTCGAGCATATTTATCAATTCTATGAAAATTATTTTTACTTGGCTATTTCTTTAACTAAAATCTTACAGACTCGAGCTTTGAACAACCCATTCAAAATCAGACGAAATATATATATTTTTTTTGTTCAATTTGTTTTCATGTTGATGCTTTTTTTTTAATTTGTATTAAATATTAAGTAGGTTTATATCTATGTATGTGTTCGTCTAGACTGATTTCAAATAGGCTTTGTTAATAAAGATAAATTTATAATTCTATGAAAATAATAAAACATCTGTGCGTCGTACTTATGCTTAAACGAACATAATATCAATATGAAATAGTTATGTAGTCTTGTGATTTCTTAAATTAAATATTTGGTAACCTATTGATAACTTTTTGTATATTTCTTTAGTTCTAGCGATAAGATAAGGGCTCACTTTAGTAGGAGGGCTGATATCTACCGCCACCACTATGTTAGGTTAGGTTAAGTTAGCATAATCGGATAAATATCATACAGCAATCTTTTTCCAAGGCTTGGTGAAAAATAATAATAAATAAACAAGTCGCGACCGTACAAGGTTACGCAGATAAACTTTTGTTTACATGTGAGCGTTTTCATTGTTAGAGTTACCATTGATTACGCATTTAAATATTTCCATTACAAAAAAAAAAAACTCATTTGTACTTGTCTGCCTGACGTTGGCTTCTTCCCTTAGCCTTCTGTCCCATCATATAGAAATCATCATGCATACAGTATGTCAATTGTAAATACATAAACACATTAATTATCAACCCAACCCATAGAAGAATATACCTATCCTACATATATAAAAGAACACTATCACCCTGCATCATTCCACCCTCTCATTATATATAGAACAAAGAACAATTGTTATACTTTTTACAAACAAAACAATAAAGCTCCCAAGAAAATGACAAAACAAAAATCCTTGTCGAAGTCATACAAATGCACTTGTTTTGTTTAATTTCAAACAAAAAAAAAAACATAAAAAGATTTAAGATACAATCAATACGTTTTTCGTGTCAAGAGTATCATAAAGAAGCCGGGTATTTAACAAGAAAAACGAAGAAAAATAAAAAAACTTGATACTTGTAAGCACTTTCTAACCCTTGAGTGCGAGAGTCATTGAGCATGTCAACAGGTTGTAATTGCTGATTGCTCAGACATTCTCCCATGTCACGCTACTTTAAAATTCAGTTGGAAACTTTTTAAGAGATTTTCAAGGAAGTTCTTAGGACTGTTCTTTTATTTATAAATACTCGTACTTAGCCATCGTCTGAACATAAAAAAGAAGATTTTAGAAGAATCAACAATCAAGGGCTTTGATTTTCTTTACATTTTAACTTTTAAGATGAAAACGAAAATATAACCCAGATAGTTTGATTATTTTTCCTCTATCAATTTAAGAATTCAAATAGCAAAATGTCAAGTTCAAGAAGTTCGCCAGCCAGCCCTAGGTCTCCGAAATTTCAGCAGCAGACCTGGGACTCTCAAGGATGCTCTGGTGCTCCAAAAAGTCCCAGATCCCCAAAAGTACATCAGCAAGCCTGGGAAGCACCAGGAGGATGTTCCACAGCTCCCAAAAGCCCTCACAGAACCATTCCAGCTCTACCCCAGCCGCCGTATAAAAGCCCAAAATCAACAAGGTAACCTAAAATCATATACAAAACAAACAAAAAATTCCGCTAGAAAAACTGATTGTAACGTATTGCTCTCCCATCATCATCATCATTATTATTTATAGACATTTCAAAAATCAATCATCCCTAAATTGTTACGAACAACCTAGAAGTCCATCCATAAGCACATACAGCAGCTATAGCTATGACTCTGCCACTAGTCGCAAATTTGAAAACCCTCCACGTAGTCCAAAGATCACAACCACTTTTGCCAATGACGAATCTGATTCTAATTTAAGTTATTACCAAACACCTTCACCGATTTCACGGAGCCCCAAAGCACTTCCAACTCTGCCAAATGAATGCCCAGAATATTACATGAGTGGCCAAATGTCCCAATCGCCAAATCGAAGTCCACATCCACATCCACCACGTAAATTTGTTTTTGATACACCCCCATCTTCGTCTGAGCTTACATCAGGTAAACCAACAATCAGGTGTTTTTAGTCCCTGTTTTTGTTTCTCTTTTTTAATGATGTGATTTTGAATACTTTTTCCAGCAAAGAAATTCGAATATTACGAGCCTCAAACGCCAGATGACGACGAAGATGATCACAAGATTGACTTAATGGTGATGGAAGATGCCATCAACTATGGTCAAAGTCATGGGCAATTTCCCCACTCATTACCGATGTCAATGAGTTCATCGCCATACAATCACAGCAGACATAATTCCTTGAAGGGATTTGCCAGCAAACAACGTCCCAAGGAGTCTAGTAATTCTGTTCTTCAGGAAGTCGACAATGTCACGGATTTATTTACATATCAGAAGGAATTTCTTTTAACTGACGATCCTAATCGACCTGGCAATAATGCATTTCTTAAGCGAGACTCGTGTGTTACTGAAACAACTCAAATATCTATGGATTCATCGGATACTCATAATACATCTATGACAACGGCAACAACACTTAGTTCGGATAATTCAGGACACCAGGGACCGGAATCACGTCGAAGTGCTATCCATACTGGTAATATGGGGGGAGATAGTCAGTTTGGTGAGCATTACAAGCATGAAAACCCTCACAGACGTTTGGGACGTCGAGATGCCATAAATATTACATCAAATCCAGGATATCAGGTAAGAAATAGTTTTTTTTTATGTCTTTGCTTATGCCTTATTTGAACTACATAAATGTAGATATACATTATGGTGGGTAAAATTGAACTAAGTTTGGTTTGATTTTGATGCTACCATGAAAAATTGGTTATATGTGGCTCAAAAAAAATCCGTAAAATAGGGACTCACATTTTTAACGTTCGAAATATTTTGCCTCCGTTTTTTTTTCTTCAAAGAGATTAGTTAAAAAAAAATAAAAAAACACCATCATCTAAATCAGTGTTTTCCAAACTGTGGGTCGCGAAGAACTTCTGGGGGGGGGGGGCGCGGTCACGAGCGGGTAATTGAGGTACCTAATTTTTGTGATAAGCTCTCGTGCGTCCAATACACTAAAAAAAATACTTACTTTTAATTTTCATCTAACGCCTAGGTAGCCAATCAAAAACTCTTAAAATTAAAAAATCTCAAGTGAATTGGTGATGAAATGTTTTCAGAAAAATAAAGAGCGTGATGTTGGAAGTAGCCCGTAGCGTAATGGTTAGTGCGTTGGACTGTCACGCTGGAGGTCTGGGATCGCTTCCCAGCCTCGTCCACCTAAAAACTAAAAAGTTTTTTTTCGGGGCTACTGCCTCTTGCGAGGAATTGACAAATCCTCCAAGAGTATCACTTGTCAGGAATGAGTGCTTCTCGTCTAGCCGTTCGGATTCGGCATAAAATTGTAGGTCCCTTCCATTCCTGTCGAAAGGCGCACACAGGAATGGTTGCGAGTTGTTAGTCACTAGGCCCTGGTTCTTCATGAGCCGTTGTGCCACCCGATTTTATTTTATTTTTTTTTGATCTTGGCTGCGCTCAGATTTTTGCTCCATTCGCTCGGTCTTTTTATGTTACTCAGTGCTATGACCCTTCAAGCAAGCGAGTCCGTTTTGGATCCGAAACCAGTTCATAAACGGACCCAAAACCGGATCCAAAACGATTCCAAATCGGATCAAATTAGTATGGAAATTAGAATCAGCACGGAGCCATTATGTGAATGTATTGTGAGAGAGAGAGTATTCCAATTCACCATACTCCGAGAAAACGGACTCTAAATGGTATCCAAAACGGACCAACAAAAATTAATGAATCGAGGCATACCCAAATGTATTGTATTAAAAAGAAACTTCCCCATCTAGTCGAGTTTCTACATTGCATACAAAACAAAAAAGCAAACAGAATTTTGTTCATTTCAAGAATTTATTTTTATTTATCAATTATAAAAGGTACAATATATATATTCACAACTAAACATATACATATAATAAACAGTAAACTTGTATTTTTGATTGGAAATTTCTTAAAGTTTTCACAAGAAAAAAAGATAAAAAAGCAAGGGTCTTCGCCACGCTACCTACAAAACTGAACTAAAAAAAAATGTGGTGGAAATTAAAACAAAATGACTGTACTCTTTCTATTTCTCCGTGCATAAAAAAATTCTCTCGATTCTTGTTCTTCTTTTTACATGCGTACACAGAAAATTTGTAAATGTGTTTGAGACACTCAGTTTTTTTGGATTCCCAAGTGATTCCAAAGTGAACCGAGAAATTCGGGTCCGTGATTTTGCTTGAAGGGAAGTGATTCCAACCCTTCAAGCAAGCGAGCTCGTTTTCGGTCCGCAAACGTATCAAACAACGTATGGACGACTTCGCATTCGGATCCAAATACGGATCGAAAAACTGCGTTTTGTGGCTCAAATTAGTATGGAAATTAGAATCACCACGGAGCCATTATGTGAATGTATTGTGAGAGAGAGAGTTTTTGAATTCACCATACTCGGAGAACCGAAACCAAATGGAATCTAAAACGGTTCCAAAAAAAAATGAATGAAAAAAACTTCCCATCTAGTCCAGTTTCTCCATTGACTACAAAAATAAAACAAACTGAATTTTTTCATTTCAAGAGTTTTTCTCGATGCTTGAAAAAAATACTCTCGATTCTCGTTCTTTTTACATGCGTACACAGAAAATTTGTTATTGTGTGTGAGACACTCATTTTTTTTGGAGTCCCAAGTGAACCGAGAAATTTGGGTCCGTGATTTTGCTTGAAGGGAAAGTGAACCGAGAAATTCGGGTCCGTGATTTTTGCTTGAAGGGGATCTGAGCTAAAAAAAATCTAGTAAGTATTCTCAATTGAAAACAAATGAATGACAATTTTGGTGTGCAGATACATATGACGGTGTTCACATTGGACTGACTCATCCGACTATTTTTGACTTCTCTGAAATTTATCTCATTCCCACTTCAAAGTTAGAATGGGAGAAAAGTAGTAAATTTTTAAAAAATTTTTAAAAATTTGCGGATTTTTTTTGACGTTCTCTTTTGTAAATTCGGAGGAGTCAGTCCAATGTGAACATCGTCTATGAATTCAAAAAATGAAAATTAATTAATTTTCTTAAAATGACTGCTGTTTTTTTTTTTAATTTTCGGCAATACGGGAAAATTTCACCTTACTTCATTTTTACAGAATTTATGTATGATCCACAAGCAACCAATTTCTCAAAGTATGATCGATATGAAAACAACATAACATCATTGAATTTGAACCACCAAAAGAAAGATGAAGAAAGGGGGAATATCTTTCTGGACTGCCTGTATGTCCGTTAGGTTGTAGCCTAAGTGGCTGGTTGAATTTTCTTTTAATTTGGCAATCGATGCCACCGCAATAGCTTTATCCGACTTACCACACAAATAATTGAAAAATTAAAACATAATTATATTGGTATGTATGTGATTTTAAATCTTAAAAACAGCATAATGAAGAACCTAGCTAGACCAATGTTCGAAGAAAAGAATTTGAGTTTTTTTTTATAAAAAAAAAATTATGTAGGTAAATGGAAGTGCTACTACTTTTCCACTTTAACTTCAACTTTATTTGGATGCATTGGCACCACGTGAATTTCGCGTGGATTGGTGTCGTCCCAAATCCGGCAATTTTGCTTATTCATGCAGACGCGGCGTTAGACCAAATTGAGGCGTGTGCGAGATTAAATTTGCGGGGCCCCTGGGAAAATAATTTCAGGCTGCATCATTATGAAAAAAGTATATCACACACCTGTCATCAAATCTTCCGCGGTCAATGTTATAATTTAAGTTCAAAACTGTTATAACAAACCCCAGTCAACGAAGACTCAAAATTATAAAATAAATGCAAAAAACAGTGCTCTCTGGATTATTTTTTTGTATGGTAGGGGTTACCCCCAGGTATAACATACCCAAAGTCCCCAGCCCCGGGCCACGAGCTAAACTCAGGAGGGGGGGGGTTAAAGGTACCCCTTTTTAGATTTTCGTAAATATTGGCACAACCTAACATGATAGCGCAAAAGCCTATACTACATAATTAGAGACAAATAAATTGTCTATAAAAAAAGTTATGTTCGTATTTTCGAAAGGGTTAATAATAAGGAAGATGCGGGGGGTAGAAAAGTCAACAAATCTGAAAAAAAACCTGTTATTGTCTTAGATATTGAATGTTTTCTGACCAATTTACTTGGAAAAAACAAAAAAGGTAAATACACATTAATTCACTGTTATTTTATCATGTAATGAGGCTGAGAGTGGAGTTATCAATTCCTTTTTTTTCTATATATCTGAAACTATTGGAAAAAGTTTATGTATACTAAATTAGGTAAAATTTAAATAGCAAGAGTTGTTTTCATATGGCGCCAAAAATGATAACGTTTTTTTTTAAAGGAACATAATACAAAATTTATTTGCCATAGAGGAGGGTTCTTTCTCCTCCCCTTTAGAGAGGAGGGGCATTTTTTAAAGATAATATTAAAAAACAAGGGCAACACTTACAACAAAATTTAAAAAAAATGTACATACATACATACATACATACATTTAAATACATACATGTAAAATATGTTTATAAATGTAAATTCTTACCTTTATTTAGTTTGGCCAAAAATTAAAAAAATGCACCTCAACAAACAAAACAGCGAAGTGAAATATCGCGCCCAATTTTTTTCCAATGGATTAACAGGTGATTGTACTATTTCTAATTAATCAGAGCTGCCAAACTCTTTATCAATAGCAGCTGTTTCTAACCTGAGTGTTAACTTTAGACCACAGTTTAGTAAGACTCGGGTTTATAGTTTGAGTATGAATATGCCCCAATGTAAATAATAGGGGTATTCATGCAAACGCGGAAAACCCACAGAAAGCTTATAAACCATAGAATTTTAGATTGGTAGAAATAAACTGTCAAAATTTGTATGGGAAAAATGTTCTGCAAAACATAGAATTTTATCTCACAAATTTGAAGCGGAAAGCGTAGAAATGAACCTGATACACTGCGATAAGTCAAATTTGACGTGTTATTTGGTGATTTTCCACGTTTACGCAAGTATTTTTAATGTGGTGTTCATGTAAACATATTGTGGAAAGTTAAAGAAAATTAAAAAAAATGCATCTTGTGGAAAGTTAGAATTTTCTGCACATCGGAAAATTATCTCGTTGCATGAATACCCTTAATAAAAAGGTATATCTGAAAAAAAATAGGTATGTTTTCTTTGAAGAACTGCTATTGAAGTTGCAAAACCTTTGAGTTAAACACAAAATGACTGACTAGCTATTTCAAAACAGTAGGAATAATAAAACATTTAAGGCTCTCACAAGCCAACGCGATAGCGACACATTCGCCGACGCGGCGGCATTTTTTGTTGTTGTTTAGCATTGTTTATTTGCGATTTTTGTTATCATTGTCAATGGTTCGCCCTGCATAGCGAATGTTTCGCGTTGGTTCGGGAGAGGTTTTATGAGTTCCAATTCAGAATAATTTTTGTTCATAAACTTATTCTTATTCAAAAGCTATACATATAGGCCAGTCAAATTCGACAGTAAAATCGCAAAGCACTATGTAGTTCTCCATTTATGATATGTTGTTGGGGCTGTTAGCGTAATCTGTAGCTAACCTTGCAGCTACAAAACAACCTGTGCGCGCTGCAGGAAAAATGCAGCAGTGAAAAAAACGTTAAAATCACTCCATTTTTTCGGATATTTTCCTTTATAACTTTGGAAATATAGAATAAATCCATCCACTATAAATTTGTTTGCTATAAAATTTTCTACAAGGCCACATTTGTTTTAAATTCATGTACGTTAGATTTGTGTTGCTATCTTACCATAAATTTAAAAAAATCTGAAAAACTTAGTAAATTTGAAGCAATTCTGCTAAAAATTAAGAATCAAATAGTCTTTAGTATTACAAGATGAAATTCTGAAATTCGATCCAAATTGGTCTAATAATTTTGGCAATAAACATAATGTTAACTAAGTACAAAGCGCAGTGTTTGCATGATTGCTGTGGTCAAAGTAGGACATTTCAGTTGGCACTGATTTTTGTACACGTATTTAAAACTCTTAACTAGTTATCATTAAATATTGTTATAATATTTATTTCAAAAAATGGTTTGCCGGATTTTATTATTTTAGACATGGAGACATTTTAATGTGGCCTGCGCGGGCCGTGTGCGGTGGCAAACTCCGCACGCCCCTTCCGACGCCTTTGTATTCATCCAAAAATGAGCCTCATCGCTTAAGATGATTTTTCGACCAAAGTTGGGATCAACAGAACACCCATTTTGATAATAAAGTTTTATCATTTGCATGTGTTGCTCGACGCTGTAACTTACCATGATGATTTGTCTTAAGCAACTGATTAAAAGACGTTATTTTGACAGAAAGTAAAAGAAACAATATGGCCGCCACGAGCTTTCAAAATCAACCCGTCTCTATTGGAAGACTCTTTAGTTTTGATAATAGGTTTTAAAGATTTTGCAAATTAAAAAAGAATTTTGCATTGCAACATTTAACATTTTGCTAAAGTTGAGACCAATTTTATCTTGCTCATACCTTACTAACTCCATATCAGCTCGAAAGCTGGCGACAAATTTTTCGAAGGCTTGAGTACTTGTGTCTAACACTCCGGATTTGAGGAAAAAAACTAGTTGTATTTTAAAGGCATAAATATTTCGTGGACCAAAGTAGAAATTAATCGGTCGCTAGCTTTCAAAATAGACCAAGAGTAGCCATAGAAAGGTTTATGAGAAACATCGTTTTCGAGGAGGTGGTCTATTCTCCACCGTTTAGGCAAGAGGGGCAAACAATTGATTAAAAAACAACCGGGCTGGACAAATTCCAACTTTTTGTCTAGTGCGGACGAGGCTCTAGTAAGTTTTGAGACGAGGAAAACTTATCAGATACTTGGCAAACACTTGCTGGATTTCGGTACCAAAAATGTAGACAAGGGGAACTTTTTAAACACTCTTTAGGCCCTCCCTAGTCAAAGCTTGTTGGACACTATGCTATTTCAGTATCATATGACACTCTTTTCTCTCTTTCCTTTGTCTTCTTTTTCATATCACACTTTTTACTATAGGTGTTCAGTGAGGAAAAAGTCAGATCAGAACAGAACATCACAGGTTTTTGAGACACGTCAGACAAGTTAGAACAGAAAACCTGTTTTAGAAAGTCAGGACATACAATCCTGCTCTGTTCTGTATGTATTATATAATCGCCAAGGGACTTGTTCTAGCCTTTACTAAGCCTTGCTAGAATCTATGTAAAACTCTCTATTAACTTGTCGAAAACTGGATTGGCTTTCTGCGCGGGAGATTTGATGCAATTTCTAGAAAATAAAATTTTCTACTAGCTTGATTAAGAAGACCTTTCCTCTTAAATCAAATTTTAAAGTGTTATTTCGCATAAAGGGCGTAAACATGTACTGAAAAAATTATAAAATAGGGAATTTTAGCCATTTCTGGGAGTTGGTATTAGATGCACAAAAATACTTTTGGATATGTTTGTAGAAAATTTTATTTTCTACAACTTGTCATACTATAAGACTTACTTGCGTTAAAATACAACAAAAAGAAATTATGTGCAAACGACTGAAAAAATTGTCAATTTTCAGTAATTTTTACAGAACAAAAAAAAGCGGATGGGGGGTGGTTGTGGAATTTTTAATTTCCATCTCTCCATATTTAATAAAATATAAAAAAAATTAGAACTATACTACCTTTTTTAGGGTAAATTGTAGGATGTTGATGTTTTTTTTTTCAGAAAATTGTCTTTTTGGCTTTTCCTCCATATTTTTCAAATGGATGTGCCAATTTTGTTTTAATTTCGGAAACAGATATTTTAAGATTATAAGCAATTCCACATTCCAAAATTTTACAAAAAAAAAAAAAAATAATAATCAAATAAATCAGAGAAAATAGTGGTGTAGACTTTTAACTTTTTTTCACAATTTTCCTTAAGAATGCAATTGTATTAATAAATTAAATTGTCTTCATGTCTAAAATGCAACATTATATTCTTGAACCACAAGAGCAAATTTGTGCGACGCAATCGTGCATTTTTTTAACCAAACTGGGAAGTTTTGCTAATTTTTAATTGAAGAGTTTTAAAAATTTTAATGAAGAGTTTATAAAAAACTGCTGGCGAGTATTCAAGTTCGTAGTACATGAAAATAAAAAAATATGTCTTTTAAAAACATATTTTGTTTTAGTCTTATATGATAGATTTCGAATTTCCAGTACATACATTGTCTTATTTTTTCAGATATTACACAGTTCCCACTCAACCTTGGACAGAACATGCTCAGACAGTGTGGTTTCCTTACGCTGCAGAAAATCCACTAGTGATTTAACCTACGACAAAGATGACATAAGCAATTCAAATGGCAAACACAATGGAAGTTCAAATAATCATGGAAATAACAGCAATGGCGTTTCTTCAAATAATCCCAAACCAAGGAGACGTGGGAGCTCCAAAGGAGGCCTTGCTTACCTAGCTTCACGTAGAAATTCACGCGAATCCATGAAGAGTGCTTGTTCTAATACTTCGATTTTTTCGAATGATGATATTGGTCCATTGGCATTTCAGGCATCAACACGTGGTCGTCAAAGGAGAACGTCAAATTTCTTAGAACTTCCTGGTAATAATTATATGAAAGTCTAGTTTGTATGATAATGTTTTGTATAACAACGAATTTTAATATAGTTCCAGATCATGTTAGACCAAGGGTGTGTTCCCTTCCAGATCGACCTTATAATCCTCGCTTGAGCGATGATTTATACCGCTTAAGACATTTCTCAATAAGTAAAGGAAATGTTGTGAATTGCGGTGATTCAATCATATCAAGAAGATCACGGAGTAATACAAGCGTTAACTCAACAAATAGCAGGTAAAATATATTGTTTCTTTAATTTAAAATTTTTTGTTTCGTTTGTTTTAAGTTTTCTTTCTGAATTTATTCATCATAGTATCAGTAACTACCTACTGTAGAGAAATTTCAATTTTGAATTGTTCTTTTTCCTCGCTTAAAAGCTTAGTGTAGTTTAGAAAGTATATGTAAATAAAATATCCAATTTGAACAATTTTTTCAAATGAAATTTTATAAAAAAGTGTTCGGAACATTGCCCTTAAAGACTGTACACATGAGAGCGACCAACGGCCGACGAATGAATGAACAAATGGGATTTAAAACATTAATAAATCTAAATTCCTTACAAAATCTAGACCAAATGGAATAAATATAATTGAGAATTATTTTAAGATACTAAAATTTTAATTTTAAAACAATTTGTTCGTCGCGAATAGCCGCAATTCGTTACGACCCATTTATTTTCTCAAATTTAGATTTTATAATTTTATAATTTTAAAATTAATCTTAAATCAAATTCTACCATTTTGATTACATAGATTTTGTGAACTATTAAGGTTTATTAATTTTGTAATTCCCATTTGTTTGTTCATTTGTCGGTCGTTGGTCGCTCTCATGTGAATGATCCTTTACTGTCATCGGAAAGATTTCTAGAATACTCAGTTTGGGTTAGTTAGGCCATCGACTTAAGGTTTGTTAGATTTAATTGATCAATTGATGAGGTTTTCAAAATGCAAAATTCCGTCAACCGTACCACTTCACAATCAGTTTACTATAAAGTCCAAGCCTTAAAATGATTCTCTGATGAGAGTAACCGTGAAAAAAAGGTATGACAAAAAAGTAAGAAGTTGTTCGAGATATTTTCAGTCAAAAAATCAGGTTTGCAGAATTTGTTTTTAAATTTGTTGGTGATTTTTGAAAGGATATACTTCCTTAATAATGGTTATATCAAGAAAACAAAATTAAGAACCTTCCCCGGCTAGAAAAATGCCCAGTTTCTGTCTAGTTTCGACATGGCACTTGTCAGTTTTCTTTAGGGACGAGGAAAACTTGTCAAAAAAACGTCAAGCCCTTGCAAGTTTTCAGGAAAATGTTTCATACTCTAGTGAGGTTCTCGCTGGTAAGAACTTGTTGGACGTTTTCGACATCCTATCAGACTAAGCACTATCGTTATTAATACATATGCTAAATTTAAACTAAACAAATCGATGAATCGAAAAATACAAATTTCAACTTTTATTATAATTGATCAGTTTTGGTTTCAAAAAAAAAGTTGAAAATTTCACGCTCTTGCAAATCCTGCCAAGTGTGGCGCTTTGGTAAATTCATACATTCACTTTTTGGTTTTAGTTCCTAAAAAAGAAATCTATTGCGAATAAAACTGCAGAGACAGAGTAATTCAGGAAAATACCATAATGTAATTTGTTTACCATTTTTCTAACTACTTCATAAAATACAGTGATTTTTTTTTTGCGCCACTTGAATAGAAACATTGTGCGTTTTGTCTCCATAGATTACGGTAAGAAGAAAAAATATTTTTCTAATAATGGAAGTGTAGATTAAAAATAATAATTGTTTTATCAAAGAAAAGATGGGCCGCGGAAAACCATTAAACCCTGCAGAAAAAGCCAAAATAGAAGTACACGCCGAAAAAAAGCTTCCCCTACGCACAATTGCCAAAAAAATAAGAAGAAGTGTGAAGATTGTTTGGTCGAACATTAGAAATAAGGAAAACTATGGAAAAAATGAGTAAGGTAGGCAATCAAGAGCCACAACAGAAGCAGACCGAAGAAAGATAATAGACTGGCTTCAAATTCAAGCGACTCTGCTGCTAAAATCAAGGCGAAAGTGGTATTACAGCGAGTCTTAACACTATTAGACGTGCTTTTCGTGGGTCACAACATTTAAAGCACCTAAAATTAAAGAAAAAACATCGTTTAATCCGAAAGGAAGACACAATATGATTTAGACAGGAAGAATATGACGTGGAAAGAAGAGTGGACGAAAGTGGTATCTTCTGACAAAAAAAATGCATTATAGATGGTCCGGATGGATCCGGATTTCATGTTACGAGGAAGGAATCCAGGTTTCTAGAGCACCACCATAGCTGAGAAGGCGATGTAATGGCGTGAGCTGCGATTTTCTGGTTTGGAACAATTGATCGGGAGTTTCCCATATTGAAAATGACGGCAAACTCCTACAAGGAAATATTGCAAGAAGCTTTCCCTAAGTTTACCGATGTCTTTGGACCAATACCATGGACATTTCAATAAGACAAAGTCCCAATCCTCAACGCATGGATCATTAAAAGTTGGATATCCGAGAAAAATGTTACCTTACTTCAATGGCCACCGTATTCTCCGGACCTAAATATTATTGAAAACGTATTGGGATGGATGGTTCATTGAGTAAACGATTCTAAATGAAGTAATTAGAAAAGTGGTAAAAAATAACCTAATGGTATTTTCCCGAATTAGTTTTATTTGCAATAGATCCCTCTTATAGACACTAAAACCAAAAGGTGAATATATTAATTTACCAAGGCGCTACACGCTCAGATAGTAAAAAATAGTTTGTTTCTATTCAAGTGGAGCGGAGTTTATATGTATTTACTTTCGAAAATCTTTTATTTCAACCACCCACCCCGCCAAAATCTTTTTGAACTTTTTATTAAAATTAATCAAAAATTATAATTTACTATCTTAAACTATATTTACTTAATACCAGATGGTTCATCTCAAGTGGTTCATATCCGGTTGTTTTTGTGGTGGGATGTAGTTTAGATTAAGCGCATTTTTGTACTTTTCTTCAAAAGTCAAAGAAGATTCACTACAGAAATGATCCTGAGAAGTATAGTCTTCATTGTAAAAAAAATAACAAGAGCATTTTTGTACACGATACTAAATCAAATAATATGATAATAAGATGACAAAAAGACAAAAATGCCCAGTATCATACTAAAATTGCTTTAATATTTTATTAAATTCATAAAAATTTGCGCTATAATTTTTATTATTCAGGTTTTGATCCGAGTTATTTTACTATCGGATAACAACCGATACTAAAATACCCATTTTTAATGTTTCTAGCAAAAATATGAACAAATCTAGTTTGTGCTGGTCCGGGCCTGGAGTGGTTTTTCTGACGAGGCAAAAGGGTTCATAATCGTCAAGGCCCTAGTTTTGGCCATTACTCAGCCATGCTGGGGCCTTGCCAGAATCTATTTAAAACTCTCTAGTGCCATGTCGAAAACTAGAATGTTTTTCTGCGCGGGTCGATACTCTTTATTTGGGTGTCGCGCTCGACAAAGATTATAGTATAGGCAAACTAAAATTAAAATAATGTGAACCTAGGCAAAATTGCAACAGAAGCTTTTTTTAGTTGATTTTCGATCAGTAACCACTTCTGAACTTCAAATGGGGTAAATCCGTCCATGGGAACAGCCCGGAAAACGGGTTTCAAAATGGCTGATTTATTGGTATGTTGTTTTAGGTTGTTATTTTTATTACGTTGCTATTTTTCCATTTTACTATGTTATCACTGGTGGATCCTAGGAGTGACCACATTAGTTTAAAATTCCTCCATGATATATTTTTGTTGATATCTAACCATAAACTAATTATTAAAAACTAAGTAATTTTGAAGCACTCAAAAAACTTATAATCGAAATTCTAAAATACGACCTAAGTTCAATGTGTGCATCATTTCTGTGGTCAAAGCGCTGATTTTTGTACACAAACTTGAAACCCTTAACTATCATAAAATATCATTATAATAGCCTTGTTTTTTTAATACTCATTAATAACTCACTTTTTTATTTTAAACGCAAAGCAAAAACAAATCAGACTACTCAGTGTTTGTTTTGTTTATGTTTTGCTTATAAAATTTAAAAGTGAGTAATTAATGAGTATTAAAAAAACTCGGCTAATGTTGTGTCTTTTAAGCAACTTTTGAAAAATGTTCACAAAAATGATTCATATAATTATTACCTAATAAAGGAAAAATCGCATCGTAATAAAAATAATAAACTTAAACAAAATTAGCAATAAATCCGCCATTTTGAAACCCGTTTTTCGGAACACCACGAACAACAATCGGACGGAATGTGTCCGATTTTGGATATGTTTTTAGTAGTGATTACTGATCAAAAATCGATTAAGAAGGCTTCTGTTGCATTTTGCCCACGTTAAGTCACCTATTGCCTGGACTTTACAAAAAAAGAAAATTTTCAAGTACCTAATGTTTTTTTTTTATTTGCTCTTCTGCTTGAAAGAAAATCCTGCTTTACTAATGAATGTAATTCGGTTTTTTAGGTCTAAGCTCTGTGCCACCATTTTTTGCTAAAATATTGGCGTTGAATGAAAGAATGCCGTTTGCCTTTGAAAATGACTTGAATGAATCCCATATATTACAGCCTTTTGATGATTTAGGGAATAAATAATTTTTGTTTAAAGTTAAAGAAAACCTTTTCTGGTCTACAACCTCAATATTGAGAAAACTATAGGAGTTATCTTTTTTGTTTAGTTAAGCGCGCACTAAAGGGATTTTGGCTGCCCTTAAAATGTTTAAACACAGTGCGAGCGTTTGGAAAATAGGGTAGGATTTAAGAGGAGATACCGATGCACATTGGTTTTGAACCTCTGAATATTAAAATGGTCGGGAAAGATAGAGCCGGGTAAAGCATTCCACATTCGAGTAGTGCGGCTAAAAAAAGAATCTCTATGCTTGACAGTGCGTCCGAAGTTTGGCTCGAGGGTAAACTGATGTGCATTCCTAGAAGTACGAGTATTACGGTTGAATTGTTTTAAGGGAGGAATGCAGCTGGCTATTTCACTAGAACAATTTTTATAAAAGTAACGGTAAAATAATGTTAGACATGAAAACATTGCGGCGGTGGTCGAGGGATGCAAATGTTTCTGTTATATTTCTGTCACCTATCATTTTCAAAGCTCTTTTTTGAATCCTATCTAACAGACTCGGGTAGGTTATTGGGGCACCTGCCCAAATATGAGAATTGTACTCAAGTTTCGGACGGATAAATGCTTTAAAGATTACAGCCAGATCAGAAGGGGAGGAAAATTACTTGCATCGCCGAAGAAAACCTAAGCACTTAGCAGCATTTTTGGCGACGTGGTCTGTGGTCTGTGATACAAATACCGAGGACTGAAAGCTTTTCGGTTTCCTCAATACAAGTACCGCTCATGGATAGCGGCATGAGGGTGTGTTTCGTTTTGACGACAGTAGACAGCACTGAGTTTTTGAAGCATTAAATTCTACGCGGTTCTGACTCCCCATTGGACAATGCTGTCGAGATCAGAATTTAATGAGCTAATCAGCAGCGCCGTTCTAGTTCCACATCCGAAGGACATGGATGTTAATCTGAAAACGAATATGAGAAGCTGAGGGTGATGTCGTCAGCGAAACAGTTTAATGGATTAGAAGTTTCAGATAAAAGATCGTTTATGAATACAAGGAAGAGAGTCGGAGACAGAACGGAGCCCTGGGGAACACCAGCATTTATTTTGTAAATTTCAGACTTGACACCATCCAATGTAACTTGTATTGAACGGTCCGAAAGGAAATTTCTAATCCAACGAAGAAGAGATTCATCGATACCAAATGCACGCATTTTCGATAAGAGAGCTTGGTGCCAAACTCTATCAAACGCTTTAGAAATATCAAGCGCAATAATCTTACTTTCTCCAAAACGATGTAAAGATTTGTTCCACTGTTCGGTGAGATATACCATCAGATCACCAGTGGACCTATTGCTACGAAAGCCGTACTGCCGGTCATTAAGAAGCTTTCGTTCTTCAAGATATTTCTTGAGCTGAAAATTAATCAGCGTTTCCATGACCTTGGAAAGAAGGGACGATAATGCAATTGGCCGATAGTTTGAGGGTGAAGAAGATACGCCTTTTTTAGGGACAGGCTGGACAAATGCTGTTTTCCATCCACTCGGAAGGAGACCAGTAGAATAGGACAGATGGAAAAGCTTACGCAGTGGTTTTGCCAGCGTTGAAGAACACCTCTTCAGAACAATGGGAGGGATACTATCCGGGCCAGCGGATTTGTGTATGTCTAGGTCTTTTAGAACTCTAGTAACTGCACGAGTGCGAAAGAAGATTTGACCCATATAATCGTTTACGCTCTCAAGTACAGGCGGAGTTCTATTGTACGTTTTTGTTAGATCATTGATTAAAAAAAACTTTTCTTCTTTTTGCTTTACAATAATAAGAAGATGAAGAAATTTAAATTTTAAAACATTGAAATTACTTCTGTTTTAAGTGGAGTGAATGAATAAGATTCAATTAAAAAGTCACTTGTACTTTTTAATTGAACTTTTTGCTTTACGATCATTAGTTTCTGCAAATGGACATAGACAAAAGGACCGTATCAATACAAACATTTCGATGGGTGGTTGATTTTGTCTGATTTTTCAAAAAATATTTTGTTTGGGTGCTATTTAGTATATTTTTTTTGTTTATATTGTGTGATCACTGAAGGGATTTTGTTTTGGCTTGCCTTAATTATTGAACAGAGTGGGAGCGCTAGGAAAATACGAAACAATTTAAAACGAAATACATAAACACATGCACGTTTGAAGGTCTTAAAATAGTTGTTTATTTTGATTTATTTGATCATTAATCAACCTCAAACATTTCTTTTTGATTCCGATAAGTTTAAGCTAAACATTTAATTCAAAAATGCTCTATCAGATCATTCTTTAGGTTTAATCTTGTATAGGGTACATGTTTGAATCCATTGTTTTAATGAAAAAACTGATAGTTCAAATTGTATGTTCTTTGTAGAAATAAACAAAATTAACCTTTTTTCGCTCAATAATTATTGTCTTTTAATATTTTACTGGACCATTTTCAAAGTATTATATTCTTTTTTCAATTACTTTAACAAATTGCTTTCTTTTGTAAGAAAATATTTATATAGTCTTAAAAGAATCCATTGGGAAAACGTTTCGAATAAAATCATGTCAAAGTAAAAAATAGAAAAACTTGTTTTATAAAATTAATGGCGGGAAACCCGTTATACGCACAGAGAAGCATATCAGGATTTTAAATAACTCTACAATATTGTAACCATTAAAAAATGGTTGTAGTTTGAAAAAAGTATAGCCACTGAGCTTGCAAATCATAAAAAAAATATATGCATTTATCTCCACCACGGTGGTGACATAGGTAGCCAATCTCAATTTTTTGGATAGCACACCCCGTCAATCGAAATATTTTTTCACGACCATTAACCTGTGTCTCTAAGGTCATACTTTACCCATGCAAATTTGTATGGGAATTTTACACTCTTCACGTTTTATTGTTTTTCTCTGGAACTATAACAGTTATTCTAATTTATTGGCCCTTTAAGAAACTGCATTTAATAATGTATTAAAAATATTTAAATTGTAAATTTATTTCTATTTTTTAAGTTAATAAATATTTTAATATTATATATTTCTCTGTTATTTTTTCTCTCTAGATCTTCAGAAGTTTTTGTAGAAGTGTTTTTTAAAAAACTGCATTAAAAAAAATAATAAAAACAAATTAGAAATAATTTGTTTCGATTTTTCAAAATATTAAATATTTTTATTTTTTAAAGTTTTTAATTTTTTTTTTCTCATCAAATAAAGTTTTTTTCTATTAATTTTTGAATGTTGTTTTTAAACAAGATATTGTTCAAAACAAATCTTTTAAAAAAAACTTTATTTGAGAAAAAAAAAAAATTAAAAATGTTAAAAAATAAAAATATTTAATATTTTGAAAATCGAAATAAATTATTTCTAATTTGTTTCCATTATTTTTTGTAATGCAGTTTCTTAAAAAACTTATTACTTAATGATAATCAATAACAAAAAAAAAACAAGAAAAACTGTTGAAGATCGAGAGAGAAAAAATAAGAGAGAAATATATAGTAGTAGTAGTAGTAAATAATTTTATTTCCATAGTATAATTATATAAAAACAGTTGTGCTGGTTTTAAAATTAATTTGACAATAACTTATATTAGTTGCCTGTCAAGTTAAAAAGGCATTACTAAATTAACACATTCTGAGCTTACGTTTTAAAAAAATTCATTCATTATTTGAAAGCGATATTTGAAAGTACATATATAAAATATTAAAGTATTTATTAACTTAAAACTTGATTCACATATTAAATATCTAGTATCTTGCAGCGCTTTAAGACTTAAAGAATCAAACTCTTGGTTTGCCAGGCCCTATGGTCACAGCAATATCACAGACTTGATTCCAATGGAAATGTTTTCCACTCCCACTGACTACTTCACCCCTACAATGAGTATCAGTAAGGATTTCAAAGTTAAATTTCCATCCAGGAAGGATTGGAATGATAAAGACGTGACGAAATATTTCGACACAACTATCTTTACTGATGGCTCAAAGATGGAGTGTGGCGTTGGTGCAGGAATCTTCTCTGAGTCTCTAAATGTATCTAGGTCCTTTCGGCTACCTGACCTTGCTAGCGTCTTTCAAGCTGAATTGCTGGCAATCAGGGAAGCTTGCAGGTTACTAAAAGCAGATCCAAACCAAAACCGTAATGCAGCTATTATTACAGACAGTCAAGCGGCTGTTAAAGCCATTAATTCAGCTACAGCATCCTACAAACTACTCCAGCAATGCCGGAATGAGCTTTGCGGGTCTGAACACTGACCTCAATGTCACTCTTATCTGGGTCCTGGGTCACAGTGGCATTGAGGGCAATGAACGGGCTGACGAGCTGGCCAGGCAAGGTTCAGCCCTTCATGGCTCACTTGCGGAGAGAGTCAACATTCCGCTTGGAGTTATGAAGGGCAACATTCTCTCAATTTATCTAACTAAAGCAAACCGTAGCTGGAGCAGTTTATCAAACTGTATTATATCTAGGAAGATTTGGCCTGCCTATGACAAGAACCGAACAATTGATCTAATACGCAGACCCAGGCAAGACATAGCCAGAGTAGTTGCAACCTGTAGCGGACACTGGCCAATAGGAGAGCATACAGGGAAGCTGGGCATACCTCACAATACTCACTGTCGGAGCTATGAGGACCAGCAGGAAAAGGAAACAGTAGTTAATTTCCTCTGCAAATGCCCTGCTCCGCCCAAAGCTAGAAAACAGTCACTCGGAAGACCATTCTTTGACGACATTAACGAACTTTCTGAAATGAAGATCAAAGACTTGATTTCTTTTCTCAACGCGACGAAATGGCTCTAGGACAAATTTCGGCTACTTCTGCATTATACCTTCCGTCGATTCCCTATGATCACAAGATAGTGGACTAGGGTTCTGGTGGGGGTTTGTGGTGCACAGCGGCCGGATGATCATCCAATCAGATCAGTGGACGCTCCAGTGCCAGCCAACGAACTGCCTAGTGGGCTAACTGTGGATGGTGCGGGTGTGGGTGCTGATCTGGTTGAGTGAGTGATCCACTTTCTGATGATTGTGCTAAAAGCTAATTGGGCTATGGGCTAGACTGCCCGTGGCCGCCATTTCTACATACTTACCCAACCTAACTTAAAAATCGAAATAAATTACAATTTAAATTTTTGTAAATTAAAATTTAAATTTTTGTCATGTAAAGTAGTTTTCAAAGTTTTTCTATTTTATTTTTTCAAAAACTAAATTACATAAATCCATTTAGTATTTGTAATTCGACTAAAAATTAGTAAAAACGTTTTAAACAAATTTGAGAAATGGTAGTAAAAACTTTTGTTTTCAATTTTCTTTCCGCAAAATTTGAGTTTGAAAATCATTGTTTCAAAAACTGTTCCTTGAAACAACTTGATTCAAAAGCAACATTAATATTTGTTTCCTGTTTGATTTCAACCTACATGTACATAATCACGAAAGTCTAAATATAGCTATGAAAAATGGTATATCAATGCTAATAGCCAACATTTTGGTAGATAACAAGAAAATGTCTTATTTTTTTTTAATTATGAATAAATACTTATATTTAGTTTTATATGTAGACTTTCATGACGGACTGTACATGCACTACGTTTTTAAGCATCTTATGGGAATCACCCAATTACAAAATTAAAAATGCTAAGTCTTCTACTTGGCTGATGTATTTCAGTAGTATATAGAATTTGTATTATAAAAAAACATTCATATGAAAATTAAAAATAGCAAATAATATATAACTGCTAACACAAACTTAGCATATAAATAAAGATCTACAAAAACAGACAATTATTTTGTTCATCATTTGGAGATGATTTAAGCGGCTACATGAAATTTGGCCCAATAAAAAATTGCCCCAAACGAAAAATGAAAAAATGGACCCATTGAAAAATTAACCCAAACAAAAAATGAAAAATTTCCGCAAAATAAATATACAATAGAAGAATTACAATCGTATAATCGTACAAAAAAGGTCTTGCGTCTGTTTGGGAGCGCCCTAAAAGTACCTTGCCCAGAGCCTGGCCTGCTTCGCAGATTCAACAAATTGAACTCTCTTTTTGGGCCTTTGTCCCGCTAACGCGACTCCATCGCTCCGCTTAGGGAATGCCCAGTCGCCTCTCGCCTAGCAGGTGCCTATGTTGTAAGTCGGTCCGCTATCAAAGTTTTTGTTGCAAAAGTATTTTGGTTTGAATAAAAGTTTGGGCCCATTTTTCATAATGAAATTTCACGCCAAAATTAAAAATGAAAATTTCATATAGCCGATTTAAGCTTATCCAGGATGAACTTATTTTTAGCGGCAACAATATGAACTCTGTTGTACTCAACTCAAGACTTTATTTGTTTATTTTTTTTTTCATTTTGTATTTATATTTCTCATTAATGCAGCTTAAAGTATGTAGATTTAGCATATCCGCATTTCATTTTATTTAGGGCTAGTGAGAGGTCACCTTTTGACGGCTCATGTTGCGGTGGAGGCTATGCTAATGTAGATTCCATTCCACCGTCCCCAGACACTGATGATAGTGAACCACCACCTCCACCAAGGCAAGTTTTTTAACGTTGTTTTTTTTTTTGTTTTTTCATCATTTTGGGTTCCGAATGGTTTGATTTTTGGGGGCTGAGATACATTTTCTAGAAAATTTGTTTGTTTTTTTACATTTGTGTATATTTTTGAAACAACAGATACAGAATTGTTATGTTAGGAGATGCAGGAGTAGGAAAAACTGCACTTGTGTCTCAATTTATGACTTCGGAGTATATGCACACTTATGATGCAAGCTTAGGTAAGTTTTTTTTTTCTTTTCAATGTTTCAAACCTTATATACAAGTTAAATAATTTTTCTTAAATATGCTCAATAAGTACATACATAAAGTAAAAAATAGCAACCTTAGACTAATAAGGTTTTGAGGTTTTACTTAATAATTCCAATTTGAGTTTTAGATGACGAATTTGGTGAAAAAACTGTCAGTGTTTTATTGGACGATGAGGAATCTGAATTAGTTTTTATTGATCATCCAAGTGTTGAAATGAGTGTAAGAATTTGTTTTTAAGAACAACAAAAATAAATTTGTTAATTTTTTTTTTTAAATTTAAGGTGGAGAATTCTTTAACAACATACGAACCACATGGATGTGTTATTGTTTTTTCCGTGGTAGATAAAACTTCTTTTCGTATTGCAGAGGAAATAATAAATTATTTGTGGAAAGAAAATATAACTAAAGATAAGGCAGTGATACTTGTTGGCAATAAAGCCGATTTAGCTAGAGCCAGAGTTATATCAACTCAAGGTAATTATTATTATGATTTTAGAAAAAGTGTGCAGGTTGATCCTTTAGAATAGTTTGTCATTGTTATTATTTTTGTATTCAGAAGAATTTATTCAAAAATTTCATTGGGTGATATATTTTTTGTGTTTAGCAAAATGATTCTCTTGAAGTTTTACTACACTTTTTCAAAATTCAGAGAAATTGATTTTCGACCCAATGAAAAACTATTAATTATGTAATACATACTATGTACAGTTTAAACTACTGCTTACCAGTACATCGCTTTTATACAACACATTTTGATGGTAAGTTTGTTTCTCGTCCGCGCATTTTTGATAGTTGATAGTCACGCGTTATTAAGGTCCTGAATTTTAAGTAGCTTCTTTCCTTGGTCCATTTTGTTCGAATGAGTAATCTTAGACTATGAATCTGCAGTGGAAGAAATCGTAACTCTTGTAGGTAAGTCAACCGATTTTTGAAAGGCTTATTTTTTTGAAATACGATAAGAGCATTCCCGTAAATTTTGTTAGTATGCTAAAGGCCTCAGATATAGCTTTCATTAAAACTCACAATTTTCTTACAAGTCATTTATAGCCATCTCGAATATTTCTTACATCGAAAAATCGAGTACCAATACAAAAACCAACTTTGAGTATAAAGTTGATCATTGAAAACTGACAGACGAGAAAAGAAAGGAACAAAATGTCAGCTGTTCATTGAAAACAATTTTCATCATTGACTAAAAAAATATATAACTAGGAAGCTTTATTTTGGTACCAAAGTCAGTCCAAAACGCCTTCTGATTTATTTGTTTAAGTGCCTCAAAAATGAAAGAAAAAATTTTCAATTATGGTTTTCAATGAAAGCTATCTCTGATGTATTTTGAAAATCAATTAACAACATTGAATCAATAGTAAACTGAGGGAGAACTTGAATAAACTAGAGAGCCCTACTTACGCTTGATTTTGTTAACAAAATTACTAACCATACATCTTTTACTTCCAGTTGGTTAATTCACGTTTTTGTCTAACTTAGCCACTATTTATGATTTTCATAATTTCAAATCTGATATAAAAATCCCAATTGCAAGTTGCATTTTTGGCTACTCGATCAAAACAACATGCTACAAGTGGCCTAGTACCCTAAGGAACAATATTTAAAACAATATTTATTTGTTTAAGTGGGGTTGAACCCCCCCTATTATTTCCATATCTTGTGTTTACTTATGTACCTACTATAGCCCAGTCGGAATGAGCATTTGCCAAGGAAAAAATAGTACTGCACACTTTTCTTTCAGAACTCGTTAGAAGGGTCATTAGGCATCCTGGAGATTTTTGTCGGAAAAATTGCTCCCCTGCGTTAGCCGCCATCTTGGATTTACTAAAGTACTAGTATTTATTATTAGCAAAAAAAAACTTTGAATGGAAAACAATGGCAACACTTACAGCAATATCTTTTTTAAAGCCAGATATCCATTCTTTTATTTGGTGTTTAAAAAATTTGGTTTTAGTTAATAGTTTTTGAAAAATAAATTTTCAAACTCAAAATTTTGAAGCAAAAACAAAATGTTTTACTTTTTATTTTGTAAATTTTACGTAATTTAGTAATATTTTTGATTTTAAAATTCAACGCTCTTTATAATTTCTAGCCGATTGTTGAACACCCTGGTGGACTTAAGAACTTTAACTCTTTAGAAAATGGAAAATTACGAAAACTATTAGGTATTTCTTAAAAAATGTTTTTTGTGTGTTTAGTGTTTAATCTTGGGATCTTTGAAAATACGTGAATTTTCATATGCTTTTCTATCAGAGGCTATTGTTTGATATACCCTTAACTCTTTTCCGCACCACCGTAGAGGAGGAGTACTAGGCGCCTTTTTTTTTGGGACGTGGTTTCCCCTGTAGGCCTAATCCACGCATTTAAATACTTGTAATATTTAATCAGATTTTAATTTCTTTTTCGATGATGGTAGTTCCAAATTAAAATCAACTTCATTTTCAACCATGGCAAGTGTTTCATCTTCCGTATTGTCAGTTCGTATTTGTCCGGGATTGTTTGATTCAACTGCATCCTCATCATCGAGCAACTCCCTAATGTGAATAACGTTGTCGCAAGATTCGACAGAGCAGTTTGCACATAAAACAGAACACTTAAGTCCCGCCTTACGGCACCCACACATATTCCCAAAATCTGTTTAGCATTTGCAAGAAATCGTTTTGAGCAATAATTTAGGAGCGACATCGGCAGTGGTGGTAATGGGCTCTAACCCATGAAGAGTTTTCTTCCAGCCCCACGATGTGGCATCCAAATCGTTTTCAAGCCACATTTGCACTTGTAAATATGTCCTATATATGTTTTGTTCCGCAGCGGCTGAAGTAGGTGGAAGGCTTGCAAGATTGAAGTTGGTTTTTGCAACAGATTTACTAAAACGCTTGAATCGAAGGGTGTTTAGTGAAATCTCATCTGCACTGCCAGCGAATAGAGCTTTTAAAATACGCTCCCCACAAATTAATAAACTTTGTTTGGTGGCGTTTTGATTTTTGAACAAATTCAAAGTTTCTGATAAGTCTGAGTTTTTCTGAAGAACACTGAACAATTTGGTTTTGCCAACATTGTTTATTGCCGACGTTGTGTCATAGCCTGTAAACGCATGGAGAAACAAAATGTGCCTGGCTATTGCTTCATTATATTTTTAACGAAACCGTCGAGTAAACATGTTCAGGAGTTCGTCCTCTGCTAGGCTTCTTGAAAAAAAACATTCGTCAAATTACGGCCCAGGCAAGTCAATAGGACAAGCAGGTCAATATCCTCGCCAATAATTGTGAGAAAGTCGTAATTTATTGCTTCTTGAATGGCAGTTCCAACAATAAATGAATCTGCGTCTCCCGGTGCCTGCTGAACTGTGACCTCAGCATCTTGCAAATATTTTTTCAGAAGGTCAATTAGCTTAGCTTTATTTTTATCACTCCGCAAAAAAATGTATTGAGTTGTTGGAGATATTGACGTTGCGCTTGCGTTGAGAACAACGTCTGGTGAACGAAGCTTGGCTGCACGTCTTCTCCGCTCCCAGCCCAAAAGTGGAATCTTCAGGGTATCCGTCGAATACAACCCCAATTTTCTTCTCAAAGCGCCGTTTTACATATGAAACATAGTTTTGACAAATTGTTTCAAACGTTGCATTTATTCGGGGCCATATAACTTTGTGCAGTAAAAATCCTCCATCAATCACATCAAGTCACGTTGGTATGTGAGAACTTTTAGTAACTTTTTTTAGTAACCCCCTCGCACTGAATAAGAAACGTAGAATATAAGATCAGGACCTAAGTAGAGGAGAGGGTAAAGAATAGACTCCGATACAAAAGCACATGAAAATTCTCGTAATTTCAAAGATCCCAAGTTTAGACACTAAATACACAAAAAACATTTTTTTAACCATACCTAAGTAGTTTTCGTACGCTTAAAACAAATCTAACTGTTCTCGTCTCTGCAAATGGACCCTATGATGCACGCTAAAACAGAGCGATGATGGATACAATTTAAAATGTACCTACTGCCATTTGTTAATGGATTCTTGGGATAGGAAAAGGTGAGTATAGGATTGGGCTGAGGATAGATAGGATTTATGTGCTAAACAGATGTGCAGCGTTTTCCATGCAGCGAAATTAATTTACACATGTTCTTATGGGATCAGATTCACTCAAAGTCTGCATGCAGCGCTTCGCTGCACGATATCGTTTCTAAAAATTTGCTGCGCAGCATCATAGCAGCCACAACCGCAAAGAAAAAAATCTTAAATAATTTGTATTTGGCATTACTCATATTGACATCACCTGTTATTCTTTGATTTTTGGTGATTTTTTTTTTTTGAAGAATCCATGAAGCCAGAGTTGTCGCTCGAAGAAATATTTTGGTGCAACAATTAAAAAATTCGAAAATTTAATTTTCTTGCCACGGGAAAAAACACAAGTTCTTCTCCTTTTTTTTTAAATCACCTTCAACAAAAATCAATAATTCTGACTGGAAGTGATTAAAAATAATCTTTCCGTTGGCTTTTTTTGGTCACTGTAGTTTTTGCAATGAAACAATTAATTTACATTAGCTTTCCCGACGTTTCGGCAGGGGTTGCTGCCTTCTTCAGGGGAACTTTATTTGGACAACAAGAAAAAATATATTGTTTACATTATAATAACAATAATTGAAACAATACAAAATACACTCACTTTAATAAAACTGTGTTTAAATTTAAACTGACATTTAAAATTATTGTATCTAATAATTGTAATATTATTTACAAAAGTAAAGAAATAACCACTTCAAACGAAGTTTAGTCTATGGAATTTAAACAAGGAGTAAAGAAACTGAAAGAATACTGTGTTATGATGAGACAAGAGAACAATAGATGGCAGAGATGTTTTGGGTGTCTTGTTTTCTGTTCATGTTGTTGTTGATGATGTGTAATGTTTCTAGGGTATATCGTTACGAAACATGTTTCTCTGTCTGTAGGACTTTAACACCTTCAAAATCTGGAGAGTGGCCGTTTTCGATACTGTGGCTCGCCAGGGCTGTCTTTCCAGGATTGTTTGATTTGATATCCGATTTATGATTAGAAATTCGATGTTTAAGAAATTGTTTTGTAGTTCCGATGTAACACTGGTTGCATGGTTCATTAGGTTTACCCTTACAATTTATTTTGTAAATGACATCAGTAACTTTATCCTTATCCGCTTTCGTTTTGAGTTTTGTGAAAAGGTGACTCAGAGTTTTATTTGATTTGAAGGTCAGGCGAACATCTGTTAGTTTTTGGTTTATCACTTCTTTAAAATTCTCAGTCAGTCTTGGGATGTAAACTATACTTTTGTAGTAACCATTATTCGGGTCTTTAGTGTCTTCGCTTGGAATTTTTCAATTGTGTTTCTGAAGTAGACAACGAATTATAGAATTTGGAAAACCATTGTCACTCAGGATTTTTTTTTAATTTTTTTCTCATTGGCAGAGTGAAATTGTTCGTCGGTGAGTGCGAAAACTTTACTGACGAGATTGGATGCAGTGTTCATAACTATTTGCCTCGCTTGGTTAGACCGAAAGTTGACTAAACTTCCCAAAGCAGTATGTTTTTGTTACCAGTCAAACAATAGACGGTTGTTTTCACGATGAATTTTTACGTCCAAAAGTGCTATTGAACTGTTATGTTCCATTTCCACAGTGAACTGCATTTTCGGGTGGAATCCCTTAAGGATCAGCTGCACTTTTTCAATGTTTCGTTTGTCCATCACGGCAAAAATGTCATCTACGTACTTAGCAACAAACGTAGGCCTTTCTTCCATTCCACTAAAACATTCATCTAGTACGTGATCAAGTACTAAATCTGCAATCGTGGGTGACAAAGGGTTGTCCATAGGCATGCCAAAAATTTGTTTGAAAATGTCATCTTTAAATTGTAGATAGTTATTTTCTTGAGGCAGAAATCAAGGATTTCAAGAAATTTGTTTAGATTAATTCTAGTGTTTTCACTAATTATTTCCCATTTCTTTTTTATAATGGTGATGGCTAGTGACACTGCATCATACGAAACTAAAACATCATTGTCTTTTAATTTTATTTTTGTAGCCTTCTCAACAAATTCAAATGAATTATTAACCGAGTAGCTTGATTTTGCCGTCGCGCACTGTAAAATTCTGCCAATAAACCTCGAAAGCTCATAACATGGTAGTTTCATTGATGACGTAATGGGACGCAGAATTCACCACTTGAACCATTCGTGTCTTGTCCAGAAATAGAAGTGTCTACTAATTTGAAAGTCATTGAAAAAAATTTTATATAATGTCATCAAAGTTCGCACTTATTTTGTTGAAAGGTAAATTATCCTTAAAGTCAAATATGGAGATCAAAAAACTGCTAAATATATTAAATGTCGTGCCACATTGCAACGAAGAAAATCTCGTGCCAAAAAAGCACTATCGTGTGACATCGGCAAAGCTGTGTTTTCATTTTTTGATTTGACATAACTATGCATCATGAAAGTCAGAAACTATGCACATGCGTTTCGTGTGCAGCGCTGTATGCATAGATGCGTGCACAGATGTGCACTGTTTTAGCCTTTAGGAAGTGGGATTCAGGAAAGAACAGAGGAAACATTCAGATCGTCAAAAAGGTAAGGATAGGGTTAGACATAGGCGAGAAGAGGAAAGGAAGGTGAGGGTAAGTACAAAGGAAGTAAGTATAGGAAAAAGGGAAAGCGACATTTAGGGACAAAGGTAAAAAAGAAAAAGATTGGAAAAGGGAACAGGAAATCTCGACTTATATAAAAGCTGTGGAAAGGTATCAATAAAAAGACGGAAGGAAGTGACGCTCTGAACGGGGATTGTAGGGTCGGACCACGGAACTTGCAAGCTCGCACGGCACGGCTCAGCCCGCCGGATGTGGGGGGGATCTTGTGCCGAGGCCAAACAAAACCAACCTACTTATTGTTCAGATATAGCAAAAATGTCTTTCTGTTGCTATATTATTTATTTTTGCGATAGCTTAATGCCAATGATTGAAAAATCTGCTCTTATTAGGGTTATTCTCAAGTTGGGTTTAAATAAAGATTTCACAATTTTTTAAACAAATTGTATTTCTTTTGGAATTATGATATATTTGTTTGGATATTACCAAATATTTTACAAAATGTATTTTAAAAATGTATGTACTTATCCCTCGGCTCTTAATTATGATAAGAAAACGCTATACTCAGGTTATTAAATATACAAAATGTAAATTTGATCCATTGGTTATAGTGACCATCCGTCCCGCATTTGGCGGGACAGTCCCGCATTTGACATTCCTGTCCCGCATCATAAACTGTCCCGCGAAATGTCCCTCATTTACAAATTTGTCCCGCAAAGTCCTGAAAAATTAAAAATATACAAAAAAAAGCAAATGTATCTGCATGTTATGCACATGTAAAACTTGCTTATAGGATAATAATTTTCATTTTGTTCAGTGTTTTCTGTACAAGTACCTTCATAAGTATTTTATCTAAAAATGAGGAAATGAAGTACCTACCAATTATTAAAAAGAATTAATTAGAATATTTTGAATGATAAATCATTTATGGACGCAAGATGAGAGATCAAGCCGTAGGTATATGTAATCTATTGTTCTGTTAAAAATATTTTTCGATAGGTAAAATTCCTGCTCCTTTTTTATGACTACATACATAATAGCGAAGTTTTGCAAAAAATGCACACAACTGAAAAATATAATGAGGTAATCGACATGCGCAATATATTTAGAGATGTTTTTTCTTTATTTATTTTATGAAATATGTTCATGTTCATGAACTTTTAATTTGTGTGATACGTTTTAAATCTTATTGGCGTATTCAAATGTTCAAATGCATTCAAATTTAACCAAAAAAAAAACATGAAGAATATACTTATTTAAAGTTCAATTAAAAAAAAGACACAATGTATTTAATAAAAAAAAGTTTGTTTTGAAAGTGTCCCGCATTGTCTCCAAAAACTTATGGTCACTATACCATTGGTTAATTTTGTTTTATGATGAAACTTCACTTTTACATACTTGTATAGGTATAATATGAGTACACGAATGTACTATAAGACCAGGTTTAATCTATTTTACAAAAATCAAGAAGCTTGGCATTATTTACTTCATACAGGATCAACCTCAAAGTCTATCTAACTTTTGCAATATAATAATACTTTATATTTTGTTTGTAATCAATTAGAAGGCAAATCTTTAGCTACTTCTCGAGATGCAAAATTTATTGAAACATCTAGTGGAATACAACATAATGTTGATGAGCTGCTTGTTGGAACATTGAAACAGGTAAATTATAAACAAAATAAAACCAAAAATATTTTAACTCAAATAAAACCATTTCTTTTTTGTTTGCCAAGATCCGTCTAAAAGAAAATCGCGAAAAGAAAGCTACCTCATCAAGGATGAAAACTTCTCGAACTCACATATCTTTACACTTAGCTAAAGAAATTTTGCAAAAAATTTGCCTTAGCGATATAACTAAATCTAAGAGCTGTGAAAATCTACATGTGCTGTAGATTATACTTTTAATCTTAAGTTTATATAAATAACTGAAACAATAAAACAAAAAAAAAATCTTCTAAAATATTAATTTAAAAATTAAAAAAAAAAAAATAATCTGTTACTTATTCAAAAAATATATTTATACACAAAAAGTTGTTGTTGGATTTTTAGCCAAAACGTACTATACCTACTCGTGAACTGAAATACAAGGCAAAATGTTTGCCTTTAAGACTTTCATTCTGTTAAAAAATTAAATTTAAATTAACAAAAAAAAAAAAAAAAAACATAAAAACAAATAAAATAAAATGTATTATTGTATGTAGAATGTTATAATAAATTATTGTTGTTTAGACTGTTTATGTAGATCAGAAAAAAAAATATAATAATTAAAAAAACAAATCAGAGAATAAAAACTGTCAATTTTCTAATGCTATTTTATATATGAATATATCATGTACTTCAAAAACAAACAAAAAATAATATTATAATGATTATGATAGACAAAAATAACATTATGTCTTTCATGTTATTTAAGACAACAGAAAAAAATAAAAAAAAACTCTTCCATAGTAGATATAAAACGGGAATGACTGTTCTTTGATGTATACATTTCTAGCGCATATGTAGCTTATATAATATGTGACTTATATTCTAATATAAGTTAGTGGGTCAAATAGACACATTATTTGGGAACTTGAAGAATTGGTTTTCCGACATTTCGTTTTAATAGTAAATAAACGAATTTAAATAGATACAGTGGCCTGATTAGGGAATACGAAGCGAATCGTTTTCAATTCGATATCTCCTTTTCAACCCGCTTCGTTTTGATGAATTATCGAATTCCAAGCGAGTCGTAAAATATGCTTCCAAGATTTCCAGATAATTGACAGCTGGTTTTCAGGAAATATTTTTTTTTATTGAAGTAACGCATTGAGAAAATTCAACTTGTTTTTTTTGTGTTTGGTTTTAGTGTAGAAAACGCCAAGTCTAAGAAAATTATAAAAATACTTGAATCTGTGAGTTAAAAGAAATAATTGCAAAGTTTTTCTTCAACGCTTGTGTTTTTGTGTATTTTTTATTTTGTTGGTCAATTCATTTACTTAAGTTCTTTCGGCCTTCTATTTAACAAGAAAAAAAAACATTTCATATATTTTTAAAGGAGTCCCGTGACCATTTAAGGCCGCAGTGATATTTTCTCAAAGTAGTGATTTAGTATTCAGGCGCATTGATTGCTCCTTTGGTTATCGCTTCAGTTTTCCTTATAAATTCAATTAGCGCTGACAATTGTTGCTGGTTCGAGTGCTCCTGTTTGGACTCCTACACGTTTATTTAGAAAATAATTATTGTTTATTTCTTTAGTTTGTTTCAATAAATAAAAAATAGTTAAACTCACATTTGAATTTATTTTAAAAAATTTTATTTAAAAAAAATACCACTTTCGACTGTGTCGATACACCAATCCGCCAAAAAAAAACATATCGTGTCGCATTCGCTTTCGTTTTCAAATATGAGGCGAATGTATAACGAAAGAGGCGAAAGCGAAAGCAGTAATACCAAATCTTATTTTCGCCACCTAAAACGATTCGCTTCGTATTCCCTAATCAGGCCAAAGGTGTTTATAGGAAAAAGACTCAGTGTAGCTTTAAATAAAAATTAAGAGGACATTTATATAATAAAAACTTCTAAAGGGCAACTTCTACAAAATATATACAAAACATTTACTTTCTATTCTTTTCTTCACATTAATTTTTTCACTTTGTTTGCCACCCCATACAATTAAGAGCTTAAGTTTAAAATATGTACCTACATAACTTTTTTTTTTTGATTTTCTTCAGGTTCCCAAATTATTATTTAATTTGACTCCACTAAAAGCCTTTCAAAAAGAAAACAAAAAAAAAAAAACAAAAAAAAAAAACACGCAACTTATATGTCATTTGTACGTCTTATCCATAACGAAAATATTTGTTGTTAATTTCTTAAAAAATTTTAAAATAATTTTCCATCAAAAGTTTATATCTTTAAAAGCTGACAATCAATAATAGAAAATTTATTATCATTAAAATAAAAACAAAAACTTCTCATTTTGAGCTTGTTTTACCTTAAATGTGTACACTCTTAGTATTGAATTTTTGCTTGTTGACATAGTTTCATTTAAAGTAAATTAATAAATTGTATGGTTGATGTTGGTAATGAATTATTTGAATTTTATTTTTTTACTTTATAAAAAAAAGTAACTAATAACGGTAAGTACCTGCATATCGTTGTAGTACAAGAGCCGACAGCAAATTTTGGGAGTGGAGTATAACCAAAATCTGAGTATGAGAGTTTATAGGTGCATATTTTGTGATATCGAAATCAAAAGTCTGGCAGGTCTTTATTTCAGTCTTTGGCGGGGGTGGGGGTTGAAAATAGAGATTTTCTAAAATTCGTATCAGGGCTGTTATTACTTTCGTCAATGTTTTGAAAATTCATTATGATGCTCTGTCATTTTTCTTAAGTCGAAACACCTTAATCTTGGTGATATCACCAGTAGAACTTTAGATATAAGCTTTTTAAACGAACCTTAATCGACTGTTTTTGGAGACTTGGTTTTGTTGATTTTTTGCAGTTTATAAATCTCCAAGAAATAACCGATTAGGCTCGTTTAAAAAGCTTATATCTTGAGTTCTACAAGTCATATCACCCCAGATTAAGGTGTTTGGACTTAGGGAAAATGGCAGAGCATCATAAGGTATTTTTAAAAAATTGATGGAAGTGATAATACCCCTGATACGAATTTTAGAAAATCACTATTTTCAACCCCCCACCCCCGCCAAAGGCTGAACAAAAAATCTGCCAGACATTTGATTTCGATATCACAAAATATGCACCTATAAACGCTCATACTCAGATTTTGGTTATACATCCACTCCCAAAATTTGCTGTCGGCTCTTAGACTATTAAGCCTTATACGAAAATTTAAAAAAAACGCATCATTGCAGAACTGATGCACGACCACGTTTGTCAAATATTCACAATAAATGCATGAAGCCAGCTTCACTTTTTTAACTCGCCAACGAGATGTTCACCATTTTCAATTATCTAAATCTTTAAAAATAAATTTTTTAAATAAAAATTTAAAAATCGTTGGAGATTTAAAAAAAAATGTATTTCATAAAATTTAAAAAATAAAAAGCGAGCAATTATACCCTTCGCAGCGAGTGATTATTCTTATATAACTTCAGCCAAATAACATGGTGGTAGAACACTTTAGTTGTTGTTGTTTCATTCAAAAATGTTCATTATTATTAGAGTTGAACACTATCTTCTAAAGGGTTTTTCAACAGGGACGCTACAAAAGTAGAGCAACAGGGACAGAAAACGACGCCATATTTCTTGCCGCTCTTTTGACATTTCTCTTCAGTAAGGTTTGCCATTTTATGATGGAAAGATATACGAGCCAACAACGAGTCGTAATTATTAAAATTTACTACCGAAATTCGGAGTCAGTGGCCTCAACGTTAAGAGCGCTACGTCCAATTTATGGTCGTCATAATCGTCCTAGCAGATCAACAATTGAGCGTCTAGTGGAAAAATTTGAATCCACAGGCACAGTACAAAATGTTTCCGTGCCAGTGAGACAAAGAAGTGCTCGTAGTGTCGAGAATATTGGTGCCGCTGAGGCTTCAGTTGCAGAAAGCCCAAATGTGTCTCTCACACGTCGTTTTCAAGCGTTGGGCATCTCTGTGACGTTGTTGTGGCGAATTTTGCGAAAAGATCTTGGCATACATCCTTACAAGATTAAATTGACGCAAGAACTGAAGCCGCTTGACCACCAGAAGCGTCATATGTTCGTGAATTGGGCTGAGCAACAACTTGAAAATGATTCGGATTTGTATCGAAAAATCATCTTCAGCGATGAGGCTCATTTCTGGCTGAATGGCTTCGTCAATAAACAAAATATGCGGTATTGGTCAGGCAGCAATCTACACGTACTCTATGAGTCATCATTGCATCCCGAGCCGGCAGCGTCATTGGGCCGTACTTCTTCCGTGATGATCAAGACCGGCACGTTACTGTACTTGGAGGACATGTGGTTCCAACAGGACGGCGCCACAAGCCACACAGCGAATGTCACAATCAATTTATTGGAAACAAAGTTTGGAGAACGTGTTATCTCACGAAATGGTCCAGTTGCTTGGCCGCTTCGGTCGTGCGATTTGACGCCGTTAGACTATTTCCAGTTGGGCTACGTCAAGTCTATGGTCTATACCAACAAGCCAGCGATGATTGATGATTTTCGTACGAATATCGAACGTGAAATTGCAGAAGTATCGGCCGATTTATGCTTGAAAACCTTCGAAAATTGGGTTCAGCGTCTTGACTTCTGCAAGCGTGCCCGTGGTTGCCATGCAAAAGAAATTGAGTTCTATACATAATGTCATCGAACGTTTTTTCACAGGAATAAAGAATTTCATTGATATCCAAAACCGTTTTTGTTTTATTAAAAAAACTTTTGTAGTGCTCTTATTGAAAAACCTGATATAATGAACATTTTATTCATACCTACATTTTTATATATTTTTGTGCTCAATAATTGACATTTTTTTTAACATACCTTGTTTGAAATTTATTTTTACCTCAATCATTCTATCTCAGCTACAACCTGTGTTAATTTTATTGAAATCGGTCAAGGAACAACGACGTTAATTTTTTTTTGAATTCCATAATTATAAGTATTTAACTGGCATCTCCCCACGTTGACACATGTGCGGCATCTTACTAGAAAGTTGTCCATAACCGACTGAAGATTTGACCTGGGAATTGCTTCAATTATTGTTTTGATCGATTGCTTCAGGGTGTTCAAATTATTTGGTTTCGTCTTGTTTGCAATAACTTCACAAAAAAAATCCGGTACAGACTGTGGACAGGGGGGGCCGGCGCGTCCGAACGGATATATTTCGGCGGTAGGTCCTTCGGGCGACTGTACCACCATCAGAAAAAGATTGACCAAGCCTCATTGTTGTCCATCTGCTAGAAGGCGTGCCGCCAAACGTTCGCCAAAATTCTCTTTGGACAAGAATTATAGCGTCTAGTGATAGCGGCGCACAACTTAAATGCGGATTTCCTCATCACAATTGTTCATTTTTATTAATTTTAAAAAACGATCCACAAAATAAAAAAAAAAAATTGGTGTTGTAAAACTATTCAGGAAAAAGTTATTAAGATTTGTTTCTGTAGCACTTTTCATCAGCCACCCTGTACAAGTCAACAAACAGAGAGACAGCATTGCAGGAGTCACTTTTGTTACCTTCACTGTCAAGTTTCAATGAAGCTCATAATTGAAATTTGTACACCTCTATGTATAAAAAAATATACTGAAATAAAAACTTAGTACGCAGCTGAAGAGAAACGGAAAATCCCATACACAAATGACATGCAGGAATGATAAACGAAAAATTTCGTTGTACTTTTCATTCTACGGTACTCTCGCTGTTCGATTAACGAAATTGATGATTTTTTTTGAAGTCTTTACTCTCTTTTCACACGGAATCAATTACCGGACCATTATTTGTGTGCGAAGAAATGATATTTGGGTTTGTTCGTATTTTTATTTGGTGTTTCTTACATAAAAGCATGACTTTTTTTGTTAAATTTTAGTTTTATTTAGGTACATATTTGCGGCGCGCAGCCACATCCCTCGCCGGCCGTGGCCGAAAAGCGTAGCATCGGAGCGCGCCCCCCCCCCCTTTGCGGGTGGATGTCAGGGGCTGTTGTTTTCTGTTGTGATAAAACTGTCTACTATATATAAATATGTCTGCCATTACTAGCGTTTTCAACTATTTTTTTTATTTGTAACAGTTTATTTAACAAAATGCAATAGAACAAAATATTTTTTACTAAATGTTAACTTGCAACAAGTCTGCTACGGACATTTGTAATTTTTGTGTGAATATGCAACCACTTGTTCTTATAACAATATTTTTTTATACAATTGTTTGTTTTCCAAAATACACAAAAGTTTACAGTTTTTTTGCTTTCCACAAACGATTTCGTACTCATAATTTTCCGTGTTACTTTTTTTTAAACGTCAATGATGAATGCGCGAAAGCGGCTAAGCATTAATTCTTGCAAAAGAAGATAGAGTAGTAAAATTGTTTATGTATAACAACGATTCATACAATATATAGTTTTCTGGCTTTTTTTAAAATAATTTTATCTGGCATTTTTCCATTTCTGTAAATGGAAAAAACGTCAGAAAATTTTAAGGAAAATATGCCTGAAAATCAGAAATTTTTTGGGCTTTTTTCCTAGAAAAAAAAAAAAAAAAAACGGAATTTTCTGGCATTTTCTCCATACAAATTCTGGCGTAATTTCCGGGAGCCTGTCCACCATCATCATCAATCACGTTCCGAATTTTCGAAGCAGTGAATCATTTTCATTCATTCACTCATGGTAGGTATACATGTATGTACTGTGATGCTTTCTTTTTCTCAGCTGAGGTAGTTCAGCGGTGTCCAGTGTTTGACCGAGGAAAGCAATAAAAACTCGGGTTTATTCAGGTTCGGAACTCCAATCGAATGGTTAATTATTATTTTTTTTTTATTTGATAAAACAATTTATTTCAATAAATACAATTAATACGATATAGCTAAAAAATATAACAAGGTATTACATATACACCCCTGTTCTGATTTTCGTTTCGAATTGAATCCTTATCCGAAATTTATTTCCGCACGGTTTCAAAAAAAGTGTTCTGAAATACACTTTCTCAGTAGTCAGTACCCAAACCATTTCTTTTTTCGAAATCTGTAAAAAACACCATTTTTTCGTTCGAAATCTGAACAAAATAATTTAATAACAACAATGAAACATTATTTATTATAACGAAACTTAAGGGCACCGTGGATTTCAAGTTATAATTTCTTGTAAAATATAAGTTCTTAAAAAAAAAACTAAAATAAATTTCAAATGTCAAGTGAATTATAAATCCAGTCGAAAATAAAAACACAATGATTCAGCAAGTTTTGAAAACGGAAAGTATTTCCGAACATCTAGAGTTTGAAAACGAAAGGATTTTGTGAATGATCGGAAAACAGAACAGGGGTGATAATATGCGGGACGTACTCCCTAGCCTAATATTTAAAGAAGCGGACGACGAATGGGACGTCGGTTCTTGGTCGGTGTGGGACGTGCTCCCTAGCCTTGGATATAAAGAAGCGGACGAGTGGGACGTGCTCCCTAGCTTCGATATATCGCAAAGCGGTCGTTTGTCGGTCGTTTGGGACGTGCTCCTTATTTTTTTTAATGCGACATCCTCCCAAGTTCAGGTCACCAAAAAATTTTGCATCAAACAAATTTTGTCCGGGGACACTAATCTATGCCCCTAAAGCCTTACTTTTTCCATACAAATTTGTATGGGAATTTCACACTTTTTACACTTTATTTTTTTTCTTCCGAACTTATTCCCAATTAACTTTTTTTCTTTGACTCAAACATTTATGTTGAAAAATATGTTTTAAATATATAATTTCGATTTTTAAAACTGTTACTTATGTATGTATGCATATGTATGTAATATGGTATTCTTTTCCCCTTCGTTTATAAGAGTACACAATATTTTTTAAATACTAAAAATTGGAAAAAATTTTGAAAACCGACGGCAAAAGCAAAACAAATAAAATTATATTAGATTTTTTTTTTAAGTCAGAAATGTCACCTTTTGTATGGTTTTCAAAATGAGATATTTCAGTCCATTGTTTTTGAATAATCAAAAAGGAGCAAACATGAAATTCAAACAATGGAAGTTGTTGGTGGTCGAATTTCGGCCATTGGGCAATACTAGTAAACTTAAATGCATAATTGTTTTCTATTTTAAACCGGGCTTTTTTGGCCCCTTACCTTTTTATGCAAATAAATTTATTCCATAATTTTTCCCTATAGTCCAAGAGCCGATAGCAAATTTTGGGAGTGTATGCAAACCAAAATCTGAGAAATCTGAAAAAAGAGATTTTCTAAATTCCTTATCAGGGGTATTATAACTTCAATTATTTATTGTTTTAAATAAATTATCATGCTCTGTCATATTCCCTAAGTTTAAACACCTTAATCTTGGTGATCCGACTAATTGAACTCAAGATATAAGCTTAATCGGTGGAGAAACATTCGCTTGTCAAAATAAAAACACAAATGCTCATCGGGTGGGCACTCTCATCTAAAGGCCTTCCACACTAGCCCACAGGGTATTAGTACATGTCAAAAAAGTGGGAAACAAATCATGTAGAATAGTGTGGAAACAAAATATGAAAGCCCAGCCTACACAACCCGACATTCTATCCCACACGATTTGACATGTGTTAATACATGAATAATTTTAGGAATGGTTCTAATTCTATCCCACATTCTATCACACTTTTTTTAGGTTAACGTAATGTATTAATACAAGCAAGTTTGGAAGCAAAATATGAAATGTTTTTTTTTTGCCACAAATTTGGCAGTCGCGTGGAATTCTTTCCCACTTTCAATTTGACATGTATTAATACATAGTGGGGTAGTTCGGAAGGGCTATTATGAACATGTAAATAAATTTTAACAGGCGAATGTTTTACCGCCGCGCCGAATGTTTCGCTTTGGTTTGGCACAACCTTTGCTCTTTAAATGGCTAAGTTTAGAAAAATATTAAGCCTGAAACCCATCAAGCTTATTAAAACTTTCAAACACAAAAAGAATTTTTTAAATCGGTATATATATTTATTTTAAATTGAAAAATATTCCAATATTGCTATAACAACTTCAAAACATAAACGATTTTTTTCAAGTCCGATACCATTTCTACACCCGAGTCGCGCTATTTATTTATTTTACTAAACAACATAAGTATTCCTTTAGCTTACCGAAACCTTACAAGCTCATAAATCCGGGACTAGGCTTTAAAAAAATCAATCTATTTTATTAACATATTATGTTAAAAACTACCAGTTGTTTAAACAAACCAAAAATTAACGAATTATAAAACCCATCACTTTTTCCGTTGTCCGTTTCGACCTGCAAGTGAAATGCCCCCATATCTTTGGGAGATTGCATAGTTTTTGCCTGATTGCTGTTCATTAAAAAATTCTGTTCATCAAATAAGACCGTTACAAGATTTTCTAGGTTGTTTAAACTTTCCCCAGTGGGGTTCGCTGTGTAACATTGAAAATTTAACTCTCTTGGTTTGGAAGCCTCTTAACAGCTCAAATAATTCTCCAGTCTGCACTTTCCCTTTCCTCTTAAAAAACCCTCCCTTTTACCACAGACGTTTTTAATTACACAAATCCTACTGAAGACAAAATAGTCTTCATCACAAAAAAGGACTATATATATTTTTAGGGTTTCGTATACAGTTTGTCCCCGTTCAAGTGGAGTGAAACCTTCTGAATGGGCAATGAAAAAAACAACATTAGACTACATCCGCATAAAATCGTATGATAAGAAATGCATTGTTTCTTTCAAACTTCACAAAAAAAAGAAACACCCTTCTAGCTATCAACCCCAATTTAATAGGTCATGTTCTAAATTGAAATGTAATGTAGACGAAATATCCATGACAACGTTTTTCGTTCAAACTTTTGTTTACAAATGGCGTTCAATTCTTCAAACCTACGACCATCTACATACCAAAACCAAGAGTATTCATTATTTTTGTTTGTTCAGTTTTGTGTTTTGCAATTATGAATTCCTCCAAAAAAGAGAAAATAATAACAGATTTAGATCAATCAGATACTCAAATACCAGTTCGGGATAAGCCACTTCATTCAAGCAGAGTTATTATGGGAAAGAAACATCTGAGTAGTCTTTGTGGAAATTTTCCCAATCGTAGTCGAAGTGCTGAATGGAATCCAAAGAAAATACAAAGTTCTACTGATTTGCAGACTACCGTAGGTATTTTTTTGTTAAATAATGGAATGTTATTAATAAGCAAATACAATTCCTAGCTACAGGATAAGGATAAACAAATGGAGAGTTTAATTCAAAGAATAGGACTTCTCTACAAGTACAACAATCAATTTGCTAAAGAAAACAAAAAACTTTTATCAATGCTTAAGCGAGCTGAGAACAACAATCAAAATCACTGTGAAGCCTGTAGCCAACTTAAAGCAGAAAAGAATAGAATACTTGAAGCCAATGGAAATTTACAAAACGATGTGGCCATGATGAAAGTTTTAGTTTACAGACTGAATGTCCAAATAGAAAGCTACCAAGATAAACTCAGGGATACAAATGGTAGCATGGCAGATGATGGAACTCCTCGAAGTAACTTCCATGACAGGAAGAATGTAGATTCTTGTTGGGGCCCTGTTAATAGTGAAACCCTTGGTCCATTGTTGAATTCATATGAAGAAATGATAAAGGATAAAAATGATTTAATCCAACAACATGAAAAGGAACTCAAGCATTTCACTGGCGAGTTGAAAAAAGTCCTAGATGAGAATTTACATTTACAAGAAGAATGTGACATTATAAAGAAGTCTTCCAATGGATGGTTAGAAACCAAAACACGACTTCAATCGCAACTTGACTCATTGAAATCCAAATTAGATATTCAAACAAGACGAGCTGATTTGGCTAAGGAAAAACTATTAGAAGTCATTCAGTGCTACGAACAAAAGACCCAAAACCTCTCACTTGATCTTGAGCATATTCAAAATGCTTATTCACGTTGTAAAAACGAGCTTGTCTCAATAAAAAGCTCTACAGCTAACCAACCAAATGCAATAGTTGATTCCTTAAGAGAATGTAAAGAACTTTTCGAAGAACTAAAATCACAACATAGCAATGAGAAATCCGACCTGGTATTGAAATTAGAAGAACTACGTAAGGAAAACTTAGAACTTTCACTAAAATATGAAGACTGCAAACAACAGGAGGGGATTTTGAAAAACCAATTTAATTTAGAAAGATGTACATTCGAAGAATTGAAAGGAAAAACAATAGCACTTCAGAAGATCTCTGATAAATTAAAGAAATCTAGGGATCGATTGAAAGCTCGTTTAAAAATTGCCCTTGAATGGGCTAATAAATTGGAACAAGAACATGCGAATTTTGAAAGCACTTGGGATGCGGTTAAACGTCTTGAAACTGTGGTGAAGCATAAGGAAGCGCAGTTGAGGGGTTTGCATGCTCGTCATTTGGAGGAAATGGAGAAGATGCGGCAGAAGCTGGAACAGAGAGAGGATACTATTAAAAATATTCTTAAATCTAAAATAAATGTATAGTGTATAGGGATCAATTTATTTAACATGATTGAGATTTGTGTTTTTTGTTAACATATTAAATTAAAACAATTGTTTAGAGAAATCACTGTTTTTATAATAAGAAAATTACTAGCGAAGAATCTCGTTGCAGGTTTCTAGGGAAAGTAGAGTCAGACTCATTGCAAAATAAAATGATGGTTGGTATTCAAAATGGGAACGACTGCCATAGGAAAATGTGCTGAAGGAAATATCGTAAGAAACTACCGAATCTAAAACATTGCCATCATGTCGGACAGCCAAGCGACACTCAAGGCGTAAGACTCCTACGCCAAAAGTTTTAAACTGGTATAGGGGTGTGTTAAAAGGCTGAATAAAAAACAAAAATAAATTGGGTGGCGCAATGGCTCCGTGAAGAACCAGGGCCTAGTGACTAACAACTTGCAACCATTCCTGTGTGCGCGTATCGACAGGAATGGAAGGGACCTACAATTCTATGCTGAATCCGAAGGGCTAGACGAGAAGCACTTATTCATGACAAGGCAGTATCCCTGAAAAAACTTTTAAGTTTTTTTTTTAGGTGGATGAGGCTGGGAAGTGAATCCAGACCTCCAGTGTGGACAGGCTAAATAATATTGGCAATAATAATAATTTTACACCTCTTTGGGTACCAGGCCAGGAAGGTGTCTAGGGAAATGAAGAGGCCATAAATAGGAGCAGATTCCGCAATACTCATAAGGAAACACAGGACTAGTATGTGATACACTGGTTCACCGAAGTATCTGGGTCGTCACCAGATAGAAAAGAGCGAGCTACCATATTCGAAAGTACTTTAAATACTTAAGTTCCTGAAAGGAACAAATTAGGAGGAAGGCGATCTCATCTAGCTCCAGACGGGGCACAATAGATCTAAAGGTCGTAGTGTACTTAAATCCCAATATTATTCATTCATTCATGCAAAACGGTTTCTCAGTTTTGTCGTTTTTTTTTATCACACAATGTAATTGAGACAAACCAGGCGATAAAATTGGTTAGTGTGGCTTGCGAAAAGCAGAGACAACGGAAAGTTAGTAAATTGTTCAACTTTCAAAATACCTTGGACTGTCCCTAACCGCGTCAAGCTTTTCAAACTGTTTCAGAAAAACATCAAATAGAAGTACTAGTATTTAAAATATCGTGTCATTTTTATCAGTAGACATGTTAGTACCTACTACAGTCAAACATAGTTATGGTATCACAAAAATTTGTAACAGGTAGGATATTGTATTTTATTGCTCCTCAAAGTCTTAAGCATTGACCAATCCTCACCTCATAATTATCTTTAAATGGGTTAACATGTTTTGACGTGAGTGACTTATAGAAAATTTGCTGTCCTCTATTTTCTTAAACACCAACTATAGAGATTTGGACCTACATACATATGACATCAAATGACCAACACAGTAGGTTGAATATTTTTTGCTTACACACTTTTTCTCTCCATCTAATAGGACATACACAATTTAGAGGGGCAAAATGGGGAAGAAGCTCTGGGAGGGATACTTAAATGCTAGGTCCTCACTGTTACAAATATTTTATACTTATCTCTATTTTGTGTCTTATTTCACATTTTGCCTTTTTTAAAAATATTTCGTTTGTTCAATTCTATCAAATTCACTATTGAGCTTGGCTGCCTGAACCAGCCCACACTGTCCATCGAAACAGGAATGAAAGCCCAAATACATCAGTATAATGGCACTTCTATAAGCTCATTAACAGTGTATCCACTGATTGGTATAAGTCTTTATCATAAATCGACTTCTTTAAAAATAAAAACGTCATTAGAAATTTAAGCTTAAAAAAACATTTATATTTATTTCCCTATAAGAACTTTTTAAAAGCATTGTGAACATCATTGATTTATTTTTAGCAAAATTACATATTTATGAAAAAATATCAAACACTATATAAAAAAAAAACTTGGAAAAAAGTGTAAAAAATTAACAAAAATATACGAAGTATAAAATAAATATTTGTTTTCTTTTCTCACAAAATTATTTCATTTTTAAAATTTCTGCTTAATTCTTTGTCTGGCAAGACTATACAATTTAAAAGAATTTTTTCCGATGGTACATGTACATTTTTCCCTAAAAGTACAATTAAATGTAGTAATTATTTATGATGTATGTATGTTTTGTATGTAGCATACCTAATACTGTTATTGATGGATTTAATTTGCCATCCTTATTAAACAACGGAGGATTTTCCATTTTAGCAAATGGTTTATTTGGATCTGGATCACTGGGAGTACCTTCTACTCGAGCCCAATTTCCGACTGTTGAGCCACGACCAACTGCAAAAGATATATTATAAATTACTTAACTTTCAAAATGTATTTTGCATTTAAATGAGAGACAGAACTATACTTACTTATACTATAAAGAACAAGTGTGTGGTCTTTAATCACAGCATTGTCAAGAACTATAGACTCACGAATTCGCACTCCAGGTCCAATTGAAACACCTGGGCCAATAGAAACATTCGGACCAAGCTAAAAAATGTATTTAAAAAAAAAAACATTGCGCATTTAGCAATGTATGAATCTCGTTTTATTTTTGGTTGACTGAAGAGTTTCACATTTATATTAATAATAAGAAAAATAATTTAAACTTAAAATTATGCAGGCTGCAGCTGGTTAAAATAGGTAAGCATCATTTTTTGATTTTTGTTTTATTTTGTTTATTGTTATGTTAACTTCAGGTTCGTTAAATCTAAAAATTCACACATAGGCAATTTCTTGATACCTTATTTATAAAACTGGCAAAATAACATTATTTCTTCCTATAGTTTTCTTATTTTTCGTCATCCTAAAACTCATTAAAAGTACAGGCAATGCTCAGGCAAGCAGCCCATACCTAATTTTAATATTATTTCTTTCGGTAATTATTCTTCTATAACCGTTTATAATGATTCTTCGTAGCGGAATGTATCCATTTATTCAGACCCGAGTGAGTGCCATATAATAACCCTTTTCTGCCTAACCTAACTTTTTAATTTTGTATTTACTTTTTTATACTGAAATGAAACTCAGATCGATAACCATCTGGTACCCAGGTTCATGAAGCCGCAAGCCAAAGATTGCAAAGTGATTTTGGGTAAACCGATCGCCCCACAACACCGTCTTCCGCTGACAAAATTTTTTTATGGAGACGAGGAAGACGAACAAACAAACAGAGGGTTCTAGGGGAATCAAGTGGTACAATCTGGATAAAGTAAAAGGCGAAGCGTTTGTCTCTTTTATCTTTATCGAATATCTGTATAAAAACATCGACAGACATGCAAATGGAGGGTGTGGAGTACAAAAATTGTGGGACTCTGCAGGAAACCTGCCTGCGGGAAAAGAAATCACTGCTATGAATTGTCAGAGGACACTACCAACACGACAAAGAAACATGGTGGTGGAATGATGAAGCCAAGGCAGAAATGACTAGGAAAAAACGGCTTTCAAAGCTTGGTCAACTTGCCCCTCTCATAACATAGATGAAAAAGCACGACTTGGAGTGGTTTACAGACGTTGCAAGAAAGAAGCAAAGAAAAAGTGTGCCCAAATTCAAGCAGTGAGTACGAAGAGCATGTACCGGGAGCTGCTGGAGGCAATATGTGCACCGGCTGTTGATGCAAACCAAGATATTCAGGAACTGCAACATATCAACATGAACAAGGGCGCAGCTATTTTCAAAATCGCCGCACAAAGAAGGAAAAATGCTCGGGAGATTCCTTCACCAAAATTCATTAACAACGCTCAAGGCCAACTCCTTGTGGATGACGACAAAATTCTTCAGTGATGGCAAGAGTATTGTGAAGGACTTTTAAATGAACAGTTTCCGAGGATATACTTTCCAGTAGCTGCACCTAACAATGAAGAAGTCGCCAACATCACAGTCGAAGAAGTTAGCGATGCGGTGAAAGACTCCAAAAAGGGAAAAGCGATTGGGCCAGACGAGATACTCTCTGAGTTCTGGAAAAAGATGGGAGACATCGGGTCTTGATGGCTCATGATTCTCATCTCCAAACTTATCTGCGGAGACCGAATGCCTAATCAGTGGAGGGAAAGTTACCTTCTTCCAATACACAAGGGGAAGGGTGATACACGAAATTGCGACAGCTACCGATCGATCAAGCTGATGTCACACACCATGAAGATCGTTGACCGGATATTGGACGGCCGCCTACGAAAAATAATACGGCTATCTGACGACCAGTGCGGGTTTGTTTCGGGTAAATCAACCACAGATGCTATTCAGAGTATTAGAATCAGAATGGAAAAATATAGGGATTCCTCGAGAGATTTGCATATTGTATTAGTTGATTTTGAAAAAGCATTCGACAGACAACCACGAGATCTGATATGGGTTGCACTTAGGCAACGAGGAGTTCCGGAAGTCTACGTGCGGATGGTCATGGACATGTACGAGTAAGTTAAAACAAAGGTAAGATGCCCCGCAGGAATCACCGAAGAGTTGCCAATTAGAGTTTACCCTTTACCCAGTTTACCCTTGACCCCAACTTCGGACGTACTGTCAAGTATAGAGATTATTTTTTTAGCCGCACTACCCGAATGTGGAATGCTTTACCCGGCTCTATTTTTCCCTTCCATTTCGATATTCAAAGGTTCAAAACCAATGTGCATCGGTATCTCCTCTTAAATCCTTCCCTGTCTTCTTAACACCCGCACCATGTTTAATATAACATTTTAAGGGTATTAAAAACCCCTTGAGAAAAAAAAGAGTAGGTGTGCACCAGGGAAGCGTCTTGAGTCCTTTGCTCTTTAATACTGTCCTTGACTTTCTGCTTGAGGCTAAGGTGACGGACCCCAAAGTTATTCTTTGCTGACGATGGAGCCATCATAAGTGAAGATCCTGTGTCCTTGCCACGAGCACTTGATGTATGGGTGGATGTTCTGGAGGGAAATGGATACCGCATTAGTGCGAAAAATACCGAGTACCTATGCTGTTAATTTTCTGATCCACACAGGCCTATTCCGGACATCTATTTGAATGGAACAGTGCTTCCAAAGTGCTAATAGTTAAATATCATGGATCTGTGATCAATAGTGAAGGATCTTGTGATGACGTAATCAAACATCGCTTAAGCGCAGGGTGAATGAAGTGGCGGGAAAACTCTGCCATCTTCTGTGATCGAAAAATGCCCCCTAAGCTGAAAGGAAAGCTCTACACGGCAGTTGTTCGTCCAGCGCTTACATACGGTTCACAGTGTTAGACGATGTACAAGAAGTATGAGAGTAAATTGCCACAGGACAAAGCGTGATCGAATAAGAAGCAAGAGAATCCGAGGAAGCCTACACGTCAAAAATACCACCTTGGACAAAATACAGCATGACCAACTTAGCTGGTACTGTCATGTACAAAGAAGATGCCATGAGAACCCAGTTCAAAAGGCAATAGCACAAGACGTTCCAACACTATCGCGGAAGAAAGGCAGGCGCAAAAACTCCTGGATGAAACAAATGCAACGATACATGAAGCTGAAGATCGCTGCATCCGAGTTTTTTTTTTTTTTTTAAGTTGCAGACCTCGAAAAGTATCAATGATATTGGAAAATTTCAAATACCAAAATGTTGTGCAAATAATTTGTCAGGGGCAATGTCCGTTACTTTTTCAAATTTGCATCCCGTCATATTTTTCTAATTAGTTTTTTTAACATTTTAGAATTAACTTTTTTTTAAACGACCAAACTAACGGTTAAAAAAAGAAAACAAAAATGGCACTGCGTAGAACATACCTTTTTGTAGAGGCGATGTTCCTTAGTTCTTCATGACATTTTTCAAAATGGCGGCTTAAGCATAAAACTAACACCTACGCCGATTTGTTTGTATACTCTTAAATAACCCATCTACCAATTTCAATTATAAAATTCGAGCGCTTTTTTTTTTGCAAAAAAAAACAGGCCAACAGGCCTTTACCTAATTAGTTGCTAAGCAAAAATAAATGGCTTAAGAACATGAATAAAAAAAAAATAAAAAATATCGCTTCTAGAGCTTGAAAACAAAATTTTTCTATGTATTTTTTTTACGTTGCATTCGTTGATCTGAAGTTATAAAGGCTTAAAGTTTTTTTGTACGTTTTTTATGTTTCATTGTTAAAAACGCTTAGTAAAATAATAAAAAAAAACAAACTCAACCATATCAGTGCAACCCGATGCACTCTCTTACCATTTTCAATTGCTATTCAACCCTGTAACTGAACAAAACTTTTTTCAATATGGACTTCCAAACATTTAGATACATTCAATAGATGATAACATAACGCTGGTAGAAGTAAAAACTGCACTTAATATGGCTAAGAATGGAAAATCTACTGGATGTGATGGCATACCCTCGGAATTTTATAAATTTTCAACAGAACCCTTTTTGAACCTCCTTACTAACTTCTTTAATAGTATATATGAACATGGAAAAATGCCAAATGGTTTTAAAAAATCTTTGATTTTCCCAATTTTTAAGAAAGGTGACAGAGATCTGCCTGAAAACTATAGAGGGATATCTTTCATTAACTCTTCTCTCAAATAATGTACAGCAGACTTGTTTCCTGGATAGATGAAAATGAGCTACTAGCAGGTTTCAAACTGGCTTCCGTGCTGGATATTCAACAGTCGACCAAATATTTGCCCTTCATAGCACTGCTAAACATTTTCACCCGTATTCATAAAGAACAAATAGTTATTTTAGCTAAATAAGTGTGTTTATAGATAACAAAAAGAAACTTTACTGTTTTTTTGTTGAATTTAAAGCTGCGTTTGATACTGTTAACAGAAATAGTCTTATATATAAACTATCAACGTTGGGTAACTATCAACGTACAAGTAAATTCTTCGGATACCATAGCAGCTATTCATGGAGGGTCACAGGCATCCGAATATTTCAATACTTCGAGTGGAGTTCCTCAAGGCTGCATACTGAGTCCGATAATGTTCGCTTTATTCATCGATGATATAGTTCAAAAGCTTCCTGGAGGTGTAAGATTTGCTGGTTTAGTGATAAAAGTTTTATTGTACGCAGATGATTTAGTTTTACTAGCTGAAAGTCCAGCAACTCTTCAATTGATTATAAATAAACTATCAGAGTATTGCAAAGTTTGGGCTATGCAAATTAATATAAGCAAATCAAAAATGATGGTATTTGAAAAACATTCTCGAAAGCGCGTCGCAGATGAAAGATGGAAGCTAGATAATGAATTACTTGAGGTGGTGAGTGAATACAAATACCTTAGGATAACTCTAACATCAAACCACTCGTGGACAAGTTACTTTAAAGTTAAAAGCAAAACAGCAAAAATTGCAATTAACATTATGTGGTGGAAATATGCGATATGCGAAATGCGAATGAAGATGTATGTACTGCTGCAAAGTACAGAGTATTCAATGCAACTACCAACGCGTGCTTAAGTTATGGCAACGAAGTCTTTGGATGCAGTAAGGTGGAGGAGTTTGAATAGCTGCAGAGGTTTTTCTGTAAAAGAATATTCAGACTCCCGAACACAACCCCAATATATGCTATTTTTGTGGAATCTGGTCTTGGAGAAATCTTCCTCAAAAATCTTAGAGACAACTGCAACTACATTATAAAAACGATGAGTAAAGACAATGGTAGTATTCAGAAAACTATAATGATGTATCTTTTCAGGTCCAAAAAGGGTATTTTTGCGGAATGGTACAGTTTGGCGAACAGTCATAACCTCGAATTACACTTGACAGAGGATTGTAACCAATGGCGTGATGCTTTTTTCGATCTGATAGCTCAAATTGATGAATCATCATATCGTGAACATCTGAGAAGAGCCGTCTCATCGGAAACAAGACACATCTCCAAGAATTTGAATCATCAACTTGGTACAGTGAATTATTTCTATGACGCTCTTAGTGTGGATAAGATTGGCTTGATATTTCGTGTGAGGACAGAACTTTTAAAACTTAATTTTATTCCATATAGGCAGGATTTGTCTGATATATGTTATCTTTGTAATTTGAATGAGCGTGAAGATGTGCACCATTTCATAGGTGTATGTCCCATTTTACGAGAACATAGAAGACTTCATTTTGAAAACAACTATTTAACAAGAAGCGAAACCTTTGAAGTTCTAAACGGATCTAGAGAATGGTTGAATTTAGCTAATTACTGCAGAGAAGCTTTAGGATATAGAAATAGTATTATAAATTTCTTTAACTGACTTCAGCAAAATTGGGTCGTAACGAGCGAGACGGGGCGCTCGGTTTCAACAAAACCTCCAACGCATTGAGTGGCCTAAATCCCACTTACGCTCTTAGTGGTCCTTATTTTGATTTCTGCATCTATAATTTTTTCCTTTTTTTTGTTTTTTTTTGTACTTAGTTAGTTTTTGCATTTATTTGTTTTTATGTTTTATTTTTGCTTTATAATCAAATGTAACATCACTCTGGCTGACGGCTCAAATGCCATGCCATATTTATTGATATCTTAGTTTTGTTTGTATTTATTTTGACTTTCAAAAAAAATCTATCTATCTATCTAATAAAAAAAAAAAAACTAAGGAACATCACCTTTAGAAAAAGGTCTGTTCTACACAGTGCCATCTTTGTTTTCTTTTTTTAACCGTTAGTTTGGTCTATCTGCCCGTTTAAAAAAAGTTAATTTTAAAATGTTAAAAAACTAATTAAAAAATATATAACGGGATGCAAATTTGAAAAAGAAACGGACATCGCACCTGGAAAATTATTTTGCATAACATTTTGGTATTTGATATTTTCCAATATCTGTCTGCTACTTTAAAAGAAAAAAAATGCAGCGATCTTCAGCTTCATAACGATACCTGTATTTAGTTGGCCTCAGACATGGAACAATCCAAAACCGGGAGGCCTGTCGACGTTTTCTGAGGTCAACCCTGCGAACCTCACAAGTGGAACCTTAGGTGAAGCAGATGAGTGGGAGAGTTGTGGTCCCCCTCGAGATCATGACAATCGCCGGTTAAATGAAGAAGAAGAAGGTATAAAAGTTCCTTTATTTTTGGGTCTATTCAGTTCATCGAAAGTGACCAATACTGTCATTTCAATGGAACACTATTGCAATTAATTTTAGCTCTAATTGCCATCTTTGTTGCCATATACGAGTACTAGCTAAACTCCATGGTTTACAGCTTTGTGTCCATACAGAGAAATGATGTACTAGGGCTAAGCTTTCCAACGATATATGTATATCTCCTTCGTGGGCAATAGGTAGACCAAAATGCCCATTCTTCTTTCTTTGTATACTGAATTAAATTAATGAAAACAAGCACTTGTCAAAATAACATCTAGGGTACTGGTGTTAGTAAAAGGAGGTGTATTTCCACCGAAAAATATCGATCTGCAAAATTGATTCAGAATCAAAAAGATATCAATATTTTTTGCCCAATAGAAGGCTTTATTTGCCAGAATCGGCGTTTTGGAAGATATGTATCAAATAAAAAAATTGAAATTTTTTACCAATCGAAAACCCCTCTCATTTGTCATTTTATATTCTTTGCAACCTTTGAATTGTTTTTTCAAAGTACACTCGCGATTTTTTAAGGCAATATGTACATATCTGGTTTTCTAGGGCACCAATGGGAAGTTACTAGTGTGGGTCGCACTTAGCCTCTTTATTTATTTTATTTTTAAATAAAATTGTTTTAGCGGATAGTTTTTGAAAAATTAAATTTCAAACTCAAACTTTAAAAATACATAATAGCCGTGTTTTTTGATAGAGTGACTAGCAACTCAGCAAAATGTTTACACGCAAAACAATAACAAAACAAATTATTATAGAGAATTTTGTTTGTCTTTTCCGTGTAAAACGTTTACTGAGTTACTAGTCACTCTCTCAAAAAACACGACTAATATGTAAAGCAATTTTTTTTTTTCAAATTATACGTAATTACGTACCCATTTAAAATTTCCTTATTGAGTTTTGTGCAGGTAAATAACAATAAGCAGGACCCAGTGTTGGTTGCATGCAAAGGGGGGTGTGGAAGTGTGTTTCATCCCAAATGTATCAACCTACCCGAGTATGATATTAAAAAATCTGGAAAATAATTACTTAGTTATTTTATGTGAACTGTGCCACGAAAAATTAATATCTCTTCTACACATCGAAGAGAATCTTAAAAAAATAAAAGAACATTTTGAAGAAATCGGGATGAAATTTGATAAAGTTATAAACAGTGAAGGCAAAGTTCAAAGTAATAACAAAATAATATCGGAAATAAAAAAAAACATACGCGAGCGAAACAAAAAAAGGTGCTATTATGATAAAACCGAAAGAACATCAGAACTCTGAGAAAACAAAGTCGGAAGTGAAATTGAGTGTAAATCCAGGAGATTCTGCCAAACAGGTTGCCGGTGCGATAGTGGTGTCATGTGAGAATATTGAATCAATGAATAAAGTGAAGGAAAAAGTGGAAGAAAGCTTGGGAAACACAAATCACGGTGCGTTTGATAATGAGTGTGAAGTGTATCAGCGAAGGCTTAATGTCGAAAAAAAGTAAATACTTGTAGCAAACAAAAACCAATTCAGAATGTCTAGTTTTTTATTATTTAAACATTCAAAGTTTATTATCTAATAAAAGTGAACTGGACATTTTAATTCAAACTTACCACACCGACTTTGTTATGTTAACTGAAACTTGTATAACAGAAAAAATAGATCATTCAGAGATTGGAATAGTTGGGTACAAGCACATAATTTGTACTTCACACTCTAGACACACTGGAGGAGTCTTACTCTATGATAAAAAAGGGATTCGTTTTCAAGTGGTAGACATTTCGAGTTTTCTTAATTCTTCATTATGGGTTGTAAAAATGTATGTGTGGATAAATGAAGAAAAATGGACATTGGCAGTGCTATATAGATCACCTAGCTGTTCGGTAACTGATTTTCTTACGTTTTTTTTTCGGATTGGTGTTATTATTCCTTGGAGAATGAAAGCAATATTTTGACTGGTGATTTTAATATTGATTTACTTACAAATGATCGTAATACGGAAGGGTGTTAAATATTTTTGCTGATCAGGGCCTATCCCAATTAGTGAATCAACCAACGAGAATTACGGAATTTTCTTCCACGATAATAGACTACGTCATTACAAACAGGAACTTAAAAAATAAATTTAAAATCAAAATTAACGGAGATGCTAAAATATCAGACCACGAAACCCTAAGAGTAGAGGATCAAATTCAACAGAAAACTATTATAAAAGAACGGAAATACAAAACTATTCGTCATACTAAAGAAAGGTTCGATTTTTTGTCTAAATGCAGAAGGATTTCTAGATATATATTTTGAAGATGATTTTAATGTGTTATCAAAAACTTTTAGTGAAAAATTAAATACATGTTGTAAAGCTTTAACAATAGAAAAAGTGATAAGACAGAATGAAAATAATGCATGGTTCAATTCCCATTTACAAAGACTTAAAAAAGAAAAAGTTATAGTTTTTAATAGCACAGCTGAAAATTGGTCGGTCGATAAATCCCTTCGTAATAGTTATAAGAGTGAAATTAAAATGGTTAAGAGTAATTACATTACTTCTCAAATTACTGCAAAGTCTGGAAATCCAGAAGAAATGTGGAAAGCGTTAAAAAATATTGTGTTAAAGAGTGCAAATACGAATATAATAGAAAGTGTGAAATTCGGTGAAGAGACATTAACTATTCCAAATGAAATTTCCAACAAATTTAATACATATTTTGTAGATAGTATTCGGGAAATTAATGCTTCAATCGAAAATGTCTCGTTTGAGTCACCAGAAATAAGTTTCAGTTCTATTTTTGTAATGAAGGATCATTGTAGTGACCATCTTCCAATTGTGACAAAATTAGATCTAGGATATCTATCTTATTCAAAAAAAGCCACATGTAAATTCCAATCCAACCGCGCCAATTGGGAATTATATCAAAGTACAATTGTAAATACTTTAGATATTTACAGTATTTCTTCCAACATAAACAAGGAAGCTGCTTTAATTTCCAAAACTTTACGCACTGCTGCTAACGTAGCAATTCCGCAAACTAAAGATATACCCCACAAGAAAATAACACCATGGTGGTCCTCAGAGCTATCAATTCTCCGCAAAATCTTTGGAATATCTTCAAAATACATCCCAATAACACCAACCTAGTAAATAACCGTAAAGCAAATGCCTTATTCCGCAGAAACAGTAAAATAGCAAAGAAAAAAAAAATGCTTCCAAAAATGTACGTCAAATATCAACCCTAAGTCTTCAAGCAAAAGAATGTGGGCAGATATAAAAACCTTATCAGGTAATTATACACAATTTTCAATTAATAATTTACTAACTGAAACGGGTACACTGTATAACCCATCTGAAATCTGCGAATACTTTGACAAAACCTGGTCCACATATTCTAATGAATCCAACTTACAACCACCTTCCTTAACTCCAAAGTTGTAGCTAGCAATACCCACCACCATGTAGAAATCCTAAGTACATCAGCTAAACACATAGAGAAACAAATAAGCTTTATCGAAATTGAAAGCTGCCTAACCTCTCTTAAAGGCAATACTCCATTCAATCTCATACCCAATTTTAAAAAACGCACCATATTTGCTCAAAAAAAGAATTATGGTCTTATACAACTGTATCTTCGAAAAAGGAATTATACCACATACATGGAAAGTGGCTAGTACAATTCCAATCCTGAAGCCATCAAAAAAATCGAATCACCCTAAAGGATATAGACCAATCTCTCTACTTCCTTGTACCGGCAAACTTTTAGAGAAAATCATATCTAAAAGGCTTCTCTGGTTTTTTGAAAAAAATAATTATTTAAATCTAAACCAAGTCGCATTTAAACATGGACGAAGTACCACTGATTCCCTACTACATATCGACGAGTATATAAGCTCCGCCTTATCATGCAAAAATCATGTATCTGTACTTTCACTTGATTTTGAAAAATCTTTTGTTAGGATCGGCTAAATAAGCTGGCACATTGTAAAATTGGGCCTAAAATGCTTTCATTCATAAAATCTTTTCTTTGAAATTGACAATTTAGGGTAAAAACTAAAAACTATTATTCAAATATTTTCAAATTATTTAACGGGATTCCTCAAGGTTCACCCCTTTCAGTTACCTTATTTATAATTGCTTACAGCGACATAAGTGAGATCATAGCTAAATATAAAAAAAGTTGATCATTGTCTGTATGCGGACGATTTGATATTATTGTCAAAATGCAACGACAACAATCTAACAAGTGAAAACTTCCGTAACATTTTAGTCGATCTTAATCAATGGTGCGCCCAATAAAGGTGGACCCTCCCTCTCTCCCGATAAAAGCAAAGATAAAAGCAAACACCTACATATATGTAAAAAAAATAAACTGTGCCACTTTTGACATCTATTTATTATCTTTCAAAATTTAAACTTATTAACTATTTTAGGCATTACTTTTGATAATAAATATAGTTCTAAGGATCACTGTTTATCTATTAAGAAAAAACTAGCTACCAGGCTTAATATAATAAGATTGTTATCATCAAAAAATAGCTTTATACATATTAATTCATTAATTATTATTACTCGTAGCATAATTCTATCCAAAATTGATTATGGGTTGGCAGTCTATGGGAAATGCGCTAAATCTAATCTCAATATCATCAAACCAACCTACCACTCCGCAATTAGGACGAGCTTAAAATATTTTTCAACCACTCCAATAAAGAACATCTTCGCTGAAGCAGGCCTCCCATGCATAGAGCATCGCAGAGATCTTTTAACAGCACGACTTGCACTTAAGATATGTCAGTCTTACAGATCCGCAAAAACAGAAGATGCCAAGAAAATCCTGAACCGAAAAAAAACACCAAAATGCCCCTTAGCCATTTACACCCCTCTGAACGCATCCAGAAAAATTGGTATTTCTCCAACAATATCCACCCTCAATCCTGGTAACATATCTCCATGGGAGTTTCCAACTGGTATCGTAAATACCAATTTAGCAAAATTCAACATGTAAAGAAGTCTACACACAAGTATTCCTCAAAATAACTGAAGAATACAGAAACAATTCATGGGATTTCATCTATACAGATTGATCCAAATCTGACACTGGAACTGGACTTGCAATCGTTTCAGAAGCTGGAAATATTCTATACAGTACAAGACTACCTAACTACTTCTCAATTTTTCCACTGAGGCTTACGCTATCCTGTAAGCTACAAAAATAGCAAATGGAATACCGAATAACATTGTAATTGGCTCTGATAGCCTTCCTTCACTCAAAGCAATTAACAGAATCCAAAACTGCTCCTCAACCATTACCAATATCCGTAACAATGTTCTTAAGAACAAACACAAAGTTGTGTTATTATGGGTTCCAGGACACTCAAGGATTGAAGGGAACGAGTTAGCAGGCAGAGCTTCCAAAACAGCTTCAGAACAACCGAATATACTTTCTATCTCTCCGACAAAAACAGATCACCTCAATGTGATCAATACTTCCTGGGATAACATAAGAATGGACGATTGGAAAACTTACATTCACCACTATTCTTCCATAAGCCCAAACGGTGAGCCAGCCACATATCCGACTGAAACGACTACCACCATGAACAAATGCTTTCTCCGCCTACGGCATGGACAAACACAATCAACGCATGGTCATCTCCTCAAAAAGGAAAATTCCCCAAACTGTCATCTCTGCCAATCCAATCAAATTGTATCCATAAAACATCTTACATCTGAATGCTTTAAAGTTAATTATGTTTGTGCATCACTTTTTAACAAAAAATTAAATGACCTTCTGGCAACAACAACAATTGAAAATATTAAAAATGTTTACAAATTATTACTTATCCTTAAACTTGACTCAATTATCTAAATAATACTTGTAAATCCATTTGCATGGGGCTGTCGGGGATTGGGATGCCTACGATTGTTCTCCATTTGCTGGTTTTCCGGTCTCCGACGGCCCCATGCATTTGTGATATTCTATGCTAAAACATGTATCCCAAATAATCTTATAACTTCCAGTCTAAAGCCTATGGTAGCTGTTAAATTGCTAATATTATAATGTAAATTTATTTTATATTGTAATAAATAATAATAATAATAAAATAATAAAAATGAGATAATCGGTCCGGTTCTGTTAAAACTCGTTAAAAAATCATTTGAAACAGGAATATTTCCTGATATATGGAAGGAAACAATGGTTGTTCCGGTTGAAAAAGTGATAAATACAAATAAATGTGAAGAGTTCAGACCTGTGAATATGCTGCCTATCTGTGAAAAGATATTAGAAAAAAATTGTTGCTGAGCAGTTTCAAAGCTATTTAGAAGATAATAACTTATTGATTGAACAGCAATCTGGATTTAGAAGAAGGCATTCATGTGAGTCTGCCATTAATTGTGTTGTGTGGAAAAGACAAATTGACTGTGGAAATTCAGTTATAGCTGTTTTTTTTGGATTTGAAACGTGCTTTTGAAACTATCGATAGACATATCTTATTTAAAAAGTTGTGGTTGTATGGTGTGCGTGGCCGTGAATTGGATTGGTTTTCATCTTATTTAACAAATAGAAGTCAACGAACTAATGTGAATGATGAATTATCTAGTGTAATCAATAATGATCTGGGCGTTCCACAGGGCTCTGTTTTGGGTGTCTTTCTCTTTCTTTTATATATTAATGACTTTTAAAAATGTCTTAAATATTGTAGTAAAGCAGAGAAATTTAAATAATAAAATATTAAAATTACTTTGGTTTTTAAGTGGGGTGAATGAATATAATTCAAATAAAAAGTACAAGTGACCTGAACTCCATAAATTATTGTGTTTCGCCCAAGGTATAACAGTGGGCTGTTATACCCTACTAAGACACAAAATTTGGTCGATGTTTACCGACTCTTATACAAATCACAGCAAGAAGATACTGTGAATTTTATTATTCTAGGGGAATTTGTTTAAATTCTTGCACCCAGAGGAGTGCAGGAGTTGAGGTCACTTGTACTTTTTATTTGAATTATATTCATTCACTCCACTTAAAAACCAAAGTAATTTTAATATTTTATTTTTTAAATTTCTCTGCTTTATTAAAAAAAACCTGACCACGGGTAATTATTTTCTGGGTGCAAGAATTTTAACAAATTCCCCTAGAATAATAAAATTCACAGTATCTTCTTGCTGTGATTTGTATAAGAGTCGGTAAACATCGACCAAAATTTGTGTCTTAGTAGGGTATAACAGACTGACTGAAGAGCCCACTGTTATACCTTGGGCGAAACACAATAATTTATGGAGTTGAGGTCACTTGTACTTTTTATTTGAATTAAATATTGTAGTGTAAAACTTTTTGCAGATGATAGTCTGATTTATATTTGTGGAGAGAACAGTGAAACAATGTGCCAAAGGTTAAATGAGGATTTGATGCGAGTAGACAAATGGTTGAAAATGAACAAACTGAAAGTGAATGTGAGTAAGACTAAATGTATGAAATTTCGAGTGAACAATGAAATAGATGTGTGCATGGATGGTGTGGCAATAAACTGTGTTGAGAGTATAAAATATTAAGGTGTTATCATAGATGAAAAGCTGAACTTCGTAGCGCATGCAAGTCACGTTTGTGCAAAATTTCAAAGAAAATTTATTTTTTTGAGTAGAATTAGAAAGCAATTTACATTCGTAGCTTCTATTCTTTTATATAATGCTCTAGTGATGCCACACTTCAACTACTGCTCAACTTTGCTGTTTGGTTCTAATGCTGACGTTAAAATGAGACTTCAAAGACTTCAGAACAGGGGAATGAGGGTTATATTGAAGTTGAATATCTACACTCCATTTCGAATTATGCTAGAATGCTTAAAATGGATGAATGTTAAACAAAGAATGATTTATGATGCAATGGTTTTTATATTCAAAATGCGTAATGGTATGCTCCCGGAATATTTGTCTGATGGAATATTGGAAGTGTCTGAAGTTCAACCATTCAATTTGAGAAACGGCCACAATTTAAGACCGCAACGATGTCGATTAACTAGCACCCAACACTCAATTTTACATGATGGCATTATTTATTTTAACAACCTTCCTAGTGAATCAAAAAGGGAACCAAGAATAAAGAAAATACTCAGTGCTTTCATTAAAAGTAGCATCGTGTAGTCAAAATATGTGCTAACATAAAAATTGTGTGACATTATTATATTATCGTTTATTTTAAAGTTTTTTAGCTCATCTACATTCTTTAAATCATCTACAGCTAGGGAGTATAGAGCCCAATCATGACGTTAAGATGGGTACTCTTGGCTTTAGTCGATTCTATATAAAATTAAATAACAATGAAAGTGAAAAATCGTTTCTTTTCGCACTATAAGAATTATCAAGGTATTTTTTTAGATAATGCGACAGTATGACGCCACCATTCTTATAAAATGGTTAGAGTTCGAAATTTTTACTTAAAAAACAATTACTGTCTATTCTGTAGCCATGTCATCTTCCTGAATAAAATTAAACGACAAAGCCAATAGGAAAACTGGGCATACCACACAATATTGTCATGGTGGTCGACATGCAAACAAAATATTACTGATAAATAAATACAATTTTTTTTGTTTGTTATCTCGCTACAAAAAAGAAGCGCTAATGTGAAATGTGTTTGACTCACTTAAAAAAAAAAAACAATTTGCAGTAGACATTTTTCATACGTGGAAGTGGAACCATCCTACTGTCATGAGGGGATCATCGGAGTAATGGAAAATGTACTTCATTTTCTATACCAGTGTTGCTTTGGCCAGAATGAGGGCACATCCTTAAGAAAATTAATGCATTTTTTTTCCCAAACTTTCACAGCTGAAAATTTAGGGCATGATCTGGTATTCTTGTCGCGAAGGCATATTAAGGTTATTTCTGTATCTGTATCATCCGGCAAATGGTTTACTTATAGCCTAAAAGCCGACAGCAAATTTTGGGAGTAGAAAAAAATGACAGAGCATCATGATGTATTTTAAAAAAAAAGTTAATTGAAGTGATAACCCCACCTCTGATAAGTTATGATATCAAAAGGGGGTTCTCCCGTGCTTGTTGGCACACGCACCTAGGTCGACATTTCTCTACGTAAAGCGACTCCAACGCGGGGAGTATTTTTACCCTATTCAAGCAGTAAGTTTGACTTGTCTCGCAAGGAAACTTTGTTTTATCTCGGTTGGACTACTTCACTTCGTACTGACCATACCTCAAGACATTGAGGTATATTTAAATCGTTTACCTCAATGAAAATGTAGTTTTTCCATTACAATAAATTCCCAAAAGAAATTTAAACAAAAAATACTCACTGTTGCTGTGGAATGTACAGTTGCCGTTGGGTGTACGTAAACATCAGGCTTGATATCGCAAATAAGGCTGCCATCGTCGGGGTTTTCTTCTTTGGAACCCGCATTGCACAGGCGCTCTGGGTGAGTTTTTTTGTACAGCCCTAGGAAATAAATAGTAACTATTGTCTCTGTTTCAAAATATAATTCCAATCCACAAACTTAAATAGTGCCGATTGGCGTATATTGCTGATCCGGCCGTCTTCAGTTGAGACCACCAGTTGGGTACTAGCATCGCATAAAGCCTACTTGTACCAGCCAATGGGGTAAGCACCTCTTGTTCCCACTGAATATGGCCCTGATCCTTGCCATTGCCGTTTCCATTCGTACTATTGGCGTGCCACTTATCGTAGCCGGCCTCCCCTTTGGCAAAGAATATTTCTGACAGCCTGGCAAATACATCAGTGGAACAAACATAGACGCCGCAATTAATGAATGTCGACACGTAGGAACTCGGTTTCTCAACATAATGAGTCACCAAGCCCGATTCACTGTCCATAACTAGACAGCCATACTGTAGCGATTGTTGTCGCGTGGCCTCTGTGCTCATAATCGTTATCAGAGCATCGTTGGGGCGACTTTTGTGGAATTCATAGAGATTTTGCAGTGGAAAATCAGCGCAAACGTCTCCATTCAGAATGAAGAATGCTTTCGGATTGCCTGCCCGAATTTGATCTCGAAAATGATACATTCCACCTGCTGTCCCGAGAGCTGTGAATTCTTGTAAGTATCTACAATAAAAACGAAAAAAAGATAAGGACAGTTTTTTTTCATTCGAAGTTGAATGCGTCATCGAGTCATCCACTTTACCTGATGTTAATGTTGTACAAATTGTGCATTTCCTCAACGAACTGTTCCATCAGGTTACTGGGATAGTAACCTATTATGAGGATCTCCTTCAGATCCTTTACCAGTAAACATGATTCGATGTGGTGTTGGATTATCGGACGACCGGCAACGGGAAATAAAGGTTTGGGAATGTCAAGAGATAAGGGTCGAAATCTTGTTCCTATGTGGCAAAAATGGGTTGGCTTGTTGAACGAATAAATTAATATCAATGTGATCATTTTCTTACCTTTTTGTGGTCCACCGATAAGAATGATAGCTTTTAACATTTTTATTGATTTAAAAAAAAAAACAGATATTTTGATAATAAATAAATTTATTCACTTTGAATTTGGATGTTTGTTTTTGTATTTTTTAAAATTCTTTTTGTAAGAAGACGTCAACAGTTCCAGGATTTCCACTATTCCAGTGTTTTCAGATGACGTTTTATGGTAACTCACAATAGCGAACTTGATCTGTTTGATTTAAATATACTTCGATTTCCGATTTCACATGCCATACAATCACCTAAACCAAGGCGAAAGCGGCACGAAACTTTCGCCGACGCCAGTTTTTGTTGTTGTTTAGCATAAAGCCTGATCCACATCTGTGTCGTGTGTTGTGTTTTGAAGTCGTGTGTCGCTGTAATTCCATATATTTTATGCACCGCACTGCAACACAACAAACGAGACAAATATGGTTCTACGCATATAAAATAAATTGTAGCGATAGCGACACGCGACTCCACAACACAACACACGACACAGGTATGGTTCAGGCTTAAATGTTCTCCCAAACCAACGCGAAAGCGGCGTGGAACATTCGCCAACGGCAGTTTTCGTTGTTTTTTAGCATTGTTTATTCGTCATTTTTATCATTGTGAATTATTCGTCCTGCATAGCGAATGTTCCGCGTTGGTTAAGGAGAGCCTTACCAAATTTCGAAATTACCTCATTTCGGCTCTAATGAAAAAGTAGTATTAGCATTAAGGCCTATTCGGCACAATTTTTCGTTGTTTTTTTGCAATCAGCTATCTTCAGAAAAGATATTTATTCCTCACTTTTGTACTTTTGTACAAAAGTAGGCCTATGTAGTTATGGCCTTAAGGCATAGGCCTACTTTTGTACAAAAGTACAAAATTAAGAAATAAATATCTATTCTGAAGACACCTGCTTGCAAAAAAACAATGGAAAATTGTGCATGGTGGTTTAACTTATGTGTCAGAACAATTTTATTATGTTGTTTTGCAAGCATGTTTCTTTAGCGAGCATTTTAATTTCTCACTTTTGTACAAAAGTAGCTCTATGTATTTAAGGCTTTATTCTTCTATCAATTTCCATACAAATTTTAATTATATATTAATTTTATGGCCAGTTGCACCAAGGTCTCTTAAATTTTTATTGCTTCGTTAGATTTTAAAATGACATTTATCGGTTGCGAACCAATAAACTAAAGTTCCATTTTCCTCCAGTTAAATTTTAAAACTAATTTTATTGGACAGAACCCAGAAATAAATTAAAAAAAAAACACTGGAAGGGTGAAAAACAAAGATGCATGAGTTGGAATTTAAATACATTTTTTTTTTATATTTTGAGTGAAGTGGGAAATAACCCCATACAATTCCTACTAAATGAAAACGGGTATTATAAAAATATATTAATGAACTGAAACCCAGCCAAAATCATAATAATAAGCTGCCGAGTTACAAACATACATATTCTCCACAATTTCTTTTTCTATTTTCGAGTTGCATGTACCAGGTATTGGTACGCAGCGCATCCCAATAATTATTTATTTTCATTGACATTTCCCATATTGCTTATCTCAGTTGCACTAGTTGAAACTTTTTCGTTCAGTTTTGAAAGCGATGTTAAAGTTCAGGGATGGTTAATGAACTCAATTTTAGCTAAAAACTCTGTGATGATGTTTGGTGCAACCCAGATTAATTTATCATGTCGATAAATTTAAATTGCCTTTTAGCAAAAACTGGTTTTAGAGCATTTTGGTCCAACTGGCCATTATTCTTTTATTAATTGGTATTCTGCAGTTCGAATTGCGTTATGAAATCTGTTATAAACCATAACAGAATAAAAGACAGATTTGTTTGACTTTTATCATAAAAGATTTCAATACATGAAGTAAAAACTTTTATTTCTTTAATGAATTGTTCTTCAAAAGAGACAGATATAACAAAATAATATTAAAATGCATAATTACAAACACAAATAAATAATTTCAAACTAAATTATTTTTATACACGAAAGCACAGAACACAGTTGGTCGATGAATCGTAAAAAGTAGTCGCTTTATCATGCAGGTCGGCACGGGGTGCCGCAACTGAAGAAGAACAAAGAAACCATCGCTATCGAGGAGGAGCTTTCTTGGGTCTTGTCGGTGGCGTAGCTGCACCCTTTGGATTCTCCCGAACTTTAGGTCGACCAAAGAGGGACGAAAGCTGCTTTCATTGCCAAGGGTGGAAGAGAAACGATTATTCTGATGGACGCTGCGCGCTGGCTCAGCCCTAGCTCTGCGCGCCTTTGGTTGGGGCTCTTTGTACGTGTTTATAGGAACAGGAGCACTCTGTTATGGCGTAAAGCCGATGCGGCAAAGAGTAGAGCCGAATTCGATGGATTAACCGATCTTAAAGAATAAAACACTTTCTTAACTTTAATAACTTATTCAAAAATAATTTTTTAAATTGGATACATTAAATTCACGAACTGTTATAGACAAATAAAATAGAACAATAATTTATCTACGCGAAACAAAACACGAGCATTCCACGGGTTGATTTTATTTTGGTCACTCGTCAGTGTCGATTTTTTTTTTGTTTACTACAGCTGACAGCAGATTTTAGGTCTGTTCGCATAAATGTTTCTTTTTCGAAGTTCCATAACAGACTTTAATAAAATATCGAACTATCTTTAATACCAATTATTAAGGATCTTTTATGGTGGAGATCTGTTATGCATCATAACAGAAAATTCATAGCAGAATAAAGGCTTAACTACATAGGCCTACTTTTGTACAAAAGTACAAAAGTGAGAAATAAATATCTATTCTGAAGACACCTGCTTGCAAAAAAACAATGGAAAATTGTGCATGGTGGTTTAATTTATATGTCGAACAACTGTGGGGGTTGGGAGTATCTATATTGTTGTCTTTATTTCTGTTAGGTGTTACACTCAGCTTTTCTAGTTTGGATCTCTGCCTCAAATATTGTTCGTGGCTTATAAAGTTTATTTCTATATGCATGGACCAAAATTACTTTCAATTTAATGGGAAATACTACAGCCTTTCCTTTTTTGCTGCTGAGTTTTGTATGGATAATTTCGAACAAAAGTTATTTGCGTCAAAAAGTCCGCACCTACATAACATATTTTTCTGGGTTAGATATGTGGACGATATCTTTTGTGTGTGGACAGGTACCCAAAGGAATCTTTCTCTCTTCCTTGAATCAGTGTTGAACAATTTGGAGGGTAATAATACGTTCACTTTGGAGTATGGACCGAATTGCATAAATTTTCTTGATTTAAGCTTGTCAATCTCATCCAACAAGATTGTTTTTGAAATTTATAGAAAGGAAACTTCAACTGATTCCATAATTCCAGTATCGTCTGCCCACCCCTGGAGTACAAAAATGTCAGCTTTTCATTCCATGATAAATCGTTTTCTTAGGGTTCCTTTGGTAAGAGATGCTTTAATAAAAGAGTTGAAAATAATTAAGGACATTGCTGCAAGGAATGGATATATCCTTCGAACTATTGATGGAATATTGCAGACAAAATCTAGGAAATTAGCTCTCCAATCAATTTTCCCAATTTCAATTGAAAATGAACCACAAAGTTGGCGGAAAATCCCTTACATTCCTGGAGTATCCGAGATATTAAGTAGTCCACTATCAACTATAAATATAAAACCAGCTTTTTTCAATAATTTTACCCTAAAAAACGCTCTCTGCAACAAAAAAATCAGAGAAAAAATACCCATACATTCAAAAAGCGGTTGCAAAGAATGCAATGGAGTCTATATAGGAAAAACTTCAAGAACCCTATCAAAAAGGTTTATTGAGCATCTTAAGGCTTCTGTGCGTAATGAATCTTCTTCTTGACTCGCTCAACATATCAAAACTTCTGGACATGGATGCTACCTCGATGACGTATCTCTATTGCATTGTTTACCTGTCGGACGTGTATTGGACAAATACGAAATTTTCGAAATAAATAAGCATAAGTGCTCAAACATTTTGAACTGTCAAATCGACTTATTAAATAATAGCCCACTCATTAACAAATAATTTTTTTTTTTTTAATGCCAAAATTTTAATTTTTAATAAATTATTAACTTTATTTTGTTTGTACGAACACTTATGTTCATTACTGTTATGTTGCAACCTTTGTGATTGTATGATTTTATGTTAAATTTAGTGCCCTGATGATGTCCTAACTAAGACGAAACGCGTTGGCTTCCAAAGTTTTTAATAAATAAAAACAAAATAATTTAAATTGTGGAAAACAAGTGTTTTATTATATCTTTTTAAAAATGCCAAAGATTAATTCCCACCAAGTGTTAAACTCTTAATCTATTGATTATATAAAAAATATGAAAGCCCAGCCTACACAACCCGACATTCTATCTCACACGATTTGACAATTAATACATGAATAATTTAAGGAATGGTTCTATTTCTATCCCACATTCTATCACACTATTTTTAAGTTAAGGTAATGTATTAATACAAGCAAGTGTGGAAGCAAAGTATAAAAAGTCATTTCTTTCACACAAATTTGACAGTCGCGTGGAATTCTTTCCCACTTTCAATTTGACATGTATTAATACACAGTGGGGTAGTGTGGAAGGAGCTATTAACAGATATAGCAGAATAGGCTTAATTGTTTATTTGTCATTTTTGTTTCCATTGCGAATGATTCCCCTTGAATAGCAAATGTTCCACGTTGGTTTGGGAGAGCCGTTAAAGGCTCTCCCAAACCAATGCTAAATTTTTACTGACGAATGCTTCTTTGCCGCACCGAATGCCTTAAAGGCTCTCCCAAACCAATGCGAAACATTCGTTGCGGCGAAAAAACATTCGTCACTCAAAATTATTTCATATGTTTCTCCGCCGCGTTGGTGTGGACACTCTCATATATCACCATGTAAATAAATTTTGACACGCGAATGTTTTTTCGCCGCAACGAATGTTCCGCATTGGTTTGGGAGAGCCTTAATTCTTTGTCCCGGTCTACATTTTTTTATTTTTCCAGTGCCGATCTTTTGTTCGTTGGTGAAGGGAGTGAAAAGTGGGGGGTAGGGATCAAATCGTTTGTGTGAATCGGTTTTAATGCTTATTATTTTATATAAGAGATTGGCCAAGCGGTTACCGAACTCGACAAGTTAAGCCTGATCCACATCTGTGTCGTGTGTTGTGTTGTGTTGTGGAGTCATGTGTTGCTATCGCTACTATGTATTTCATATGCGTAGAACCATATTTGTCTCGTGTGTTGTGTTGCAGTGTGGCGCATAAAATATATGGAATGACAGCGCCACACGACTCCACAACACAACACACGACACAGATGTGGATCAGGCTTTAGTAGTGCGAGGCAACCAGAGTTGGATCCCTAGGCTTACCTACTTGTTTTTTTTTTATTTTTCTTCACACTCTATACTTTACTTATTTAGCACTTCTTTCGAACTCTCTTAGAATGTTCTTCATAGCAACTGAATTTCCTTCGTTAAGGTGCTATAGGAGTTAAAAATGTCTCCTTTTTAACTCTATGGAGTAAAAGAGAGACTTTCTTGCAGATTGTGATCATTTTTAAAATGGTGTCATTTTGCATTTACACGATGTCATTTTTATGAAAATTTAAAGCCTTATTCTGGCAACCTCACTGATGCCTCACAAGTCACAATAACCTCATAACTTGAGGTGAACTCGATTTTGTGACTTTTTCGTATTCTGGCAAAAACCTCACAACTTGTGAGCCTCATAAAAACTTAAAAATTATGATCTGCTCCTTGGCAGATCACAACTCACGTGTACTCGACATAATGATTGAAAAATATAAAAAAAGGAAAATAAGAACAAACATGGAATTGAATTTGATTTTGATACATCTTTTGGAGGAAATTTCATCTAGAAATAAAAAGTAAGAATTTACATAGGTAGGTATAACGGAATGTAGTAACGTTTGAGAAGAGTCATTCTTTTTACTTGGAAGGTTGTTGTGGCGTTGTATTTAATGGTGTATCCAATGAGGTTGCGGTAGTTTTTGGAGCATGAACTCTTCCTTGCAGACCTCATCGCATTCACTTTTATGCAATATATTTATTACATAAAGTAAGACAAATTGTTACCAGAAAGCCAAATGGCCAAAACTGATTACACATCCAATGCTATTGCTCCAAGACCCTGCAGTGCCCTTTCTTGAAATTCCTTTAATTTGTTGTTAGTTTGTGGACCGTGGACGTTCTGCCTTTAATTTCCTTTTTCGAGATCTTAGGGAAATTTTCCAATGCGAAAGTCTAAAAATACATGAATATTCCACATTATGCGTCACCAGATAGGATTTCTGGGTATCTCTTGGCCAGCTGCTCCCGCAACGACGCTTGTTTATTTGTCTGACTATCTTGAACATAAAATAAGAATTATAAGATATAAATATCAATTCTTAAAAATTTAAATGAATTGCTCACCAATAGATTCCATTATTATTAAATTTTAATACTTTCCAAATCAGATTTTTTTTTGGTTTCAAATCTGTTTGTTTTGACAAATCAGCTGGCCAACCTCACAGTTAAAAATTCACCTTCCTGTGGTGAGTTTCTTGTGAGGTTTCTAATGAGGGCTTCAACAGAATACGAAATTGTGACCACCTCATAAGGAACCTCACAAAAACAACCTTACAATAAATTGTGACTTGTGAGCCTCACAACGGCAGAATAGCGCTGTTAATATAACTTTTAAGGTTTTCACGGTTGTTTATAGACATAATTAATTAATTTTCGGATTAGCCGCGTTATTTAAAATAAGAGTGCGTCACCGGGTGACCACACTCAATGTAATTTGATGCGAAACGTTCGGGGTGAGTACAAAATCGCACTCTTATTTTAAATAACGCGGCTAATCCGAAAATTAATTAGCGCTGTTAATGTTAGTTTCGCCTGTTATTATTTTAATGACAAATATGAAAATCATTTAGGTACACGAAAATGACAAAAATGACAAGAAAATGACAGAAATAATGTAATTTGGCATTCTTGTTAATACGGTATAGTGCTAGGTTTCCACTTGTCATTGAAAAGACGCAAATTGACAAACTTTCCAGGACAGGGTGGCTTTTACCAACACAAAAAGTAAAGCAAGTAGTAGTAGCGAGCAACTATACCCAACTAACAATTTTACTCCAATATTCATCCATAGAAGCTATTTATCATCGTTTATTGCACTCATATAATCTCTCTTTAGTACTCTATAGAGTTAAAAAGGAGAACTTTTTAACTCCTATAGCACCTTAAAGAAGGAAATTCAGTTGCTTTGAAGAACATTCTAAGATAGTTAGAAAGACGTGCTAAAGGAGTAAAGTATAGAGTGTGAAGAAAAATAAAAAAGAATCAAGTAGGTAAGCCTAGGGATCGAACTCTGGATGCCTCGCACTACTTGTAGAGCTCGCTTACCGCTCTGCCAATCTCTTATATGAAATAATTAGCATTAAAATCGATTGAATTTCCCAAATAATTTTATAACTCATAATTTATCTAAAAAAAATTTATTGAAAGCGTTTTAGCCTGCCGCACGTGAATTAATATAAGAGCCTAATGCTTTCATTGCACATAATTATTATGCAAATAATTAAGATGCCCACATTTTTGAAAAACTAAAAAAGCGTGCGCTCATTCGCATTATTACAAATTAATTATTACAATCACATAACACGTTTTACTTGAATTGCAAATGGTAGCAAAATGGAGTCATGGCGTTCGCAATTTAAGCCTTTCCATATTTATTTATATAAACATTATAGCAACCCGAGCAAGATACTAACTTTAAGGATTGCATTAATATTACTTTGGATCACTATTGGATATGATTAAAGAAACATCAGTTCATCGCAATGTGACGCTGTTGTTATTGCTTATTGAAAGTCTAATGGATCAGTTATATAACCTTCGACTCCTATACCGATTTGGCTTCCCGTCAGAAGGATTTCTGGGTCACTAAAGAAACGAATGATACTTTATTGTCTGAAATCGGAAGCAATTTTGTTAGTTGGGTAACTCACCCTGTCTTGAAAAGTTTGTCAATTTACGTCTTTTCAATGACAAGTGGAAACCTAGCATAAGAACAAATTTTTTCATCGTACGTCGTGCGTATAAAACACCTATACTGATAGTAACTCGACTCCACAACACAACACAACCGACGAGACAGGTGTGGTTCCGGTTTATACCTATTACGCAGATTGCGCTAAATTTTAGCTCTCATACAAAATTATTTAGTCAAGCTAAATTTTTAACTAGAATACAAGAATTTAGGTCCAATAAGGAAAGGTAACGCACAAACTAGCTAACTTTTTAATTATTTATATTTTCAATTAATTATAACACAGTCCATGTAAAAACTGTAGAATAAAAAAATAAGAAAACATTGTGAACCAAGATCGAACTATCTAGTCAGCTGATATAATTCACAATGGTCAATTAAATTTTGTTTTAAAAACTAACCTCAAAGTGAAAAAAAAGAAATAAAAAAAAACTTATCTGACAGCAAAAAAATTGAAATCGGTTTCCCTGTCGATTTTCTTCTCTCTCAACCAAAGAGTTTGGTATTTTCTCCTCATCATTTCAATAAAAAAACCTATTCAAATTGCAAAGAAAACATTATACGAGTGTTCTAGTTAATAATTTTCCAACACAAAAAGTGTTTTATATCGAATTTATATATTTCACAAGCTTTTGAATTGTTCAATAATTTCTTACACCACACATCTCGGACCAAATGTTCTATAGGTTTGTATAGGTTTTTTTTTTACAATTTATAATAGAAGACACCATACAGCAGGCAGACTTGTACACCTAGGTATACGTACGAAGCACGAAAAGTCTGTAATGTCGTTGTCGTCTCTATCTCTAATGAAAATTTTGCTGTTATATGTATATTGCATGTTTTTTTTATTTGTAGATTTTTTCATTGAACTCATCGCCTTGATCGAATGGAGTCGTCACCAGAAATTATGGTTTTACAAGCCCTCAAAGCGGCCACCGATCAAAATGTCGATTTGGTCAAGAAAGCTGAACAAAAACTAAACGAATGGGAACAACAGCCGGGCTTCTTCCCAACTCTAATGCGAATACTCCGAAATCAACAATTCGATACCAATGTTCGTTGGATGGCGGCAGTATACCTTAAGAACGGCGTCAATCGGTATTGGAGGAAAGGCATCAAGAACGAACTGCCAGCTGCCGATAAATCGGAGATTCGTCACAGTTTGCTCGAGAACTTTTGCGAACCGATACCGCAAGTTGCATCACAAATCGCTGTACTGATTGCACGAATAGCCAGATTAGACTATCCGAGGGAGTGGCCGGATTTGGTGCCGGTTTTGCTGGAAACCATCCAAACTGCAGATGGACTGCAGCAGCAGAGGGTGTTATTGATATTCCATCATGTCATCAAGGCGCTGATGTCGCGACGCATGATGAGCGAGAGGAAGATGTTCGAAGAGTTGACGTCGAATATCTACGAATATATCTACGACCTTTGGGATGGATTCACGAATTTGTTTATTCATAGCCTTGAAAATTCACAACCTGAGGCGGCGTTTGTTCATATGGAGAAGGCACTTTTAACGCTTCGCACATTGAGGAAACTGACTATATCCGGGTACTCAAAGCCGCAGTTGTCCGACAGATGTATGCAATTTGTTCAGGTAAATTTATGAATTGATCTTCATTCGTTACTAACTATTTTTGTTAAATGATTTTAATGCATTACGTCAGCCTTGAGTACATAATAATTTTTTTTGTGCATTTCCATGGACGTCATATTTTAAAGGGTTAGATAATAATTGCTTGAAGATATTATAGACATTTTATAAAAAGTGGTATGTACTTTATTTAGCATGTTTTTTGATGAAAATCATAGTATGTCGATAAAAAGGTATTTCGTTATCAGTGTAAGATATTAAGTTTCGGGAAGAACTTTAAAACCAGTTTAAGTAGGATGGAAGAGAGAGTAGGCCAAACGATGATCTACAGTCCTAAAGCAAAGAACTACTGACGGTACTTTTTTTTAAAGATGGCTCAGCCTTGGCTACCAGTGTTTTTAAGAAGGAAGTTAATGTCATAGGTAAATGTCCAAAAAGCAAACTCAAAAGAAACTACCAAGTACCAACCTAAATTAAAATGATGTCATTTTGTCAAACAGCGCAGTCAAGTCGCACTAAACTCATGAGTTAAACAAATATTTCACCGGTTGGTGAGATGATCTCTAAGGGTAAAATGATCTTTAAGACTCTTCTTTATTTGTATGAGAAAGTTGGCTTCTTTATTTTTCAATACTTTCAAAAGCTAAAAACTAATAAAATCATTGAATATTAAAAACAAAAATTAAAAAAATTTTAAAATTTTGAAAAAAAAAAAATTAAAGGAGAATGGGCACTTTAGGGTGAGGCCTGCGGAAATGAAAGATCTATTTCAAGGAAGTAACTTTCAATCAACGGCGTATACAGGGGGGGGTCACGGGGTCATGTCCCCCCCCGAGAACTCAAGATTATTTTGTTGATCTGAAATAATTATTTAGTAACCACATAGAAAAAAAAAAAAATGAAAGTTGGTTACTTAGAAAGCTAGTAGGATTTTTGATTGTTAATTTAGAATTCAATAGAGAATTTGAATGTTGGTAACTTCAATTCAATAAGAAATTTAACACAACAACAAACTTCTCATATGATAATACATTCAAATCTTAAAATATATGCATAGGCTAGTTTCCGTTTTGAGATGACAGCCAAAACCTGTTAAACCAAACAGAAATCAAAGTGCGGAGTTGTTACCAAATTTTCACTCAGTAAAGTAAAAACTTATAGGATTTTCAAAAAAAGAACATTTTTTTTTCTGAAAATAAAATCTTTAAACACATTATAGATCACATACAGAAATTGTTTTGTTTGATTTCTGTATGACAAATTATTTTTAAAAACAAAAAAGTGATAACTTTCGATTTATAGTTATTCTAACCAAAAAATATTAATGTTAACGATAAAAGACATAAATATATAAAACTATGATGAAAACCTATTACGAAAGGATTTTGTTTGCTCTTATTCAATATTTATGATCGAAAAATATTGTTATTGATTTGGATGTGGATTACTTTTACAAAGTAACCTATGAATCCCATAATGCAAAAGCCAATAGCTATGGTAAAGGAGATTTTTTTGAACTCCTTGCGGTGAACCGTTTGACCAGTCGGATGGAATTATTGACGAAAAGGGACTAGGCTCGTAGAATTTAACAATTTTGTCCATTATTTTTATCAGAAAGGCTTACTGGTAAGAAAGATTAGGTATATTTGATGTATATATTTATTTTGGAAGGTGCCTTTCACTTTTCCATTGGTGGCAGTCTTAGTGACATACATTTTTTCCAAATCAGAGGCATATCGAAATCACTCGTGAACTTTGTTCACACTATTCTTGAAACGCAACGAAAAAGAATCTTTGTATTCAATTATAATACGAATATGTAATGTATTTTCATCAGCGGGAGATAAATTGGCTAGGAGCATACACCAGCTCATCTGCAAAATTTGGTCGCAGGAAAGTATGCCCGATGAATGGAACCTCGGTATAGTGTGCCCCATCCATAAAAAGAGAGATGTTCTGAAATGTACCAACTACAGAGGAATTAGTCTCCTAAACGTCGCTTATAAAATCTTGTCGGCCATCCTGTGTGACCGCTTAAAACCTTTTTTCAACGATCTGATCGGCCCCTATCAGTGCGGTTTTAGGCCAGGCAAGTCAACCGTCGATCAAATGTTCACACTCCGACAGATTTTAGAAAAATCCCGGGAATTCCAGATCGATACACACCACCTGTATCAAGGGACGAATTATACAAAACCATGTCGAGTCTCGGCATCCCTGCCAAACTGGTCCGCCTGTGCAGGATGACGATGGAGAAATCTCGCTGCTCCCTCAAAATTGGTAAGAAGACCACCGATTCCTTTGATGTTCAGAAAGGATTGAGGCAATGCGACGCGTTATCATGCAACCTATTCAACATCGTTCTTGAAGCCATTGTACGCAACGCACATGTCAACACCAGCGGCACAATCTATCAAAAGTCCGTTCAATTGCTTGCGTATGCGGATGACATAGACATTGTCGGCAGAACGAAGCGAGCTGTGGCAGGGGCATTTGCGAGCATTGAATCGGAGGCGGCTAGAATGGGATTGGCGGTTAATGAGGACAAGACGAAGTATATGCTGTCATCGAGAGAGGAATCTCAACATCGTCGACTCGGGCAAAATATCACGATGGACAGATATAACTTCGAAGTTGTCAAGGACTTTGTCTACCTGGGCTCCACTATTACATCGCAGAATGACATCAGTGCAGAGATCAAGCGAAGAATTACTCTTGCCAACCGCTGTTTCTTCGGTCTAAGAAGGCATTCAAGTAGTAAGGTCTCAGACAACCAAGGAGACTTTATACAAAACCCTAATCATCCCGGTCCTGCTTTATGGGTCAGAAGCATGGACACTGAAAGATTCGGATAAAAATCCGCTAGGGTGCTTTGAGAGGAAGATTCTTCGTGTGATTTTCGGTCCGGTGTGTATCGAAGGAGTATGGGCGAGAAGATTCAACGACGAGCTATACGGGCTATACAGCGACGTTGACCTGGTCAAAAAGCTGAAAATACAGCGGCTGAGATGGCTGGGGCACGTGGAGCGTATGGACAGCAACGCACCTGCCCGACGAGTCTTCGAATCCAACCCCGATAGGGTACGCAGCAGAGGAAGAACCCGTAACAGGTGGTGCAATCAAGTGAATGACGACATCAAAGCACTCGGTGTGCGCAACTGGAAGCGGCTAGCTAGGGACAGAGCTGGCTGGAGGGGCTTGTTAGTTGAGGCCGAAGCCCATACTGGGCTGTGAGCGCCATCAAAAGTAAAGTAAGTAAGTAATGTATTTTAGTTTTTCCACTATTGTAAAAAGAGCAATTTGCACAAGTGGTCATTTTTGAAAATCAGAGCTATTGTTTTCATTTTCAGTAGTGAATATTTATTTCTATTTACTAAAATTAAGAAACAGAAAACAGTGCACAGTACCTATGATATTTTACTAATTTTTCCTGCAACTTCAATTCGCTGAAATAAAAACTTTGATAGGATTAAAATAAATTCTGAATAAAATTCAAAACAAATGATCAAGCGAATCCAAAAAATTTTTTTCCTCAGTATTTTCACAGCTAGCTTAACTGATTGTCTTTGGTCAGGCAACTGGAGATTGCTGTATGCTGTTGCTGAGGCCCTCCGTAATAAAAAATGTAACAGTCAGGAATAAAAACGAATAGCGTGTTCACTGGTCCAGCTAATGAAGGTTCTTTCGACTCAGTTGTTTATTTTAATTTTCTTTGGAACCGAAAATGAGGTAATTTTGCAAATACCAAAAAAGTGTTTTCGTCTTAAATTTGTTAATTTTTTTGTAAAGGTAGGTAGCTCATTTAATTTTGAATAGGCTTTGGCAGTTCGAAATATATATTTTCAACGAAATTGCCTAAATTGGCTTAGTGAAAATGTAGTTTTCGATGACTTTGGCGCATAAATCAGGCTGAGTTTGACCGATGGCATCAATTATGTTGTCTTTGAGGGTCGAGGTGGTTTGCAACTTATTCGCATAGACTGCGACTTAAAAAAGCCCCACAAGAAAAAGTCCAAAGGGGTCAAATCACACGATCTTGGTGGCCAATTCACGTTGCCTCGGCGCGAGATAACCACACCATGAAACCGCTCGTGCAGAATATCGATTGTGTATTAAGCTGTGTGGCACGTAGCGTCATCCTGTTGAAACCATATATCTTCAGTGTCCTTATCATCCAATTTAGGCCACAAGAAGTTGGTGATCATCGACCTTTAGCGATCGCCATTGACGGTGATGGCCTGGCCAGCATCATTTTCGAAGAAATACGGACCGATGACGCCTCCAGGCATCCAACCCAAAATCCAAACAAAACAGTTACTTTATTTGGATGCATTGGCACCTCGTAAATCTCGCGTTGATTAGTGTCGTCCCAAGTCCGGCAATTTTGCTTACTCACGTACCCATTCATCCAAAGACGGGCCTCATCGCTAAAGATAATTTTTCGACCAAAATTGGGATAAACTTCTAACTGCTCTAAAACATCATTTGCACGTGTTGCTCGACGCTGTAACTCACCATGATGATTTGTCTGTAGTGAATGATTAAAAGGCGATATTTTGACCGAAAGTAAAAGAAACAATATGGCCGCCACGAGCTGCCAAAATCAATCCGTCCCTATTGGAAAACCCTTTAGTATAGTTAGTTATGATTTTTTCGCTTTTATTTTATATAGCTACGCACAGTAAAATATAAAAAAAAAAAATATAAGGCACTTGACTTTTAACAAATATTAGTTTGTGTTATTTTTTTTTTGCATGACCCCCCCCAAGAACTAAAGCTGTATACGCCTCTGCTTTCAATATGGGCGTTTCGTTGCAGTGCATTTAGAAAAAGAGATATGAAGACATTTGCAAATGCACTTTTTAAATGCATTTTTGGGGCGGATGGTGTTTTCAAAAACTATCTGATGCGTAATCCTTATTTTAAAATGACTAGTGACACAATACGTACCAGTTCAAGATAGCCCGCGTTTATTTTACTAAGGCCCTTAAACGAGTTCGTAAGGCAACAGTATAAGATTACCTATTTCATCGCAGATTTTTAAAAAGAGGATACCAACAGCTACTTGATTAAAAAAAAACCGGTCGCGGTGGTAGGACAAGCTTATTCAGGATGTTTCAGTAAGAAAATAAAGTTTCCCTATTGCATTTTGGTCTAAGTATACCTCTTTCACTAAAGATTTCCAAGAATAGAATATCAAATGACATAGCTAGGACTGCCCTTTTTATACGAATACAACGCTCAAACAGGCTTTTATTGGTAACGCGGGTAAGAACAGTTCTCAATGGCTCCGGTACCATAGAAAGTTGGGACTTTTTTGAATTTGACAAAAAAAAAATGTTTCTCGTACTAATATTTTATCATTGTATATAAAATCTAGATTTTATATACAATGGAAATCGGCAAAGATTAACTTTCCATAGCATCACTTGAGTCCATTTCATCCCAATTTTGACGATTTTTTAAATCTATCAGAAAATGATCTTTTTCTTTTTTTACTGGGTACCTACATGGTGAATATACTTAGGTCCTCGGACCTATTACGTCCGTGATGTTTCCCTTACGGGACATAGGGCCTCCACTACACCTACGCGCCATCGTGTACGATTTCTTGAAATATATTTCAGCTCTCTCCAACTTTTCCCCAGTCGTGCCGATTCCTGTTCGACCGTTCTTCGCCATGTACTTCTAGGCCGGCCCACTTGTCTTCCCTCCTGTGTGAGCGGGTTCCACTGCATTGCTTGAGATGCAATGCACATGGTGAATATGGTCTGCAGTTACTATGCTGAGCACCTAGTGTATGGCTTGGATAGGTTGAAAGTGTACCGAGAACAACAAGTAAGAGGTCTTACTAAATAAAGGGTCCGCCAAATAACTTTTTTTTTTTTAAATGCATCATCAACATCGAGTGTAGCTTCGGCTGTGTGGCACGTAGCGCCGTCCTGTTGAAACCAAATGTTGCCAATATGCTCTTCTTAAATTTTTGTGAACAAAAATTCGTTAAACAAAATCCGTACCAAACAGTGACTCGTTTTGGGTGTATCGGCTTTTCAATGTATGCGTGCGGGTTTTCTGTGCCCCAAATAAGACAATTTTGTTTGTTTACATACCCGCCAAGATCAAAATGAGCTTCATCTGAAAAGATGATTTTTTTGGCAAAATCGGCAAAGTACTGTCGCAATATTTCCCAGCGTTGTTCAAGCGTATACACAACAATATTCGTTCAGCGGAAGGATAAAACTAATTATCTGTCAAATCAGACATGAGCTAAGTGTTACCATTAACGAAATAAGCACTAGTTGAAAAAAAAAAAAACGTTAGATGGCGGACCCTTTATATAGAGGAAAACATTTGGTTGTTGCGTGTCCAAATACAGTCTTGAAGTTTAAGGTCTAGGATTTATTATTTGTACATTGTGATTAACCGACAAAGGAATGGGAGAGAATCTATCGCTCATTATTACTGTTCCTGTCTGAGTGGAAGGCATATTATGTGTGTAGTTTGGTATTTATGTAGGGTAAGAAAGCAAACCGATGATATTCGCTTACTAGTAGCGGAATTAAGTGCGATTACAGAGCATGAGTAGGCACTAAACTTAAATAAACATTTTTTTAATATAGAATATCATACAAAGTATGATAATTGTACTAATATTTAATGAAGTATGTACTCTGTTTATAATTAAAATCTTTGAACCATTTTTGGCCTGTGTGCGCCTGTCGACAGGAATGGAAGGGACTTACAATTGTATGCCGAATCCGAACAGCTAGACGAGAAGCACTTATTCGTGACAAGTGATACTCTTGTAGGATTTGTCAATTCGTCGCAAGAGGCAGTAGCCCTGAAAAAAACTTTAGTTTTTTAAGTGGACGAGGCTGGAAAGAGAACCCAGACCTCCAGCGTGACAGTCGAACGAACTAACCATTACGCTACGGGCTACTACGTCGTTGACGGTTATGGTCTCTTAATTTACTTTTTTACTACTTACTTTTTTACTTATTTACTACAGCCCAGGATGGACTACGGTCTCAACCAACAAGCTCTTCCAGCCAGCTCTATATCTAGCTAGCCGCTTCCAGTTGCAGCCACGGAGTTGGTTCATGTCGTCCTCCACTTGTGTGCGCCACCTGTTATGGGTTCTTCCTCTGCTTCGTACACCATCGGGGTTGGATTCGAAGACTCGTCGGGTAGGTGCGTTGCTTTCCATACGCTCCACGTGCCCCAGCCATCAGCCGCTATATTTTCAGCATTTTGACCAAGTCAACGTCGCTGTATAGTCCGTATAGCTCGTGGTTGAATCTTCTCCTCTGCGCTCCTTCGATACACACCGGCACGAAAATCACACGAGGAATCTACCCTCGAGTTCAAAAATGCAGGAATGCAGTAACACTGCAACATTTACTTTCTATTTCTGTAGGCAAATACTGTCCATTAGAAAATATTTCTACTGTTTTAGAAGAATTAATGTTTCCTCTCAACAATGGTATCAAATTTTACTAACAAATAACATAATTGGTACCATTTTTTTTAAATTTGATTTTGCAGTTATGCAGCATTTCTGCATTTTTGAACTCGGGGTTCCTCTCAAAGCACCTTAGCAGACTTTCATTCGATTTTTTCAATGTCCATGCTTCTGCCCCCTAGAGCAGGACTGGTATGACTAGGGTCTTATATAAAGTCTCCTTAGTTCTCTGAGAGTGGGCCTTACTACTTAAATGCATTCTTAGCCCGAAGGAAAAGCAGTTGGCAAGAGTAGTTCTTGGTTTGATCTCTGATGTCATTTTGCGAGGTAATAGTGGAGCCAAGGTAGACAAAGTCCTAGACAATTTCGAAATTATATCTGTCTATCGTGATATTGCTACACCCCTTAATAGCACAGGCATGGGAGAACGAAAGTTTCCCCATTGAATGGAAAAAAAGGATGATCGTCAAACTACCAAAAAAGGGAAATCTTACGGATTGCGGAAACTGGAGAGGGATCTGTGTCCTCCCCGCGGTGGCTAAGATAATGGCGAAAATAATCTTGGAACGAATCAAAGAACATCTCGATTCTACTCTCGACAAAGAGCAAGCGGGATTTCGTGCAGGCTCATCCTGCATTGACCACATCAACACATTGAGGATCATAATAGAACAATGCGTGGAGTCCCGCTCCCCTCTTCATTTGCTCTTCATCGACTTCGAAAAGGCTTTCGATAGTTTGAATCGAGATTTCATTTGGTCAGCTTTACGTAGGAGAGGAGTACCCGAGAAGATTATCGCCATTATAAAGGCTACCTACGTGGGTGCATCGTGTCAAGTCTTACACAACGGAAAGGTATCAGAGGACTTCGATATCCATAGCGGAGTTCGTCAAGGATGTTTGCTATCTCCACTACTTTTCCTGGTGGTTATAGGGGATGTCCTTCATGCAGCTCTAGCCGAGCAAGCGCGTGTAATTCGATGGACGATGTTTTCGTTCCTACAACATCTTGATTACGCTGACGATATTTGTTTGCTCTCGCACAACATTATGGATCTTCATCATATGGTGACTAATCTGGAATGCGAGGCAAACAAAGTCGGTTTGAGGATCAACGCCGGGAAAACAAAAATCCTCCACATTTCTGAATCTTCTTCTCAAGTTGTCGTTGCGGGACAGCAGGTTGAAGCGGTGGAAAACTTCCTGTACCTCGGTAGTGTTGTCTCAAAAGACGGCGGTGGTACGGATGAAGATGTTAACTGCCGAATCGGCAAAGCTAAAGCTGCTTTCGGCATGCTGTCTAAAGTTTGGAGGAGCAACGTCTACAGTACGAAGACCAAGCTGCGACTGTTCCGGTCGAACGTAGAGTCAGTACTACTATATGGGTGTAGTACATGGAAAGTGACCGCCTCTGTCACAAGAAAGCTACAAATTTTCGAAAATAGATGTCTCCGAAACATCCTAAGGATTTTTTGGCCGAACACCATCTCCAACCAAGAACTCCTTCGGAGAACGTGCCAAATTCCTATTGACATCGTTATTAGGAAAAGAAAGTAGCAGTGGATTGGTCACACCCTACGTCGTGGTGCAGACTCTATTGCAAGACATGCAATGAAGTGGGATCCACTCATCCAAGATGGCAGAAGACCTAGAGCCCAGAGAAAATCTTGGCGCAGAACAGTCGACAAGGAATCACAAAAGCTCGGTAAAAGTTGGGGAGAGCTAAAATACATTTCCAGAAACCGAACGAGATGGCGTGTAGCGGTAGGTGACGCCCTGTGCCCCTTAGAGGGGTCAAGGATCTAAGTAAGTAAGTAAGTATCGTGATATTTTGCCCGAGTCGACGATGTTGAGATTCCTTTCTCGATGACAGTATATACTTCGTATTGTCCTCATTGACCGCCAATCCCATTTTATCTTTGATTCAATGCTCGCAAATGCGCCTGTCACAGCTCGTTTCGTTCTGCCGACAATGTCTATGTCATCCGCATGCGCAAGCAATTGAACGGACTTGTGATAAATTGTACCGCTGGTGTTGCTTGTGCGTTGCGTACGATGTTAAATAGGTTACGGTTATATGCGGATTTTCCATTCATCGGGCATACTTTCATGTTTCATCCGAGCAAATTTTGCAGATGAGTTAGTGTATTCTCCCAACCAATTCATCTCTCGCTGATTTAAATAGTTCGGCTAATAAGCCATTCGCACCAGCAGCCTTGTAGGACTGTAGTTTGGATATCGCCAGCCGCACTTCGGTTAGGTCGGGTGGTCGTTTTCGATTGGATTTCCGAACAGTACTACTCCTTTTTGATTCCAATCGAATTATTTTCTGTTTTCCCAAGCCTAACTTGCGAGTTATGTATGTGTGTGTGAGTAAATTCTCTGATATTTATGTATATTTTGCACGTGGTTTAATAGAATAGAATTAATTTGATAAACAATTCGATGAAAGGGTTTTTATGTATATGTGTGTTCGGTCTCCTAAAAGACAACAAAATGCTTACAAAACACAGCGGAAAAATATTGATGATGAGTTTCACAAATTGCAAATAAATAAAACAAAATTGAACGAAAAAATTAAACAACAGCCATGCTCTAATGAAATATACAACAAATAAAAACACGAACAAAACCCAAATGTTATTTGTTGTTCAATGTAAGTATACATTCAACATTATACAACAGGCTAAACCCACGTTTCACAAAGGAACAATAAACCACGGAGGAGGAAATATTTTGGCCTGGGGAGTTTTTCTAGTCAAAGAATCGGCCAACTCATAACAAAGATGGTATAATGGATCGTTTTGTGTATGATGACGTCCTTCAAACATCATGCTGCCACACGCAGAAGTAGAAATGCCCTTCAAATGGACATTCCAATATGACATCGATCCAAAACATACCGCTAAACTAGTGCAAAATTGGTTTTTGGGCATAAAATCAACGTTTTGAAGTGGCCGGCACAGTCACCTGACCTCATCCCCATAAAAAAAACCTATTGGAGATTGAAGATCGCCAGATTCAACGTGATAGCTGCAAAAACAAGGATTTTCTTGTTGTTCTACCAGAAGTTGCTTAGAAGTATCCCTCAGGAAATCATAAAGACCTTGATTGAGCCAATGCCTTGTAGTTGTCAAGCATCAGGTATCAAAAATAGTTGCTTCATAACAAAACATTGGAAAACAACTACAGAATTTAATTATGTGCTTTAGTTTTGTCGCAATTGCTTTTAATCATTTTTTAAATTTTTTGTTGTATTTCCTTAACTGTGTTATTAATATATTTATTTTCTTTGTGAGAGCGAATGTATACCTACATTACCCAAATAAAATTCTTTTAAATATATTCAAGTTTAGAAATTTACTTAAGCAAAATGTAACAAAGTGAATTTGGGTGCTTTTTGTTTTGTCCGACACTGTATGTATGTATATCTATGTACTTTGTCTTAAAATGTATGAAAGCAATCAATTTTGAAGCGCCATTTAAGCTGGTACCAGACCTGTCTGAGGTGTGTTGGAGTCGTGTGTCGCTATCGTTACAATAGGATTGTTCATTGAGGTTTTTTTCAGATTATAACAGAACAGAACAGAGTAGAACAGAAACGTCAGACAAGATAGAACAGGCAGCTGTCTGACAGCTGTTATTGTCAAAAAAAAAAAATCGAGTTTGGTGGATAAGCAAGAAATACTTTATTAAAAACAATTATAAATAGTATTTATTTAACTACACAATTTAATTTAATTTATGTTGTGTTTTAAATATTTATTTGTTTGTTTCCAAAGTTACAGGTAAGTGACAGTTGTCACAAACCTATTCTAAGTTGTTCTACCTAAAAAGTAAGAACAGAAAATCCTGTTCTATTCTGTTCCAAACTGTTCGGAACAGCCTCACTGAACAGCAAATCAGAACAGTTTAGAACAGAAAATTCTCAGTGAACAGAAAAAACTTGTACTTTTCTGTTCTAAACTGTTCCAAACTGTTCGGAACAACGTCACTAAACAAAGCTAATGTATTTCATATATGTACACAGAATTCTGTGATATGAAATATATGATTGAGTGCGTCGTTTTGATATCATATCTTGCTTCACATTTAACATAGAGTTGAAAATTGATCTTAGATGACAAGATTTTTGAACAAACACCCTATCGTATCTGCCTGTTTTGAGTTTGATAACAATATTATTCAAAACTAGGTAATTTGTTGCCCCTCACCGCTCAGGTTCACTCGGTTATTTACATAATATAGTTGTGACATTCCAGTAAGCCTCCGCCTCGTACGGAGTTCAGAGTTCTTATCAATTACATATATGGAGTACTTAGCCATAGAATAATGACTGCATTGAAAATAAATAAGATCCTGAAGCCCACATTTTCACCAGAAAAAAAAAATATTTTAACATGTTTTCGATGTGATAATCATTAAGAAGTAGATCAGTAGAGATCTTAACGAATCTGTCAAATTCTCAAAAGTGACAGCTAACACTTTGTGCCCTTCAAGCAAAATCACGGACCCAAATTTCTCGGTTCACTTGGGAATTCAAACAAAATGAGTGTCTCACACACAACAAATTTTCTGTGTACGCATGTAAAAAGAACGAGAATGGTGAATTGGAAAACTCTCTCTCTCACAATACATTCACATAATGGCTCCGTGGTGATTCTAATTTCCATACTAATTTGAGCTGCAAAACGCAGTTTTTCGATCCGTATTTGGATCCGAATGCGAAGTCGTCCATACGTTGTTTGATACGTTTGCGGACCGAAAACGAGCTCGCTTGCTTGAAGTGTGGGTATCCGCACATGAATACAAGGCACTTTATTAATTGGTACTGTTTCTAACCTGGTAACATATTTCTTCCAAATGGCGATGCAGGCGTAAAAGCAAGTTATCCATTTGAAACTCTTAGAAGTTGGGTTTTATATTTTCCGGTTACGGAAATAAAAAACAGTAGAAAATTGTTCCAAATTCTTCGATTCACTTTTTCGCAAAACCAGAATTTATTCCTCTTCAAGAAACTTGAAGGAAATATTTAAATTGAAAACAATGGTGGAGTTAATTACTGTGAACTTCCAGTATAACGAATATCCCATATAACGAATTTGTAATTTAACGAATGTTTTTCAGAATAGCTCCGATCCTTTACTTTGTGCACAGAAAATCATATTTGTCAGATTTTGGAGAGCAACGTTGAATTTGTCGTGTACCACAAACTGAGCGCTCATTGAGCGCTCAATGTCAGATTAACGGAGGCAAAATCGTTTGGTGGGACAACATTCTCCGCTCTCTTTCAGAAAAAAAACATGTGTTATTATTCTCATACAAGTTCGGAAATCAAATTTCAACTTTTCTTTAAATATTTAATTGTTAAAGCAAAAATCTTATTGAAATTAATGAAAATGATTATAGCATATTCAATTAGTTTGAGTTTTCACCAACATTCCGTCTTTATTTTGTATTTATTTACCACTTTATTATTTGCACACCCTCAAAAAATTATATCTCGGTTGTCAAACAAACAGCTGTTTGGACTGAGAAAAGAAAAATTGAGCAGTGAATCCAAGAAATTTTTGGATCAGAAATCTCCGCAAAAAAATCTCAGTGCTCAGTTGAGATTTTTTGTCTTACTTAAAAAATCCTTGAGCGCTCAGAGCGCTCAGTTGATGGTACACGCCTATTCTCAAAAATATCAAAACTGTGCAAAAGTACGGGACCGCAAATTCAACCAAATTCCGTATTACCTAATGTGCCAGACAAGTACGGCACGATATTTGGCTTTCATTCTTTTACACTCAAAATGACATTATGCTGTGCTGTGACTTTCTGTCCGAAGAAATTTCTCGGACAGAAAATCACAGGTAGGGGAAATTATTTACTCTCTCGTGAGCGTTGTCTTTTGTCAAAAACTGCCAAATTTTTGAGTACGGGAACGGCTTTGGACTGAAAATCACACAATTGCACAGAAAAACACAGAAATTTAAAGTAAAGGAACGGACCTAATATCTACATATGAATCTCTAAATAGCGATTTGTGTCAACAATTTTCTCTTCAATATACGAAAGCATTAACAAAAAATTGGCATCAAAATTTATATACATGTTTGTTGGTGGGTTTGATTTGGTGGAAAAAGTTCCTTGTATTTACGTTAACATTAAGGGGTCACTCGTCGCCATTTGTTTTTCCCAAGAACTTTGTTAATTCATAACTTTTCGACCGTTGAACCTGGAAGAAATTCAAAAAAGGCCCTATATCTTTTAGAAGATAATCTGTACTTAAATATTTTGTCTAGAGATTTTACTTAAAATACGTAAACGTCGCATGCCAAAAATTAAGCATTTATTACAATTTTAATGGCCAATTTTTCGGTAGTCAATTAAACCTCAGAAAGTACTTATTCTTCAGAAAGAGAAAACATTCGTTCCCGTTGCTATAGTTTTTATTCATCTCATAGTTTAACTGATAATAGAAAAGTTGGCTCTAAATCGCTAAAACGAAATTAAAATATTTAAATTCAGAATAACCTATGTGATAGTTGACGCCCTAGAAAAAGTATAACATAATAGTACGGGAGGTGACCGTAGGTTAACCTATCTCATAGCGGCTGCGGAAAAGAATGATGCAAACTCATAGCTTTAGTTTTAACATTAACAATACCGCTGGTGGGACAAGGTTTTTCAGGTGGCAACGGGTAGAAAACGCACTTTTTCGGTTGCAGTTGTCGCGTAGGATACCTAAACCAAACCATGGTGGATTATGGGATATCAAATGAAAGCTTAGACTACCCTCTTTGCAAAACCAGTGGCCGCACTGACTTTTGTTGGCTGTTGCGGGAGTCCGACCACTTTCGTGAAAATTGCTATTTACTTAACTTTTGCATTTAAAATGCATTTAAGTGGTAAAGACTATTTTCTAGGCTATATGAAATAGTTTTGCATAGTTGTCCACGTTGCAAAGGATACAAAAAAACTGTTTTTACAAAAGTGGTCGGACTCACCGCAACAGTCCAAAAAAAGTCTGTCCGACCACTAGTTTTGTAAAGAGGGCAGTCTAAGCTTTCATTTGATACCCCATTTATAAAAATCCATCATGGATTAGGTATCCTAAGCCAAAAATACAACCGAAAAAATGCGTTTTCTACCCGTTGCCACCTGAAAAACCTTGTCCGACCAGCGGGTTTGTCAATGTTAAGACTGAAGCTATGAGTTGGCATCATTCTTTACCGAAGCCGCGATGAGAAAGGTAAACCTACGGTCGCCTCCCGCACTATAAGTTTCGTATCAGCCAACGGGTTGAAGTGCTAATCAAGCATTGTATATCTCATGCTCCTATAAATTTTGAATTTTTTTAAAGCCAGATAACACGCACAAAAATAAAAATATATTTCGATTAAACAAAACGAAGCCGCCAATTCTCCTTGGGTAAAGAATAATTCGCCTCATAAACTATGCTAAATATAAATGGTCAATAGCACTAGGTTAAAAATTTTTGGATCTTTTAGAAGTTGGTGTTTTAGACTTATTTGGATCGCTGAAAACGAAAACCGCACTAACTTTTTCTGGAAAGAAGCGTTTTCGAAAAATCGGTAGTTAAAAGTGTCGAAAAAATTTGTATGATTACTTTTGACAATGTTACATCAAGAAATAATTTTTTTTTAAAAAACCACCACGGAATTTGAAAGTGGTATTGTCTTCCTTTTAGCACCTCATGTACTCCACTTCAGCGTTGTATGGGAAAACAAATGATTAAATAGAACAACAGGTTTGTTCATATTTTAGAAATATTGAATATAAAACAAGTCCAATAAAGCTACTAACAAAACTGATAGGGATAGTATATACAAAGAAAAATATCTGTTTTTGCAACTACTCATCAAAATACTTTCTTTTTTTTTAATTTACAGGTGATTTTTGGAAGACTAAAACAATGTCTAGAGTGGCGTTACCAGCTTCAGCGCCTCAATGCAGCCGACAAGTTGATTGAACTGCTGGAAAAGTTCATCCTAAAACAAATAAAAACTCTAAATGAGTTTCTAGAGTATCATCCGGCGGCATTTGTGCGATTTGTCTCGCAAGCATTGGAGTTCTCTTTTAACTATGTTTTCCACGAAGGCACTGTGCTGGTGTTTGACGATGGAAATGTCGTCAATTTTCCTCAATTCACTATACACTGTATAAATCTAATGAAAGGAATTTTACTATGCAACTTGTACAAAGACAAGGTCACAGTAGAGAGTCCAGTGCCTTTGTCGGAGTTTTTTACTTCGGAGCGAATTTGTTACATATGCGAAAAAATAATCACACATTATTTCCTGTTGACTCAAGCAGAGCTAGAGCTGTGGATAGAAGATGCAGAGTCATTCTCACAAGATGATGCCGGTGGAGATAGTTGGAAGTACTCATTGCGACCCTCTGTGGAGAGACTCTTTCTAACTGTAATGAATAAATTCCGCACAGATATGACCACTGAGACATTGAAATACATCAGGAAAGCCCAACAAATCAATCTTACTCCTCAATCAGATCTTGAAGATATTCTACTTAAAGATGCCATCTACAATGCCGCTGGACTTGCTTCATTTAATCTCTTCGATGAGATTGATTTTGATATGTGGTTCACAAATCAGCTTCTAACTGAGATAAGAATTGATTCAGACAATTTTAGGATTCTCAGGCGAAGGGCCATATGGCTGACAGCACAATGGGCAGCAGTTAAATTCTCCCGAGATCTACGTCCTGTGGCCTATGAAGCATGTTTGCATCTACTTCGACCCGCAGAAGATATGTCCATTCGTTTGGAGTCATCGAAAACTCTTGCGGCTCTGATTAACAGTTTTGAATTCGAACCGGATCCTTTTCATCCCTATCTAGAGCAAACTTTCTCCGCTTTATTTGTACTGCTAACCGAGTCCAAGGAATGTGATACCAAAATGAATGTTCTATCGATTATCACAGGAATCGTGGAGAAAATGAGCGATCATGTTCAATCGCAGGCCGATAATCTCATTGCATACCTCCCAGTTCTGTGGACGGACAGTGAGGACCATAATTTATTGAGGTGTTCTATCATTTGTACCCTTCAGCAGATTATCAAAGCTCTCCACGAAACTCCTGAACCAATGAAACCTTTCCTGTATGTCGTGATTGGATTGAGTACCGATATTAAGGAACCTTCACATATCTATCTCATGGATGAGGGCCTCTCCCTATGGTTATCTGTGATGGAGAACAGCACAGTCATAACTCCTCAGCTCTTAGATATTTACAAGAATTTACCTCCTATAATCGAAGGTTCTTCGGAAAATTTCCGCACGATACTGTTTATCATTCAAGCTTATATACTTCTTTGTCCGCGTGCATTCCTAGAGCGCTATGGCAAGCAATTTGTCGATTTGTGTTCACGTATGTTGGATGATATTCGACCCGAAGGTATAGTCGTCATAATGAAAGTGTTCGAGACAACGCTGAAAGCAGATTCCGCATTTGGCTTGGACATCCTGGAACCAGTGCTACCACATATTTTCCGACAAATATATGACAATAAGGAATACCCAATAGTAATGAGCACTTATCTGACGATAGTGGCTCGAATTTTGATTATCAATCAGAGTGTTTTCTCCGACGTAATTCTGAAACTCAATCTACCGAATGCTCTGGAAACTATAATTGACGTCTGGAATGCAAAAATGCCACTAGTCTCCGAATTAGAGAAAAGGAAACTGCTAAGTCTTGCACTAGCATCTCTATTCACTGTGAATAATGTAGCCATACATGAACGCTTTCCAGCTTCAATGCAGAATATCTCGGAAGTTCTCTCCGATGTTATGAAAGAGGAGGATCCAAAGAGTGACGGTAGTCGGAAGTACTATGACTGCCTGGTGTTTCAAGATGAAAATGACTTGGAAATAGCCACCAAAGACGGCATTGGATTTGGGGCATTCTTAGGGGGCATGAATGATGTTGAAAATCAAGCACACCACTACGATCGTTGTCGTCAGCTATCTCTGAAAGATCCCGTCCACACAATAGTCCTGAAGGACTATGTGGGATGGCAGTTGAACAGCATGCGTTCGCAAATAGGTGATATGGGTTATCAATATCTAATGAATACAGTTTATGCGGGAGTGCTGTCGAATATGAGCGAATATTTGGATATATCGATTATACCTAAGGCTGTAACTAATTAAACAAAAATATATAAATATTTTTTATTATAAACACAAAACTAATTACAAAATATTGTGCATATACAGAACTTTGTTTTTATGTTATTTATACTTCTATATATTTTTAATAATTAATATTAAATAAAATGATAAATTGATTGTATGCGCGCAGAGCAGAAAGGAATTTCTTAATAAAAATGACTCGTTGAACACCAGCATATTGTTTTAATTTTTTTTTTGAACCGTGAGTGACTTAATTTAATACAGATCCTTTGTGCGTATTGATGTGAAATATCTAGTAGACGCCAATTTTTAAACCTTATTTCAGTAAGGATGAAACTTTAATCATAGAAAGATTTTATAGCCATCAAATACAGAAACACCGGCATTACACCTTGGCTTGGTCGATGATGTACATTATTGTTTAAACAAAATTAAAATAAGACCTTATCGACTAAATTAAAGTGTGCGATAAATTTGTTATATATTTGATAACCATTATTCCTTCTGTGATCTTACTAATATTATTCACCTTTTCCTAAAACCGCTTTTCAAGGCCAATTGTTAAAATAAAAGTTATTTTTAAATGTAAAATGAGTTAAATGAACTTCATAAGGATACAGATACAGATTATGGAATAACGAATAATGGATAAGGGATTAAGTTTTTATTTAAGTCAGGTAAATTTTCTATTCAGCGAAATGACAATACTTTTGTCTAGGCTTTTGGTGCCTAGAATTCGAATCCGAAGTCAGAATTGCTGAATCAGGTAAGATTTTCAAGATATTCCAAAATATACATATTCGCTTTCTATAAAATTTGTAACTCAATATTTCTCAAATGTAAGCTTAGACGAAGTTTATAAGGTCAACTTAAAATCTCTATCTTACTTGATAAAATAGTGTCACCAAAGATTACCTTTAGCCCAATTTGTCACGTTGCGTAACCATTCAAAAAACCCTTTGGGAATTGGTCCGACTCGTTTTTTATTTTGTATAAGGACTAAATATAACTATACCACACTCAACAACTGTTTATCCGTAAAAGAAAATCTCAATTTTCGATTGCACAGATTAAGAGCCAATATTACGATAAAGAGCCAAGCTTACGTCCCAAGGCATACGAGTGATCGGCTTCGTCGATTACATCGTTATCACAGCCCTCGGGAAGTTTGAAAAAACTCTAAGATATAATCCAAAGAGGACTAATGTTTACAAGGAAATGGTGTCTTTCTGTAGGATTTACTATTAACCCCACAAAAACTACGATTGTACAATTTACCAAGAAAAGACTTCTGCCACGCATGAAACCTATCCTGTTAGCTGGCGAAGTAATTGAAACGAAGAGGGAGGTAAAATACCTAGACAATGTTGAAAGCATTGATAGTAAACTTCTCTGGAACAAGCATGTAGAAATAACCGTCGGGAAAGCCACAAAGGCCCTAATGATATGCAAGAGACTTGCAGGAAAATCTTGGGGTTGCAAGCCTAACATCCTCAGATGGATGTACACCATGATGGTAAGACCCATCATTACCTATTGTGCGGTTGCTTGGCACCATAGTATTTATAATCTATAGTACTATCATGAGCTCAATTTTGTAGTATGTACTAACCTTCCTCACAATTTGGCAGAAATAAGCGCTGAAATCGCCATTGGATACCTTAGTGTAGAGATTTTAAATACAATGTTGGCACAAACGAACCGAATAAAGCCTAGTACATACTTCCCCGTGAAGTGAACATTCGACTGTGGAGAAAGTTAACTTTTGACATTTATCACTGGTACACACTTGTGAGTGCGCTCGTGAACGATTGACGTTTGAAACTTCAATGCATCAAATAACTACCACAAAATAAACTTTGCCGTGTAAATTCATTATGAACGAATCTATTGTTGCATTTTTTTTTTTTTAAGTTGTTTCACATTCTTAAAAAGTGCTACGCAAAGAACAAACTGAAAATAAATGAGGAATGCGCACAAACTGAAACATTACACATTTTATTTTTCTTTTATCCAACTGTCAAAGCTTCACCAAGGGTTCACGTACATTTTGCTCGTGAATTGCCCGTGAACGAAAACTCTCCACTTTGTTCTCCACTCAGCTTCACGAGCACGTTCACGGGTGAACAAAAAAGCGAAATTTGTATGGGTTCACGAGATGGTTCACAAGTTTGTACTTGGCTTAAGTAACAACTAGAAAAGCTCTTAAAAAAATTACAAAGGCTCGAATGTTAATGTATAACTAGAGCAATGAGAACTCGTCCTACTGCAGCTATGGAGGTTATCCTCCATCTATCCCCTCTACACGAGGTTATTGTTAGTGCCGCAAAGGGAGCTATTTTGAGATTTGCCAAGGAGGAAACGGGGACTGGATGGAAAATGCATCAGTCTAAGGGAAACGACTGTATTCTGAAGTCCTCAATAACAAACCTTATTGACATTCCAAGAGATGGTATGATTCAAAAATATAACTTCGTGAAAAACTTTTAAACGAAGCTAAGTTGCAAAAAAAACTGAGTAGGCGCAACAGTGAACTACACACTCAATACAAATGCCATCAAGTGGTACACTGATGGATCGAGAACGACAGAAGGGTGCGGGAACTTTTGGACCAAGAACCAAACTTTTCATACCGATGGGACAGTCCTCTAGCATTTTCAAGCTGAAGTACAAGCGATAGTAACATGCGCAGGTCAAAATCTCGAAAGGAATTACAATAAACAAAACATTGCCATTATGTCAGATAGCCAAACCGCACTTAATGCTGGATTTACATGTATCTTCGTCTGCAAATATGAAGAAAAGTAGAGCGGGACAGATGTATGCCAAAACTCCGAGCGTGGGAAAGAGAACCATCAAGAAGATGAAGATGTTTGTCTTTATATCTGAATTATGGCACTTCCTATAATCTTCATGCACGAAGATCTTCTGCATTTTGGTGTTCCCTCTCTATCCAACAAATGTACATTTTAATTTTGTATCCCCTTTTTTTTGCAGAAGTCGGACGAAGAAACATGTAAATCCACCATAAAGCTCTGAGCTCCTGCTCTATCAGCTCTAAAATGGTATGGAAATGTGTGGGATTGCAAAAAATAGCACTGTCACACTCCATTGGGTACCTGAACACGTAGGTGTCCAGGGCAACGAAAAGGCAGACTCCGTAGCAAAAATAGTTGCAACAACTCTCTTAAAGGGACCTGAACCATATTGCGGAATAGGAAAAAACGTGATAAGAAACAAAATCAAAAAAGAAGAGGAGGCAATAAAATCCAAAACTTGGAAAGAACTCCCAAGGTTAAGACAGGCTAAACTATTACTTGGGAATTATAACCACTAACGTTTTACAGACTGTATCAGTTTAAGTAGAAACAACCTAAGAATTATAACAGATCTAATCACTGGACACTGCAAACTAAAAAGACACCTAAGTGTACTTGGCCTAGTAAGTAGCGCCAAATACAGGTTCTGTGACACAGATGAGGAAACGCCAGACCATATCCTAGGCAGATGTAGCACACTCATACATCAAAGAAAAAAGTACCTGGGACACTACCAGGTAGAAGAGAGCGATATACCATCTCTTAAAATACTCCAAATACTCCAATTCTTGAGAGGAATACATCTGGAGGAAGAGCTGTAGTTTTACGTGTGATTTACATGTCGGTTAATCCGCGTTTTCACATTTTCACTTTGCTTCATGGTAGACAGCGTTTTTTCGCTCTATTCTCGTCGGGGTACACGTACAAAAGCGACACGTGAGCGCACGCCACGTACAATTGACCATGTGTGAAACAAACATGTGATGCCACAAACATCCATAAGTCCCTGCGACTTATTAATTCTCATAGCGAAAGCGAGTAGAACAGGAAACTGAAGACGCTTAAAAACGAAGAAAAAATTACTCGGAATAAGTGGAATTTTCGCGTCAAAATCTTCACTTGAATGATTAATTGCGTGAGATAATTTGTGGCTACGTTTTCATTTATCAAAAAGTCGATAGATTTGTATGAATGTAACTCTTCGGCAATTTGATTTTGAATGGCAAAATTCAAGTGATCGACACCCTTGTTGTTCGCAGCCGAAATCGCTCGTGCCAATTTTATGGTGAACATAATTCTAAGAGATATTCGGGAAAACATTCGTGTGGTTGCCAAAAATTCAGTGGAAATTCAATTAGGCCGGTGAATAAGTCGACTGGAATCATTACCATCGCCAACAGTTAACTGGAGAGCTCTCCAGCGGACTGGTCATTTCGTAAAGAACTCGCGTGTTCGTTTTCAATTGAAATTTCTTCTAACAACTCCATTTAGCCGACGCCATCCAGGCAAGTGTTCAATTCATCTGGCGGAGTTGATATTGGAATGACAGGCAGCGTATGAAGCATATTCATTGCGCCACCAAAATGTCTTTTATTATTTTGTATATCTGTCAACGTGCGATTCAGGGCGAAGCCACTCACGAGTTTGGGAGCCACTGTGGACTCGACCTAGGTGGATATGTTACATTGCTGCAATACTTTCAAAATCGCAGACTTCTTTGAAATGTTGCATGTAGGTTCTTCATCCACTTGCAAATTGTAATGGCAATTTCAATGCAGATTGGTTCGATTGTCTTGAACCCTAAATGCTCTATGAAGCGAGTACCAAAGCAATATCAGATCCCGTACGAAACGTAGCCAAAATCAGTGGAAACAGGCATGTTTTTTTTTCCAGTCCAACTAGACGCTTCAAAGAAGAAAATTCCACTGCTTGCATAAACTCATCGAACATCTTGACTCAATACGACTCGGTCGCAATCCATTTCACATTTTAATTCTCGATTAAATGCGAAGAAATATACTAAATACCGAATCTACCCGGATTTCCAATTTTTCTGGAAATTTCCGGAATATTTCTCTATAGTGTCCTCCCTTGTGCCAACACAAATCCATCAAACCCAATATTGTGAAATTCGAACCATCCGTTCTCGAGTTATCCTACTGAAAAACGTAATTTGCACCTTTAGCGCCACCTGTTGAGTATTTGTCGACTTTTCTTTTTTCTGAAACCTTCGCGTATTAATTTCAAACAAACCCGCAGAAGGAAATATTCAATTTGTTTTAGTAGTTTTCAAGTTTTAAGCATCCGCACAAACCACGATCCATATATAGAAGATTTTTAAAACAAATAGTTATTTGAAAATAGTAGTACAGTGGACAAATTCTCACGACCACCCCATGGATCTAGGATTTAAATTTGATAAATTTTTTGTTCCTCTATGCGGACACTCCCTTGATCGAACGCGGACAAGAATATTAGCCGTAATTTGGTAAATTTTATTCTCCTAGGCTGACAAAAATGTCTGTAATTTTTGATTTTGTGCAAAACTTTTTAGGGCCAGCACAGTAACAGTAGTGCCACTATAGGATACAAAATGCCATTTTTCGCAGTGAACACTTACCTGAATAAGTTTCACTTAAGTATCCCGTGTTGGGCACTTAAGTGTCACTAACTGAGACTGCACAAATTACCAAAAAGTACCATTATGCAAAACTTAAGTGCAACTTATTGCTGTTAGTGTTCACTTTCACAGTGAACACTAACGAGCCCTTAATATCTTTATTCCTTTTTAATTCAAAACGTGCCACTCGTTTGCAGAGTTATTAAATACATATATTATGACCGTCTCTTTTCTCTGATTTCTGACCATTTTACTCAAGTATTTAAAGTTCATTTACAAAAAATAAAATGACAGCACTTTGGAATAAAATGCAAAGAAAATCACAGAAATTCAGACCAAAGCAACACGTATGAAATGTCTTCATTGTTTCCCTTGAACTGTCGGCCTAAGGGAGGATTCACTATAGTAGTAGTTGAAAACTCAATAACAAAAGTACCTTTTGTTTAATTCTACTTGGTACGTACAGGGCCGTATATATTAATTAGAATAAACAATAAAATAACTTTTGAAAAATACCATAAACAAACTTAAAATAATAAAATAAATAGTTACGTATACGCCCGAGTGGACAATATTTTTGTTTAACTTAATTTTGTACTGTAAATACGGGATATCTTGTGGGAATTAAAGGAACTATAAAATTAGACTATATTGATAATTGATTTATGTGCTTTAAAATATATACCTTCTTCCGTACGATGAATGAATGAATGTAAAAAATTCACCAGATCCAAAATTGTTGGACAACCATATAAATATCAATAAATACGTCAGCATATTGTACCAGAAGATATTCTTTTCCACTAAAGTACATTCTTATTATAGGTTCAAAAAGAATTTACACAAAAGTCGATCAGAAATTCCTGATCAAAAAAAAATTCTATTAAGTAGAAAAAATTGATTGTAATAGAAATTCGCAATACCGATGATAGACTATAAAAGTCTATTCAACTTTAAGTCTATTCGACTTTGAGTCTACTCTGAATAGACTCTCGCAGTAAGCCCCTCATTTTTTCAAATTGGTCTCCAACCCAAAAATCAAAAGTTTAGGTCATAAAATAAGATTCTTCATACAAAAGTTATCAGTGGTTATTACTCGTGCTTTAAGCTTTACTTTTTCCCATACAAATTTGTATGGACATTTTGCTCTTTTTACCTTATTGTTCTCTCAAACTATTGCAGTCATTCTTAATTTTCGTTGATTATTGTTTTATAATAATTCCTTTAAATTCCCACTTTTAAAAATGTATGTTGAAAAAAAAATGTAATTTATGTCGATCTTTGAAATTTTAAAAAATTCTTATAGCCGGGGAGACTTCTATGGGACAACCTACCCTCATCTCTTTACCAGATGAGAGGTATACAGTTTTTTAAATAGTGTAGAAAAACAAACAGTTTGCGCATGGGTTGCCTAAAAAATAGTGGGCCCTACATAGGGTTGCCACGGTTTAAAGGTCAATTTGTGCGTTTATTAAATTATCTGATTACGCTTATGTGGTGTATTACGCCATAAGGATATTCAAAAAATATACTATGAAAGGAAATATTATAAATGTGAAAGAATGTTGTGTGTCTGTTTGTTCCACTTTATCTAAGAAAATACTGAAATGATTGGAATGAAAATTTCCGGATAGAGAGCTTTGATGTAGGGAATGAGCATAGGCTAATTATTTATTTTCAAAAATTTTAAAAAGTGCAACAAAAGACAATTAAAATGCAAAAAATAGGGTTTTTATGAAAATGTTGGAGCTATACCCAATAGTTTAGACTATGAGATGGATATTAGTTAAGGAAGATTAAATGTTTCGAATTCATGATTCTATAATTGTCTATAATTGAAATTTATTTTTATTGTAGCTGAGATTAATTACATTTTTTCTTAATTAAAACTATATTGCACAATTTACAGAGATATGGTATAACTCTACCTTACTACTGAAAAAAATATCATATTTATTTCAATTATCACATAAATATAGCAATGAAAAATCGAAGGAAAAGCCAAAAGATAAAACCTTCTTTAAATTGTTAAATAATGTTATCCGAGAATGGAGAGAATGGGAGGCCGCAAAGCACCAAAAAGTACTTATCTCAAATACGTGGTTTTTAATTTTATAATTAAAATGCAATGCATGGTTTTATAACATCAAATGAAAACATACATATGATAATAAATAAATAATTAACAATTTAATAAATTAATAAAATGAAACAAAAAAAAAAAATAAATGAGTGCTTATTCATTTATATAACAGCAACAATTAATAAATAAATATATAAACATATACAAACAAATATATATGTAGTTACAAATTACAAATATTTATGTATATTGTAGACAAATAAATAAACAAGTAATAAATAAATTAATAAATAATAATAAAGAAATAAAAAAATAAATATATCAATGAATAAATAAATAAATGAATGTATAAATAAATAAATGAATAAATGAATAAATAAATAAATATATATGTGTTTGAATAAATAAATAAATAAATAATAATATAAAGCACTTAACCATTTTTTTGTGTGTGTGTTTTTTTTTTTTTTATTTTTTTTGTATTTTGTATTTTTTGCTTACATTAATCAAACAGCCAGATTTGAGATTCAGTAGTTTTCAGATGAGCTACAAGATAGATTATATCGTTCAAATAAATATTGTATTCGGAATGAAATTTTTTCGATGTTGGCCAATACGTGGAGATCTTCAGTAGAATAATGCCACGGTAGATTAAGCATCATCTTAAGTACTTTATTTTGAGTTCTTTGTAGTTTAAGTATATGGCTTTTAGCACATTTACCCCAAACAGGTGAGCCATATAACATAATGCTCTGGAAGATGACTTTAAAAATTATGAGCTTATTTTCGGTACTTAGTTTAGATTTTCGGTTGATGAAAGGGTATAGCATTTTTATAGCTAAGTTTACCTTATTTATTGTCTCCTGTATATGAATACCAAAAGTTAATGTTTTGTCCAAATGTACTCCTAAATATTTAGTCCTGGACTTCCATTCTGTTGAAAAACCATTGATTTGAAGCATGTTAATAGGTAAAAGACAAGCTTTTCTTTTCCTTGTGATAGCTTGTGTTTTACCAGCATTAATTTTAATTTTCCAGTCGTTGAAATACGACTGCACTATATTCAATGCAGATTGCAAGTTGGTTTCGATGTTAAAGCTAACCGAATCTGATGAATACAAACATGTATCATCTGCAAAAATCGCTGATTGACAGTCTGTTAATCGCAGAAAATCATAGGTGTATATATTATATAAAAATGGACCAATAACAGATCCTTGGGGTACACCCGCAACAATTTCATACAGATCTGAAAACAAATTATTTACTGAGACTCTAAACGTCTTTTCAGATAAAAACGAATAAATTACTTTTATTACGAAGAGCGGAAATTCAAGGACCAGAAGTTTATGTAGGAGTCCTTCGTGCCATACCATGTCAAATGCTTTCTCGACATCTAGTAAAACCATACCAGTACTTTTTCCTACTGTAAGATTACTCTTAATATCATTGGTTATGCGGTGTATCTGGTGCACTGTGCTATGATTACTTCGAAAGCCAAATTGTTCTGGTGGAAGGATATTATGCGTATTTAAATGCATCAGAATTTTATTTTTGATAAGCTTCTCCCGACATTTGATCAGAGAACTGAGTAAACTTATGGGTCTATAACTGCTAGGTATTGAAGGACTTTTCCCAGGTTTTTGAATTGGAATAATTTTGGCAGTTTTCCATTGTTTTGGGAAGTAACCTCTTTTAAAACAAGCAGTAAAAAGTGCATGAAGAAATTTAACACCTGTTTTGGGAAGATTTTTTAAAATTACATTTTTCAAGCCATCAAAACCAGGGCTCTTGGAGTTCTTTAGAAATGCCAGGACAGTTCTTACATCCTGTACTGAAATCAAGTCATCATCAACCTGTATTTGATGCGAATTAATCAATGCCATTGATTGTTCTACAGCAGATTCAATGGGGCCACTGCTAATAATGTTGTTAGCTGCATGATGATTAGCATGTATTCATGATTCATTTTAGACGTTTTTCAACAGTTTTTGTTGGACACAAGTGCATTAAGTAACATGCTTCGTGGGTTCTGAGACTCTTAACTCTTTTTTGGGTCGTTGCTCTGCTTAGAGGATGTATAATTGTCAGGAAGGTGCCAACGTTAACATTTTCGTGGACTTTTGGTGGATGGCCTTCCAAATACAGGCCACCAAAATCAGTGTTATCCATGAAAAACTGTTTAAAAATGTCAGGAACTAATTAAACGTTTTCAAAACCTACAAAAAAAATCCAAATGCAGGCCACCAAAGGCACTGTTGTCCAAGAAAAACAGTTTAAAACTGTCAGGAATTAATTAAACGTTTTCAATCCGTACAAAAGAAAATTTAAAGTTTCAGTTAAACATTGTAATTTAAATCACTTTTTTCCATTTTTATTGTTTTTCGTTGCACTGTTTTATACTTTTAAAACAAAACACTAGCCCAATATGTAAATCAAATTTATTAATAATAAATTCTTGACTATTTTGTCATACAAATCATTTACATTTTATTCTATGATATTTTTTATTTTAAAAGCTGCTGCATTTTTTAGTGCTGCTGCTAAAGTCGATGGCTCTGTTTTCTTTTTTAGCAGCATTTTTTAACGTTGTTGATCGTGAAATTGTTTCATTTTTCCAATTTATTTTTTCTGATGAAAAATCATCATCAATTTCTTGGATAACAGTGCCTTTGGTGGCCTGCAATTGGAAGGCCACCCACCAAAGGTCCAAGAAAATGTTAACGTTGGCACCTTCCTGACAATTATACATCCTCTAAGCAAAACAGCAAAATTGGCACTTCACTAATATAAATATAAGTTAATAAAAAAACGGTATGTAAAATAATTTAATGCATCAAATTTTCAAGTATCAATTTTATTAGTGTATTAAATAATTGTTTTTTTTTTTCAGATTAAAAGTAAATTAAGTCATTTGTTTGACTGGGTAACAGTCCATAGTAGCCTCTGAAAAATGTTTTCCTCTATATTATTTACTTTGAATAAAATTCGAACTGGTAAATTTGTAAACAGAATAATTACAGATCAATTTATTTGCCAAGTGTGTTGAAAAAGAAGTATTTGATCAGTTCTAAGGTAAATCTTTAATTCAATCATACAAAAAGTATCTGAAGCGTGCATTCTTCTAGAAAAAAATTAAATATTAATTATTTACAAGATTCTATCCTCCCGCTAATAAATGCTTTGCGCTTTAAGATTAAATTAAAAAAATCGGTATAGCCAATACTTAAATCAAATTATTGAAGAACAAATTATTTGTCATAAGGGTGTTTCAAGCTAAGTTTTTCCTAAGTTTTAAGGAAACAAACATTTTTATACAAATCATTAAAAAAGCGTGAACTTCAATAAAAACCTGTAAATTAAATATTTTCAATTTTGAAAAAACAAATTCGCAAACTTAGTTCGTGCGTATTATAAGTGATGTTAAAATAGGCACCCAATTAACAACGTTGTGTATCCAGAAGCTTTAAAAAAACATCAGAAAATCTATTTTTGAAAACTTTGTCGATGAGATAGTCTTATTGAGCCCCGGTGTGTATCCCAACTGTAAACTAATTTTCATTCTTAAAACTGCGAAGCAACGCGAGCACGGGTCCGCTAGTTTAATATAAAAATTTTCAAATAAGGGATTTTATGAAATTTTAAATTTAAGTAGACTAAATAAGGGTGAACGTATTAAAAGGTCGAAAACTTATTTTCTAAACGGTAATTGATATGATTTTTTTTTGCAATCGATAGATTTTATTAAATACATAAAACTTATACTTAACAAAATAAAATTTTAAAAATTTACAACTCGAGATATCAACGTTTGAAAGTCAAAAATTGTGAAAAAGATGTTAAATTTACTATAAATCAGTGTGACGTTCTATTGAAATATATGGTATGTTGTTATGAAGTTGATTAATAAAAAGGAAATAGGTATCTGCCAAATTTTTAATTTAAGCTTTGGTTTTAGCAAAGTGAATTTTTGTAAAATGTATTTTTTTTTTTTAATTTATAGGTTGTTTTATTTTTATTTTTGTACCCTTTAGTATTTTCATTGAAATTAACATCAAAATGCAGATAATTCTCCTATATAAGCATGATAGTACCAGGATTTCTAAAAAAAACTTGGGTAAAAATTAGGGTTGCCGCACTTTAATATTTCTCTTTGCATCAGAGAGAACAGATATATACTACTCTCTGCCATACAGATGAATATACATTTGTTTCCTTGGGAATATCTTAACAAAAGTATCTCATTAAAACAATAATGAAGATGAAGAAAGGAGAATGGGCAAATTTGTATGAAAAGTGGGTGCGAGCGGCCAAGAATGGTTTTATTATTTTTGGACGTGGTTTGGTCGTTTAAGTACAGTGTAGAAGTTTTTTCGTTGTGGTGTACTTCAAACTAGGATAAAATGCATTTTTGTGTTTAACACTTTAATAGAGTTTTAGTCAGTATTGTGGCTAATGTGAATGGAAAAATAAGAAAGGAAAGTGCGGAAAAACAATTATAGACATCAGTCTGAAAGATTTTTATTATAAACAAAGCACATTAAACATTAAATATTAGTACAATACTACAATTACCATACTTTGTTTAATATTCTATACTAAAAAAATGTTTTTTAAAAATGAGTAGGCGCTACTCATTCTCTATAATCGTAATTAATTCCGCTGCTGCAAAGCGAATATCATTGGTTTGGTTTCTTCCCCAGCCTTAATACCAAACTACGCACATAAAATGCGCTCAGATATGCGGAAGATATCTTACTTGTTGTCCTCGGTACACTTCAATATTATACAAGCCCTGTACTAGGTGCTATAAGCAAAATAACCGCGGGCTTGGTTCACTTGGTACGTACCCAGAGCAAATAGAACAAAATCATCTTCTGATAGATTTGGAAAGTTGGTCTTTGCCTATTTACATTAGTACGAGAAACATGTGTTCTTAGAGAATTCAAAAAAGGCCCAACCTTCTTAGATCGGAGCCTCTTTGAGCCTTACATTCGTATAAAGAGGGCAATCTAGCTTTGTCATTTGATACTCCATTCTTGGAAATACCTTCTTAAGGAGGTATACTTAGACCAAAATGCAAAAGGAAAAGTGCATTTTCCCACCGTAACAGCCTGAATAAGCTTATCTGACCATCGCCACCGGTTTTGTTTATGATCGTACTAAAAGTATCGGTTGATACCCTCTTTTTAAAAAGCTGCGATGAAATAGATAATCTTATACTGTTGCCTTCTGAATAAGGAGCTTAGTAAAATTACCGCGGGCTATATCTTGACCTGGAACTTATTGTGTCATTAGACATTTTCAAATCAGGATAAGTATCAGATAGTTTTTGAAAACGCCACCTGCCCCAAAAATGCATTTGAAAATGCCTTCATATCTCTTTTCCTAAATGCACTGCAACGAAACGCCCATATTGAAAGTTACTCCCTTGTAGCAGACCTTTCATTTGAGACTAATTTCATTCGTGGCCACTCACACCCTAAAATGCCCATTCTCCTTTAAAAAATAAAATTAGCTACTTCTATTTTAGATAGTTTTTTAAGCTTTCCAAGGAATTAATAGGTTTAGATTGAAAAGGCCCTGTTATGCTGTATGGAATATTTGTACAGAAGCTCTTAAATAACCTTCAAATATTACGTGAATTTCAGATGCATTAAACACAGTTTGATTAGAATTTATTGAGGTACTTTATCATATACGTTTATAGAGGATCCGAGAAATGCAAGAAATAAATATATATACCTACATATACATTATATATGTACATATATTATATACGAACGTCACACTGATTTATAGTAAATTTTTTATCAAACATCAATTTCGCCATTTTTGACTTTCAAACGTTCATATCTCTAGTTGTAAATATCTTTGAATAATAATATTCTAAAATGTATGCTTAAACAATTTTTTTAATTTATTGCGATTTTTAAAACTATGTATTATATATTTTTACTTTTTCCCTTTTTTTAATTGTATTTTTCTTTCTCTGGAACTACGGCAGTTGTTTTTTTTTTTTTTTTTGTTGAATTTACTTACTTAGGTCCTCGGACCTATTACGTCCGTGATGTTTCCCTTACGGGACATAGGGCCTCCACTACACCTACGCGCCATCGTGTACGATTTCTTGAAATATATTTCAGCTCTCTCCAACTTTTCCCCAGTCGTGCCGATTCCTGTTCGACCGTTCTTCACCATGTACTTTTAGGCCGGCCCACTTGTCTTCCCTCCTGTGTGAGCGGGTTCCACTGCATTGCTTGAGATGCAATGCACCGATCGCCTTTTCGAAGCGCATGGCCAATCCACTGCCACTTTCTTCTTCGTATAATGGAGTCTATGGGCTCCTGACCCGTTCTCGCATGAAGTTCGGGATTGGAGATACGGTTGGGCCAGAAAATCCTCAAGATGTTTCGTAGACATCTATTAACGAAGGTTTGCAGCTTTCTAGTGACAGTTTCAGTGACTTTCCAAGTGCTGCAGCCGTAAAGCAGAACGGATTCAACATTGGAGCGGAACAGTCGTAGCTTGGTCTTTAAGCTAAAAGAGTTGTTTCTCCATATTTTGGACAGCATTCCGAACGCAGCATTTGCTTTTCTGATTCGGCTGTTTACGTCCAGTTCAGTTCCGCCACCCGTAGAGACAATACTCCCAAGATATTGGAAATCCTCTACCATCTCTACCGGTTGTCCAGAAATATTTACTTGATTTGATGAAGAAGTTCCAAGGCTGATCCTTTTAGTTTTTGCCGAATTGATCTTAAGCCTTACGATTTCTGCTTCTCTCTCCACCCTTGTTGTCATTTGATGGAAATCCATGATCCTATGAGAGAGTAAGCATACGTCGTCCGCGTAGTCCAGATGTTTGAGGTGAGATTGCAGAGTCCACTGAATTCCTCCATTTCCATTTGACAAAGCTGCGTGCAGTACGTCACTTATCACCAACAGGAACAGTATTGGTGACAGTATACAGCCTTGCCTAACTCCACTTTGGATTTCAAACTCCTCTGACAGCCTACCTTTGTGCAAAACGTGACACCTGGATCCATCATATGTAGCTTTGATAATAGCAATCAATTTATCTGGGATGCACCTCCTGTGCAGAGCAAGCCAAATAAATTCTCTATTGACACTGTTGAACGCCTTTTCAAAATCGATGAACAGCAGGTGAAGTGGTGATCGATATTCAACGCACTGTTCGATGATGATCCGCAAGGTGTTGATGTGATCCACACAGGAAGATCCAGTGCGGAAACCTGCTTGTTCGGCGTCGAGTGTGTCTTCGAGGTGGTCTTTAATTCGGTCCAATATTATCCTTGCTATTATCTTGGCTACTGCAGGCAGAACGCATATTCCTCTCCAGTTTTCGCACTGTGTGAGATCTCCTTTCTTTGGGAGCTTGACAATCATTCCTTTTTTTCCACTCTTCAGGAAAGCTCTCTGTTTCCCAAGCTCTCTTAATAAGTGGGTGCAGTAGCTCGCTCGATGTCGTTAGGGCTGCTCCTAAGAGCTCTGCAGGAATACCATCAAGTCCAACCGCTTTGTTGTTCTTCAGTGCTTTGATGGCGGTGATAATTTCTTCTTTACTGGGGGGTACGGTGCGTATTCGGGAAATTGTTACTTCGGGTAGCTCAGTGGGAATAGGGTTCACTTCACTTGCGAAAACGCGGTTTAAAACCGCAGAAAAGTGTTCCCTCCACCTTATGAGCTGGTCCTCATCCGAAATTAGCAAGGATCCGTTTGTGTCTTTAACCAGGTGTTGTTTAGAGCTCTGGACACCAGTGAGCTCTTTGGTAATTCTGTAGACGGTCCTACTGTCACACCTACTAGCGGCTTCTTCTGCTTCTGTAGCCAGTGCGTTGATGTAGTTACGCTTATCACGTCGCACACTACGGTGAACTTCCCTCATCTTCATGCGGTACGTAGACTCAAGCTCGTTTCTCCCTGCTGCTGGGGTAGCTGCAATGCGAGCTTTAAGGTGTTTCCTTTCTTCGATCCTTGCCCAAGTTTCGTCGGAAAGCCAAGCACTATTTCTCCCTTGCGCCCGGCCGACTATACTTTCAGCACCAGATATGAACACATTTTTCACAGCACACCAATGATTTTCGATGGATGTGGTTTCCGTTCTGTTGATTGCGTTCAATCCTTGTGAAAGGTGGTCCCCTAGTTGTTGGCGCACTGCGGGATCCTTTAGTCTATCTGTATTAAACTTGGCATTCGAGTGTTTCCTTGGGATCTACGAACTGCAGCTGTACGCAATCTTACGGTAGCAACCATCAGATGGTGGTCCCGGGCCATTCCCATGTCAGCACCTCTTCTGTTACGGCCGTCCTGGAGACTGCTTCTAAAACGCCGGCTGATCGCGAAGTGGTCAATTTGGTTGGAAGTTGCTTGTCTGTCAGTCGACACCCAACTGACTTTGTGGCACGTCTTATGCTCGAACATGGTCCCTCCAATAACAAGGCCGTTGGCGTTGCAGAAATCGACAAATCGTTCGCCATTGTCGTTTCGGTTACCAACACCATGTTTTCCCATGACATGCCTTAGCCCAGAGTTGTCATTGCCAACCTTGGCATTTAAGTCTCCCATCACCATAACTATATCACCTCGTGGAACGCTATCACAAGCAGCACTCAGCCGGTTATAAAAGGCCTCCTTCTCCTCGTCAGAAGAGAGCAAAGTTGGGGCGTAACACTGTATGATGGTGACGCGACGTACTCTAGTCCGGAACCTGGCTTTCAGGATCCTGTCACCTAAAGGCTCCCAGGAAATTAGGCTTTTGAGAGCTGTTTTGGAAAGCAGCAATCCAACGCCAGATTCCCGAGCGCTTCCAGGTGTTTTTCCGGAATAGAATAGTACAGTGTTACGGGTTGGTGACTTGAACTTCCCCGAACCCAGCCATCTAACTTCACTTATCCCTAAGATGTCCATCCTATACCGCATGAATTCCTTCTCTAGTTGCAGGAATCTGGCATTCTGAGGACCTTCTTTTCCATTGTCAAGAAGCGTCTTCACATTCCAGAAACCAATCTTTGTCCGGGTACAATAGCCAAAAGTCGTCAACGAGTTATCATTAATTATCCGAGGCGTAGTGTTGGTTTCGGTAGCGAGTTGATTTCAGTTACGGAGAATGCTAACCTCCGTAACCTATCCTAGAAAGCTAGGCCTTTTCGGACTTGTAATTTTGGCCTATTTATGTATATTGGGATACATAAATAGCTGCCCGGGGACCACCACGAGGAGGTAAAACAAGCACTTCATCGTGACTGATTGTTGCGCTACTGGCCCAGACCAAGTTCTGAGCAATCAATAGTTTCCCGATCAGGCATGATGCAGGTCGCCCAAATTGAATTTAGCTAAACAATAATTCTTAAACAAAAAAATATTCAACATTTTTAAACTTCTTAAAAAGTTGGAAAGGAAACAAGTAAAACAATTTTAAAACCAGAATTATATAATAATAATAAATTATATTTTCAGCATTTGCTTTTTTTTTTTTTAATTTTTATTTGAGAATGTTCAACAAAAAAAATCATAAGAAAAGAGCAAAATTTCGATACATATTTGTATGTGAAAAATATGGTTTGAGAGGCACGAGTTAATGACCCCAGTCATTTTTTTTTTGATGCAGAACTTTTTTCGTGACCTAAACTTTCGATTTAAGGGGGTGTAAAATTCGAAAAAAAAAAAAAAATGATTTTCGGAAATAACGAACACCTCAATGTACCAAAATAAGCTTTTAGAATAGAGTGGAAAAGTAGCTTATTTCAGAAACTAAAATTTCGATTCCAAAAATTATTTTTGCGTTGAAAAGTTTAAGTATAATTTTAAGGCTAAATATCTGTCAAAATGAAACTTTTCTAGGATAAAGTTAGGTCAAAAGGAAAAGACTGGTATCTGTTTAAAATTTTATATTTAAAGCATGGACTTACATAAACTATTTTTTTTTTTCAAGCACAAACGCAGAGGGGGATGTTTGGGGATGATCCCTATACTCTTCCGCTCCGCAATGACACAGTTAAATTTAAAAACAAATAACTCTACCAGATCAAAATTAATATGTTGTTGGATCAATATTTCAATATTTAAATTCAGTATGCAAATATTATGTGCAGTCCAGAAAACCATTGGGTCTAAGTTCACTATAAATAAGGTATATTTTGAAAGTCGCTGAGGGCATACTCGGCAAAACAAATTAATTAAAAATAAAATTTCTTTTCTTACCTATTATTTTCTTAAAGGCATATGTAGTCTAAGATTGATAGGAACTAACCGGGAACAAATTAATTCATGAAATTGTATTGCTGGTATCGATGCAGAATTGTATCCTCAACAACATATCCAAAGTCCCTCAAAATCCTCGCATTGGCTTTTTGTATAGACGCATTTAAAGAGGTGGAGAGGTGGGAGATTATCAAGCTGAAAAGTTTGTTTTAATACAATCTATCTATTCATATGACACATGTTTTTAGGGTATTTTAAAACGCTGATTCTAAAGAGACTGAATCTGAAAAGATACATGTACCCCGTAGAAAGTTAAAGGGGTTTTTTATGGAATGATGACTTTTTTTTAAGTACAACAAGTAAAATATTACCCAAAACCATTTTAAAATAATGGGATATTAATGAAATTTAGTATAAATGTTTCATTTGGCATGTTTACCAAGAATCGAAAGATTCCCCAAAAATATCTGTGGTGAAAGGGTGTTTTTTTGAGGGTTGAGATGTTAGTGCGTCATTATTACCATAACATCTGTGAATAAGTTTTGACACTGATGATATTTGCTAAAAATATTAAATATGTCACGGTTTGATACTTGGAAACCATAACATATTTAATATAGCAAATTTCATCAGTGTCAGAACTTACTCACAGATGTTATGGTAATAATGAAAGAGTCCATTAAAATAACTTGATCCATAGAGTATTTTTAGAGAGTTTATGTTTGACCTGCCCTATACGTATAGCCCAGTCAAATTAGATAAAAAAAGCCCTAACCCGGACAATGATGATTTTGTCAATGACTGAGTTTGTCAATCCTAGTTTGTCCATTTGACATTTCAATGGTCTTTTTAGGTAAACAAGTTCCAGAGATATAGCCACAAACAAAGAGTGCAAGATGGCTGCATTTTTTCAAGATTGTGGTCGTACGCCAACGCGGATTGCTTGGGACTTTGAACAGTTGATTAATGACACTGTTCTGAACATTTCCACTAAAAAATATACCTTTAAAAAATTTTGTGCGGGGCATTGTCTATGTCTAATTTGACTGGGCTAGTAGCAAAATGTTAGGTCCTACGAAAAATTGTATTTTCGTATACTCGAGATAGTAAATATGACATAAGATATATGATGTAAAGTTTTTTTTTAACGCCGAATCTAATAAAAGAAAAACAAATATGATACAAGCACCCTTAGAAAAGTTAGATTAATTTTAAACCAAAAATGACTATTTTTTCCGTTAAGCAGGTCAAACATTACACCACCAAAAAACACGCTCGGACCTTAGATATTTGTATGGACACCCTTTAAGCACGGATATTTTTGGGGACTCTTTTGATTCTTGATAAACATGCCAAATGAAATATTTATACTAAATTTCATTAATATCCCATTATTTTAAAATGGTTTTGGTTAATATTTTACTTGCTGTACTTTAAAAAAAAGTCATCATTCCATAAAAAGGCCTATACCTTTGTACGGGATACATGTATCTTTTCAGTTTTGGTCTCCTTATAATCAGCATTGAAAAGCACCCTAAAAACATGTGTCATATGATTAGATTGTATTATAACAAATTTGTTCAGCTTGATAAACTCCCGCCTCCTCCCCCTCTCCAGATCTTTAAATGCGTCTATACAAAAAACCAATTCGGGGATTTTGGAGGACTTTAGATATGTTGTTGAGGTTAAAATTCGATACCAGCAATAAAATTTCATGAATTAATTTCTTCTCACTTGCCCATATTAAATTTTCTATCTTTCCCAGACTAATGGGATACTTCCGATAATGTTTTCCCAAATAGACTAAGAGCGGGCAACATATTTTTCGATCTCATCGGTACATGGATGAAATTTTGGTCACAGAAAGGTTGAGGGCCGTCAAGTGCAAGCTTAGGCTTAGGTCTTATTTTTTTAAAACATTAAAAATAAGCGCCTAGTTGATCGAACCGAAGTGGAAGACTGTTGTTTTCTTCGTAAGAGGTTGAAACTTCGGTCACAGAAAGGTCTAATACAAACACAACAGTCTGCCACTCCGATTCTATCGATTAGGTCCTTATTTTAAATGTTTTAAAAATATAAGACCTAAAGTATCTGACCCGGAGTGTAAGAGTGACGTTTTTGGGTTTTACGGCCCTAAATCTTTCTGAGACCAAACTTTCATACATGTACCGATGAGGTCGAAAATTGCGCAAATTCCATAAAAGCGTTCTTTTATATCTTTAAATTTTTGCGAAACATCTGAGCTGATTTTAAATTAATTCGTATGCAGGGCCTTCTGAAAAATGTTAATTGCATTTTATACCGTTGTTTTTAAAACAAAAATTCTTCGAGTGATCTTCGGTCCCGTATGCATAGACGGTAAATTGAGGAGAAGATACAACAACGAATTGTACGGGCTGTACAGCGACATAGACCTAGTCACAAAAGTGAAAAAGTAACGACTGAGGTGGCTGAGTCATGTAGAGCGGATGGACACCAATGCTCCGGCCAGAAAAGTCTTTGAATCCATCCTCGAGTGACGGCGCGCGCAGAAGACCGTGAAATCGGTGGCGAAGGCAAGTAAAAGAGGACCTTAAACAACTTGGCGTGCGAAACTGAAAACAGCTAGATGGACACAGAGCTGGCTGGAGAAGGCTTGTTGGTTGAGGCCTTGTTCCACACCGTAATGTAGCGCCACCATTTATATAAGTAAGTTTTTTCAAAACTAATTTTTAATTGAAAATAAAGTATTTATTTGAAAAGAAAGTAGTAGTTGAAAACTCAATTTAAGGAAAATAACTTAGTTTCTTAATATTACTTGGAACCTACAGCCCACAATACCGTATTTATTTATTGAAACGCACAATTAAATAACAAAAAAAAAAAAAAAATACCATACTCCAACTTTAAGAAGTAAAATAAAAGTTACGTATACGCCCTAGTGACTACTATTTTGTTTTTAATTTAATTTTGTACGGTACTGAACATCTTGTATATGTTAAAGGGACTTAGAATGAGACTACTCTATTACCACTGCTTATGATCGAATTCGGTTGTTGACATTTCATCAGTTAACGTGTGTTTTTTCAAACGTTAGATCGAGTGAAACGTAAATTGGCAGAAAAGGTATTTTTTTTATTTTTTACAAATATTTTTGCAAAATATCAATGATTTTTCAGGATAAATTAAAATCATTTTCCAGTAGTCATCACTTAGATTTTATATGAAATCAAGGAACAACAATAGCTATGACAATCAGATTAATGAAAGCTTAGGAAAATTGACGTTTAAGAAAATGTACTAGACTTATCATATTCCTATACAAACTCCATTCGATAAGTGATACTTCGCATACCTATACCATCATCTCAATATGCCTTTTCGATAGTTCAATAACCTACTGTGACTGTGACAGTAACTCACTCGGGGACTGTAGCCGTAACTCGGCCCCTCGAATTCAACAAGAATAAAAAAAAAATCCAACTAAAAATTTAGCTACGTCCCTGAGACTATTTCCTTAGAGAGTCAAGTGCCTAAACCTACACCATAGTTGATGTCTGCAGAAATTTAAACTCAGAATTCTTAAATCGGAAGTAAAATAAAGTCATAACAGGTAGGTATATCCTTCTCTATCAAGCACAAATAAGAAGTAATTATTGATCTTTGCATTGATCGTATATTTATGCATCGTTGCCACCTTTTCAATTTTAATAATAACACCTCATACCTAAATAATTAATGGGGAGTTAAATTCATCAGTTGAGTGAAAAGGAGAAACTGTCAACTCAAATGTAAATCCCCGCTAAAACGAGTCAACCATATAGCCATACCTTAAAGTTTAAACAGAAACTTTTCCAATAATTCTCCCATTATACGATCAAAAACGAAACAAATACTTTAATAACAACTTACAAAAAAAAATCTAACTGTATACATACAGATACACCTTGTACCTACCTTCTGATGTGTCCATATCCACTCATCCCTAACAACGCAAGTCATGCAAGGAAAAGAGATAAAACTATACTTACCCAATCGTACGTACCTACCTATCTCGTATCATGTTGAATTTTTGAATCAGAAATACAACAACAAAATATAAGTTATTACACCTGGCCTTGCAACATACAAACAAACCATTTCCTATGATTACAGGTAATATCTACCAAACTACCATTATCATAATTGTACGATACATTGTATTTGTACCGTCTGTCCAACAAAATAGATTCCTCTCCCTCGTGCAACAACAATTTACTATCCAGGTGTGTAACTCCACTGTATTAGTGTATTCACACTGGTGGCGGTGCGCGGTGGGTTCATGTCTAGGTAGTAATAAGCATTGAACCCGATTTATGGAATTACGAGACCAAAAGTTATTTACCTGAGCTGAACGTTCAAACCAGTCGACGTTTTACCATCGCACCGTTACGTTCGTGTCAATCGTGTCCGATATCTTTCTCTGTGTCGGTAGCTGTTAAATTATTGATAAAATAATGAATTTTCTAATTAAATAAAATTGCATAGAAAAGATACCTTATCTTCTGCACAACCTGCAAATAAGATTGAACAAAACGGTAATCCGGTGGCCCGTAAAGTCGTATTATCAACCATTTTTCAACACAACAAACTACCACCTACTTGTTGAGTTTGCAACAAGTTCCGGAATTCCTTTCGAAAGTTTTTTTTTTCGTCTTCAATTTTTTCCACAACACAGTGCAATATTTTAACCGTGTAAACTAACCGAGTTCCAAGCCAACAAGTGTCCACAATTTGAAATCCCTCGATCTTCCACCAAAACATAACTTGTTGAGACTTCTTCATATTTTTTTTTTCCTTCTTTTTTTTTTAATGGAAAAAAACCTACCTACGTTAAAATTAAAATATATATTTTTTTAATTTATCTCCACATATCGTCTACACGGTGAGTTTTTTTTTTATTGTGTATTTTCTTATTTGTAGCGTACCTACCTGTTTTTTCTTTTTTTGGGGGAATAAAACCTTTTTTTTATCTTTGAACTTGTTGCATATGTGTAATTTTGTTTTATTTTTGTTCTTGGAAGGTCATGCAGAAAACTGTAATTAAATTTGTTGTAAATGAAGATACAAATTGTGTACCTACCTTTAGGATGGGGTTAATGAGCAAAAAATGTTTTATATTTTTGTTTCCCAAAATTAAAAAAAGGCCCCAGCTAACATTTACCTACATAGACAGAAAGAAAGATCATCATCAGAGCGATCGCTCGCCTCGCAAGAAGAATAAAAAAGCAGTTGAACACCTGAGAGAAGTTGTGTTTTCTCCCTATTGGATAGACAGAGATGCAATTATGTTTTTATTATTGTACTTTTTCACAAAAAAAAAATTAACGATCATTGTGTGCAGGTATTTGTCTTGTCTTTTCGGTTGTCGGTAAAAGTTTTGTTGAGCTCCTCTCACACTGTGTAGCTCTCTGCAAACAAACGCAAAATGTCCTCTTGTCAAAAAATCAAAAAGGTATAGGTAGGTCGAGGTAGATATCGTTTTTTTTTGGGTTTTGTTGATGTTGTTTGTGTTAAGTAATTGTGTCCCTTTTTTGTGCAACAACCTGCTGCAGTTCATCTTGAATCACGTAAAAATGACACGTGTAAAATTATTGTAGGTGCTATAATCCCTTTGCGGATTTTTTTGACACTGACCGTTAGGTACCTTAACAGAGGTACATACCTGAACAGATAGGTACCTAGTCACCTATTCACCATCATGAAATATCCACTAAGAATTTTTAGATTCAATAAAACAGTTTTCATTTTGTTTGCTTCGATTCGATCGTTACCGATGATCTTTACGGCAGATTACTAAAAGAAAAAAAAAAAAAAAAACATTCCCAATGTCGTTCTACAGGAATTTCTGTCTGTGGTTTGAAATTCCATAGCACTGTAGGTTTTGTAATTGAGAAGAGAAACAGGTTGGAGAGTTCTTACTTCGCGTTAGTTTTTTTTTTTTAACCTAAGTTTTTGATGTTAAGCTTTCAATTTGCTTACTTTGTTGTTAAATCAATTATTGTATCAATTAAAAACATTGACCACAATAATTATTATTAAGATGTTGGATAGAATTTTTATTGATGGTTGATCATTAATAGATACTGGTTTCAATTTTAAGAATAACTGGGTAACCAACTACCTAATTTAGTGAAAAATACAATGTGTAGCCAGTTCATATATTGATATTTACCTTTCTATCTATCTATTGTGAGATTTTGTAGCTGGAAAACCGGACATGGCAGGTTGATGTGAGCAAATTGTAAATAATAAAATTCCTTCATTTTGAGGTTAAAGTTTCTTATTGTCAAAATATAAAATTAACAAAGAACTAAAACAACGTTAAGTATTGTTTTTTTCATGAATTTGTTGGGATCTTAAATAAAAGTGATACCATTTTTTGTCGTTTAAAGTTCCAATTGTCTTGTTTAGACCACGTTGTTATTTATCATAATCTTACAATTCAGATCAATTTTAACGAAAAAAACATTTTAAGGATAAACATACACAAACGTTATTTTGCAAATATGTTCTCTTAATGTAATTTGTACTCCGAAGTGCCATAGAAACTTATGAAGCTATAGAAAAAAGCTGAGAAGAAGCAAGCTAAGGTACCTACTTCTAAAGCTAGGATAAGACAATTGTATGTGCTATTTTGAGTGACACAATTGTGTCTATTAGGCGATATGCAACCAAAAAGCGGAGTTCTGAAGTCAAAATGACGTAGGATAGGTACACACAATTATGTGGTTGTTACACTGGGCGGTGGGTATTAATATGTTTTTTTTTTAATAAGTAGCCCGGCCTCTCCGCTGTGGCCCAAAAATTTCTCTCGCGTAACAAAAAATTCTTATAAATATATAGTTTTACTTATGTAACTTGTGTGTGGCCAAATTTAATTAGAATTCGTAGAGCTCTTCGAGTATATTTCATATCATTTATAATCTATCGTTTTTGTTACCCTGTTCTCTGATTTAAGTTGGTCATCCTGACCATCATACCATACACAGTTGTTCCCGTTTTTAAATAAATAAATTATAGTATTAAATCTTTACCTTACCTACCACACATGTTTTGCATATATCTATAAATTTACATAAACGACTTACTTTAAAAAAAGGTTTTATCCATCACAGCCCGGGCGCCATTTCTTATAAAGCTAACGTTTGTTTTGGAAATGTTGTTAAAATATTTTTTTTTTTTTAAATTGAACACGGGAAAGTTACGGGATAGTTAAGATTTTTGTCATTATAGATGTTCGCTGCGGTGCTCCATGCGAATGTGAGGTTTACTACCAACATTTCGTTGACTATTTTTGTTGTTTATTACTCGAACAAATTACGTAAATAATCTCTTCAAAATTTACATACATTTCAAAAAAAAAAATTACTGTTGACAAGCTGTTCGTTTGTAAAAAAATTTGTGTATGAAATTCGCATTAAATTTTGAAGAGAGTTATTTACAAAACTAATTTCTTTTTTGTGACCTTTTTTGCTAAATTAAATTTCCCTCTAGTGGGCTTTAGGTCCTAAAGCCCACTTGAGGGAACGAATTTCAGGTGGTTTCCCAAAAGTCTAAAACGCATCTGTCTGGGTTTTGGGGCCACCTTGACGTCTGTCGAAACCATATTTGTAATCAGAGAGTTGAGGGCGTCAAGTAAGAGGTGTTATTTTGAATAGCCCTCTAATTCGGTAGTTGTCACTTTTGAAGCTTTAATTTTTTGACATTTGACAAGTAGAAACAACGCCATTAATAAATATGGAACGATACACACTTCAGCAACGCATTAAAATTATTAAAATTCACTATACAAAATGCATGAAAATAATCGGGAATTTCATCAAAAAGTCATCTTGACCGACGAGGCCCATTTCCACCTCGGTGGCTACGTCAACAAGCTAAATTTTCGCATCTGGGGCTCGGAAAATCCAAGATTTATTGTTCAAAAGCCTCTCCATCCTCAACGAGTAACTGTTTGGTGCGGTTTATGGTCCGGCGTGGTCATTGGACCTTACTTTTTCGTAAATGAGGCTGGAGCAACAGCTACGGTGAATTTATTGCGCTATCGAGAGATGATTAATAATTTTGTATGGCCGGAACTGGATGGTATTGATCTGGACAACGTTTACTTTAAACAAGACGGCGGCGGCGCAACGTGCCACACAAGCAACGAAACCATCGATCCTTTACGGGAAAAATTTCCGGAGCGTGTTATCTCTCGAAAAAGTGATCACAATTGGCCACCGTGATCTTGTGATTTAACACCTTGCGACTTCTTCTTTGGGGTCACGTGAAATATAATGTCTACGCCAACAGCACAGCGTCGATTCAAGACTCAAAGATGGAATTCGTGAAGCTATTGAGAGCATACAACAGCCAGAAAATTTCATGAAAAGGATATTCTTGTATAAGCGTAGCCGTGGCGGCCATTTGGCTGATATTGTTTTACATTATTAATGGCATACTTTCCTCTTTACATTGAAATAAACATCTGATCATTTATCTCAGCCATTTTTCTTTTTTCAGAAAAGTTGTACTTTTGATGCACTTTTTCTTGGTAACGGGGCCACTTAAAATGTTGGCAGACGAACGTATTCGTTGTCATTATCACCTTCACTAAGGACTACTTGTAGCATTTATATCTTTTGGTTTCCTTTCACGCCCAAAATCTGCTGCCAGCTCTTTTTATTCAAACAAAAATATATAAGTAGAAGTAAAAATAGTGTATTATTAATATTACATTATATCTTCCGTTTAGGTCTTTGTGCTGTTTTACTCAAATGAATATTAAAGATACTAAGGATTCGAATAGATAAGCGTGCACTAAAATGCTTTTGCTGTCCTTAAAATGATAAGTACAGTGCGAGTGTTAGGAAAATAGGGAAGGATTTACCATGAGATAGCACTGCACATTTGTTGCTCTCTATGCAATCAAGATGGCAGGTAAAATAAGTTCGGGTATTCCGACTAAAAAAAGAATATCTATACTTGACGGTACGTCCGAAATTGGACCCGGTGTTCTAGAGATGCAAATGCCTCCGTTGTTTATCTATCACCTCTCCTTTTCTAAGCTCTTCTTTGAATAGACTCAATTGGGTTTTTAGAGCACCTGCCCAAACATGAGTTTTGGACGAATAAAGGCTTTATAGATTACAGCCAGATCAGAAGGGGAGACAAACTTGTATCGCTGAAGAAAACCTAAACGCTAAGCAGCATACATACCAATGACTGCAAGCTTTTCGGTTTCCTCAATTCAAGTGCCGCTCATGAAAAGTGACATGGGGGTGTGTTTCGTTTTAACTACTGTAGACAGCATAGAGTTTTTGAAGCATGCAATTCCACGCGGTTTTTGATTCCCCGTTGGAAAATGATAGAAAATCTAGTAGCCCGTAGCGTAATTGTTAGTGCGTTCGACTGTCACGCTGGAGGGTTGGGTTCGCTTCCCAGCCTCGTCCACCTAAAAAACTAAAAAGTTTTTTTTTCAGGGCTACTGCCTCTAGCAAGGAGTTGACAAATCCTCCAAGAATATCACTTGTCACGAATAAGTGCTTCTCGTCTAGCCGTTCGGATTCGGCATAAAATTGTAGGTCCCTTCCATTCCTGTCGAAAGGCGCACACAGGAATGGTTGCGAGTTGTTAGTCACTAGGCCCTGGTTCTTCGCGAGCCGTTGTGCCACTTAATTTATTTTTTTTTTTATTGGAAAATGCTATCGATATCATAATTAAATGAGCTCTAACCAAACGCTGCCGTTACAGTTCCAAATCTGAAGGAAATGGATGGGAATCTAGAATCTAATATGAAAAGCTGGGATTACTGTCATGAGCAAAACAGTTAAATAGATTAGAAGATTCAGACACAAGATCATTTATAAATATTACAAAGAGAGATGGAGACAAAAAGAAGCCCTGGGTCACATTTTTTTTTTTGTGAATTTTATACCTTAACCCATCTAAATACAACTTGTATTGAACGGTCTTCCTAATTTCTAATCCAACGAAGAAAATATTCATCGATGCCAAATCTACGCATTTTCGATAAGAGAGCATCTTCTCATAGAACTACTTCAGTTTTTTTTTTGACGTTTAGGTGACTATTTAGGAGATTGCAACATAACTTTGGGTGACTAATTAAGGCTTTGAGAAAAATTGCTAGATTCCTCGACTCCCGAAATTGCTCTCATTCGAGAAGACTACTTTCACCGGTAAAATACGAATGTAGTTGTAAAAAGTCAACTGTTTTTGTAATTTATAATGCTTTTCGACTTGAATAATGTCGACCTGAAAAAGTGGGTCAAAATTTCGACTTGTCTATTGGCCCTATCGAGGTAACAGTCGGAGCGGGACTTTCTCCGCAATGCATCCTTCGTCGGAGATTAAATTTCGTTTCGAAGTAGATGTCAACGGATGAAATCTTACAGAAATGAGACGACGCATTGCGACGGATAAAATTTAAGGCAAAGATGTGCAAATAACCCGATATATCAATAATGCGATAATTGTTTATAAAATAAACACCATAAGCGTTGTAAACCATGAAAAATGTAAATATTTTGGATGTGAGGAGCATTTTGAATTTTAGAGAACAAATCTCCCGGGGAGTTTTTTTTCCGGGGAATATTTAGAATTGAGCTGAATATTATTTATTTATTTGACTAATACAAGCAATAATAAAATAAATGAAATTTGCATACTTCAATCACAATGCAAAAATGAATGAATGCACAAAACAAAAGATCACGAACATACTTTTTTCCATCCACCAACATCCCTTTGTCTTGGTCCCTATGAAGCCACAATAATTTCTGGTGACCTTTTTGTGTAATTTTGAGCAATGTCGGGATATATTCGGTCAGCAGATTCACCATCCGCTCATATTGGTGTGAGCATGTTTTTTCGTTCCGCCTAAAAACAAAAAGTCCATTACAAAATAACACACAAGTTAACGTAAATAAAGTTTATTTCTTTATTACTTACATTTAAATTAACTATTCTTTTCCAAAGAATACCACTTTCCGCAACAAGAACATGTCGAAGGACTTCGGAGAAAATTTTATTTGTTATCTATCAAGAATAAAACCATTTGAAGTACTTACTCGCAAACCATCGTGTGCAAATGGCATGCGTTGAATTTCCGATTAGCTGATCGGAGAACTACTTTGAAGCAAAATGTCTCCGATTCGAAGGAAATCGGAGAGAATAGGGGCCGTATATTTTTCCCAAGAAAATTTAAATTTGGATACGATAATATGTCGACTCTTAAAATGTCGACTCTATTGTCGTTTTTCTTTTCTTTTTTTTTAACTCACGCAGATCCTGGAACTGTCAAACGAAAATTCTGTGTTTTTTTTTAAACTCGGACATATTCGAGCACAAAAATTGTGTTTCTTTTTTCCATCTCAGGTAGCTCAGAGCTGACTCGATTAGCTTCGAATAAAATGACCGAACAAATCGAGCGAAACGCTGAGCGAAGCCAACTTCGCTTACATTTTTTTTAGTGATTTGACAGTAAACAAAACACCAAATTAAAAAAGGATTCCCAGGACAGTCGCCCGTCTACTTAAGGTAAACAAAAACTTATTATTCGTAAAAAAATGATGTTTGTGTTTTGGTTTATTTAGTACATAACAGATAAACATATTTGTGTTTTTTTTTTATAGGAGGCAAATTGACATACGACATTACTGTTTGTTTGATAAATTTGCTAAGGGGCCATTTATAGCTATCAATGAAAATAGTCTAAGAGCCGACAGCAAATTTCGGGAGTGGATGTAGTAGCCCGTAGCGTAATGGTTAGTGCGTTCGACTGTCACGCTGGAGGTCTGGGATCGCTTCCCAGCCTCGTCCACCTAAAAAACTAAAAAGTTTTTTTCAGTACTACTGCCTCTTGCGAGGAATTGACAAATCCTCCAAGAGTATCACTTGTCACGAATAAGTGCTTCCCGTCTAGCCGTTCGGATTCGGCATAAAATGTAGGTCCCTTCCATTCCTGTCGAAAGGCGCACACAGGAATGGTTGCGAGTTGTTAGTCACTAGGCCCTGGTTCTTCATGAGCCGTTGTGCCACCCGATTTATTTATTTATTTGTATGTATAACCAAAATCTGAGTATAAGGGCTTATAGGTGCATATTTTGTGATATCGAAATCAAAAGTCTGGTAGGTTTTTTGTTCAGCCTTGTGCGGGGGTGGTGGTTGAAAATAGACATTTTCTAAAATGTTTATCAGGGGTATTATCACTTCCGTCTTTAATCTTGGTGATATGACTAATAGAACTCAAGATATAAGCTTTTTAAGCGAGCATAATGGGGTTTTTCTTGGAGATTTATGAACCGCAAAAAATCAACAAAACTAAGTCTCCAAAAAAAGTCGATTAGGGTTCCTTTAAAAAGCGTATAATATTATTATTATTTCTTTATTTTTTCAACAAATATTTATGCAAAGATTGGTAAAAAGAAATACAAGCATGGCAAATAGTGCCGTCTGCCGGATTAAAAAGTCTATTATACATATTACAAAATTTAAATGAAAAAAGTTAGATATAAAACGTTTGAAAATAATAATACATAAGTACGTTTCTACAAAACAAATTATAATGAAATACAAGTTGAATTATTGGATTTTGATAGATTTATATTTTCAGGGGTTTTATCACTTCCATCAATTTTTTTAAAATTCATTATGATGCTCTGTGATATGACCAGTAGAACTCAAGATATAAGCTTTTTCCGAAGTGGCCTCATCGTACGATTTAGAACTGCCCCTAACCTTGGATAACCCAGATAACTGGAGAAATATTTTCTATGATTGCATATCTGGAATTGACTTAACTTAATTTTTAATTTTTTATTTAAAATAGTTAACTAAATTATTAACAAAATCTCTTTAAAAACAAGAAAAAGACAAAACAAAGCTTTTAGTTTGGCTAAAACGAAAAAGGTTAACAAATGTCATAATTTTTTTTTTCTTTGTTTATATATACTGAGTTATTACAAAAATTCTCATTATAAACAGTAAAGCTTTTAGTTTAGCTTAAACGAAAAGAAATAAAATTAACAAAGTTTATAATTTTTGTTTGTTATTATTAATTTATTTAATTATTAATATCTGATTAATTAACTGAATCTACATAAACAGATGGGCAAAGCTTTTAGTTTGGCTAAAAAAAAAAAAAAAATAGTTAGCAAAGAGCTAAAAAGAGCTAAAAAGAGCTACATTATCCAGAATTAAAAAAACAGGGCTTTTAGTTTAGCTAAAACAAAATTATAATAGATTGAACATTCAAATTAATCCAAAAAATTAGCGTATATATTTCTATATGAGATTGTATGTGTGATAAACCGAATAAGCAACTTCCACCCCAACTCCCCGTTCAAAAACGAAACACAATCATCTAACGAGAGAAAACTCTTGTTGATGTATAGCCTGCGGAAATAACGCCATAAAATCGAAGATGTTGTCTGTAACCTGATGGTTGCAGAGAGTACCTACAAGTCGGGCTTAAGTTTGATCTATGAGGCCTATAGCACAGATAAGCAATACCTAGATGGGAATCTACGGCTGTCAATTCGGTTTGCCTACAAGCTCAAACGTCAAATGGCCGTGGTGAACATCGGATTTTTGCACTAGTGTACGTGCAGACGACCGTGGTGAAAATCGGATTTTTGCACTAGTGTACGTGAAAAAAAAAATCCGAGTTTCACCTCGGTTCGTGAACAAAATGGCGGATAATTTAAGAATCCAAGGGTTTGTTTAAATGTGCTAGGTTCTTGTATGCCGATTTCCTTTCGACGATTGCAGATTAATTTTTTTTGTTGTAAGGAAGTCGCAAAAAAAAATCGTGTAGCCGGTGTAAATTTTCTATATGAAAGATTTGATTTTTGATCTTTTTTTCTAAACAAATCAAATTTTTCTATCACAGATTTGATTTTTTTGTTGAAATGAAAGTTACATTAAGGTTTAACTACATATACCTACCTACTTTTGCAAAAAAGTACAAAAGTGAGAATTTAAAATGTTCGCTAAAAAAACCTTCTTGCAAGAAAACATACAAAAATTGTTTTGACAGAAAACGTAGTATAACTTCTTATTGGCTGTAGAGCTACTAGCGATGTTGTATTTGTAATGCCTGTAAAATCGTACTGTACTATGGATGGCTTTTGTGATAAAACACGCCTATTGTGTTTTTTCCTCAATCAGAATTGACTTTATTGCAGTTTTTGCAATTAAGAACAGATGAGATTCACACCATTGTGGGTGCTTTCTTTTATCCCCATACAAATTAATTCTGGCAGATGAAGGTTTTGTCGGTATTCCAAATGTTTCGCATCGGCTTAGGAGACCATTTTTGTTGCAACACAATTTAAATTGTGTAAAGAATCTTTCAAATCAACGTTAAAGGCTCTTCCAAACCAATGTGAAACATTCGTTGCGGCGAAGAAACATTCGTCAGTCAAAATTTATTTACATGGTGATAAATGAGAGTGCCCACACCAACGCGGCGGAGAAACATATGAATTAATTTTGACTGACGAATGTTTCTTCGCCGCAACGAATGTTTCGCATTGGTTTGGTTGAGCCTTAAATCGGAGCGAAACACTCACGACAACAAAACATTCACTTTTTAAAATTAAGTTACATGAAAATAATTGAGAGTAGGTACCCACAATGAAAGCGGTGCGATTTTCCATATGAACCCGATGACTGACAAAAATGTTGTCCACGCATCGGTTTGGGGGATTAATTTCTAAAAATTTACGTCGGAATTTGACCATGATGCAATGTCCCGATCTACATTGCCCGATATTTCCACGAAGATTTTTCCAGAAATCGTGTGAAATGTACACACAGAACGATTTTTTCCATGAGATTTTTTCCTTGTCTTCTTCATTTTTTATTTCTGTGCTCTTCATTTTACATTGATATTCACTCACACCATCAACCCAATGACACACTGACACCGAACACACACAAAAAACTGGAAAGAGGGCGAAAGAGAACACAAACAGACTGGAAAAATCGTTCGAGTTTTGTGGTACAAACGATTTGATCCCTACCCCTCACTTTTCACTCCCTTCACCTACGAACAAAAGATCGGCACTGGAAAAATCGTTCAATGTAGACCGGGACAATCCAACCCCTTACGTATAAATTAAAATAATTTCATATATTAAGTGTGTCTGTACCCTAAAACTAAGAATATAGTAGCTGTCAAATTTGCCATGGTGAATTTAATTTTTGTTGATTTCTCGAACCCTTTTATTGGTTGGCGAGATTTTTTTTATAATTATTGTGCTGTAGAGCTGAAAAAAATTGAAATTATGTTTTTAAATTTCATAAACATAATTAGGTCTTTTGCCCTTTGCTATACTCTGCTCAAACAGGGCCCCTTCGGAGGCGACTGAGTTCTACAAAAAGTTCTCATCGCGCATCGTCTGCCCAAGTAGCTTTTTGGCGAATTGGAAGAAAGAAACATGAAAGCACCAAAAGATTTTTCATTGAAATTCAAGGACTCGTTCAAGTTCCGCTTGCCATGCGGGCATTGTGCTTGGTGAAACAATTATTTTTTTGTTAATTTATTTTTTAATGAAAATCACAAACACCGGAATAAAAATCTTCGCACAGCACATTTATGAAAAAAAATGAACTGTCAAACAAATCAAATTCACCGCGTTAAATTGTTTTTGCAGTTCACATCTATTCATCGACACGAAATGAAATTACAAAAATAACAATGTAAACAAATGGGTTTTGGGGGGTGATACGAACGAAAGATTCCTATCTAGGTATTGCTTATCTGTGGCCTATAGTTTAATTCTAACATCTCTGTTCTAGCTTTGAAAATCAAGCTCATTTCAGTGATAGAAAATTCATCCCTAAAATAGCTTGCTTCTCTTAAAGTTTAGTTCTCTATAAACTGATCGCGTTGAGGACTCCCTTGCGCGTTCGAGACAAGACTGAAACATTTGTTCGTCAATTCCAGATATGCAATCATAGAAAATTTTTCTCCAGTTATCTGGGTTATCCAAGGTTAGGGGCAGTTCTAAATCGTACGATGAGGCCACTTCGGAAAAAGCTTATATCTTGAGTTCTACTGGTCATATCACAGAGCATCATAATGAATTTTAAAAAAATTGATGGAAGTGATAAAACCCCTGATAAGAATTTTAGAAAATCTCTATTTTCAACCCCCACACCCCCGGCAAAGGCTGAAATAAAAACCTGCCAGACTTTTGATTTCGATATCACAAAATATGCACCTATAAACCCTCACTCTCAGATTTTGCTTATACATCCACTCCCAAAATTTTCTGTCGGCTCTTGTACTAAAACCGTCATCAAAAAAGTTAACTGTTGATTTTGAGACCCTTCAAAATTTTAACTATTGAATATTTTAATGCAGAAATATAGCTTAGGACTTCAAAATTATTTCATATTGCTTCTCCAAAAAAAAATTCATTTTGACCAATATCTTCCCCTTAACGTAACTTTTAATTTTTTCAATGATCATTGGTAAGGTAGCTCATCATTGAAAAAATAAAAGTAATTTTATGAGAAAAGATGTGCCAAATTGAATTTTGTTTTACCTAGAAATAATTATTAAGTCAATTAGCTTTACTTTGGCACCAAAATAATCATTTATTTTTTCTTCAAAATCTCTCAAAATTGACAATTAATATTTTCAATTATGGTTTTCACTGATAGCTATAAGCTATAACTGGCCCCAAGTGCGAACAAATTAAGGCTGGAGTCCGATGTAAAAAATATGAAATGACAGTTCAGTGCTCAAGTGTGTTTCATAATTAAATCTATGGGCTTTGATCATAAGCTGTTCAGAGCTCTGCTCTGATCTCTCAGCCTCTGCTCAGAGCTTTTCTCGGATAAAAAAAGAAAAACGCCATATAAGATCAACTTTCTTAGTTTGACAAAAAATGTTAACTGGTTAAAACAATTGCATAAAAGTTGTTTGAATGGTGATTGAAGACGATGCCAAAAAAGCCAAGGAGAAATTTTAATACACCGACATTTTATTCAGCGCGAACTTGTAAATAAAATTTCCTAAAATGTAATCTGATAATCTGATAAATATATAAATGTACATAAATATGTATGTATATTATATAAATATGTATATCCTTAAGCAAAGATGCCTTGATCACATTTTACCCATGCTCAAATGCTTATGCTTAATTAGACTCTACCTAAAAAAACTGTTTACAAATCTCATTGAGAATGACAATGTTGGTTTTTCTGACATAAACATGAACTCTGGTGTTAATGTTTTTAATTCAGGTTTTCTTTTTTTGTTACAGTTATTACGCAAAATTATTTTGTTTATGAAATTTTACCACTAACTTTCTTCGCTATGATTTATGTTGGTTATTTTTGTTTTGCTTGTTTGTCATAAAACTGAAATATAAGTGGTGTCAAGTTTTACTTGATGGTGATGCAGGTAGGTACGTTATGTTCAAATTGTCATTTGCAGTAAATTTAGATCCGCCCTTTGCCGAACCTTTCGTTGTTGATTAATATATTTAGGTAACCTAAAATATTTGCTTAAAGTTTTAGTTCAACATAATTGCCCAGAGACCTTTTTTGACTCAGCATTTTTTACCGCCCGACTTCTAATCAGACGATCATTTTCGTTAGTTTTATTCATTTGAATGTTCGTTGATTGCTTGCTTTGGGTAAAATCATACTATGTTTTTATTTAAGTAAATAAAGGTTCAAGTAAGTACCTACAACACACGACTGAGTATGTAGTTTACATGATAAATGCTTTTGAAATCATCAACAACTTTAAGAATTTCTAACACATTAACCTTTGCCTTGAGGCTATTGCTATAATTTAAGCCACAAGATATATAATTCAACAATTTTTTTTACGATGATAATGACGTCTAAACCTACCCAAGTTACATTAAAAATTAAATAAACACACTTAAACATTTCAGATGTATTTTTTCTTTAAATATTTTTAGTATAAATGCGCCAGCAGCGTTGCCAATATAATTTTGCTCTCTGAACCTTTGTACGTACACAAACAATTATTATAATGAAACAACAATAATGTTGTTTTTTTTTATTATTTTTGTTTGTTGTACTACAGGTACGCAATGCATCACTCAAATTATGATGTCAAGCTCACATGAACTCACATAATGTTAAACACAACAAAGTTGTCATTGATTTCACAAAAGTTTTTTATTATTTTTTTTTTAAAACAACAATTTAACGAAAGCCTGACCAATGATATGCATTGCGAGTATACTTTTGCTTTTGCGTTGTATATTATACCGTGATTTCATAAAGAAAGGGGCAACCATTTTTGGTGTTTTTGTTCAAGTTCGGGAATTTTTATTTTTAAACTTAACTTTTAACTAGTGCAGTGTCTGCAGTGAACCTACTTTACTTATTTGTCTTTACAAAGTATCAATCAAAGTTAAGAAAAAAATGGTTCGGTTTTTTTTAGAAATTGTGATACGTTTGAAGTTATGTTAGTTTTTTGTTGATTTTGTTTTGTTGCGTTTCCAGGTAAAAGTGGTTTAACTGGACAATGCGTTCGCATCGTTATTCACATATTCACACTAACCGGTGTGTGTCTGCTACATTCGGCGCGAAGTCATTAGTTATTTTCCAAATATGAACGTGCAATATAATACATTTATGAGATGTTGCGGGATGAAGCATTAATAAATCAAACAGTCTTCATGCAATTAATTAAAATACGGATATAATTAACTAGAAAAATTGACTATACGAGTAATATACCTACTCGTCAATGATGCTTGGCAAATTAAATTTATGAAAACAATTCCAATCCTTATCGGGACCGGGAGCGTATCGTATGGTTTAATGCTATGTATATTGAATGACAAATCAAAGAACATTTTAACTGACAAGTGGAAAAGTTTTAACTTTGACCAATAATTTTAGCCATTTTCTAGTTTTGAGGTATCGGCAAGCATTTTTTTTTTACAGTAAACTAAATTTGGACCTTTTTTTTTTAAGATATCCCCAAACAAAAGGCGTCAGATAATGAATGTACAAGAAAAATGCACACAAACCGATTTGGAAATATCACACAAACAAATTGAGATGAAATTCTTGTTAATGTTTTTTTTACGAATTGAAGTAACGCCCAAAAAGGGTAAAATTGCCCAAAATACTACAATATAATAAAATAACTCCCAAATGTTTGAAAATAAAGCCCACACCAAAATAATGTGAATAATTTTGTCTGGCCAAATTGGGCGATTGTTTTGACGAATTCTTTTGAAAATTTATTTGGAAATGTAGCCCAAAATCGAGAAAAGAAGGTCCAAGTTTTTGCAAAAACAATTTACATTCAAAATATATATGGCCGTTTTTTCACGATAACAAAATATTTAAGCGATCCGGCCGATGAATACGCCCCACTGTAGATGTATTATATTTAAACAGTTGCCCATAGAACATAAATATTAACCAACTACAACGTAAATTGCACGATTAGTTTGATAGATTTTAAGTGTCTGGCTAACGGTAGGATGCACTGTAGATGTCTGGCAAGTGTCAAATAAACTAAATGACACCATCCCCTAAGAGATATCAAAAAATCAGCTTCGATAAAATAACGCATTGTTGGAACATTTGTATGCAACTTTAACACTCGCTACCTCCTAATTATGCACCCGGATTGAAGATTCTTAGTATTCATTTATTCTTAGCTACCATAGTAAATATCTGTTCGCAGAAAAAATCTTAGCTTTCATAAGATATAGTATGTCTGGCGGCCTTGGGCTCTTACTCTATAATAAAAATAATAATAAACAGTCCAGATTTCAATAGTGGACATGTGGATAGTCCAGATTTCAAAATGTTGCCTGTTAAAATCTCTCACTGGCTGGTTCCGCATAATCTTCAATCACCATTTGTTATGCGATTGTTTTAACCAGTCGATATATTTTTTTTTTGTTCTAAATTTTCTTGGGAACAAATAGATAGATAGATTTGATTTTTATTATCTTTTTCCAAATGTACAATTTAAATAGAGTACAATTTAATAAATATTACAAACATTGTAAAAGCATGGCTTTGCCGTCTGTTCGATTAACATTAATTAATTTACATGTTAAAATGGAAATTTTTAATAAAAAAGAATTTAAAAAGTGAAAATATAATTTTTTTTAAATAAATATATGTATATACAAATATCATTGTGCTTATGATTTTTGTTTCTTAAAACTCCTCGTTCAGAATCTGGTTTCTATAAGAGATTGCCTTTATGTAGCAGCTGTACAGGCGGGTAACGTCTTCTTCGCAGTTCAGCATCGCTAGCACTTCCGTTTCTGTTTTCATGTCGCTGCCAAGAAAATTTCTTCGTACCTCTTTCAAGATAGGACATATTCCAATGAAATGGATGATATCTTCTCTTACCACCAGGTTACACAGACTGCAAATAACTGGCAAGTCTTCACGATGTGGTATGAAGTTAAGTCTTACCAATTCTCCTCTCATTTTGAATATTGCTGATATTAGTTTTTGACTGTTTTCAACCCGAAAATAATTTTTTTCGCACAGGTTATGGTTCAGTATGCTGTAAGTTGATCTATGAACAGAAGACGTCGCAATTTTTCATCAACTTTAGATACTAAGTCATAGAGGGCATCTTCTACAGCTTCCCTGTCATTTATTTGATGGCTTAAATTCAGGTTAACATCACAATAGTCTGCAAGCTCCTTGAGTTTCTCATACCAAAGTCCCTTCTTCTGGATCGTATACAATGCTATTAATTTTGGCAATCTTCCGCTTGGCATATTCAGCACTTTCAATATATAATCAACATGTAACTTAAGTGTTTTGATAAACAGGGGTGACAATCCAGTGTCGATGTTTATCATGTAGTTCGGTGTGTTGCTCGGTACCTGGAAACATCTTTTTACGTAAAATCTCAACAACTTCTCAACCGTTTCGTATTTTTCAAAACCCCAAGTTTGCCCCGCATACATCATCATGGATTCCGCAACTGCGATGAAGACCTTATACTTAACACTGTGGGAAATTAGTTTGTTATCGAAGCATTTCTCCCAAGTCGCGCTTATAGCACTTTTAGCTTTTATAAGTTTATCTTTTCAATGATTTTCCATGTTTAGATTGCTGGTTATAAAAACACTAAGATATTTGTAGGGAACAAATATGGATAAGATATTTTGCTCAACCTTTTTGTATAGTAGTCGACATTTTTTCAAGCCTACATTTTTTAAAGTAAAAGTCAATAAAAGTCGATGTTTTGACCAGTCAACATTTTTTTTTGTCTTATCACCTGTAACCCTGTAAGTTTGGGAGTTCAAGATTTCGGCAAAACTGAAATTTTATTTTTTACTGATGCTCATCTCATATCGGTTAATTGTTTGGTTTTGAAGATGCAGCGTGGCTTCCAGCGGACGGATGGATTTGAATCGGTCATAACTTCCTTTCAACGAACTGCATTTGAACAATCTACCTGGCGTTCACATCGAAAACGGGCTGGCGTCCTTGGCATGTCGAGACGTTCCATTCTGCGAATTGTCAAAGAACATTTTCATTAACACCTCTACGAGATGGTTGTCATCCAAAGATTGTCGCCAATTGATTTTGAAGATAGACATGGCGATTTAATGTGGCCAGTGTGCGCTCCTGATTTGCCTCCCTGCAATATTTACTTGCTCTATAAGTAGAGTATTGATTTCGTGGTAAACAAAAAATTTGAAAGTTTGAATCAAAACTAAGATTACGATGGTGTTAAGTAAAAAAAAAAGTGATTTTCGTCAAGACTTCCGTCGGTCGGTCTGTTTGTTTGTGCAGCGTTTTTGTGTTTTTCCCTTCAGGAGAAAATCGAATTGTTGTTTAGGCTCATCTGAAACGGGTAGTCGCCCTACAACGATTTCGTTTTTATCCAGTTTTCTCGAAAACGGCTCTAACGATTTTGTTTAAACATCGTACTAATCTCTTGAATAGTTTAAATTTAAAACAAAATATAAACAATTCTAAAATTCTTCTCTTCTCGCCAAGTATTTCTTAGATCTTTTTGTCGTGAACAAGATAAAAGAAATCAATTTTTTTCAAGATGGTGCCGTTTCCCTTCCAGTACCACTTAAAAAATTTGTTTTGTTAATAGAATTTTTTTTCCAAACATCTCTACGTACTATCCCATTTTTTTTGACCAATTTTTTCCAAATCTATTAATTTTATGAAAAAAAGTGTTATCTTTTTTGTGTAGAATTATGTACATGAACTACAAGGTGAACCTACATTTTTTTTCAAAGGACCCTATAGTTTTCGAGTGTTGCTCCACTCCAAATTAAGGCATGTTTCCACTCGGGCCGAAATTGCGCAATTTCGTGACTTCAATTTCAAAATTACACAAAGTGCCCACACTGGCAATTGAAACAGTTTCGTTTGACAGCTTGTCAAAAAAAAAAATGTTTTTTCGAGCTCCTTGCAGCTGGTCAATTTTTTCTTCCCAGAGAGCTCTAGAAGAAGATCTTCTTCTGACGAATTCCCTAATTTTTTTTGTTTATAATTTCTTTTGGACATATTTTTTTTATAAATTTATTAATTTAAAAGGAACTTAACCAGACAAAGCCAAAAATTACTTTTGTTTTGACAACATAAATTAGCAGAACAGTAAAAAAAGCTGACAGCACGTTAGTTCTGTTTCTTTACTTTTTGTCGTGAACAAGATAAAAGAAATCAATTTTTTTCAAGATGGTGCCGTTTCCCTTCCAGTACCACTTAAAAAATTTGTTTTGTTAATAGAATTTTTTTTCCAAACATCTCTACGTACTATCCCATTTTTTTTGACCAATTTTTTCCAAATCTATTAATTTTATGAAAAAAAGTGTTATCTTTTTTGTGTGGAATTATGTACATGAACTACAAGGTGAACCTACATTTTTTTTCAAAGGACCCTATAGTTTTCGAGTGTTGCTCCACTCCAAATTAAGGCATGTTTCCACTGGGGCCGAAATTGCGCAATTTCGTGACTTCAATTTCAAAATTACACAAAGTGCCCACACTGGCAATTGAAACAGTTTCGTTTGACAGCTTGTCAAAAAAAAATGTTTTTTTCGAGCTTCTTGCAGCTGGTCATTTTTTTCTTCCCAGAAAGCTCTAGAAGAAGATCTTCTTCTGACGTATTCCATGATTTTTTTTGTTTATAATTTCTTTTGGACATATTTTTTTCTTATTAATTTATTAATTTAAAAGGAACTTAACCAGACAAAGCCAAAAATTACTTTTGTTTTGACAACATAAATTAGCAGAACAGTAAAAAAAAGCTGCCAGCACGTTAGTTCTGATTCTTTACTTTATCGAAAAAATGGTATAATCTGTTATAAAACCCAATTTCGTACGCAATTTCATGAAAATTGAAGTGATTTGAGATGATTTTGAAATTGCGTCATTGTATGGAAAATTGTGCAATTTCGAAGAAGATTTCGGCAAAATAATTAAAAATTGCGCTATTTCGTTCAGTGGGAACATAGTATTAAGGAAGTGTAAACGACTTTAAAATGGACCTATGTACCAAAATTCAGCTTTATCGGAATTTTGTTTTAAAGTGAATATCTTATTTTCCTAGACTATACATTTCTTTATTGTAACTCTGGACTCTAGAAGCCCTCAAATGAAATATTCGAACCCGCATCTGCTATAGCAATGCTTGAAAGATTACTTGAAAACTGCAAACAAAGGCTAAGACAATGTTTGGGGTGTGAGGCTTGCTATTTGCCCGATACATTATTTAAAACTGCTGAAACAACAATTTCTTATGTACAAGGTGGCGCAAAATGAATCACCCTACCGGAAAAACGTTATAATTTTTCAAATTGCGTCGAACGTCAATCATATTTGACATTTGTGAACTAGACATGCTGCAATATACAAACAGACAAGTAAAAAAGTAATTCAAAAACAATGTTGGATGATAAATTTTGCTACACCTTGTATGTAGGGGAAAGGTTGGAACAGTGAGACACTTTTTTTTCAAACGGTTATAATTCCGAATTCTTTTGACCTATTTAGATGGTATCTTACGACATATTTCCCCTACATTTTGCCATAAAAATTTCATTGAAAAATTAAAAACACTTTTCCCATGAGTAAAATTGTTGTAGAAGGTCAAAGTGTCTCACTGTTCGGCGGGGGTTCAAAGACTGAGACAGCGTAGGGCGCACAGTGGGACAGAAATATATTTTTAATACAAATAAAAATATTTGTACAAAAAAAAAAAAATACATGAATTATATTCGTTTAAAATATTATGTATTAATTTATAGGAACAAAAACAACAAAAAACATATCAAAGTATAAGATAAAAAAAACTAACAAAAATCACATTTGAGTTCACATTATTCATTAAATAAGTTTTTAATAAAACAAATAAGTTCATACTTTTCATTTGTTTATTTTTTTTAAGACATTTTGTTGCAATACAAATACGAATAAATAAGAAACATTTGTATGTTGAATAAACGAAGGAAAGATAAGGTAAGACTTGTCTCACTGTTCGACCTTTGAATCTGTCTCACTGTTTAATTTTTATCATTTTCAAGAAAAAACTTTTGTGCATTAAAAACTGGAAAGAATTCGGTAGATTTTTGTTTGTATATTGAAAAACCACATAATGATAAGCCAACAAAAAACAGTGCCTCACTTAGGGGCCAGTTATAGCTACCATTTAAAACCATCATTGAAAAAGTTAGTTGTTGATTTGGAGACCCTTAGAAAGTTAAATCATTGAATATTTGAATGCAGAAATATAGCTTACGACTTCAAAATTATTTCTCCTCCAAAAAAAAATTATTTTGACCCATATCGTCCCGATAACGTAACATTTAATTTTTTCAATGATCATTGGTAAGGTAGTTCATCATTGAAAAAATAAAAGTCATTTTATGAGAAAAGTTGTGCCAAATTGAATTTTGTTTTACCTAGAAATAATTATTAAATCAATTAGCCTTACTTTGGCATCAAAATAATCATTTATTTTTTCTTCAAAAACTCTTAAAATTGACAATTAATATTTTCAATTATGGTTTTCAATGATAGCTATAACTCGCCCCTTACCTAAATATTTGAAGATGCTACACAAATTTTAAAAACACGAAAAAAAAACTTTTGCCCTTTTGTTTCGCTCTTTGCTCACTGAGAGCACACGCGCATCTGGGTGTTGTTCGGAACAGAAATAAATGTTGCGGAATTGAAAAGAAGCGTTATTATCTGCACCGAAATATCTGTGCAAGTTTCTGGGAAGCTAAAAAATGAAATGTCTCACTGTTCGGACTGTCTTATTAAAATTAAAAGATTGGTCATTTTCAAACAGTTTGCGTTTTATTGATTTCTTAAATCGCCACTCTTTATAAACCAACCTTACGTGCTCAAACAAAAATAAATTAAATCTTATAAAAAATAAAATAAAATAAAATAAAATAAAATAAAATTAAATTAAATAAAATTAATTAAATAAAAATAATTAAAATTAAATAAAATGATAAAAGTGCGTATACGCCTGAATGTACTATACTGTTTTATCGTGTTTTTTTAAAAAAAAAAGAAAATAAAAATTCCTAAAGCATGCTTACGGTATAATTGTGTGGATTTTGTGTTCCTAAAAGGTTAATCCGTGTGCTCCACAAATTGTTAAAAAAATCGATTACAGCGCCATCTATCTGGTCCACATTTTGTTATTTTAATTTTTGACACTAAATCAATGTATACAGCAGGGACTGTTTAAAGAAAAAATCAGAACTACCAACAAATCATTTTTGAACAAATTTAAACATAAAATGTTCGGTTTGATTCAAATTCTTTTTGCCTAGACGTAGCCCGTTTATTGGTTGGCTATTTATTCGACTCTTTCTTAATTTTGATTTTAATACCACGGGTAAATTTACCGCGTTAGCTCAAATAATTTCCAATAAAAGCGCCAAATATGAATTTAAAAATATTTAATTTTTGGAAAATCGATTCAATACGAGTTTGTTCTTGCAGCAATCGTTATGTCTGTTCCTTTACTCTGAATTGCTGTGATTTTAAGTCCCGAGTTCTGTCAATTTCATTTTCTTACATGAACTTGACAGGACTTCGGACTGAAACTTACAGAAAATCACAGAAACTCAAAGTAAAGTAACATACCAATTATTATAATTGTAGCTTATATTGATGCCAAATACATACATATTTTTGTAACTAAAATTTGAACTTTTTCTACAAATTCCTCACTTTAGGTGTCAAAAGGCGGATGCTGAAATTTGTTTGATTTGCTTATGCTTACCAGTTTGTTGTCGCAGTTGAATAATTGAAAAAAAAAAATTGTTTAAAAATCATAAACAAAACGCTCAAAAATTAAGGTTTCTCTTTGACTTTCAATTGAAATTGAATTTGAAGCCGTTCAGGCAACACAACCAAGTTAGCTAAAAGTTGAACATCTTTTCTCTATTTGGATAATCTTAGAAAATATGAATAGTAATAAATCATTCGAAATTAAAATAGGCAGCAAAAATTCGAACCTACACAGTGATTGAAAATTGACATTCTTAGAAGTATGTACTAGGTTTTGAACTGGCAGAAGAAAGGGCGAAGTTTTAAATAACAACTACCAGAAACATGATTAAGAGCTACAAATTTCAAGAAGCAACTACCAGAAAACATTACATATACAGGGTCATTCGAATATGCAACAAGAAGCTAGATCTAAAGTAGGTTTCTTCAAGACAAGTGAAGCTATCATAGGAATAAGTACAATATCAACAGGAAAAATATGTTACTTTATCCGAAGAACAAGTACTAGGGCTGGCCACGAGACGAGAAACGTCTCGGTATCGGTCTCGCATGACGAGAGCGAGACGAGACGAGACGAGGCCGCATTTTAAACATCCGAGACGTGACTGTATATTTGCACCGAAATTTACAGAGTCTAATAAATTTGAAAAAATCCAATTTCAGTTAAATATTTATTTTTTTGTTTGCACCTATTCAAACTATTAACGAAAATATTTCATTACAATAATCAACAGATTGTCCGGAAATCGTATTTTTCGTAGACGAGACCGGGACAAGACTTAATTTTACGAGACCGAGGCGAGACTGAGAATTTTCGGTTTTACCGAGACCGAGACGAGACATAACAATTCTTGCGGAGTCTCGTCTCGTGACCAGCACTAATTAAGTTTAACTGACTATCAAAAAATTGGCTCTAAAACAACTCGATTTAAAAGAAAATTATAAGGAATAGACCTAACTTAAAAATTCCAAATAGAGTAAGAGCCCAGGGCCGCCAGACATACGTCATTTTATCAAAGCTAAGATTTTTTCTGCGAACAGATACTATGGAAGCTAAGAACAAATGGATACTAAGAATCTTCAATCCGGGTGCAATTAAGAGGTAGCGAGTGTTAAAGTTGCATACAAATGTTGCAACATTGCGTTATTTTATCAAAGCTGAATTTTTGATATGTCTTAGGGGATAGTGTCATTTACTTTATTGGACACTTGCCAGACATCTTCAGTGGGGCCTAACGTGAGCCAGACACTTAAAGTGTGTCAAACTAAAGCTTATATTTATATGTTTTATGGGCAACTGTTTAAAAATAATTCCCCATCAGCTATACATCTACAGTGGGGCGTTTTAATCAACCAGACATTTAAAAACAGCTAAAATAAGCGAAAAAATCACGTTTAAGTAACATTTCTTTGATAAAATGACGTATGTCTGGCGGCCCTTGGCTCTTAGTCTTAAAGTACTTTTCGCCGTTTTAATAATTTATTTTCAAATTAAAGTAATTATTCTTAGAAAATTATCCCACCCGCCTAAACGGGGGAATAGATAGAAAAATGTAATGTACTTCAGTTGTTTCTTTTCAATTATTTTTGTGGTAAGTCGGATTAAACGACCGCCGCGCTCCACCATTTAGTGCTTCCAGATTTAGCTCATCTACTTTTATTTTATTCACATGATATGTCATTGATTTCTAAATTGTATTATTATATTAAAAAAGCTTAACGTGAAGTCTATTTATTAAATAAACGATATATTTTAATTTCTTTTCAGTCCATCTCTACTCTTCTAGCCAACTTTATATGTACATAACACCTATACCCGAATACATACGAATTTAAGCTAAAATATATCATGTTGATATTTAAATTAACTAAATTCTCTTAAATTGCCACACAGTCAAAAATTAATTCTAATTTAATTTACAAATTTTATAATATTCAAAACTAACAACAAACAAAAAAAAATGCAAGGACCAGAACATATAGTTTCGATGTATGTAGCCACATGTGGCCAAAATGGACAAGGGCTTGGTTCCGATGAAAAGGAAATAATACTTTTAGTATACGTTGTCATCGATGCAGGGTCAAATCAGGTAAATATTTTTTCATAATGATGAAATTTTTCATTTGTATATTTTTTTTTTTTATATTATCTATGTATTCATATACTCGTACGTACCTAATGAGAATCTAGTGAATAACCTACATAATTATGTTAATAAGCCAATTTAGATTCTTGCGGTCTCATAAATTTTGATACTTTGGCTAAAGTTATTTAAGACTGTCACACAAGAAACTTGTGGCTGTGGAGTGGTTACTAAATGAAGACAATTCACATTTCAGTCCAATTATGTTTTCTTAAACAAATAATCTATGGCGTATGAGTGTTCTATTTTTAATTTTGTGCGAATGAAGAGTGGAGACTTTTCCAAATACATAATTTGGTTTAATTGTAGATTTCGATAATCGAACAGCGTTAGATAATGCAAAACAAAGTTTTTCGTTTATGATTTTATTGTGTCATTTTTGTAAGTGATTTTTCGTTTGGCATTAACAGCATAAAGGCTTTCCCTAACCAACGCGAAAGCGGCGCGAAACATTAGCCGACACGGCAGTTTTTGTTGTTTAGCATTGTTTATTTGTCATGTTTGTTATCATTGTGAATGATTCGCCCTGCAGAGCGAATGTTCCGTGTTGGTTTGGGAGAGCGAATAAAATCACCGTATGGTAACAAAACGATGCGACTGGCGCGCGCTTGGCTGACTGTTGATGATTAATTACCTAAATTTCTTGTAGTACATTTGTGTTTTTTTGTGTGGATGTCCGAATAAGAAACAAATACGGATGAGACATCATGCTTGCTACTTACCCCTTAAATTTAAGTGATCCATTGTCAAATGCTATTCTACGGGAACAAATGCTATTCTACGGATACACAAACAAAACGTACATACACTCATGCATACAAAAAAGAAAACAAAAAATTAAGAATATCTGCGATTGCACATGAACATATGGATTATTATGAACACAAATGTAGCACATTAAATTTCTGTAATCTGAGATAGCTTATATTTTTGCTTGGCAAACGAATCAAAAAACTCCAAGATGCCATTTTGCATTTGGACTAAAATTAAATATCCACTGATTTTTTTTGTAGTAAGATGCCGAAAAAATGGTGATGAATCATTAATTTCAAGTATCAGAAATAATAATTGTGAAATAGTAAAACAAGTACGGGAATAATAGCTTTTGCATTCTAGAAATCATAAATTATGATATAGTTGAAGTGCCGGTAATAAAAGTTAAAAATTAGGGATTAGTATTATAGCTCTTTACTAGAGAATACGTGTACATTTGTGATATTTTTTTAAACCAATCAGGAATCAACAACAACCAACATATTTAGGTGATAATCCTTTTTATCGGTCATTTTTATACAAAAGTTCGTTATCAAATTAGTAGGTATGGACATATTTCATATCAGATACTGTTGTATCGGTTATAATGATTGCTAAATAAATTACAGTGTGAAAAAAGAAAGAGATGACAAGGATAAGCGAATTAAACAAAATATTGATTTTATAGCTTTCATTGAAATCTTTCATTTAAACACAAACTAGTGAAATGGTGGAATATTTTTTGACAAGTCGGTTATTAGCCACCATGAAAATTTCTTTCATTACAAATTCCAATCCCCATACAAAAACCATCTTTGAGGTTAGAGTTGATCATTAGCGTGGATCGTTTTCAACATTTTTTGCCAAATCACTACGTGCAAGTCATACAGTTTATGCTCAATGGTTTTCTGAACTTATCCTCATCATTTATTTTGAGTCACCCTTGGGAAAAACAAAATCGGGAAGCCATCGAAAATTGGTCGTTTGTCACAAAAAAATTATATACCTCCTACATATTAAGAATTAAGGACGCGAATAGTTGGCGCAAAATAATAACGGATTTTTGTGAGGGGCTAAATACAAGTATTTTTCACCATGGAGGTAGGAGTATATCTCCTCCCGTATAAGTAGGAGAGGAACTGTTTAAAAAAATACTTAAAAATGAAAATAAATCGTTCAAAAGATTATTTAAAAAGAACGGAAACACTGTTGATAAAGAATGATATATTTTTTGAAAGCTTGAGGTGTGTTCTTTTATTGAGTTTTTGAATCAAGTTATTTTTGTTAATAGTTTTAAAAAGAAATGTAGTATCCCGTAGCGTAATTGTTAGTGCGATGGACTATCACGCTGGAGGTCTGGGTTCATTTCCCAGCCTCGTCCACCTTAAAACTAAAATGTTTTTTTTTTCATCTAATTTTTAGAAAATCATCTGATTTTTTTTGAAAACCATCTAAAAATTTACAATGATGATTTTTAATAAAAGCTATAACTGGTGCCTTACATGAAACATGCTGTTGGTAGAAGGTTATTCCAGAAAAAAATGTTGACATCTGTTTTTCGTATAAGATTGCGTCCGCGTAAAATCACGCTAAAATTTTAAAATTATTACAATTTACATATTATACATGTTCATGATTATTGGCTTCGTCGATTTCTATCTTTTTAACGGGTGGGCGATGGGTTTAGAAGCTTGATATTTTCAGTAACTATTTTGTTTTCAATAAAAAAAAATATAACTGTAACTTACCGTTGTGCGGAGCTAGGTTAAGACCTTTAAATATTGACTCATTACTCATGAGTGCATTTTCGATAATTTGCAATATCAATAAAAACAAAACTATTTTGATACCTCTCTTCTTATTCTATGTTCTTTATTAACGTCACAATCGATTTTATTAATTAATGGGAACATCGAGCTAAATGGTGTTGGAAATTATTATATTTGTATGGTGGGGTTCCATTATATTTGGGGTTCCATAATATGTTTGTATCAAAAAATAATAAAAATTAGTTCAAATAGTAATTTTGATTTTCTTGAAAAATGGAAAAAAGTTAGAAATAAAATAAAATTGTTTTTTTCTTGGATTTTTATTTTCTTAAAAAAAATTGTTCATACAAATTTTAAATGCATTATTTTTCGACTAATTTAGATGCACCGAATTGCATTATTATGGGAAAATTAAACACAAACTAGCCAAAGGCAAATAACTCAAAAACGGCATTACTTTATTTCTGAAGTTTAGTCAAAATCGTGTTAGACGCTTTCGAGGAAACTTGATAAAAGCCATATGGTTGTATGACAGCTACCCGTTCTAGATGAGCTAAAACAAAAATTTTAATTTTTCTTCTAGGAAATCACATAAAAGTGCTTCACACCAAACTTTCAGCAAATCCGTCTAACCGTTTAGACTCTAGCTCGATGTACATAAGGGTGAATAGTTCTTAGCATTTATGGCCAATAGCTTTTTGGCTTATAAGCTTAATTAATTCATCCTTATCATTTATTTTTAGCCGATTTTGGGAAAAAAAAATCGGGAAGCCATTAAAAATTGGAAGTTTTTCACAAAAATTGATATACATATATGAATTACGGGTGCGAATAGTTGGAGACAAAAAAATAAACGGATTCTTGTAGAAGGACCAAATACAAGTATTTTTTTACCAAAGGGGGAGGGGTCTATCTCTTTTTCAGTATAGGAGGAAGAGCAATGTTATAAACAAATTATTTGATACCAGTAAGTAGTTTTTGTGATTTATGGGTTTCTAAAACAATGGATTTCAGTGCTTGATGAAGAATTAATAGAAACACTTATCTAAAAGGGAATTTAAGCAAATTTCTAACCTAATTCTATATTTTTGAACCAAAAAATCATCTAAAATTTTTTTTTTATTTTTTCAAGTTTGAGTTTGAAAATATTTTTTTCGAAAACAATTGATTTAACAAACTTGATTTGAAAATTTAATAAAATAACAGACTTCTACATTTCAAAAAATATATCATATTCTTTATCATCAGTGTTTGCGTTCTTTTTAAATATTTTTTTAAACGATTTATTTTCAATTTTAAGTATTTTTTAAAAAGTGCCACTCCCACCTCTACGGAATAAGATAGACCCCTACCTCCATGGAGAAAAATATTTATATTTGGTCATTTTACAAGAATCCGTTATTATTTTTCGCCAACTATTAGGGCCCCTAAAGATGAAGCTGTATCAATTTTTTGTCAAAAAAAGACCAATTTTTGATGGCTTCCCGATTTAGTTTTTCTCAAGGGCGACTCAAAATAAATGATGAGGATGAGTTTAGAAAACCATTAAGCATAAACTATGAGTTGCATGCAGTGATTTGCCAAAAAATGCTGAAAACGATCCACCCTAATGTACATGTACAGTACATGTTCAATGTACATATACACCAATAATTTCCCTATCAAGTAAAATCAATCACAACAAAAACATAAATGTTAAAAAAGTAGCCAAGTTCTTCTAATACAAAAACCTTTGCGTAACAAGTCAGCCGTAAAAAGTAATGAGTTCTAAAAGTACGCCAAGTTCTAAGTTTATTAATGTAAAATATCAAATATTTTAAGTAGAGTAGTATCGAAGAACCTCAAAATTATTAGAGATATCTATTATTTAATGATTACTGACTTAAATTGAGTTGGTTTACTAGTCATGTTTCCATTTCAAAATTGAGTAATTGGGTAAAAAAAAGAAAAATTGCTATCTAGATATCTACTACTAGATATCTCCTATCGTTCTGCCAAATTTCATCATTCTACGACAAACAGAAGTGCTCCATATAATTGATATTTATTCTGCGAAAATAGGCGGATGCCACGCCCTCTGAATTCAAAATCTCAAATTTTTAAATTTTTTGCTTGCACTTCTAGCCCTACCGTTCTACCAAATTTTATCATTCTACGACAATCAGAAGTGCTCCTCATAATTAATATCAATTCTATTTATATGGGCGAGTGCCACGCCCCTGAATGTAAAATATCAAATTTTAAAACTGTTCCTTTGTCTTCACTTTAAGCCCTAACGCTGTACTAAATTTCATCATTCCACGACAATCAGAAGTGCTCCAAATAATTAATATATATTCTATGGAAATGGGCGGGTACCTCGCCGCCACAGGGCCTACCGTTGTGGGAAATTACAAGATTCAACGATGTCGGGAATCCATAATTTTGATGATCTGTCAGTCAGTTACGGTTTTTGCGATTTTTACAGTCTTATATCTCAGGAACCCCTAGAGCTAAAGAATTGAAATTGTTGAGTTGCCTAAACCCGATAAGCTTAGCAAATGCTACGAGTTTGAAGTTTCTGACTTTATTGGTACTGAAGTTAGAGGGGGGTCGAAAATCGCCTAAGTTTGATCTTGTAAAAGGGGTGTAGTGCCAGAACTTGGCTGGGCACTACCGTGCACTTTGATTAAAATGTGAAAAAAACTTTATGAAGCATAGAACTTTAGGCTTTGACTATCCGATCTTTTTGAATAAGGAAAATGTTACACACTTATTGCTCTTACCCTCCTATAAAATAATACTTTTTGTCTTATGATAAATCCAACAATAGTGACGCTAAAATTTGTTATATAAAGAGTTTACCAAAATAATTAGGGCTGGCCACGAGACGAGACTCTGCGAGACTTTCGTAAGTCCTGTCTCGGCCTGGTTAAAATCGAAAATTTTCAGTCTCGTCTCGGTCTCGTCTACGAAAAATACGATTTCCGTACAAACTGTTGGTTATTGGAACGAAATATTTTCGATTATCGTTTGAATATGTGCAGAAGACAATAAATATTTAACTGAAATTGGCTTTTTTTTAATTTATTAGTTTCTATCTAAATTTCGGTCCAAATATACAGTCTCGTCTCGGTCTCGTCTAGGTTGCTTAAAAGGCAGTCTCGTCTCGTCCCATCTCGGTCTCGTCATGCGAGACCGAGATCAAGACTGAGATCAAGACCGAGACTTTTCTCGTCTCGTGGCCAGCCCTAATCGACATGGTGTCTTAAATAGATGTATTTCTCAGATTCCCGAGTAAGTTTCAATTTTACCCGGGAAAAAATTAGTTAAGAAACAAATATTTTAAAGCAAGTTTCGATTTTTTCACTTTTTTGCTGTTTTTCGAAAAACGTGAATAAAGACCAATTTCATAAACATTTACTAAAATTGCTTTTATCTAAACTCCTTTTAATCAATTTATAACATGCCACTTAATTATTTCAGTTTCTCCAATGTAGAAAAGGGAAATTTTCGGGATATTTTAGTTAAAATTGAGTTTGCTCACATCGCTGTATACAAAACATAGGTTTTGCTCCTCTTACATATGAGTATACGAGAAACAACATTATAAATAAATACAAAGCGGCATATTCATAGTCGCAGATAGACCCAGGTTTAACTAAACTACAGTTTAAGACAATTTTGGCTCAATGAATACAGACCGATTTTAATTACAAATTTTTGCTTTTATATTTTTATAAGATAATCAACTTGGTATACTACACAAATAGCTTCAAATATTTTGAAATGATAAACTTAAAAAAATTGAATCATCGTCCGAAAATTCAACCAAAGCTATGTTTAACTTAGACCCAGGTCTGAAATGACTATGAATATGCCCCAAAATGTCATGAAATGAAATAAATTGTGTGTGTGCTATTTGACAGCAATTTTGTTGCCACAAAAAGTAAAAGAATTATTAGACATACAAATACTAAAGTGTATTAATTTTTTTTATATTTCGTATAACAATATGTAAAAAAACAAAAACAATTGTAGGTGTATTAAAGTAAAAAAAAATACACCCCAAAATCCAAGTAGGCACATTGGCGAGGATCTATTATGAATATTTCTTCGCGAAATGTGTATTTTTCAGTCGGATTTTCGTTGCTTGAAGATGCACGCACAACCATATTTACTATTTGTTGATCATTCACTGAAATATACATCAATTTAAAACACTTGAATATTGGTTTTCTTTCTAAAAATCGTCACATAAAGAATTTCTGCATGGGTACCAATACCAAGCTAAGATTTCCAAGTTAAAAACAAATCCTGTGGACGCGGAATACTCTTTGGCGTTGAATCTCATGTTGCTCTTCATCCTCAGAAGGTGATGACCAATCTATTATTTTTAATAAGAAACCCAAAATGTATTACCAACCTATTCATAATTTTTAGTTCCAATCTGCATAAAAAGCAAAAAAAAACATGGTGACTTTCACGAATGAGACAAAAGTGAGCTTTTAGTTTATAAGCCTGTATAAGCAGTTGGTGAAACCAAAAATCCCCATTTAAAGGCTAAATTGCCTTTTAAACATTTAAAAGTCCTTCATAAAATCGGCCATAAGTGTTTTAGAAAAAAGGCATAGTTCAATAGTAACTATACATTCTACTTTTGTACAATCCCCCTATACATACTCAAAACTTTTGAGCTTATTTTTGTATTCTTATCAAAACAATCACACAACCTTCAAGCCACTTACACTATTTAACTTATGTTTTGTTTTAAAGTTGCAATTATGAGACAATTTTGTAAATACAAATTGCTAATGATATAAAAGATTATTATATATTTTTTTTCTATAAAACTTCTCTTTACCTATACGTACCTATATTAAACATGTGTTCAATATAATTGAAGCGGAAAATTATCGTCAAATAAAACATCGAGGGTAAAAAAAAAAAAATAGTAGCTATATCTTATCGGTTTCGTGATTTGAAATTGCTATTTAAGCACCATACATTGTATCTTATAATAGACATCTAAATATAGTTATAGGTTTATCTTAATAATAATAATAATAAAAAAAATAATAATTTTCGATGCGGTCGGGGGTCAGCTCAGCATATAATATTATACTTATACCAAGGCTCGTTAACTACCATTTTATGTTTTAAGTCAATTCATATTTATAAACCAGGTTAAAAAATCTTCAGAGGCCGAAACACTTATTTTCATCACTTCTTTCTTAGCGATCAAAGTTCTATAGCACGAGTCAATTAAACTTCAAACATTTGTCTATGCATAGCTCTATCCCTACCACTCGAGTCGTATAAATGTGCAATTTCATATTTGAATGCGTCTCAAACATTCAATCATTTTACTTGTTGCTATAATTTAAGTTACAACCAGGGATATCACTAAGTCAGCATTTCTATTATTTAAGTTGGCATGCAAGTCAGGCAATCAAACTATGACATGGAGATTCGTCCATAATGTATGTAGTAGGTTCATGTTACATATATTGTACATAAACCTCTAGCCAAAAGGTTTCTCCATCTTTTTAGAAGATTGAAAAGGGTGTTATTATTTAAGCTTGGTAGATCTAAGAATTGAATTAAAACTCATAGAAATTTCAATGGTAAAGAGGTTATTAGTGTTAGAGAAGTAAGTTTCCGTAGTTCCAAAGCCAACCTTACTAAGAAAAACCGGAAGAAGTTTCAACAAGCCAGGAAGACCTGTAACGGTTATATTCGAAGAACCAAATTTTTGCATGACAAAAATTTAAGGCAAAAAATATTACAATAGTAGTACAAATTTTTGGTCTTTTGCAAAGAACATACGAAATGCTACTTCTTTGTCGGTTCCAACGCTCGTCTTCAATGATACTCCTTTTGTCAGCTCGTAAGAGAAAGCCAATTTGCTTGCAGCACAGTTTGCTATTAATTCAACGCTGCCAGAAAGTGTTATGACTCCTCCTGTACTTGAGATCGTAAATGATTTTATCTTTTTTCGCACTCGTGCAGTTGCCAGAGTCCTTAAAGATCTTGATATACACAAACCCGCTGGTCTGGATAGTATCCCTCCCATTGTTCGGAGGAGGTGTTCTTCAACGCTGGAAAAACCACTGCGTATTCTTTTCCATCTGTCCTATTCTGCTGGTCTCTTTTTGAGTGGATGGAAAACAGCATTTGTCCAGCCTGTCCCTAAATAAGGCGTATCTTCTTCACCCTCAAACTATCGTCTAATTGCACTTGCGTCCCTTCTTTCCAAGGTCATGGAAACGCTGATCAATTTTCAGCTCAAGGAATATCTCGAAGAACGAAAGCTTCTTAATGGCTTTCGCAGCAATAGGTCCACTGGTGATCTGATGGTATACCTCACCGAACAGTGGAACAAATCTCAACATCGTTTTGTAGAAAGTAAGATTATTGCGCTTGAAATTTCAAAAGCATTTGAAAGAGTTTGGCATCAAGCTCACTAATCGAAAATGCGCGCATTTGGTATCGGTGAATCTCTTCTTCGTTGGATTAGAAATTACCTTTCGGACCGTTGAAAACAAGTTGTATTGGACGGTAACAAACTGTGTGCCCCAGGGCTCCGTTTTGTCTCCTACTCTCTTCCTTATATTCATAAATGATCTGTTGTCTTAAACTTCTAATCCATTAAACTGTTTCGCTGACGATAGTACCCTCAGCTTCTCATATTCGTTTTTAGATTCACATACATGGCCTTCGGATGTGGAACTTGAACGGCAGCGTATGATAAGCTCCTTAAATTCTGATCTCGACAGCATTGTCCAATGGGGAATTAAAAATCACGTAGATTTTAATGATTCAAAAACTCAATGCTGTCTACTGTCGTCAAAACGAAACCCACCCCCATGCCATTATCCATGAGTGGCTCCTTCATTGAGGAGTCCTCTGTATGTGTATCACAGACCTTCTGTGGAACGGTCACATATTTGATGTTGCCAAATATGCTGCTAAGTGTTAAGGTTTTCTTCGGTGATGCAAGAAATTTGTCACCTCTTCTGATCTGGATGTTACTCGAGTACAATTCTCATATTTGGGCAGCAGCTTCAATTACCCACTTGAGTCAATTGGATAGAATTTAAAAAAGAGCTATGAAAATGATAGGTGATAGAAATATAACGGAAGCATTTGCACCTCTCGCACACCGCCGCAATGTCTCATGGCTTTCGTTATTTTACCGTTATTTCCATAAACAGTGCTCTAGTGAAATAGCCAGTTGCATTTCTCCCCTAAAATAATTCAACCGTGATACTCGTATTTCTATCAATTTACTCTTGAGCTCAACTTAAGAAGTACTGTTAAGTATAGAGATTCTTTCTTTACTCGCACTACAAGAATGTGGAATGCTCCGGCACTATTTTTTTCTGCCATTTTGATATTCAAATGTTAAAAAACCAATGTGCACTGGCATCTCCTCTTAAACGCTCACACTATGTTTTATCATTTTAAGAGTAGTAAGAATCCCTTTAGTGAGCGCTTAATTAAAAAATACAGAACGTGAACGTGCAAGATAACGTTTAAGACGTTCAAATGAAGAACAGGAACCAGACAATTCTCAAATTCTATTAAGAATGAGAAGAAATCTAGCTCTTTGGAATTGTTGTAATGAAAACAAATTTAATTTGGATGAACGGTTTCGTAGACTGGTAATCTTCAGTTTCTTGCATTCAATTATATAACAGCACAATCGACTGTAATTTGCATCCGACAGTTCATATCGTTACAATAATAAAACATAAGTTTTTCAATTTTGTACTGCTTTTAAATTAATTAATGAGGTGCCAGGATTGTGCTGTGCAAACAGAAAAGTAGGTACTATTGGAGCCATTGAACTCTCCTTCAAAGCCTTTGCTTTTGTTTCTGGACAAACAACAATATCGAATGATTTTTAGATAAAATATAAACGTACAATTCGTTATTTCAAATGACTTCGTTTCGGAGTCACGAATATATGTAATAAGAAACAATTTCATTCCTACTTTTAAGGTACATACACAAATTATTCATTAATAAGTTCGGCTGGTGTAATGAATTTAAATGGATTCATAAATATATTTTTGAATTTTTCAACAAATTACAGATTCGGGGTCATCAGATTTATCGTGGATCCGGTTCATTGTTACTTTTATCCAATGCAAACTTAGGATTTCCGCAGATATAATATTTCATTGGAAATTCCGATCAAGAAGTTATTCGACTATGTGAAATTGGTTCAAATATAAGAAGATATCTGTAAGGCTACACGGGCAAGTACTGGCAAGCAAGTTTTTTTTTATTCATACCAACAAACCTATAAGCAACTTGCTCGTCTACTGGCATGGATTTTCTGAAGCCATTAGATAAGCGCAACTTGCTCGTCTACTGCGGCATGGAATTTTTGAAGCCATTAGAGAAGCAAGTTAAAAGGCAAGTTGACTCGTTCAGACTTGTAAGTCTGGGGAAAATTAATCTCAACCCAAAATGTTGGTATATACAAAATGTTTTTATGGTATCTTTATGAAAAAAGTGTGGTGAATCCGAAAATGCTGGGTATACCCCTGACAAACTTGAGGATTTTGAGGTATGACGTCATCAATAAAGGCGGCAACTGGTGTGGTGTGTTTTAGTATTTAGTATTGAGATTCAGAATAATTTAACACAAGTTATGCAGTTTTAATGATTCGCTAAAATAAACAAACACTTTTACCAGATTTGGGGTGAGGGCAAGTTGGGAAGCGGAAGGGGTGTTGGTGGTTACTGAATGAAAAAACCTATTTGCACTTTTTTGTCGAGTGGGGTATCTTTTCCATATATTCTTTTAATGCTGAATCCAATTACCTAATTAACTTTTCTTTTTGGTCACGTTTTTAAAAATGTTACAATTCATTTTGCTTATGTTTTAGATATGAGAGAATTACATTAGACATTTTAATTAATAAGTTTAAAGTTTTGTTTAAAATGGCTACGTTCAGGTGATTTAGGGGACTTGGAAGTAAGGCAAATTTCTAGTCTGTGATTAGCTAGCTGTCGAAAATTGCCTTCAAATGAAGGGAACTTTTATTGGAAAGTGACTGGAAAGTTAGTCAAAAAATACCTGCCTTAATTTCAAATCAAGTGTGTTCTTGTCAAAATTGTTAACTGTTACTTCGTTTACATGGAGAATTGAATCAGACTTGAATTCAAACAGGATTTCTCGATCCGATTCCACTTTGCGAGCTGAATCGAATCGAAAAATACAAGTAGACCTGGTTTAAAAAATTAAAGAATCGAGTTTTAAGTGTGTGTATTTCAATTTGCTTTGTTTTGTTGTTTTTTTTTTTCTCTCGTAGCCACCATATTCAAAAACTTGTTTCCGCACACAAGTTAAAATGTCACTTCAAGTGTACTTCGATTCTATTTGAATTCGATTCAGTGAGGTCGTATACCTAGATCGTAATATCAATCCGATTCGATTCGATCGTTTATTCCTGTCATGTAAACGGTGTATGTGAAATTAAAAAGTAGTTCAGCTTTTTATAAATTGTTTGTGTGGTCGGGTTGAAGTAAATGCAATCGAAACTTTCATTTCAACGGAATTTTGTATCCATGTGAAGGATTCTCTTTTTTTTATTAAAGGCTTTACTTGAGGTAAAGTATTGAAGAAAAGTTCTAAGTTTGATGTAAAAACATGTGGAAAAATGTAATTCGGCCTTATCACAGGCCCCGTCGTAACAGATTCGTTCTACGAATCTTGAAAAAAGTATCATAGCACCGTCCTCGTAAGAAAAATATTGACACGATTTTGTGGAATATCGATATAACCTTTCACGTCATCTGAATTGGTTTGGAAATAATTATGTAACAAGACCAGCTTTAACACTTTTTTTCGGGATTCGTAGTACGAAACTATTACGACGGGACCTGTGATAAGGCCGATTATTTTGAGGCAAATTTGCATTCAATAAATGTAGTTGACTGCATATGGAGTCCCTTATGTCTCCTGAACGTACCCAATTACACAGTGTTGTATGTATTTCATGCAAAAAATCTGTCAAGATTATCCATGTTTAACTCAAAATTAATTTTTGTACGTTATTAGTTAGGAGAATTTTTTTTAAAGTGTTTAATAATTTAATTGATGAAGTATAATCTAGCTATAATGATAAACGTTAATTTATTGAACTAATCTACATTTATTTATTATGGACTGGTGAATCGTGAGACATTGTTGGTATTTTAAAACGCGCATTTCTCTAAAACTTAATAATTCTAATGCTCTCTTCCCAACAAAAATACATACATAGTTAATGCTAATTTAGCCTTTTACTCTCCATTTGAAGTTTTTTTTTGCGTAAATAATGGAACTGGGTCGTTGATGAAACTGAGTTACCTAATGTCTTACGTTAATTAATAAACCTTTTTATATTTATTACTTTTCTTTTTTAATTAAATAAAATATCAAGAATTAATCCGAAGATAAATGAAAATATCAAACTTTATTAGTTTTTTGTAGTTTTCTGATAGAAAAACTATATTATTTTAATTAAAAAAGGTAAAGGGGTGGAATCGGCTAAGTTGATTTGTGATAATTGATAGTCATTATCCAGAAATTCCATCTGCGTTAGGTGATTATCACATGTGACAATTACACTTTTGTGACTACTTCCTGTGGCAGCTATTTTGCTATATCACTTTCATATTAATCAAGTCAAAATATTATTTGAATAAATTATAATTCTACAAACGAACAATAGTATTATTCACTCAATGGCGTAAAACCCAGATAAACCTGGCTAACCTTATAATTTTATCTCGGTAGAAATGAACTGGCAAAATTTGTATGGGGAAAAAAACTTTGCAAAACAGATAATTTTATCTCATAAATTTGATGCGGAAAGCGTAAAAAAAAATCTTATACACTGGGATAAGTCATTTGTGACGTTTAATTTACGTTAACGCAATTATATTTAAGGGGGTGTTTATATAAACTCAAAGCGGAAAGTTATATTTTTCTGCAAAGCGGAAAATTATCTCGTTGCATGAATACCCTTAATAATTTTTTTTTAAAAAACGTTTTTATCGCAGAATTTTTCTTGCAGGAATTTAGCCAACAAATTATTGGGCCCAAACGATTTTGGGCAGTCAAATATTGCGTCAACAGATCAATAACAAATATTCAAGAGCATTGAATTAGCACGAGTTGGAAGGAATTGAAATTAATTTATTTCAGTGAATATTTGCACAAATTAATATAATATTTATGTGTTCAATCAAGTAAAAGAACTGCAATTCAATAAAAAGAAATTCGAAACGCGGGTTTCTTAAAATTCACCAAAGAACATAACGATGACGATTAGCTGTAAACACTTTAAATTGAAACTTATTGTTATTTCTGATTATTTACAATCCAACACAGTTTTGATCAATTTACTTGCAATTATTCACTGAAATTGTAAAATTTTAGCACTTGATAACTTATTTCGTTTTTAATTTAAACTCGGCGAAATCGACAGAGAAAATCTTCAAATCAATGTGTGAGAAATGTCAAATCTTTGTAGGTTTCTCCCAAAGTGATATCAAATTCGCACAAATTTTGTATGATCACTTTACACAGATGGAAAATAAAATACTACCACATGTGACATGTCACAAATGTGTTGATCACAAACCACCTTCCGCGTTTCCACCCGTCTTGTTTAATTATGTCACAGGTCGACAATCGTTTTACTTCAATGTTAAATATGACGGAGCGAAAGCTATGCAGCCTAACTGCAAGTGTTATCACGAGAAAACACCTTTGGCGATCGTTTTTGTTTGGCAGTCATTTCAAAAAGTTGTCTAACATTTTCTTTTTTGGAGTTTTTATAACACATAAAATTGAAAATAAAAAAGCAGCTGAAAACTTTCTTCCACTCGTCCTGTGTACAATGCACAATGTTTATCTAAGCAAAATTAAAAATACCACCTTATAAATTACTTTTGTAATCAGTGCGTAAGATTTGATCATGCCTTAAAAAAAACACCCTATGCCATAAAATGCAATATAAGTAGTTTAAAATGAACAAATTTAATAGTTCCAGTTGTCATGAAAATAATTCTTATAGCTAATACAAACATAAATCATTTTAAGATTAAAAAAAAAAATACTCAAAAGTAGTGATACTATATGTACAATTGTACATATGTACGAGTTGAATCATCTATTTACATATATTAGTTACAATTTTTTTTGACGTGATTTGATTTAAGCTAGCAAGATGCTTTGCTGAGACATAGCATGACGATGATTACTAGCAATTAACAAGCATTCTGTTTTGTTGTTGCAAATGATTTCAAATAGTCATTTCATGTTTTGTGTGTGTGTAGTGTATGTATGCATAGATATTTATTTGCCTATCATAATGCATCACAGCGGCATCAAGCATCTTCAAAATTCTAGATGCATAACAAAAAACACTTCATTAAATACAGTGAATTAGTACGAAATTGTTTAATCACTGGCGTAATCAATCAACAAAACGCAGGTGAAGTAGATAACAATATTTTAAGTTTTTGTTGCTTACATTGACAATAGTATCTCATATACCTACCTATGAATGTACAAATATACCTATATCTATCTAACATCATTGTAAGAGTTTACTTTGCTTAATGACTTTTGAAGTTTAAAGACCGCCAATAGAATATTGTGTGTATAAAAAATCGTAGATACACACTTCAATATATCATAATATACGAGTACCGGTAAATAATTTGAAAAGTACAAGTTATCACGTACTTCCGCTTTGAAGAAAAGAAAATCTTTTGTCGTTAGTTATTCTTATTGGACTTCTACCATTTCAAAAAATTATAGCAAAGTAGGGTAAAATCGGGTAATATGGAACCACGGGGGATATGGCACCCTTTCAATATTTCTCACTTAATGACTATTTTTTTTAAACAATGACTTCAGAATATCTTTAAGTTTCACATAAGCTTCTAACGGGTGCAGTTGAAATCGAAGAAGCTTGTTAAATGTTTAAACTACAACCGAAAATACAAAAACATTGTGATATTTTTGTAAGATTATTTGTTTGTATTTTTGTAAATTTAGTTTAGAAACGAAAGTATTCGGTGTCAGGTCTTCGTTTTAACGGAAAAACAAAGAGTGTATCGTGTCTGTTTGTTTCTTTTTACCGCTACAACTGTACATACGTAAATGTTCTTTTAGTTGCGAATAACAGTGGCAATGTCCAATGGGTGATATGGCACCCCCCAAATTCATTACATTTACGTTGGTGCCATATCACCCCTTCCTGATTCTAATACATTTTTGGTTTTAATTTTAGAACAGTTTTTTTGTAACTTTCTCGAGTGCATGAAGTGCACAATTTGTCAAGTCCCATTGCATTTTACGTATATAAACAACAACTGTGGCAAAATATCACTTAAAAAGTAAAGTTCCATATCACCCGCCAGTAGGTGCCATATCATCCGCCATTTTTTTCACTTGTCATTTTTGTAATGTATTTTGTTATAGACAAAAAAAAATATGTTTTACATTGTGAAATCTCCTAGTAACCCATTTTTTTTGGTTCATTAATTAGCTATAGATTATATAAATCTATGTTTGAAATTATTATCCGTTTTACTTTTAAAGTTATAAGAAAAACAAAAAAGGGATGCCATATCTCCCACCGTTAACCTATCTACTTAAAAATGTGTTAATCAAATGTCTATACCACTTGGAAATATTTAAACTCTTTTATGTTTATTTGGTATTTTATTATTAAGATTTGATTAAAAACTTTTTAGAAGTTAACAACAAAAATCAGTGTCATAAATATATAAAACTATGAAGAAGGTGAAACTAAATTGATTATGATTTCATACTTGTCCATTCTTCGAACTCCTAGTTTTCCCAAATATGTGTGGAATTTTAAAGTGACTTTTTTATAATAGGGGTATTCATACTTACTTACTTACTTAGGTCCTCGGACCTATTACGTCCGTTATGTTTCCCTTACGGGACATAGGGCCTCCACTACACCTACGCGCCATCGTGTACGATTTCTTGAAATATATTTCAGCTCTCTCCAACTTTTCCCCAGTCGTGCCGATTCCTGTTCGACCGTTCTTCGCCATGTACTTTTAGGCCGGCCCACTTGTCTTCCCTCCTGTGTGAGCGGGTTCCACTGCATTGCTTGAGATGCAATGCACCAATCGCCTTTTCGAAGCGCATGGCCAATCCACTGCCACTTTCTTCTTCGTATAATGGAGTCTATGGGCTCCTGACCCGTTCTCGCATGAAGTTCGGCATTGGAGATACGGTTGGGCCAGAAAATCCTCAAGATGTTTCGTAGACATCTATTATTTGCAGCTTTCTTGTGACAGAGTCAGTGACTTTCCAAGTGCTGCATCCGTAAAGCAGAACGGATTCAACATTGGAGCGGAACAGTCGTAGCTTGGTCTTTAAGCTAAAAGAGTTGTTTCTCTATATTTTGGACAGCATTCCCGCAGCCTTTGCTTTTCTGATTCGGCTGTTTACGCCCAGTTCAGTTCCGCCACCCGTAGAGACAATACTCCCAAGATATTGGAAATCCTCTACCATCTCTACCGGTTGTCCAGAAATATTTACTTGATTTGATGAAGAAGTTCCAAGGCTGATCCTTTTAGTTTTTGCCGAGTTGATCTTAAGCCCTACGATTTCTGCTTCTCTCTCCACCCTTGTTGTCATTTGATGGAGATCCATGATCCTATGAGAGAGTAAGCATACGTCGTCCGCGTAGTCCAGATGTTTGAGGTGAGATTGCAGAGTCCACTGAATTCCTCCATTTCCATTTGACAAAGCTGCGTGCAGTACATCACTTATCACCAACAGGAACAGTATTGGTGACAGAACAGCCTTGCCTAACTCCACTTTGGATTTCAAACTCCTCTGACAGCCTACCTTTGTGCAAAACGTGACACTTGGATCCATCATATGTAGCCTTGATAATAGCAATCAATTTATTTGGGATGCGCCTCCTGCGCAATGCAAGCCAAATAAATTCTCTATTGACACTGTCGAACGCCTTTTCAAAATCGATGAACAGCAGGTGAAGTGGTGATCGATATTCAACGCACTGTTCGATGATGATCCGCAAGGCGTTGATGTGATCCAAACAGGAAGATCGAGTGCGGAAACCTGCTTGTTCGGCGTCGAGTGTGTCTTCGAGGTGGTCTTTAATTCGGTCCAATACTATCCTTGCTTTTATCTTGGCTACTGCAGGCAGAATGGGGTATTCATGCAACGATGTAAAACACTAGATAAGTTTACCATTTGCGTAAGTTTACCATTTGGTTAATGAACTGTCAAAATTTGTATGGGAAATGATTTACCCAAATTGGATAAAATTCCCCAACGAATTAGGTTGGAAATGGTTTCTCTGCTGGCGTTTTTCTTTTTTGGCTCTAAAAGCAGCTCTGAGCGGAGGCTGAGTGATCAGAGCAGCGCTCTGAGTAGAGCCCTCAAATTTATTTATGAAACACACTTGAGCACTGAACTGTCATTTCATAGGTGTTTTACTAAAATACATTTTTGTTTACCTGAAGTAGACCGGCGACTGTCATGGGAATCCATTTTTAATTTTGTGTATTTCTTTCATCTGTCAAATCACTAAAAAAAATAAGTGAAGTTGGCTTCGCTCAGCGTTTCGCTCGATTTTCTCGATAATTTTTATTATGAGCTAATTGATCAAGATCTGAGCTAGCTCAGATGGACAAAAGAAACACACTTTTTGTGCTCTGATATGGCTGAGCTAAAAAAAACATTGAATTTTTGTTTGACAGTTTCGTGATCTGCTCAGAGTTAAAAAAGAAAATGCAATGTAAATATCAAATCGCGATTAGATGGCGATAAAAGTTGAACCAAAAATTGGACGTCTACACTCAACGATTAGGAAAGCTACTTTTCGTAAATTATTAAAGTAGAACTATAAAGGCTCTCCCTAACCAATGCGAGTAATTCATTGCCGACGACGAAACTACATCAACAACGTGTAGTTATTGTTGTCAACGAATGCATTGCTTTGCGAGATCCTTAATAGTCGAAAGCTGTTGGAAGCAGATGTCATAAACCAATGCAAGGTAGCTTTCTGTTATTGAGCAATCAAAATAAGAATTGAGCCATAGTTCACTATTTCTATTTTTGTTTGTTCCTTCCTCAAAAAATTTCAGTTTCACTTCCTTGAGCTGCACTTGGGTGCGCTTTTCATTTTCGAAAGCAAAAGCTAACATGAGCATCATTCGCTCATTTCCGTCCGATCACTGCCGTGAGCTTGCGGCTATTAGAGTTCCACTTTAAAGCGCGACTTGCGCTTAAAAATCGACTATTGTCGTGTATCTTACATTTTTTATCGTTCTCAGACATTTAGCTCCGATTTCACGTTGGTTCGGGAGAGTTTCTCCATTCCTCCATTTTTGACGTTTAATATTTGACGTTTAACGAACATCTGATTCAATTACACAGCATTCAACCAACTAAATAAGAAGGTCATTCATGCCAAATTTTGTGTAAACTTCTCACTTTACACAATTTGTAAACTTACGACGCGACGTTGCATGAATACCCTTAATATCTGCATTTGTAATTTGAATTATTTAGAGCCGATTTTTCAATAGTCAGTTAAAGAGTCAGTTATTTGTTGGAAGAATAAAGTTATTTGGCTCTTTAACAATCGGATAACAAAATTGAATTTTTCAATTGAGAAAAAATAATCTATAGAATACTATAATTTGAATGTCACTTTCATGTATGTTTGGATATGTTTTTGATATTTTTGTTTTTGTATATCGAACATTTCAAAAGTAATTTTAATTTTATTTAACGTTTATTTCAAAGCAATGTTGATAAACAGTAATGTTTGACTTTGAAAATATTAATTCATATGAATAAATTTAGCTGAATTCTCAATGAGCAGATAAATTTACTGTTCCGATTCCTTAAAAAATAAATCGGGTGGCACAACGGCTCATGAAGAACCTGGGCCTAGTGACTAACAACTCGCAACCATTCCTGTGTGCGCCTTTCGACAGGAATGGAAGGGACCTACAATTTTATGCCGAATCCGAACGGCTAGACGAGAAGCACTTATTCATGACAAGTGATACTCTTGGAGGATTTGTCAATTCCTCGCAAGAGGCAGTAGCACTGAAAAAAAAACTTTTTTTTAGTTTTTAGGTGGAGGAGGCTGGGAAGCGATCCCAGACCTCCAGCGTGACAGTCGAACGCACTTACCATTTCGCTACGGGCTACTACGTTCCGATTCCTAGGAATAATTAATATCCCATTGAAAAATAGATTTTTGCTCTATCTGAGGGTTAAATACAAACTGACTGCTTATCTGACTATTGAAAAATTGGCCCTTAAGAAATTAGTTTAAAGTGAAAATGATAAAAAAACAATTTTAAGTAAAATGATCGGTGATTGTGAATTCGGTATAGTTATATGTATAGTTTACTATGAGACGTGAAGAAAGAAAAAAGAGCCCGATCTCTGGATTGCAAATCCATTTAAATTTTTGTTTGCGTTATTCGCGTTCAATAAAGAATGCGAATACATTTAGAATTTTATTTGCATTTGTTTCATCACCGACATCAACGACGAAGTTCGGTTGAAATAATATTGCGTTCCAATACATTATGAAGCTTGAAGAACCAGCTATTCGGAATCATCAGGCACCTCTTCCGCCAACACCGATTGTACAGCATCACGTGAATACTGCATTATTAAGGCTGCATTATTAAATGCAAAAGTTAGAAATTTGTAAATATCTATGCTTGTTCCGGACTAAGGTGAATCCAGAAAAAATATTCTTGATTTTGTAGTACTTAGGTATGTGAAGTATGCAATTTCTTTGATTAATATGGTAATTCAATTGTTCAATTTCGTTATAATATATTTAAGATATTATTCATTATATATCAAATTGTAAATTGAATATATATAATGAAAATTTATTTTAATAATTATTTCTTTATATCAAAATTCAAATCAGAGTTTTCTCTAGTTTAAAAAGAACAAGTTTTTATATGTAAAATTAAAAACAAGTTTTATATAAAATTTTATGTTGGGAGCCAACAATGCTGAAGACACCTGCTTTCAAAAAAATAATTGAAGATTGTGCGTATGGAAGCCTAATTTATCTGTCAGAACAATTGTCATATGTTTTCTTGTGAGCAGGTTTCATTTGCGAACATTTTAATTTCTCACTTTTATACTTTTTGCAAAAAGTAGGTCTATGTAGTTAAGCCTTTTATCTTTCACCAACCGGTAACAAGTTTTAACAGTTTTATAGTGTCTTTGGGGCTGGCCACGAAACGAGACTCTGCGAGACTTTGGTAAGTCTCGTCTCGGTCTCGTTCAAATCGAAAATTTTCAGTCTCGTCTCGGTCCCGTGGCGGTCTCGTATAATTAAGTCTCGTCTCGGTCTCGTCTCCGAAAAATACGATTTCCGGACAACCTGTTGATTGTTGGAACGAAATGTTTTCGATTATAGTTTGAATATGTGCAGAAGAAAATAAATATTTAACTGAAATTAGATTTTTTAAATTTATTATACTCTGTAAATTTCGGTCCAAATATACAGTTTCGTTTCGGTTGCTTAAAACGAAGTCTTGTCTCGGTCTTTTCATGCGCGCCCGAGGCCGAGGTCGAGACCGAGACTTTTCTCGTCACGTGGCCAGCCCTAAGTGTCTTTAAAAAATTTAAAAAACCGTGGAAGCCTTTTTAATATATAATATATTTTTATTTCCTCTTACATAAGAACTATATATAAATAAGGATGTTCGTTAAATTCCGTTAAAATTATTACATATGTTTAATTCTGAAAAAGTTTAAGTTTTATTGAAGATCGTACTGTTAGTACAGGAAAAATTGCAAAAAAAATAATCGTTTTATGGAACGAAATATAAGACGGTTGAATTTCTTATACCTGAAAGAGGGCTATTAGAAAAGCTTATGCCCAGTTTTTTTGGGACGCCATGCCATCCCCCTGGCGAAATCCGCCATTTTGGAAAATGCGAATTGATCTCTATCTTCGAAACTATCGACTGGAAAGTTGTTTTAATCAAATTTGTTATTGGAAATAAAATTATATATTATTTGCCATCAAAACTTTTTTCTGCGTGGACAATTTTTACTTTTTCACATTTTTCTCATTTCGTAAGAAATTTACAGATTTTTATATATTTGTGAAGATGATGTTATATCCCAGTCCAAAGTTAGAAATAAGCTGTTAAATCAATTGAGCCGATAAAGTACAATAAGGATAGATTTTTTCGTGGAATAAAATATTGGTACGCTGATTTTATTAGAAAATCTTATGTCCGAGTATTCGGGACGCCATGATCCTGGTGAAATCCACCATCTTGGAAAAAGCGAATTTACCTATATCTCCGAAACTATTCATCTTAGAGGAAAAACTGTATGGCCAAGGTTGTAGGCGATTAAACCATCTTTACACACATTTTTTTTCGGTACGGGCAATATTTTCAAGGTTATGTCGTTTTATTTTTATTTTTTTTTTTGCAATAACACATTCATGACGTTCCCGAGGGAACAGGAGAATTACTTTACAAATTTTTTAGAACACAAATTTTAGAACACTGAATTTAAAACATTTTGATATATTTTTGAAGATGATGCATTCAAAAATGATGCATTCATGAAGATACCGCAGTCAAAATTTACAACTATTTTGGTATTTGTATTCATTTTAATAACAATTTAGTATTTTATTTACTCAGGAGTTTTCATTTTAGCGCAACCAAAATGGCTGTAACTTTTGACTGCGGTATCGCATCATCTTCAAACATATATCAAATTTTGTTGTTTTAAAATTCTTTTTTGATATGATAAGTAATTCACGTAAACTTATAAGAGAATGACAAAAATGTGTAAATGTGAAAAAAAAAAAAAAAAAAATAATAAAACAACATAACCTGGAAAATATCGCCCGCACCGAAAAAAAGGTATCAATGAACGAAAGATAATTTAATTGCCTACAAGTTTAGCCTTACAGTTTTTCTTCTAATATCAATAGTTTCGGAGGTATAAGTCCATTCGCGTTTTCCAAAATGGCGGATTTCCCCAGGGGGATGGCGCGGGCGTTCCGAAAAACTGGACGTAAGCTTTTCTAATAGCTGCTCTTTCAGGTATAAAAATTCAGCCGTTCTATATTTCCTTCCACAAAAAATCTATCTTTCCTGTGCTATGTCTGGTGCTTGATTTTTTGTTTACTTTTGACTTGGAAACAATAATTCTAGCCATGACAAGAAAAAAAACTTTTATAGTTTTTTTTTTTTTAATTTTTTTCTCTTTTAAACAATTTACTGCAAATCGGAACGAAACACGCGGATATCGAAGAAAATTCTCTGGTTTTTTTTCAAAAAATTTTAGTATTTTAATTTTAATCTTGCTTCTTGAATTTAACTATCTATCATCAAATTAGGTTTCTTTAAAAACATTGGCGCAAAATTTTAGTGGATTTATTACAACTTGGGTGGGTCAAATCTCCACAATAGATTTGTGGACTTCTGACCCATCAAAGTGGGTCAAAAGTCAATTACGACCTTTGACCTGTGTGCCGCAAGCTGACATGAAAAGTCGCTAGACTAACCTCCAAAAGTCGCTAGATTGGCTGAATTTCGGGGGACAAAAAGTCGCTAGAAGTCGCTAGACAAAAATTGGTAAATAAGTGTTAAAAAAAAATCTCTTTGAATAACTTTTTATTTTTGTTCAAAAATTTATTTTATAATATTAATTATAATTTGAAACAAAAGAATTGCTTCAATCAGACTTCTGCGCTCAATCGCACTTACATTTTGCACATGTTTGTATGTGTGTGTGCCTATGTGTGGTGAATTTCAGTATCCAATTATTGGGAATAAAAAATGTCAAATTAATTTAAATGACGGGAATGTAAAATCGGCAGGGCCACTACATACAAAAATAGTATTTGCGTATCACAACTCACAAATGCTCACCTTCAAAAGTCGCTAGAAAAATCGCTAGAAATAATCTAGCGAGATCAAAATATTTTTTTGTCGCGGAAGAAATTGAAATGTCGCTAGATCTACCGACAAAGTCGCTAGAACAGCAACCCTGCCTGTGGATTTTTGAAACTGCGCTGGGGTTAAGTGGGTTCACCACCAGCCGTTTTTTGTTTTAAATATGCCAAAAGTTATCAATTTTAGCAAACAAAAATTATAGCTTATAAAATTTTGCAAAAAAAAAGATCTTATGACATTTGTTTGTAGAACCAAAATATAGCTATTCGATTTTGATCAAACTTTGTAACTGAAATAACTAATGACAATGAAAATATTGTTCATAGTTTCGGCTAAAAGTTCAATTAGTTACTCGTGTGTAATGAAATCTTTGCGATTTATCCATTTGCCTTTGTTCTAATTTACAGGTACAGAGAAAGTGAATAATTCAAATATTATTGCATTGCGAACTTTCTTAACTTTATATAGGTATCATAATATTCAGTTTGATTAAAAACTGAACGGTTCTTTGGTCATGATTTCTGTACAATAGCTAGACACGTGCACTAAAGCCCTTGATAAATAATGCATACTTTAAAACTGAATTCGGTTTTAATTGGACTTAATACTTATTTCTGCACCTTTCATAATCCTCAACAAAATCACTTAAGACCATTTAAATATTTAAATATACCTCGACAATTATTATTGAATATTATTTCAAAAGACCTCTATACCTAAATTGAAAAAAAAAAACAACAATGACGCACAAAAAAGACGAAAATTAAGTGCTTACACTTTTTCAGTTTGTCTATCACGTCTATGGGATGCCTTGACGCGCCACCGAGACTGGACCTTTGGCCGTAATAAATTTACTTTTAAAACAAAATCATTGATGTGTTTGCAGTAAACTCAAGCGACAGGTTTTTGTTTTTATATGCACACTCATTGTCATTTGTATCTAATGCAAATTAAAAGACTTGACGTATATGCTCTCATGCTCTCAAGACTTACGGATAACACTTATACACCAAACACTTTACCATGTCCTATATAAATTCAAAGCGAATTACTATACTTTTGAGTTACAAAACAAAACAACAAATAAAAATAAGACGATGGCGATTTGCAAACGAGTGAAGTAGTACACAATTAACATCGGTAATTGTCAATAGACAGGCCATAATAGATGTAATTAAGTACCAATTATCCTCGACGAGCTAATTATGCCTCTCGCATGGATGTCTTTGGCTGATGCTAATATGAATAGGACTTTGAGATTATTGAAAAGTCATAAAAAGAGCTAAATTACATTTGAAAAGCCTAAAGGAAATGACATTTAACGTTATAAGTTATACCTCTCTGTCGCCGTCGTCCTGATAGCAACTTCAATTTGATATTAAACTTTTCCTTTGAGAAAGTAGATTAGTTTGTTCATTTAATTGTTTTATGAAGAGAAATTAATTTCAATCAAGAAAGAAGTTTAATATAGGTACAGGAAAGCACAATAATAAGCATCATTATTAAATGAACCGTTACCTCTTTTGAATCCATTTTTAATATATTTCTTTTCCTGCATCCATTTTCAACAATCAATGTTTATTCGAAAATAATTTTGAACTCCCAATAAAACACTCACAACTTGATTTCACAATGTGGCAATTAAATATTTCAAAATGTCGTTTTCGTTTTCAGCTAACAAAAGTTAGTCTAGAAAACACTTGGAGGTTCTTATAAAGGGTTTTCCAAACGGGTTGATTTTGACAGCTCGTGGCGGCCATATTGTTTCTTTTACTTTCTGTCAAAATATCGTCTTTTACACGTGCGTGTATTCGCTAATTGGGTTCTTAGTAAAATTAAGTACCACAAACTTAAAAAAATAGAATCTACGTACAAAAATTCAACTGAACCTAGGTTCAACTTAGACACAGTTTAAAAATCACTATGAATACGCCCCACTGTGTTTAAAGCAATTTCTTACAAGGGCTGTTATAATGAAGAAATCCCATTTCAAGGTAGTTATAAGAACTAAAGCTAACAAATTGTCGAATAAAGATTAAGATTTCTTCCCACGAGAGAAGGAGATCAAAAGAAAACAATTTAATTGAATAAAATATAAAATCTGGTGGACCGGATTAAAATTGTTCCACCTAGAACACCGTTTGGTTTTGTGAAAAGACCACAATTAAATAATAATATTGTCCAATGCAGATAACATCCGGAATAATTGATTTTTACTTGCGATATACGTATCATAGAGCCAAGATACATACATATATTACAGGTAATATTATTAGCATGTTCATTTTTGTTCAGTTCTGCGCATGTTGTCAAAATCAAAAGTAACAAAATTTAATTTCAAACAATCACAAAAAATTTGTTTTTGTTTACTGTGTACACAAAGGGCAACCATCTTGAAATTTGGAAAGGTGCGCCTGATAATACCTTTGATATGTGTACTGTGGTATAGATTAATGATGAATGATAGAAAATTCCGATGATAGAGAACGTGAAAAAAGTGGGTCTCCCAATTCTGTCTGTCTGTTTGTACCTAGACCTGCAGCCTAAACGGCTTAAGCGATGTTCTTTAAACTTTGGTTTTTATAGGATTCCCTAGAGGGGAAATTGTATTTTTTTTTTTAGATTAGATTAGATTAGATAACGGTACCTGTCATACAACCTATTTTTTTGTTTTCAAATTTCTCGTTATCTACACACCAATTTCAACCAAAATTTTTATACAAAAGGTCGCCTACAATTTTAACAATTTTGCATATAAAAATTTCCGAAAAAGTAGTTTTTGGATTTGTAAAAAAATAAATGAAATTGTATTTTATTAAATAATAAAAGTTGGCATACCAAATTTTATTTTAAAAAATGTTCAACATTTTTTATATATAAAAATTTAATTAAAAAAAACCGCTCTATCGATTTTTGAATTTTTTTTTTCATAAATTTATATTTATTCAACAAATCAGATGGCATACTTTTTTTTTTAGCTCTATCTGTTTTAGCTATTAAAATAACTAATTTATAATAATACTTAGTATCTAATCACTTATAGTTTAAATTTTTTTTAAACATTTTTTTTTAGTGATAATGTTATGGAACCAATGAATATGTACATTGTCTATTTCAAGCTACGTTAAAGTTGTTAGCTACGAGAGCAAGTTTTGTACGATCCAGTCGTGTCCATTTTTTTTTTTTATGAAAGTACATATAAATATAAACATTACTCACTTTATTCTAAACCAAATATTTAATACCTTTTGTCTTTTTAAAGTATTAAAATAAATTTTGTACGGTTCAATTTAAATTATGGCTCGAGTAGATAAAAATAAAAAAATAAATCGGGTGGCACAACGGCTCATGAAGAACCAGGGCACTTATTCGTGACAAGTGATACTCTTGGAGGATTTGTCAATTCCTCGCAAGAGGCAGTAGCCCTGAAAAAAACTTTTTAGTTTTTTAGGTGGACGAGGCTGGGAAGCGATCCCAGACCTCCAGCGTGACAGTCGAACGCACTAACCATTACGCTACGGGCTACTACTACTCGAGTAGATAGGTAATATTATTTCTAGACCGCAAATATAACATATTTTTGTAGAGGAACAAAATAATATCGCTTTCGATAGTGAAATACCCTCTGAAAAGAACAGCTTCTGAAGTCTGTAAGTCTGATTAAACCCAAAAATATAAATAAATGTTAAGAACAAAAACCAAGTTCTATGCTAATGAAGGTTTAATATAAATTAATTTAGAGTAGAATAACATAAGAATGAAGAATCAAAAGGGCCTATAAGGGGAGATTATTGTGTATCAAATGGAAAAAATGACTTTTGTACAATGTATATGCGAACAAACACTATTCTTTATTATTAGTCTATAATACCCTCTTTAGATTCTTCATTCTAGTGAAACTCTTACCATTTATACCAGTAGCATTTTCTTACAAGTGTTATGGTATAATTCCACACTTTTCCCTTCTCCTCAAAAAAGCACCCTTTTACCATAGACATTTGTATGGACTCTTCTTATTTTGGGTTTCCACGAGAAATGAAATGTTTATACCAAATTTCATCAACCGACCATTATTTTAAAGGGTTTTCGACAATATTTATGTACCTACCTATCGTACTGAAAATATAGTCATACTCACATACATAAAAAGGACCGGTAGTTGTATATCGTCCTAGTTTAAGTGTCATTAAACTCATTAAAAATTACCTGCATAGATTTTACCAACATCATTTTTTTCCATTTTATACAAAACAATCTCCCCCTCTCTTCCCGTCGAAAAAACACCCTTCCCTACAAGATATTTTTATAGACTTGATTATTCATTCTTATGGTAATAATAAAGTTTTCGGCAACTGTCATAAGGCATAACAGATATTGCGAATTTGAAGTTTCTGACTTTATTGGTAATGAAGGTGATCAAAAACCGCCTGAGTTGAAACCTTCAACCAGAATTTGGTTGGCACCGAAAAAATAAGCCTTCAAACTTATTAAAATTTTCAATTCATAACACTGTCAGTAGCGGATCTAGGATTTGGCTGTGGGGAGGGGGGCTTGGTAGATCCAGTTTGAGACATTAATGACCAGTTTAACAAGTTAAGCTACAATTTATGTTTAAACTTAAGTTCAGCACTTGATTCGGTTTAAAAGTAAACCTTAAACTTAGATAATTCTGTAGCTCTAGTCAAACGAATGTATTCTGTCATTTAAACTTCATAGCCTAAGAGCCGGCAGCAAATTTTGGGAGTGGATTGATAACCAAAATATGAGTATGATGGTTTGTAGGTGCAAATATCGCGGTATCAAAAACAACCGCCTGGCAGTTTTCTTTTTCAGCCTTTTGCGAGGGTGGGGGTTTGAAAAAAGCGATTTTCCAGTTTATTTTGTCAGAAGTATTACCACTTCAATAAATTTAAAAAAATATATTATGTGATGTTTTGTCATTTTCTTTAAGTCAAAACATCATAATCTTGGCAATTCGACCAATAGAACTCAAAAAATAAGCTTTTTAAGAGGACCTTAAGCCTGAGCCACATATGTGTCGTGTGTTGTGTTGTGGAGTCGTGTGTCGTGTGTCGCTATCGCTACAATGTATTTCATATGCGTAGAACCATATTTGTCTCGTGTGTTGTATTGCAGTGTGGCGCATAAAATATATGTAATGACAGCGACACACGATTCCACAACACAACACACGACACAGATCAGGCTTTATCGTCTTTTTCTTGGAGAATTATAAAACACAAAAAATCAACAAAACAAAGTCTCCAAAAAAACGAATAAGGTTCGCTTAAAAACCTAATATCTTGAGTTCTATTGGTCGGATTGCCAAGATGTTGACGTTTTGACTTAAAGAAAATGGCAGAGCATCAGATAATATATTTTTTAAATTTATTGAAGTGGTAATACCTATGAAAAAATAAACTGGAAAATCGCTATTTTCAAACTCCAACCCCCGCCAAAGGCTGAAAAAGAAACCTGCCAGACGGTTGTTTTTGATACCGCAATGTATGCACCTACAAACCATCATACATATATTATGGTTAGCAATCCACTCATAACATTTGCTGTAGGCCCTTGGTCTATCAGTTTAACGTTCAACACACTTGATCGTAATAATCATTCTCAAATCTTATTGACAACTGCCATTTAATAATAATAATAAATTATTATAATTAGAAGATGAAGAAATTTAAATATTAAAATATTGAAATTACTTCTGTTTTAAGTGGAGTGAATGAATAAAATTCAATTAAAAGTACAATTATTTCTGGAGTTGAGGTCACTTGTACTTTTAATTGAATAAATTATTATATTTCGTTCTATTTGAAATTATTTTTTTTTGGTTATGTGAGTGACGAGGAAATGTAACATTTGTTATGAGAATAAAAAGAGAAAAACGCTTCCCTTGAAGAACAAAGTATTTTAACTATTGTGACGATGTTGATTTTATTTTATAATTTATATATTTTTATAATTAAAGTTAAAGTTTTTTTTTGTGAAAATCTACAGTTATATAAATAATTGAATTTTGGCATTCCCACTTTTCCTTTTAGAATAGCCGTGTTATTTGTGCATTTATATCAGCTTCTATCTCCGGTTTAAATGTTTTTAATATTAGGTACAATAACATCTGTAGTATATTTAACATTTAAAATATTTTTAAGTGGAGGTAGAAAAAAAATGTATATACCTTCAATTTTCAGCCACGTCAAGCTTTGAACCACCAGAAGAAAAAATCTTTCAATAAATTTGCACGTCAGTCTAGAGGTATTGCAAATGTTCACACGCATGATTTTCTGAGTGCACAGAGAAAACTCAGATTTTGATTTGTTGTTCCCAAATTCTCCACGGGTTGTAGCACCAATTTCGTTTTTTTTTTTTCAAAGTAAGCGAAGTTCTTAGGGTGAATTATTTTATCATTTGGCATGTTAATTGTTAAGCCCCAACCTTTTTTTTTTTTTTCAATTATCTCTTTAAGCTTTAGCCCCAACTTGGACTTGACAGTCCCTTGCGTCAAGCCCAAACAATTTCTGGAATAAGATAAGTTTTAAAGGAATTATTTGCTTAGCCCCGACCAGGTTTTTTTTTGTCAAATTCTTGTCAAGCCCTACGCGCGAGCTGTTTTTTTTTCGTCCCAATTTTCTGTCAATTATCCGTAGTCCCGAACTTCTTTTTTGTACAATTCCCTTCAGAATTCAGCCCCAAACTAATTAATTTGGGGCTTAGAAAAAAAATACGTTTCATATAAATTGCGTAGCCCCAGCCACGTTATTTTTTCTGACTCCTGATTCTGATTTCTATATTTTAATCAATTTTAAGAACCGCCTGTGGGGGGTCTTTAGCCCCTATAGCCACCCCCCTGGATCCGCCACTGAACACTGTTGTCAAAAAAGGATACTTTTTCGACAGACTGCACTCATACCAACCAAAGATAATTCAGTTATGCTGATTTGAATGGTGATAATCATTTTTCTGAATTGTTATCAGATAAGTCAATAATAATCGTTAACGAATTCATTGATTGAGGAGTGCTTTTTGATGGTAAATTGACTTTTGATAAACCTTTTGATAAACCTTTTGATAAAAATTTTGATAAACCGGTTAGTATCGAAAGCCAGCTCAACACTTGGTTTTTTGAAAACAAATTCTTTGGAGTGCAGTGGTCCATAGCCATACACTTTGAAAGCCTTGTTTTGTTCCTTAGTTCGCCCTATTTTTGAATATTGCTGTATTTTATGGAACTCTTCAACTGCCAAAAACATCAATACAATTGAAAAAGTTCCAGAAATAATTTTTCCAATTTGCTCTTCGTCGTTTTTTTGAAAATTATCGTAATTACCGGAAATGTTTATCGCTAGGCTTGCAATCTTTAGAAATAAGATGTAAAATGTACTGTGTCATGTTCTTTTGTGACGTTTTTTGTTCAACCATTGATTGTAAGAATTTATTGCTTCATTTCAATATTTATGCACCTCAGAGGTCATTAAGATCAAGACCCTTTTTAGTGGGAACCTACCTATAGTTTACGTGACCCAATAACTTGCTCCATTAAAATATTTAACTTTAATTATGATGCTAATTTTGATTTAATTATGTCTCGGAATGCTTTCAAATGTAAATTAATTGCATCCTTGAGTTCTCTGTAATTATTTTATGTACATAATGTACATACATAGGTATACTTAGGTTAAGATAATTATATAAATATCTGTGGATGTATAATTGCATATAAATAAACAATAAACAATTTTCATCTTTAAAGTTGTCAACGGCTATGCTATCATGATATTTTTCTCCAAGAAAATTTGTACGCAATCTAAAAGTACAAATATTCTTCTTTAAATAAATAAAATAAATATAAATTGGGTGGCGTAACAGCTCGCGAAGAAGCAGGACCTAGTGATTAACAACTCTCAACCATTCCAGTGTGCGCGTGTCGATAGGAATGAAAGGGACCTACAATTTTATGCCGAATCCGAACGTCTAGATGAGAAGCACTTATTCATGACAAGTGATGCTCTTGGAGGATTTGTCAATTCCTAGCAAGAGGCAGTAGCGCTGAAAAAAAACTTTTTAGTTTTTATGTGGACGAGGCTGAGAAGTGAACCCAGACCTCCAGCGTGACAGTCCAACGAACTAACCATTACGCTACGGGCTATTACATTCTTCTTCAAAACTCAATTTAAATCTTTCAAATCCATTCATTAGTTTTCGAGAAATCTTTAATTTATTATTTTTAGTTTTCGCCCGATCTTACAAATTCCTAAATAATTCACCGGTGGAAAGAGTCTACAAAATCAAAACTCTCACTAACCGAGAGTAGTTGTTAAAAACCCTTTTTTTAAAGGTTAAAAGTTATTTTTGAACTCTATAGCTGATGCATATTTGAGTACCTAGCTACCATTTTATTTTAAGTGCATGCAATTTTAAACAAATGCGATAACGCGTACACTTCGTTACACACACAATAATTTAATATTAATTTATTAGTTCATGGTTAATTCAAAACAAAATGCGAGAATGGTGTTTGTCTGTCAATACTACTGTATGTAGTCTATAGGGTCAGCATTTGGGGTTATAACCTGTGCAAACATAGGTACACTCATTATTCATAGTATAAAGCGTTGGGTTTTTAATAAAATTTGAATAGCAAATTAGGGTTTGGTTTTCAGTTTTTTTTTTTTACTGTTTGCCATTGCCGGAAACCTCGCCGGAATATGTGTTTTTGTTATCGTCGTCGTCATTTACAAACAAAAATAACCCACCTCTAGACGAAATGCTTAGATCTAAGTTTTAAGTATAATCCAATTTTGAAAGTCAATTTTTAGAATTTGAGGATAATTGATTCAAGAGAATATATTTTAGGATAAAAGTGAACTGGCATTTTTGAAGTAGTTTTTTTTCTTGTGTTGTATTTTATTTTATTTTTTTTAAAGAAAGTGTTATGTATTATGCGTATCCCCACTTCCCCAGCAGGTATAGGAAATAAACGATGAAGAAGGACAGCCATTCGATTTATGGATGTTTAATATGTGCGTATGTAAATTACAAGTTGTTTTGTCCCTATATAGAAGGCAAAAAAGATTAATTAAAGTGTATAAAATAATGGATTCAATCGTGACAGACAATAGAATTTACAATATCGCATTGGTTTTTATGTAAACTCTCGTTAAATTGTTTCCGAAATTTCTTCGGATGTATAGACTAGGATTAGACATATGTATTGGATATAGCTGTTTTGAATAATTGAATGACCATGACTTCGAAAAATCTCAGGGTTTAAAAATTGCAGACAGCCGACCTGAATGTAGGTACGTACCTACATACCTACTGAAAGCTACGTCCTAAATTGTTAAATAAAAGGTATAATAGTAAAAATAAATAAGTGGTACACAGTACACATATCTAAGGTATTATCAGGCACAGCTTGTCAAATTTCAAGATGGCTGCCCGTTGTGTAAGTACACAGTAAACAAAAACAAATATTGGCTGCCCCTTGTTTAAGTACACAGTAAACAAAAACAGATTTGTGGTGATGGTTTGAAATTAAATTTTTTTACTCTTGATTTTGACAACAAGCGCAGAACTGAACAAAAATGAAAACGCTAGTGATATTACCTATAATATATGTATCTGGGTATGCATATACTTCAGAAAAAGATTGCTATATTATTTAAGCAGACAGAATTAAGTTTATTAGTTGCAGCTGATTTTTGACGTGAAAGGAAACCAAAAGATATTAACACTACAAGTAGTCCTGTTGAAAAGGTAAAAACGAATACGTTCTTCTTCCAGCACATAGTGGTCCGCGTTACCTAGAGAAAGTGCATCAAAATTACAACTTATCTGAAAATAGGAAACTTGGTGCCATCAACTCCCTGATTACATATGGTTTCGTCTGACGTCCAGGTGGCCCCAAAACCCAGAAAGACGTGCCCGAAAACGCGTTTTTTTTAGTGTTTTTAGACTTTTGGCAAACCACCTGATATTGTTCGCATCCGAAAGACCTCGAGTGCGATTATGTACATAAGAAACGTCTAAGAAGCCCTTAAACCTCCGACAGACGTCACCGAAAACGCTATTTTTTTAAAGTTGTTGGTCAAAAAAGAAACCACTTGAAATTTTGTTATACCCCCTGAGTGCGAATATCTACATAACAGACGTCTAAGTGGTCCCAAATCCTCCGACAGACACTATTAAAGTCGCGGATTTTTTAAAGAATTTTATAGTAGTGGTATTTTGGAGGCAACCACTTCAATTGTATTCCAATTGAAAGGTTTTGACCACAAAAATATTAATATGTAGGTGACACAAAACCGATAAGAGTCGCGTTATAATTCGCAGATGCTTTTATTTATTTTTTAATTCTATTCTAGTGGTAGCTTCTTCAAATGTTTACCAATTTAAAAAAAAGGGTTCGACTCAAGAAAATATTAATAACTGAAGTTTTGAGTTACGCCAAGCTGTTGAAAATCACGATAATACGCGGATGTAATTATTAATTTAGCAATTGGATTATAGATAAAATCTCTTAAAGTGTAACTCAATTTAAAGGTCTTGACTCTCTGAGCTGGAAAATGTAACTAACAGACTTTTTAAGTTGTGCTAAACTGTTTAAATCCACGAAGAAGTGGCGTAGGAATATCATTGTTGCTTTTCATTCAATTATACTGGTAATTAATTGAAATGTGTCGCTGTTTACTAGCCAAAAACAAATTACAAATTAAATACGCCAAAAATAATTATTGAAAAACATAGGTAACATTTACAGTGCCATGTCATACCATTTATAAAGCCGCAAATTTCTTTTATTATTTTGTTTTTAAATGAATTTGTTTTAGTGAACAGTTTTTGAAAAATAAATTTTTTGTTTTCAAAATGGTTGTAAGACATTTATTTAAAATAAATAGAACGGCCTCTCATTAAAGAAAAGAAAAAATGAAGAAATAACAAATGAATCATAACCAACGGGATGCTTAAATTATCATTAAGCCGTTTTCTTCTTAGTCTTATGATAAAGTTGGCTTATTTAATTTTTAATATTTTGAAAAATAAAAACTCTAGAAACACCTGGTTTTCAGCGTTTTGTTCGACTTAGAATTGATGAGAAATTTGAAAACAAAAAGGGTACTAAATTAAGAAAAAAATTGAAAACAAAAATTGGGTTGAATAGTTAAAAAAAAAAATACCAAATTTTTAAAAACTGTTTACCTACACAACTTTATTTAAAAATAAAATAAAAGAAATGATTTCTGGCTTTACAAAAAAGTCCATATAACATGGCTTTGTAAGTGTTATCGTTGTTTTCTTTTTTTAATAAATGTGTTCATGTTTATGTCTAATAAACGTGGGGAATAGAACAATAGATGGATGGAAACAGTAGATAAATGGAAACAATCAGTTGCAAATGAGTATATCGCAGCGTTGGAAAGCAACATCTCCCAACAACTAGTCCCTTCCGTTCCGTATCTAAGTTTTTCTAAAATCGACGATACTATTGCAACTTTGATACCAACTTCCTGTATGTCGAATAATATAAGAACTAACTTTCGAGAAAAATGGTTTGACAAGGAGTGCTCAGAGGCAAGACAAAAATCATTCGCTTGGTTAAGGCTTCTCAGAAAGTACCCTCAAAATCACCTTATCAAGCGGGAGTACCTGACGTTGAACAAACTTCTAAAATCTCTGCTGAAATCAAAGCGTCAAGTCTACTTCGAAAACATCGCGCAGGACCTATCAAGTTGCAGGGATGCGTCTCAGTTTTGGAGAAAAGTTTGCTTTATCAACAACGAAAACAAATGGCACCAATCTTCTCTACCGCTTAATATGGAAGACTTAAAGGATCATTTCGAAAACATCACAAAAGACAAGTTTTGTACTACCTTTCAATTTGCTATCCCTTTTCAAGCAAATGAAGTCCTGGACGCTTCATTCAGCATTTCAGAGGTGAAAACAGTTTTGGACGAACTCAAAAGCAACAAAGCACCTGGCTCCAACGGTATTCCATCAGAATTTTACAAATTCAGTCCCCCAGTACTGGTAGAAAATCTTACTTTAGCGCTGAACTATGCCTATGATCATGGCTGTATGCCAAGCTATTTTAAAGAATCCATCGTGACACCGATATTCAAAAAAGGTGATCGCACAGTCTCCGCGATCTATAGAGGAATATCTTTGTTGAACACATCAATGAAAATTCTCACAAAGATACTCTACAAAAGACTTTACAATTGGGTACAAACAAACAATCTCTTGCGTGAATCCCAAGCTTTTGCTGTACAGCAAACCACATTCTCATGCTCGACATGGGACTGCCTCCTGTATTCATCTCAACGCTGAAAATGCAGGTGGACTACATATTGAAAACGGCAAACATGGAGGAGAACAGACTTCCCAGAAGACTCACTATGGTTATCTTAAGAAAAAAATTGTCCTGGTTCGACAAATAGCGTAATTTGGCTACCTACTGCGGCCGTCAACTCATCCTCGATGAAAACATAGCTCAATGGAAAGCTGATCTCTATGATCTGATCAGTGCAGTAGATGTAAAGAAAAGAGATGAGATTGTTGTAAGAGCGAGACAATCAACAAATAGGCTCATATACGCAAGGCTTGACTACAACCTGTCAACCAAAAGCTATTTCAAAGGAGAGTACTCAACCGCCCTCATGCCACTCGTTTTAAAAACAAGAGGAGAGTTGCTGTCACTTAACTTTATGCCACATAGAGACGATCGTCCAGAAATCTGCAGTCTATGCAACAAGGGAGCAAGAAAGGACATCCATCACTTTCTCGGCATGTGTCCTATTTTAAGGGAAACTCGGAAAAAGTTTACTTAGTGAAGATGAGATGTCTGGTGTACTAAACGGAGCGGATTGGAAATCCTTGTTTGTGAAGCTGGCGCTATATTATAGAAATCGAATTATGGAGGAACTATTTTGATAACATACAAAAAAAATCAAACAAAAAAAATATATGTATAACTTTCTATAAACTTTATGTTTTAATTGTCAACTGGCAGACGGCTAAGGCCATGCTCAAAAATGAATGTTTATTACTTATTAATATTTTGTAAAACTTAAAGAAAAATAAATCATTTATTAATCTAATCAAATCTAGAACAACAGACTCTCTGACCAATAGGAATCGCTTCTTGGTTTCTTTTTGATAAAAAGGGTTTTCCAATAAGAGGTGTTATTTTGAATAGCCCACTGTTTCGGTAGTTGTCACTTTTGAAGCTGTATTTTTTTTTTTTGACATTTGACAAGTAGACATTACGCCATTAATAAAAATGGAACGATACACGCTTCAACAACGCATTTAAATTATTAAAATTCAATATAAAAATTGTGAAAATTTGGGAGCGACGCGTCGGTTCGTAAAACTAAAACATTTTTTGGTCTTCGTGAAGCACCTAGTCGGACCGCAATTCAGAAATTGGTGGACAAATTTGAGCTTTTGGTGATGTGAAGAATAAAACCCGTGCACGTCACTGAAGAACAACTGAGAATATTGCTGGTTTAGCACAAAGTGTTGAAGAAAACCCAGGTTTCTCCAATCCTCGTCGTTCTTTGGAATTGGGCATTCCACAAACGTCACTACTACACCGTATTTTGCATAAAGACCGGTCTTAAGGGAAGGCTTATAAAGTTCAGTAAACACAAGAACTCAAGCCGGTGGACCATCAACAACGTCGCCGTCGTGTCTTTGCTGATTGAGTACTTGAAATGCATGAAAATGATCCGGAATTTCATTGAAAAATCATCTTGACTGATGAGGCCCATTTCCACCTCGTTGGCTACGTCAACAAGCAAAATTGTCGCATGTGGGGCTCGGAAATCTCAAGATTTATTGTTGAAAAGCAACGAGAAATTGTTGGGTGCGGCTTATGGTCCAGCGGGGTCATTGGACCTTATTTTTTCGAAAATGAGGCTGGAGCAACAGCTACGGTGGTGAATGGATTGCGCTATCGAGAGATGATTAAAACAGAGTGTTATGCCTGAAATTGGATGGTATTGATCTGGACAACGTTAACTTTCAACAAGACAGCGCTACGTGCCACACAAGCAACGAAACCATCGATCTCTTATGGGAAAAGTTTCCGGACCGTCTTATCTCTCGAAGAGGTGATCACAGTTGGCCACCGAGATCTTGTGATTTAACATCTTGCGACTTCTTCCTTTGGAACCACGTGATAGATAAGGGGTACGCCAACAGATCTACGTCGATTCAAGACCTCAAAAATGGAATTCGTTAAGCTATTGAGGGTATACAGCAGCCAATTTTTTTATTTGATAATGGAAAATTTCATGAAAAGGTATTGTTATGTAAGCGCAGCCGTGGCGGCCATTTGGCTGATTTTCTTTTCCATTATTAATAGCATACTTTCCTCTTTACATTGAAATAAACATGCGATAATTTATCTTATTTTTTCACATAATGCCCTTTTTCTTTGAATATCAAAAATTGGAAAACCCTTTACAACATCTTATATCTCGGTATGGGCCTTATTTGAAGGGTAATTGAAAGAAAAGTAAAAGTAGTAAGTTCCGCAAGAAACTCTGTCTGCTTGATTGTAAAAAAACGTATTAAATTAGAAAATTATATAATTTGCATGCTTGTTAATGATTATATTGATTTCGTTGATTCTTATCGTTTTAACGGGTGGATTTAGAAGCTTAATTTCAGAAATGATAGTTATAATTGATTTGCGATTTTATGATGAAAAATGTAAAACTCTAATTTACCGTTATAAGGAATAAATTACACTGTTACGATTCCAGCTATCGACTCATTACTCTTGAGAATTACACTCCAATTCACTCGTTTAATTACAGATTTTTTTCAATAAACTTTTTAACGATTTCTCCATAACCTTTTATAACTATGACTAATCTAATTATAGAATTTATTAAGTGTAATATGGACATTAAGGTCCAGGAAGAATTTTAAATCCTTCTAAAAAATTGTTTGTCTTATGGCTCTTTGAACAATTTAAGTCACAAAATCGACCTTATTTTTGTGTCATTCGTTTAAACAAACCTTTAAAAACAACCTAGTAGCCCATAAAATCGTTAAAATGAGTATGCACAAAATCAAATAATAAACATTTAAAGACATTTTCTCATAAATTTAACAATTTTGCCAAAATGAAATGTTCTAACCGAAGAGAATAATGCTCAAATTCGAGACTATCAGGACGATGGTCATATCAGTCGCTGTGAAGGTCACAACATTGGAATTACTTATTCCTTATTGCAGCTTCCTTCGATATAGTGAAAACATTGAAAAAACAACAAACCGCTAGCGAACAAGGCTACAACACAAACAATGAGATCTGTACCAGCCTGATTTCGGAGGATCTTTTTTAGTTTTCAGATGATTAAAATGTGTGGCTTCCCGGACAATCTGATAAAAAGCATTTTTGGTGGCTTTAACTACGGTTTTACCATTGGCTTTTTGTTTGTATTTTCGGATACAACTTCGTTAATAAAAGATGCCCAGAACCAAACCCACTTTTTTTTAGTTTAAATACAAACAAATTACCTAAAGAATATTGAAAATACGTTTTACAAAATAAGCCTCTCCGAATCGAAATGACAAAACTTAAACAATTTGTGAGTTGTGACCTGCTCTGAAGGAGATCACAATTTCGATTATTTTTATGACTGTCACAAGTTGTGACTATGTGGGGGAGAATACAGTAAGTTGTGATGTATCAGTGATGTTGGGGAGAATCGGGCTGTTAAAATACTTTCATAAAGACAACAAGTATCCTCATTTGTCGAAAAGCAGTATAGGAATACGCCAATTGTATTTGTGTTTTGATTAAGAATACAAGGAACACCAAAATGCAAAGAAAATTCTTCCAATAATTTGTATTTCATCTGGATTGACCGTGTCAATTTAATTAATGTTTTAGTGCAGTATGAGTTGCTTTGTTTTCATTTGTTTTGTTGTCTCAAAAATTGGTTCCATTCAATCTAAATACATCTATTATTTTAAACTTTCGAGGTCTATATTAGCTCTTCCTCTTTAGCATTACCACGCTTGTTTTTGATCTTCAAAGATTTAAATATTTTACTGTAAATAATACCTAATTAAGTTAATAAATATTTTAAGAAAATAAAAAGAAAAACCGCCACAATTTTAAGAAACAAACAAAACACCACAAAACAACCTAAAAACAAAAACCACAATTCTAAATACAAAAAATTTATTTCTTTTCTTTATTTTTCTTTTTAGATCGTTGGAGTGAAACAAATTCTAGTGCGACCGATTGGCCAATTCGGAAAAGATAGATCGTTGTCGCAAAGTTCCGATACTTCAAATACCACAACAGCAGCAATAACAGCACCACCAACAACAACTCCAACTACTCCTACAATAACGAATGCAATCACACTAGTTCCGTCATCGCCCTTATTGGGGGATGTTCCACAAAATATAAATGGACCACCGACAAGTGCCGATCTGCCAATAGCTATTGCACAAGCTGCCGGAAAGCCTCTTAGTGAGGCGATAAAAGAGGTTAGTTTTTTGTATTTGTTTGTGTATTCATACATTTTTATGTAGTTACTCAAAACCAACCTATTGTATTGCTCACTCGTATATTTTAAATCGTTTTTTATTTTTCTTGAAGTTGATAAATATGCATGTACCTAATTCTATTTTTAGAATTTCTATTCATTGGGTAGAAAGCAGCATAAATGAATGGTCGTATTAAAAAAAATACAGTCTGTTTCAAAAGAAAGTTTACACCGCAAATATTTTGAATCATTTCCAAATTGAATTTTTTAAATAACAAAAAATCATCTCACAATTTGATTCCGAAATATTCAGGGTTTCAATAATTTGGAGAGAGACGATTTTTTTGGTTTACTGAAATCGACATTCATACATTAATAGCGATATTGTTTTTTTAAGCATCATTTCTATAGGAAGCAGCAGGATCTATACAACTATCATGGTCCAAGTTGACGGTGGTGACGCCTATTGGTTGAACAACTTACTTTGCTACCTGGTATGTCAAGTCAAAAAGAACACTAGCGCCGCCACCGTATCCACATCGCTTAGAACGCTTTCACACAAGGAAACTGAGTTGCCGGCAACTGGGAGTTTGAAGGCGAAAAGGGCAAATCTCCCCGGTCAACGTTTGAGGAGATTTTTATCACATTCCTTCTCACACTGTCCGTAATGTGCGTTCAGCTAATAGACTTTATATGGAAACAAACAAAAATATCCGGCAATTTTGTTTCTTTGTGTGAAAACTACAAGGCAATTAAAGGAAAACGTCAAAAAAATCTCCACCAACTGGTTTCCCTGTGTGAATGGGGGTCTTAGCCAAAAGCAGACTCATGATATTATTATAGGTTTTATATACAAAGCTAAAACTGAAATTTCGTTATAGAGTCCCTTTACAATAATAACGTCAAAAAGTAGCCGCACTCTGTCAAAGTGACATATGAAAGTTGGTGAGAACTTCAAATTCGGAAACGTGCAAACTGTCCAATTTATGAGAAACACACATCACAAAGTTTTCAAAAATCTCAGAAAAAAAGCAAACTAACCAAATACAACACACACACATACACACTATCTCAAAAGAAATAAAACTATATTATAATCATCATTGCAGTGTGCTTAATGTCGATTAGATAATGAATGGTTTCCATTTCATGAAAAAGATAAGTGACAATATTGTAGCAAACGTATAACCCAACAGGTTGTTCTTTGATAAATCTTATCATTTTTACGACTTTATTATTAAATTAAATTATATGAGTCTTGTACCTCCTCCTCCTCCGCCTTTGCGTGTTAATTTTTTTTTTTTTTTTGGAACGATAAAGTTACGAGTTTATATGCAACAAAGAGGCGCGAAATCAATCATTTTATGTGTATATGTATACAAAATCATTGCCATTTCTTCGAATTAGATAGTTGATGCAAATTATTTTGTTGCAGAATCTGGTCAAAAAAGTTATAAATGCAGTTAATTAAAAAAAAATAAAAAAATACAAAGGCATTAGTGGAAAATTATTGTTGTTATTATTAATTGTTAATTCAATATTTGTTTTCAACTACCAAAATGTTTATCATTGCAATAATGACTTATAGCGATAAGCTAGTTACACAGATAAATTTATACATTTTTAAAAAGATGAATGTACATCTCAAAAACTAACTTGTCGTTTTGATGAATGACAGATGCGAATTTAATAGATTTACCCTAATGTGAGGGTTTAGTAGTCTTGAATTTAGGTTGTCTGTCTAGTGTCTAGTCTAATGAAAATATTATGGGGCATGTTCATAGTGGCCGATAAAACCCAGGTTTTACTTTACAGTTTAAGACAATTTTGGCTCAATGTATACAGACCGATTTTACTTACAAAATGTAGGTTTAATATTTGTATAAGATTATTTTAGAGTAAGAGTTCAGGGCCGCCAGACATACGTCATTTTATCAAAGCTAAGATTTTTTCTGCCAACAGATACTATGGTAGCTAAGAACAAATGGATACTACGAATCTTCAATCCGGGTGCAATTAAGAGGTAGCGAGTGTTAAAGTTGCATTCAAATGTTGCAACATTGCGTTCTTTTATCAAAGCTGAATTTTTGATATGTGTTAGCGAATGGTGTCATTTAATTTAATCGTGCCATGTAGATGCCTGGCAAGTGTCAAATAAAGTAAATGACACCATCCCCTAAGAAATATCAAAAATTCAGCTTTGATAAAATAACGCAATGTTGCAACTTTAACACTCGCTACCTCTTAATTGCACCCGGATTGAAGATTCTTAGTATCCATTTGTTCTTAGCTACTATAGTATCTGTTCGCAGAAAAAATCTTAGCTTTGATAAAATTACGTATGTCTGGCGGCCCTGGGCTCTTAGTCTATTAACTTGTTATACTATATTCCAATAAGAGGTGTAGTTTTGATATTCAAAGAAAAATGGCATTTCTTGAGATAAATGATCGGATGTTAATTTCAATGTAAAGAGGAGAGTATGCCATTAATAATGGAAAACAATATCAGCCAAATGGCCGCCACGGCTACGCTTTCACAACAATATCCTTTTCATGAAATTCTGCATCACCAAATCGCACAGTGGCTGCTGTATGCCGTCAATAGCTTCACGAACCCATCTTTTAGGTCTTGAATCGACGATGGGCTGTTGGCGTAGACCTTATCTTGACGTGGCCCCAAAGGAAGAAGACGCAAGATGTTAAATCACAAGATCTCGGTGGCCAATTGTGATCACTTTTTCGAGAGATATCACGGTCCGGAAACTTCTCCCGTAAAGGATCGATGATTTCGTTGCTTGTGTGGCGCACGTAGTGCCGTCTTGTTGAAAGTAAACGTTGTCCAGATCAATACCATCCAATTTCACGCATACAAAATTATTAATCATCTCTCGATAGCACAATCTATTCACCGTAGCTGTTGCTCCAGCCTCATTTTCGAAAAAGTTAGGTCCAATGACCCCGCCGCCGGACCATAAACCGCACCAAACAGTTACTCGTTGAGAATGGAGAGGCTTTTCAACAATAAAGCTTGGGTTTTCCGAGCCCCAGATGCGACAATTTTGCTTGTTGACGTAGCCACCGAGTTGGAAATGCGGGCCTTATCAGTCAAGATGATTTTTCGAAGAAATTCCGCATGAATTTTGTATAGTGAATTTAATTAATTTCAATGCATTGTTGAAGCGTGTATCGTTCCATTTTTATTAATGGCGTAGTTTCTACTGGTCAAATGTCAAAAAATTACAGCTTCAAATGTGACAACTACCTAAATAGCGGGCTATTCAAAATAACACCTCTTATTGGAAAACCCTTTACACAAATAACTTCAAATATTTTGAAATGATAAACTTTAAATCATAGAATCGACGTCTAAAAATTCAACTAAACCTAGGTTTAACTTAGACACAGCTTAAAAATGACTATGAATACGCTCCTATGTCTTTTAATTGAAATGGGTCGAGGGATAATGTTAAAAGCCATAATACTTTCCTTTCTGACATTTAAATAGTATTTGGTAACTTGGAAGGAGTTTTTTTTTTTCAATTTTTAAATTTGATCTAGAATTAAATTCAAAGATATAATATGACAAATTATCTTTTCGCAATTTGTATTATTTTTTTTGGTTGATTGACTTTTTGAAGTGTTTTATTTGGCATTCAGTTGTTTTGCATTTTTTCTTATTAATTGGAAGTCAAAAAAGCCCTAATGTCAAATAAAAAAAAGACTGGATCTCACAAGCTTGCTCTCGTAGCTAACAAATTTAACGTAGCTTGGAGTTGACAATGTGCATATGTATTGGTTCGATAAAAAAAAATATCATTAAAAAAAACGTTGTAAAAATCAAGATTATTTTTGTACCCCACTTTATCAAACCTGTTTGACAAATATGTTCACATTTGATTGTGTGTAATCTCTGTTTGACAAAAACATACATTTTGTTTTATACTGTTGAGTGTTTGACATCAAACAGGTTTGAATAATGTGTACCCCGCTTTAATCCATGATTATTGATACTGGGAAATCGTTGAATGTGTCTGTTGTTGATCAAATTGTTTTCAAAAAATCCAAAGTATGAGTTCCTAATCATGGTTAGTGACAGTCACATACTAAATTTGGCGCAGGGTCAAAAGTCCATAATGGACTTTTGTCCCAATTATGGGGGTCAAAAGTCCATAAATCAATTGTGAACTTTTGACCAATTCCGATGGGCCAAAAGTCCACATATAAATCTTGTGGACTTCTGGCCCATTGATTGTGGATTTGTGACCCACTTCAGTGGACCACTTTATAGATAGTTTTTTTTTTAACAAAACTGCTTTGGGGTGACCGCTTTGCGGGTTTAAGGATTTGAACTCCCTTTTCGGGTCTTCTGCCCCGCTCACGCGACTTCGTCGCTCCACTTAGGCGCCTATGTTGTCAGTTGGTGTGCTTTGGCGCAGGATCAACAGTCCATAAATCAATTGTGGACTTTTGAACCACCCCGATGGGCCAAAAGTTCAAACAAAAATCTTGTGGACTTCTCCCCCATTCATTCTGACCGACTTCAGTGGACCACTTTATAGATAGTGTTCTTTAACAAGAGTGCTTTGGGTGGCATCGCGGGTTCTACTAACTGGCTGAACACAATAACGACGTAACCGCATTTGCAATCAGTGCTGCAGTATTTGTCAAAATATTGAATAGACACAAATTCAATGTTGCGAACACAATGCGTCGCAGCTGCTATCGCATCATCGCATTGTATCGTATCGCACAAGTTGGTCAACTTTTAACTTTTGCTGCACGCTTTCACATTCTCAATAGGAAGAAAAAAAAGAAAACAATTTACTGCGAGAAAAAAAATAATTTCTGTTTTCAGCGTTTTTGTGTTGTATATGGTTATAAAAAAAGTGAAACAATTATTAACCAATAAATAAGTGGCATATATTTTGGAATTTATCAACAAAAATTACATTGAAAATAGATTGTACGACATTTTTTGACAACTGTTCTACTTGCAACTGCAGTTCTTGTTGCAGCACTCTATTGTGTTCAGCCAGTAAGGATTTTAACTCCCTTTCAGTGCTGTCGTTTCACGAATTCCGAGAGAAACACTTTTAGTAAAATTTGGGGAGCGTTTTGGGAAGTTGGGGAGCCTCGTTTAAAGGCTCTCCCAAACTGACTCAAAAGTGGCGGGGAGCAGAGATGTGTGAAATCAGGATTTAAAAATATTTGTAAACTGCAAAATACGTTTTTCATCAAATTTTCCATGTGGAGACTTGGGGAGCGTTTCGAGACATGGGTAGCACAGTAGTCCTTTCCGCAGTAAAGGAGCCCAATGCTACTATAGTAGCTATTCTGACAGCACTGCTCCCTTTATGGTTCCTATCTCACGCTCCCGCGACTCCATCGCTCCGCTTAGGGTATGCTCATGCTCAGTCGTCTGGCAGGCGCCTATTTTGTCAGTCGATCTGTTATCAAAGTTTTTTGTATTAAACAGTAGCTTTGGTGGCATGCTTGGCGGGTTTAAGGATTTTAACTCCGTTTTCGGGTCATCTATCCCGCTCACGCGACTCCGTCGCTCCGCTAAGGGTATATGCTCAATCGCCAGGCAGGCGCCTATATTGTCAGTTGGTGTGCTTTAAGTTTATGTGTATTAAAGAGTACTAGTATCGCCCAGTGGTCGAAATTCGACCATTCTCGATAAATTTGTCAACCCGCTTATATCCCACCATAACCTACCTACTACACATCCAAGTGCACACTGCTTACATTTTGACGACTGTATTCTCCTCAGTAATGTCAAAATTTAGACATGGGATCAAATTTAACGCACCTTTAACGCACAATTGACTCACGGCCTTAGTTTAAATAAACAGTTTCGTTTGATTTTTTTTATAAATGTTTATCAAAATTGGAGAAGCTGGACTGCCCATTGGAATTTCGTTAGGCTAGGCGCATATTGCGCCTCGTCCGAAGCGTTTGACGTGACCTCACGAGTGTCGGACGACACGATTATAGAAACGTGTCATGCCGTTCTCCGCATATTGATTCGAGTGTTTCGTGTCAAAATATATATGTATTAATTGAAGCAAAAATCGTCTGACATATTTGACATATTGATACTTTAAAAAAAAACAAGTTATTTCTAAAAAAAGCAAACGATTTTTTAATTTTACAATTAACGACAGTTTATTATATAACTTTTTGACTAAAAAAAAAAAAACACGCGCCGGTCTCACAAGGAAAACTGTGTTTCGATCACTGTGTCACGCGATTTTCGTAAAACGCGCGTTAGGTCATGTCATGTCGTGTCGCTTTATCAATATGCGTTTGTTCTATTGATTTATATTGTTTACAAAAACTAATGCTGTGCTGTTTCGCGTCACTCGCGCCGAACGCGTTTCAATATGCGCCTAGCCTTAGTTTGTTGATAAATTACTTTATCGAATTCCAAATAATTGTTATCTATAACGCAGAATTGCAAAATTTCTAAGAACTTAGACTTCGGAATAGAAGTGTATTCTTTAATGATGCCTAGTGTCTTTTGATGTTATATCATTATTCACAAATGTTCCTGTTCCATTGGCATTAGAATTGGTAGAAAAGTGTTGGGACATCATTAAAGAAAACACTTCAATTCCTAAGTCTAAGTTCTTAGAAATTTTGCGATTCTGCGCTATAGATAACAATTATTTAGATTTAGATAAAGTAGTTTATCAACAAACTAACGGAGTTCCAATGGGCAGTCCTGCTTTTCTCCAATTTTAGCAGATAAAATACAATTAGTCTGAAGTGGATATCTTTTTTCTTTTGGAGACGAATGACAATTTACAGTTCCTTTTTAAATTGCTGTAGGTAAAAAAAAAACAGTTAACTGAATTTGTAAGAAAACCTTTTTAGCACGTAAGGACAACATTATCTGTAAAATAAAATTCACCCGAAGTCGATCTGTATTTGTTCTCGAAATTGGTAGACCATAGACGAAAAAAGTATCCCGAATGTACATACGATAAAGACTAGAAAAATATAAGATTATTGTTGTACTTCCACAAACACATCAATAAGAAACTGAAACCTATACCTAAAATATTGTTTCCGTCAAAAAATCAAAACAAAAATTAGTAACCACCAAACTCCTGACATATGAACCATTATTTCTCCAAAGGTAAATGATCATATTTCCATTCTTAGACTATTATGTGTTGTGTTTAACTGTAAGAACCTGAATTATTGGCGAACCTAAGATACATCAAAACACAGCGTGTAGGTTGGGTCAGAAAAAAACAAAACAAATTTTAAAATTGGGAGGTTATTTTGGATATTTGCCATTTCGGGTTTATTTTGATATCCATATAGGAAACCATTCATTCTTGTGATAAAATTGTATAGTCGTCATGAGTATGTAGACAATAAAAAGATTATATTCCAGGCACCTTGACTTTTAAAATGTTTCCCATCAATTTGAACTAAATATAATAAACACTCATTTCCCTTGTGACGACAATAACTACAAAGTACTACTTTGAAAAAAAAAACTACAAAAATTAACGTGTTAAGGCTTGTAGACACAATCCAAGTGCGAGTATACATGTATGTAGAAGCAACACATGTGGTAATTAGTGCCTGCATTTAATTCAGTCATCATCGTATCCTGTTTTAAGAGCCAAAGTTGTAAACTTTAATCATATATAAAGTTGAACAAGTTATTTTTGTTTTTTCTTATAATGACACTAAATGACTTCATAATTGGTATATTTTAAAATTTTGAAATCAATTTGTACGTATCATAACGAAATAATGGTTTTTCTTGTTCTCCTAAGTTAATCTCTCTTGCTAATTAGGGCAAAGAGCTTTTTATATAGATATTTTAATTTTCTATGTCAATTTTAACTCATTGGGAAAAACAAAAAAAGAGTTGCCAGATCATTAAAATAAAAATATCAAGAAAATTTATTTATTTATTTAACCATAGATTATTTTTACAAATATCCTAAGGCTGTTTTTTTTGTAGTCGAAGTTGAGGATTTTATTTTCAACTTGTGAATTTGTTTTTATTCACTCAAAGTTGACGATTTCAACTTTCGATTTTCAACTCTAGAGAGTTGATCAACTTTAGATTTTCTCAACTCCCAGAAAAAGTAGAAGTTGGTTGAGGAAACTTGAGAGTTTACATACAAATATTTTTTTTTCTATGTGTCTTGTGCTTGTCGACTTCAGTTTTTGCAAGCAAAATATTGTTATAATAATGTTCCGATGTAGTCAATTATGGAATAATTGGACACTTACTTCCTTGGAAGTGAATTATGATGGAACTGAACACGACGAGCCATTCTAACATCATAAAAGACACTTAAGAAATGCAGCAAGACCTGAAAGTGGAAACTGGGATGACCATCACTTATTAATCTAAATCAACAACAATGATTTTAAAGGATTCTTTTCGTTGCCGTTGAAGATGATTGAAAATTAAAAATGTTTATGTACATACTCGTATTATGTTTCTTTTAAAATGATTTATTGAATACAAATGAAGCTTTAATATTCATAAAAATATCGAGTTTAGGTTTTTGAAAACAGGTTAGCAGACTTTGAACATATTTTTCCAAACCTTGATTCCTTGACTTCTGAAGTTAACGACTGACAGTTCGCGATTCAGCTCTGCATTCTTTTGTTCTTGTTCAGACCGCACAATATAATGTACATATGTACAAAGTAGGTACCCGTTTCCGTTGAAGAGCCTAACATTATTTTTGCCTTCTAAAATCTCATTTTTTGTTTCTGGGAGCTGGCTTTCTTTCTTCGTTGCTGTTTTTGCTCCGGAAGTTTATAGGAAGTTTTTCTTGAAATTCAATGGGTACGTTCAAAAAACATAAGGGACTTCATATTCAGTCAACTATACATCCAATGAACTTAAATTTGCCTTAAAAAAAACTAACTTTTTTTCTGACATGTCGTATATCAAATTAAAAACTTTTCTTTCAATACCTCATTTAGAAAAAAAGATAATCCTAGACATGGATACCAAATTCCGTCGTTATGTACGGAAAATTTTATTTTAAATTTAATTAACGAGACCGCACAAACAATTTATAAAAAGTTAAACTGATTTTTTATTTCAAAAATGACAGCTTTGACAAGAACACACTTGATTTAAAATTAAGGCAGATATTTCTTGGCTAACCTTCCAGTCACTTTCCAATAAAAGTTCCCTTCATTTAAAGTCAATTTTTTGAAAGCTGGCCAATCACAGACTAGAAATTTGCCTTACTTGCAAGTCTCCTTAGTCATCTGAACGTACCCAATCTCGTACTTCGGCTGGACTTATTTCTTCTCAACCATTTGTTGATATAGGCGATGATTTTTCACAATTCACAATTTATCACAAAAAACATACAAAACTTGAAAAAATGAATTTGATTGGGCCATCACACACTGGCTCAATTTTGAGCTTAACTAAAGCCAGACTTACTTTTCCTTCAATCACACAGCGGCTGAGCAAAGCTGGCTGAAAATTGTGTGTACATGAACCGGCCTTAATTGTATTAGTACTCTCAGTTCGAGAATCAAAAAAAAAAAAATAATTTCCCTTAAAATGTTCAGTTTTGCATAACAGATTTGTTTATTTTGCATAGAAACGAACAACTGTGTATGCATTAGTAATTATACTTTGTTAGTCTGCTCGAAACAAGGATCAAAATTGTAGTCCTTTCATTCCTCACTCTTCACCTCCCTCGCCTACAAATTTGATGGTCGTAAATTGAAATATAATTTAAAAATAACAGTTTTTGTTTTATTTTTCACAAACTTTAGACCCATTTGGAATCCTTAAACAGTGTCTTATTTTTGTGTGATCAAAAAAAATCATATTTCCAAATGCAAATGGCTCAAAATCACGTTTGAAAATGGGCATAAATCCATTTTCGTATGGTTTTCAAAGAAACCAAAATCATGTAAACGCATTTATCTCAAAACTACAAAAATGCAGATGTGCCCTTTTTACTTAGGGCGGCAGCTGATATAATTATTGGAACCCAGGCACTACAATTATTGGCACTCTTTAAAATACAAAAACATGATGTCTTAGTCAATGTTTTATAATTTAATTTTTATGATTTAAGAAAACTTTATTTTAAATTAAAAACAATAAATAAAAATAGTATCTATAAGTAAATAAATATATACAGGGTGTCCCACAGTCACCGGCCTAGACGAAAATTATTAAAAGTCGACAAAATTAAGAGGTTATTTTTTCGTTTTCGCTACCTTTTCGACTTATAATAATTTGTATTATTTTTGATGCCGTTTCTTTTAACTGGATTTAACTTTGCCCAACTGCAGCCAATTTTTGAATTTTTGTTTGTATTTAAACAAGAACAATTAATAGTTTTTACTCACCGTGAAATGCAATTTATTAAAACCCATTTTGTCTGTATTTGTATGCCTTTTTTTTCATTCTTGTATCAGTTTTTTACAAAAAACACGTTATTTAGTATCTTTATTTTATTAAAGCCCAATTTGTAATCCTTAGGCTACCTTATATTTTTTTTTTTAACAAAAAAATCCATCTCAAATTATTAAAACTAAAAAAAGGAAATTGAAGAAAATTTTAATGTTGGATTCTTATTCAAGTATTCAAACTTTACTAAATTTCCTGTTTTCGGTTTAATTTTATTTATAATTTTGAACTTATTCTTTGTCAACAAAATAATATAAGCTGTTGTTTAGAGAACAAATAAGAGTTTCATAAGAAAAGGGTACTTAATAACATGTTTTTGTAAAAAAAAAATTATATCAAAGTCAATATAAATAGCGGGAAGCCCGCTATCGGCATAAAAAAAAGTTGTAGGGCGGGCAAATACTGCTAAATAAATTATATTTTTTAAAGAAAGGGACCAAAATTAGTTTTTAACTCCATTAAAATTCAATTAGTTAAAATAATTGAATTACTTTCATATAGTTCCTACCTAGTTTCACAGGAAACAAACAAATATTATTTTTCATTTCATTGCAAATTTAGTAAATTAAATCAAGTAAAATATGGTGCAGTGCATTAACGGCCACGCAATTAACACCCGCGGGTGTTAGTTACCAAAAAAAAAGGTATTAATCCCCGCGGGTGTTAATTCCTTCTAAAATTAAGAACGAACAACCGCGGGGTTTAATTGCTTTTTCTAGTAGGTTTTTATTCCAATATAAAATGAAAATAAACCCCATCTGGAAGGCACCTATGGTAGCAGTCTGCATTCAAAGTTTTTGTACTTAATTTTAGATTTTAACTTCCTTTTTCAAAGTGTTTTCAAAGTGTTTCTAATCAACAGTGATTTGGGTTATAGTATTTAAGAATCATATATGAATGAAGTGTGGGTCTTAATGCATTGCAATTCCAAAAATCACCTGCGGGTCTTAGTTCTATTTTGTGGTTGGCCTTATTACCAGTTTAAAAAGGAATTAACCCCCGCGGGTGCTATTTCCTTTTTTTTTTTTGGAAATACCACCCGCGAGGCTTTTAATTCCGTAGGCGTTAATGCACTGCACCGTAAAATATATGTATTTTTACAAGGCAAACTCAATTTCTCGTCAACCAATATTAGCATTTAAGACGTTGCTCCCTTTTTTAGAACAAACCTTACAAAAATAAATTGGAAGATACGTTACTTTTAAACTTTTAATATTGTATTCTGGAAGTTTGTTCAAATTGAAATCAATAACGGTTGAATTATACAACTGTAGGAACTCATAAAAGTACAATTATTGGCAGTGACAATTATTGTAGCTGCATAGGATGTAACTATTCGCACTATTTAAAAACGGCTCATTTAATGTATTATTAACACATTAAGAAACTAAATTATTAAAAAAAATTAAAAGGAATCAGTTAAAAACACACTTACAAAATTAAAGGTCCTTAACCAAAACAATGTTAATTTCGAAGATTTTTTAATTTTTTAGCGTGTTTTTACTTTCACTTGTTAAACAGAGTTTAAATGTCTTAATACTTAAAACGCAGATATATGAGAAAATGCTAGAATTCAAAATAAAAAATATATGGACTTATTGGGACACCGGGTTACTGAGAAAATGACTGTTGAATGATGGGGTGCCAATAGTTGGCCAAAAATTTGGGGTGCCAATAATTCTTTACTCACAAGGTAAAGTGGCTTTAGTCGATTTCTTGCATTTTCCAGGAGAAGGATTTTAAACTTCAAAAAATTATTTTAAGAAACCTGTTTTTATTAGGAGGCTGAAATTTAAACCAAATATCAATTATTAGTTACTCTTTTCAAATAATATTCGAGATTTTAAAAATCAGTTAAGATAAATAGTAAATAAGCCAAAAACTTACTTAGGCCTTTTTTCCTTTTGTCTATGCATTTTGAAATTTGTCTTAAGTCACTTAAGCCGTTGTTCCACTTTAATTTCTAGTTTTAATTTATATTCAGGTATACATAAGCCATTTCTCCCTTTTCCAAAACAAAACATTATGTGGCTTGTGTATTTTATTTCCTTTATTATTAAAGGTTAAAAATATTTTGTTCTAAATATAAAAATAGCATGAATTCCAAAAAATCATTACTGCAATGACCAGAAGTCATGAAGTATCATCTGCTTTGCAGCTTCGTCTTCACTTTTTTCCGTCAAATCCGCATAGAAATCCGGCTTTGATTCTGTGCAAAGGTACAGATTTTTGATATGCGTATGATATGGCTCTATAAGATCCCCCTTTTTGTACACACAAGTTTTTTATCAGTGCCTTTGAAATACCGCGAAAAAAACTTAATTTATATTAAATATGGGCCTGAAAGAGCCACATCATGAGAATATAAAATATTTCTAGCTTTACATGGTAGAAATAGGTAAATTCTAGAATTTATCAGGACCCAAAAAGCGAGTTAAATTCCTTGAAACCCAGGCCGCTGAAAAATTCTAAGATTCACAGGTAAACTCTTAAGTTTCCTAAAACATATTAGACTTGAGCCCGTGCCCATTTTTGGGTGTGACAGATAGCAAAAATTCACTGCTATTTTAAGGTAGATCTTAACTATATACATTATATGCTAATATGAAAGTCTGGGCCCTTGATAGGTATCCAATGTTGCCTTTAAAATGCAGTGCAGGAAATTCAAAATTGTATTTAACAAAAGAGCTGAGGATCCAGAAGTGACCATGAGGTCCCAAGTGTTGTCCATAAACCCAAATGGCTGCAAGATATACTCAAGGATTCAATCTATGAGTGCGTCTCGCAGACAATTTGGCTCCACGCATATGCATAGGGCGCTCAGCTCTTTAATTTAATATAGTTTTGAAGTTCCAAGACTTGGTACCCGAGCTTTAAGAAAGAAATGGACCTTCAATTCAGCATAACGTACAAAGGCCCTTACCTCGACACGCCAAAATGTTCATGGTGGCATATAATAAGTAAAGATCTAACTCAAAATAGCAGTAACATTTTGCTATCAATCAGACGCAAAAACAAGTATCTCTGGGCTCTTGGTATATATGTACATAGAGAGATAAAATCAATATAATGTTTTCTTAGATAGATGCATTTTTTTGTAATAATTGAGGGCAATAAAAAGAAGTGAATTTAAAATATAGTTATTTATAAAAGTATATATGTAATTAAAAATAAGTACTCAATCTGGCCAATGCAATGATACAAACACAAAACAAAAACACGGGGACGCCTAAACTCTTAATCAAAGAGTAGTTCGATGCAGGTATACATAATGAAATTTTTCAGCCCCCTCACCTAACCCCGGCTACAAAAAGTCCTGCCAGACGACTGAAATCGAAATCATAATTTTTGTACTTCATCACAGGCACGTTCGTGAACTCAACATTCAGGAAAATTTAGGTAACAACATTAAAGTTGTGTCACTAGTGTTACGCTATAAGACACTTAAAAAATGATTTTTGTAATTTTGTTTGAATGTTTCAAAATTAAGTTTAAGAAAACTGAATAAATATAAGCTTGGTTCAACTACGTTGTTCCAAACAGTTTGCAACAGAAAAGTACAACGTTTTGCTGTTCAATGACGATTTTCTGTTCCAAACTGTTCTAATTTCCTGTTCCGTAAGTCTGTTCCGAACAGTTTATAACAGAATATAACAGGATTTTCTGTACTTGTTTTTTAGGTAGAACAACTTAAAACAGGTTTTCTGTTCTAAATTGTGTGATTGTTGGCTTATGTCGAAGTAAGCCTGTTTTCATTATAAAATTTGGAATATTAGCATTATTGTTTGCACTGCGTAAAACGTCTTATTTGAACTTAAATTAGAGCTTACTTAAGACTTGCTTTTGGTGAAATGGCTTATGTAAGTTAGGCCAATGTTCAGAATGAAAAAGTTAATGTATTACTCTTTCTCCATTTTGTAATAGAGGCTTATGTCTACACACATAAAATAAAAGAAAATAATATAAATTGGAAAAACGGCTTAAGTCAATTTAAATTAACTTTCGAAATGGAAAAATGGCCTAAGTCGAAACAAAATTTAAAAATAGATTTTGGAAAAATGGCCTAATTAGACTTAGTGCTTTTTTTTTTCTTATTATGTAATTTTTATTAAAGATATAATTGAAAAAGGCTTAATTAGACATAAGACAAACAATAATTCCACATATTTGAGGACCTGGAGTTAAGACGTTATTCCAAATGTAGTTTTTATATTTTCATGGAATTAGGTCGTTTTGACAAATTGAAAAAGGGTGTTCCAGACGACATTTAAACAAACCGATAACACAGAAATGTAGCTAATTTTTTATTTTCTTAAATTATTTAAAAAAATGGTTTTTGGCTTAAGTCGACTTAAGCCACTTTACCTTTTTAAGTAAAGAATTGTAGTCGTTACGCTAAATGATTTGCCAGTCTGAAAGAATTGATTTTCTCTTTAAAAATAAAAGATCTATTTGGAAAAAGCGCTTTTGTTTCTAATTTTTTATTTTTTTAGACAAAACATAAGAGTTTAAATTTCATTAAAAAAATGATTCCAATAAAAATAAACATCAATTCTTGGTTCAGAAAAATACATGTGTTATTCCATGCCGAACTGCATATCAGTTGTTTTATTAAATTTTTAATAAACAGACGTGTTTTATTAAAAACAGACGATAACCTAAGCAGGGAAAACCTTGTACATTGCAAAAATTAAGATAAACTGTGATTTCACTGAAATTTATAAGAACAAGAAGTCCTTAGCCCTTCAATACTGTTGTTGGCAACACTTTGAAAAAATCATACTCGTTATAGCGCTCTTAACTCTAATGACCTGGACCCCAAACGAACACCAACGACGACGACGGGGATTTACAAAATAGGTCCCCAACAAGATGCATGTTTTGATGTGCATTCTTTGTGTAAATAATAATTTTAACATTTTTTTTCAATACATATACCTTTCTGTGAGTTTTAACAAAAACGCATTATGAGAAGTGTGAAGGCTAGATGAAAAATCTTACGTATGTCTAATGTCAACAATAAAATTCTCTAGGTATAGCCTCATATATTGACTTTGAATCTTAATAGAACTTGAAATCTGCACATTATACGTTAAAGGATTTTCTGCAAATATTTAATAAACAATTTGTGAGATTTCAAATAATCATATAATATACGCTTAGTACCTACGAGTATATAATGAAGATGATGATTTTGTAGTATTTACTTAATTCGTAGGAAAAATCACATCCTCATCGCTCATCACTTTGTTCAAATAGTACCTACACAAGTACAAGCTAAGGGAAATTAAAAGTAATCTACACTTTATCTTGTGCCATATTTAAGTCATAATTATTAATATCTTATCAGTAAAATGACTTTTTATCGATAACATTATATTTTGAGAGAATACAATGTGAGTTAGTACAAGAAGTTGCATTTGTACAGTTGTGTTGTACAAAAAAACAAAGAAATTATGTGGAGGTACATACTTATAACTTTTCAAATTATTGCAATTTGATGTTTTGAAAAAAGGTATACAAACTGATGATCAATTGAATTTGGAGCAATCATTTTAATGAATAAAAATAGATTACAAAATATATGAATCATATTGTTTTGTTAATTTAATGTGAGATGTGACGTACCAAGTTTTTTAATAATTTGTTTGTTAAATGAGCTTTAGAATGAAAGAGTTTTGTACGTTTTTTTTAATTTCTGATAAACGCCACTAGCGATTTTCATTAAATTAAAAATAGATCGTTACTAAACTGCAAAAAATGGAATATGGGTTTGATGTTTTTCTTATTAAATTGACTTCTTTTAAGAGTTATGTCCAGATTTATTGTAAATAGCACTTCTAAGTTTCTTTAAGTCTTTGTAAGCAATGTTTTATATATTATATTATAATTATATTTATTTATTTGTTTATTCATCTACGCATTTTAATTTCCAGTAGAAAATATTGCTCGTGCAAACAACCATGTTTCAAACAAATAAATGGCTGTTAAACCACTAGAACTGGTTCAAATATTTTACCTACATCCTTTTGATCCCGATCGGTCATAGCGTTCCTGAACTGGTAAAGCACGCTTCGCCTTGGACGTTGACACACTGTAGTCCTAAACGCAAAACATTTGTCGTGATAAAAATAAAAATTCCGATTATTGTATTTGATTATTTTATTTTTTGATTTACTCGTATTATCGAATACAAACAGAGCTACCTGAAACAACAACCAACGCATATTTTCTTGATAAGTCGTAAGATTTATAGAGGCACCCAAAGGTTAGTCAATAAAAACTAAAGAAATCGCAGTTATAAGATTTAATTGGCATTAGGCTATAACGCGCAAGAAAAAATGCCAAAATCGATTAAGAAATATTGCCTACAAAATTCAAAGCAGTTTTTGTAGTATTTTTTTTTTCAGTTTTGGGTGTTCTTTCTATTTTTTGCAATTTTTACCGCATAATGAAACAATACCCAAAATTTTAAGTTCAAAAAGACCCAAAAAAAGTAAATATTGTCAAAAACAATAAAAAAAAATAATGAGTTACGCCAAAATACAAAGATATGTAACCCAAAACTAAAATCTTGTCAGTGGGTATTTTACTGAAACTATTTTTATGAAGCTACACGATTAGCAAATCTTTAATAATATTGAATTCGTCTATTTCTGAAAAGAATACTGTTGTCATGAAAACTGTTGACATAGATAGGCGCCTATGCCTGGCCTGGCCACTAAGCATTCCCTAAGTGGAGCGACACATGGTGGGACAGAGGCCCCCAAAAAGGGAGTTTAAATCATTGAACCTACTATTGAAATTGACGCCTGGCAATATGTTTTAATAAATTCCGTTGAAATTTTGCTTGGAAAAATACGCCTAAAATCGAGGAGAGAACGTCCAAATTTTACAAAAACAATATAAATTAACAATATTTGGGTGGCATTTCCATTTTATAATTTAGAGCGAAAGTAATTTTCGGCAATAGTTCCAATTTCGTATTTTTTTTATTGATGATAAAAAATATTTGAGCTAGCGTTATTGCTTAATGCCGTTTTTATTTGTTTTCGACAATTTGCCCTAACCAGTTTTAAAAATAACTCCCCCTTTTGGGATTTTGCTTTTTGCAGGACTGGTAGTATAAGAGTTTTGTTTTTAAGAGTTTGCACTTTTAGTCCAAGAATAAGAGCCCGATTTTCAACTTTTGTCACAGAAATTTTTATGGGAATAATATAAAAAACGATAACTCCGTTTGTTCAAATAGGTCTATTTATTTCAACTGAACCGGATTGTTAAACTGGTGTTTTTTTATTCAAACTTTCCTGGGGATTCTTAGGTAATGTGTACACATTTTTATATATTTTTTTTCACAAAAAAAGACTCTGTTAATTTATTTAAAACTTGATAAATAGTGATTTCTTAACATTTTCAAAAAATAACAGAGCTACATTACAAATGTTTAAAACCCGTTAAAAGAAAAATCTTATTTTAATCGAAAATGGCTCCAAGAATTTTTATAAGAAATATGCGTGTGTTCTCTGATTATTGCAATTTTGTTTTGCATTATAGTATTAAAAATAGAACCATTTTTTTTTATATTTTAAACATTCTAATAATTATTGGATGAACCGATTCTAATTATTTTTTCAATCAAAAGCTTCTAAAAACTAAAAACAAAATAATTTTGTTTGAGAAAACGATTCGGCACTGAGGCGAAGAGTGTGAAAGAAAATAGGTTTCTGCTTTAAAAAAAAATTAATAATTAAGAGAAATATTTTTCAAATTTTCAGGAAATTCAATAATTAAAGAAAAATAATTTCTAATTTATCAGTAAACTAATAATTAAAGACAAAATATTTCTAACTATTCAGAAATCAGTAATTTAAGAAAAAAATATTTTTTATTATTCAGAACATTTATTAGTTATAAGATAATAAGGTAAAGTTTTACACACACGTTTCATGAACGCCCGTTTAAACTGCTTGTGGTGAACCAATCAGATGTTCCTGAAAAGTCATACAATTGAGATTTAAAATTTAAATAATTGAATTTCTTCTAATTAAAATTTTATAAAATTTCTTATTTTCTATTTGCTTTCAATAATTTATTAAGTTATGAAAAATTCTAAAGTAAAACGGCAAAATACGCCTATTAAAAGTTGCATTTACACTACAGAATTTATGTACAAAAATTTCATATAAGTTTTGACAGTTCATTTACAACTTTAACCGTTTTACCACTTTGCCACATTTACTAAGACTTGACACCATTGCATGAATATCCTTAATATTTCTAATTATTCAAAATATTAGTTAATGTATGGAAAATATTCCTTATTATGTATTCAGAAAATTACAGGTTACATTTTGGTTATACGTTATACCTCTCTCATATTGTGTTATTATGAAAAACGATAATCGTTTTAAATACGGAGTATTTGTCAAATTGCGAAAAACGAGAATGGTAAAAAGCCGATACTCGTATGGCTTTCGTTTTGATTCAATTTTTTTTTTCAGGGAGTTAATTTTATATTTATTTACTTGTTTCAACTTATTTATTTACTTTTCTTTTAATACGTGTGCTCAGTGACGAAACATAAAACAACTTTATTTTGTTCACAAAACGTCTTGGATTTGGTCCCTTACTTTCGTCCCTTTGTACCAAAATTGATTCAAATCTATTATTGGCAAGTGATCGTCAAAGTTGGTTGGGTCGTACTCTATGAAATCCTTTCCGTTTCCTCTTTGGTACTCATCCTCTGCCAGACACCGGAGTGTTCCAGCTGATGTCAATAAAGCTATTTGGCTAAAGAATTAAAAATTGGAACATAAGGATTAATCTCTTCCAATTCATATTAAACAGCCTCTTTGTTCAGACGAAGAATACTAAAGCCTTGAATATATTTCAGGAATTTTCTACAACATACAACATGAACAAAAGGATTTCCATTTACTTACGTGAAACTTGAAAGGCTCTTAAGATTCCTCCTGTTATACGCATACCTTCTTCGGATTCAGATTCACCTTCACTTTCAATAAAGTAATCACAATGAAAAAACATTTTACCGAACTAATGCAAATCAATTTTATTAAAACTTTTCCAACATTTGTATTTTGACATTTCGCCGGCTGAATACTTAAGTGGACCATATACAAAAAAATTATTCCTCAGAAAACGAATTTTAAGGTTTGAAAAATAATTTCGTTATTTTTTACTTGACAATTTCGACTTTTGAATTTTTATATAATATTAATTGAAAAATCCTTTTTTGTATTTTGAAGTCCTGGTGTCAAAAAACGTTACGGCTATTTAAAAAAAAAAATTAAGTTTGGAAAAAGTCAAAAATGGAAATAGAACCCTCTTCCATACGAATACGAAATCTATGAAAAATAAACTTCAAATTTCCTATGGACATAGGACTTTAATGCACATGGACATTCGGAAATCAACGAAATCAAAAATAATAAAAAAAAATCCAAATTTCTAGCATTATTAATTTTTATAATTTTAATTTACGTGATAAAAACATAAAGCAAAAAGTAATATTAATTTAGTGGCTGTGCCTTACTCTTTACCAGATTGGATTATTTTTAAGTCGATAAGAAACGTACGAAAATGATAGAGCATTTTAACACTTAATTATGAAAAATACTGAAAATGAACTTTGGTCCATAAAATTTCCTAGAGAAATACATTCAATTTTATTCGGAATTGGTTTTAAAAATACTTCAACATTCGTAGGAGTAAGTTTTGGTATTTTTGTCACCCTTTTTTTTAATTAAAGTACTTTTTCCCTTTTTTGTTTTTATCAATTTTAGTACAAAAAAATGCTTAATTATCATCGATAAAAACTTTATTTAGAATACATTAAACGCAGTTATTTAGGTTGTCAACCTGAAGATATATAAATATTCTTATTTAAAATAATTTATTTTCCTCATTTCTACCTCGTTTTTATTTTTTTCACAATATTTAAAAAAAAAATCGATATTACTTATTCAGCCCTGAAAAAGATCCAAACCAGAATTGAAACGTCGCGTCGTCGGTAGGTAAATAATCAAAAAATATTGAATTAAAACAAAGACAGTATTTTTGGGTTTAAATTAAGGATTTTATATTATTATACTTTTCCAGCTGACTGTACTTTTGTACATGGATAGAGAGCACATAAGCACCAAAAATCACACTTTTTTTAATTTATCCCATCTCCCGCGCGGTTATGGGGCAATTTGGATTGTTTTTCAAACTTTCCTACACAAATTGTCCCACCTTGTACAAATTTTGGATATACGGCAAATAAGCATCAAAATAACCCAAAAATGTGTGGTTTATAGAGCAAAAGTGCTTTCTGTAACTTCGTTAACAATTGAGATAGAGCAACGGGGATAGCGCCAAACGAATATTCGAATTAGTATAACTGCATTTTTAACTCAGTTTCCCGAAAAAGTGGTCTATGGGGCACTTAAGTATTCAGCCGGCGATTTGCAAATAGTTAGTTAGTTAGTTGCTATTTAAAAAAAAATAATATTTTTCAATTTTGTCTGGCAACATTTTCTTGATTCCATTTTTGTTCCTCATAACCGCTCTACGCCAGGACTATCGTTTCTCTTGGTTTCCTTTTTTTCTGCCGTTCGTTTCGTAATAAAGGCCCAGAGTTTTGTGCAACTTTTTTTTTTTTAATTAATGTTTATTTTTCAATTAACTTATAAATATCTTAGCTAGACAAAAATTCATTAAAACTAGCCTACTGATCCATAACTTACAACTAACTTACTGGCGCTCTGAGTTAAGCAATATCTTAACTAAAAATGCCTTTCGTCCTTGGAACTAATTTAAAATTAATATATCTATCTGGTTTTTTTTTCCAAGAAAGATTAAACAAAAAAAAAAATCATATAATTTTTATTTTTGTGCAAGCTCTTGTAATTCTTTAATGTTCGGGTATTTTCCAAATTTTAGAAAAATAATTTTTTTTTTCATTTACTATCTTTTTTGAAAAATAAATATTTTCGGCTACTTAATTAAAAAAAAATTAATTTTTACTAATTATTCATTAAAAAAAAATATTTAATATTTTTGGCTAGTTTTTGGATATTTAAAAAACTGTAATTATTTATTTTGGATTGAATTTTTGGGATTTTTCAATTTATTATAATTTTCAAAAAGTCTCGGGTACTTTAAAAGTAGTTTTACAAACCGTAGCATATTTTTCTTTTTAGATAACTGTAAGCTATAACGTGAAACTGATACAATATAGCTTTTAACGGCCTTTAGTCCATAAAAATTGGCGTTTCGTCCCGGCGTTCTCACTTGGACTCTTCAGTTGACAGTGAGGGCCTTGTCAAGACGCAATTTTTATTAAGTTCAGTCCAGCACATCAATTTTACTGCGAAAATCAATCGTGAACTATATCCAACCCAATTAGAATTTCTAATCAAGAATTGTTGGAAATTTTGTTACACGTGGCCTGGCATTGTTTCCATTTAAATAATGCTAAGTCTTCTACTTGGCTGATGTATTTCAGTAGTATATAGAATTTGTATTATAAAACACACTCATATATAACGTGAAACAGTCGGTGGCGAGGCAGAGAAACATTCGCCTGTCAAAATTTATTTACCCGGTCATAAATGAGAGTTCCTACACTTAATTTTGACAGGCGAACGTTTCTCCACCGCACCGAATATTTCACGTTGGTTTGGGAGAGCCTTAAGAGTAACCTGTTTTTTTTGTGTACCATGCTTACTCTCTTTCCTGTATGTTATTTTCTAATTATTAATTTGTTTATGTTTTTATTTCTTTTTTTTTTGCAGTTCGACGAGTATTTACGCTCTCTATCTATTGATCCAGAATCTGTGTCAAATTTTAAATTAGTCACAGATGGACAATTTCCAATAAGACAATGCTTACATCCAGAAGCTTGTGCCAAAGATCTAGAATTACCCGCATATTATTGTAGATTTAGTGATTTACGTAAGGAATATGTAAAACATAAGTCCGGTGATATGTCAAGAGCACTTGTTCCAGTAAAAGATATTAAAAAGATACTTCAAACCCCATCAGCAATATTACCACAGAGCATTGCTGAAATGGTAAAAGGTGAGTTAATGTGCGAAAAATTCTTATGTTTTTTTTAATTTTTGTTTATACAGAGACGTTTTGATTGTTGAGATAAGTTGATGAGTTGAGTTGAAAAAAACATGACTAATCGAATATGGGAAAATTCTATTTTGATGTATCGAAGGGTTTTTTTTAGCGGACACGTTTCCTGCCATTTTTTGAATGTTTCTAAAAAAAATTCTTAAATTTCTTTGGTGCCTCTGATTTTGGTTTGAAAGGATTTCGAAATTCTAATATTGATAAATTTAATATCTAAAACATCATTTTCTCTCAGTTTATAATTAAATAGTAAACACAATATAAATTAGATATAAATTGTGCTATCGCACTGTTTACTACAAATCATAACATGACTAAAAGTAATTTGAAAGAAATGGCAATTTTAATACAAAAAACAATATGTCTTTATCTCACTACATTGTAAGTAAGTGGCTTATAATATGATGTTAAAATGCTCATTTAAAATGTAAACCATTATACAAATTATTTAAGGGTCCTCGTCAATGAGTTAGCATTAAATATGTTAGTAAAAAAAAAACAATAAATCATCTAGTTCCATTTGATAAGTTTAAAAAAAACACCTTATATTATGCACCTAGATTAAAGAAAAATAATGCACGCGATGACGATCAGAAGTAAGAAAAAAAAAAAACCTTGAAATGTTTATTGACCTAACCAATTTTATTGATCTTCGATATAATAGACCCTAAGTTGTTATTTTGTTTATTACCGTGACTCGTGAGTTGAATTCTACCAGTTTTAATGTTTGAATTTTACATATAGGTACTGACCCCATCGCAAATTGCTACATGTAAACGGCAGAATGAGACAGTGAATCGGGAAAATATACATTTAAGTACCAGACAAAATGTAAGAGTAGGTAAGGTTAGGTTAGAAGGGGTGATGAAGCGGCAAGCCTAATCATCTCACTCGGATCTCGGTGGATCCATTGTGCTCCCCGGGAGCTGACTTGGGTAGGAGAAAGAATGGGTGAGAAGAGGACGGAGCTTCCCTGAACCATCCTGAAATCTGAATGAATTTCATGATATTTACAGGTGGCAAAATAGAAACGCTATCTAATTCCTCGAAGAAATATTCTCCGAAAGTTGCTCTTCTATTTCTAGCTAGGCTGGGGCATTTGCAAAGGAAGTGGTATGAGCCCTCCACAGCCTACTCGTCTTGACACCCTCTACATAGGTCAGATGAGCTGATGTCCATTCTGCTCAAGTGCGTTCCCATGTAGCTGTGACCCGTGAGTACACCAACTAAATGGATAATTGGGGCCTGCTTAGCTTGAGTAAATAGTCTGTTTTGTTCTTAAAAACTAACGGCCATAAAGTCCTTGAGACCCGACAGGTATCAAGTGTTGACGACCGGTCGTTTGTGGCTTTAAAGAAACTGTGGTGAATTCTACATTTTTCTTGTTCTATAGGCCTAAGTACCAAGGGTGTGACTTGACTCGGTTCAAGTGTTGCCCTGTTTTTGGCCAGTTCGTCTGCCCTTTCATTACCAAAAATGTCACTATGTCCTGGGACCCAACGAAGGGTAACTGTGTTTGTTGCGCCCAACGATTAGTTCGCCGCGACATCAATGTAAGAGTAGTCCACCTCTTTGTTAAATAGTTAACATCAAAGCTTAGCAAGTTTCTATTAATCACGTAAACATTTAAAAAAAAGTAAAAAAACTTTTTTTGCAATTAATATTGAACCTTGAGTTCAAAAATGCAGGAATGCTGCATCGCTGCAAAACACATTTGTAAGAAACTGGTACCATTTATGTATGTTTTTAGTAAAATTTGATTTCATTGTTGAGAGGAAACATTAATTCTTCTAAGACAGTAAAAATATTTTCTAACCCGCAGAATTTGTCTGCAAAAATGGAAATTCAATTTTGCAGTGATACAGCATTCCTGCATTTTTGAACTCAAGAGAAGTCTTAAGTATAGTAAACGAGAAAACGTGTTCATTGATTTAAATGCAATCTTAGTTTTTTAATTTTGTATCAAAAATTGGAACGAGATTATGGTACTCGTAGCCACTCTTAAAAATATTACGAACACTTCATTAACAAATTCCAAGAATCTCTCACAATTTCATCAATAACTTATCAGAAATACACATCAGGACCAGTGGCGATTCCTGGTCCTTAGTATTGGTTGAGCTAGGTGGTCTGGGGAGGTTAAAATAAAAAAAAATCATACTTTTTTTTTTAATTTGATTGATAACGACAATTAATAAAAAAACGTTAATAAATAAAAAATAAAAGTTTAAAAATTTATCGATACATAAATTCGCGTCGTTTGACGGAAAAAAAAATTTTCGCCGACTTTGTTGTGGTCAAAGTAGGACACTTAAGTTGGCACTGATTTTTGTACACGTACTTTGAACCCTTATACATAAAATATAATGTTTATGCTTTAGGTCTATATTTGTAGCTAAGTATCTAAATCAGACGACGTTTCAAACGTGGTTACGTTTTTCTTCAGGTCTCAAAAACATAGTTATTAATATTTTATAGCTTCAATTTTTAAAAATTATAAAATATGTACTTACAAATTTTTTTCTTATAAAAATAATATCAACGTTTAATCCTCTTTTGGTTGTATTTTGGTTTTTGGACGCAACTATTATTCTTTTTAATATTAAGAAATGTCTTGAAAAAGAAGTTTTTTTTAAATCAAAAGTTCGAATAATAATAAATATTTCAATCTATATTTATTATATTTTGAATAATAATTCAAAATATTTTAAATAATTCTAACCTACAAAACAAGTTAAATATAAATTCTAAGTTTTAGTTTATTGCCTTTCAATGAGTTGACCATATATGCTGCTAAGTCACGAAGAATTATTATCATAAAATATAGTTATAATATTTATATCTTTTTTTAAGCAACTTTGGTACTGAATTTAAAAGTTCCAAAAACTTTTTTCATGATTTTTTGGTTCTAAGTACGTGTACAAAAATCAGTGCCAACTTAAGTGTCCTACTTTGACCACCGCAATGTTTGCATCATAATTGTGTTGCACTTAGTTAGCATCATATTTCTTGCCAAAACTATTTCACCGATTTGGATCGAATTTCGTCTTGTGATACTCTAGAGTCTAGACTATTTGATTCCAAATGTTTAGAAGAATTGGACAATTTTTGACATATTTTTTGAGTGCTTCAAATTTACTTAGTTTTTTCAGATTTTTTTTTTAATTCATGGTTAGATAGCAACACAAATATAACTTGCATTTAAAATTGATGTTGTTTTGTAGAAAATTTTATAAAAAACAAGTTTATAGTGGACGGTTTTTTCATAAGTTGCATATTTCCAAAGTTATAAAGGAAATTGTCGGAAAAAAGGGGTGATTTTAGCGTTTTTTTCACTGTTGCTGCAAACTTGGCTATACTCTAACATGCCCCAACAACATATCAAAAATGCACAAATACATCGCACTTTGCGAATTTAGCACTTTTTTTTGTGTAATTATTCACTGTGCTAAAAGAACTCAATCTCAATGTTTACTCATATCAATAAAAGATCACTAATAACAAAACAATGCATTCATCCTTCCTACCGCATTTTCCCAGACACATATACGAAAGCAAAAAAGAGAATGACAAAAAAAAACGTACCCAAAATGTACCTGGAGCTGCTTGCATACCTAATGTATCGTGCCTTATCGCATCATACTTACGCTTACGCTTTCATTTATTTAGCTGGGCTTTGCTTAGGACATTGTGTAGTAAAACGCTCTTGTATTCTAGATTGTATTGTATTTGTGCTTGTAACGGGTGATTTTTTAGCTGGTTTGTTTTGGCAACACTGGTTTTGACAGCTGACGTGTGTTTAGTACCTTGTGTCACTGTCAAACAGCTTCAGTTTCGTTTGCAATTTAACCATGCATCGTCTTACAAATGAACAACGCTTGCAAATTATTGAATTTTACTATCAAAATTCGTGCTCGGTTCGAAATGTTCATCGCGCGCTGCTTCCATTTTATGGTCGGCATTCTCGACCTTCTGAGCAGTCTATTCGGAAGATTGTGACCAAATTTCGCACCAAATTTACTTTGTTGGACATTAAACCACCAACACGTTTACGTACTGTGCGTAGTGAAGAAAATATTGCGGCCGTATCAGCTAGTGTGACAGAAGACCGCGAAATGTCGATTCGGCGCCGTTCCCAGCAGTTAGGCCTTTGTTACAGCACTACGTGGAAAATTTTGCGGAAGGATTTGGGCGTAAAGCCTTTTAAGATACAGCTGGTGCAAGAACTAAAGCCAGCCGACCTACCACAACGCCGAATTTTTGGTGAATGGGCTCTTGGAAAGCTGGCCGAGGATCCGCTTTTTTATCGAAAAATTGTGTTCAGCGCATTTGGAGTGAAGATCAGCAAGAAGCATTGCAACATCTACCAATGCATCCCGAAAAAGCCACTGTTTGGTGCGGTTTATGGGCCGGCGGCATTATTGGGCCATATTTCTTCAAAGATGATGCGAATCGCAGCGTTACTGTCAATGGTGAACGCTACCGAGCGATGATAACAAACTTTTTTTTGCCCGAAATGGAAGTTCTTGACTTGCATGATATGTGGTTTCAACATGACGGTGCCACATGCCACACAGCACGCGAAACAATGGCGCAATTGCGAGGCGAGTTTGGTGAACAGTTAATTTCACGTTTCGGGCCGGTCAATTGGCCGCCTAGATCGTGCGATTTGACACCATTAGACTATTTTTTGTGGGGGTATGTCAAGGCTAATGTCTATAGGGACAAGCCCGCTTCGATTGACGCACTGGAAGCCAACATCCATGCATTCATTCGTGAGATACCGGCCGATATGTGTGAAAGAGTATGCCAAAATTGGACTCAGCGGATGGGCTACCTGAGACGCAGCCGCGGTCAACATTTACATGAAATTATCTTTAAACATTAAATTGCAAGGTTCAAACTATCGATTCAAATAAATATTTCATTCATTTTTTCGAATTTTTTGTGTTTTTTTTTTTTTAAATTCTAAACCTCTTAAAAAATCACCCATTATTTGTAATTTGTATAGATATTATTAAAAATTGTATGAAATTGTGCAGCGCAGATGTTGCAAGCTAAAATGTTTCAAGGGAGACTTGTTCTATGAGAGTTTTATGTTGTGTGTCTGCAGGAAAATATAATTGAGAACAATATGGGGGTAGGTTAGGTAGGTATCTATTTTTTTTTTAATTATTTCAATGCTCTTTGTAGAGAATTTGGTTTTGGTATCGCATATTGTAACGCTGAGGCAGATAGGAAGATGGGAGTTTTGTGTTGTGTGAAGGAAAATATGATTTGAAAATAGGTAGGTAGGTAGGTAGGTAGGTAGGTGGGTAGGTGGGTAGTTTTTTGTATTTATAGTATTGATTATTGTATGAAATCATTATCATTATTTCAACATTGCCATTTGTTACTTTTTGAAAACAAAAAGTACATCATACAATTTATTCATTTAAATTCTTGGTTTAGCGGCGATAAACCTGCTAACTGAGAGGAATCGCCACTTTCAGGACTTCTTTTTTATCCAGTTTCCAATTATAATCAATTTTTTTTTTGTTTTTTTCCACACTCCATTGTGCCGGTGCTGTCGAAAACACTTTTATTAAAGTATAGTTTTTTTTTAAATCAGAAGATGAAGAAATTTAAATATTAAAATATTGAAATTACTTCTGTTTTAAGTGGAGTGAATGAATACAATTCAGTTAAAAAGTACAAGTGTCCTCAACTCCAGAAATAATTGTGTTTCGCCCAAGGTACAACAGTGGGCTCACTGTGGGCTCACTGTTGTACCTTGGGCGAAACACAATTATTTCTTGAGTTGAGGTCACTTGTACTGAAGAGCCCACTGTTGTACCTTGGGCGAAACACAATTATTTCTGGAGTTGAGGTCACTTGTACTTTTTAATTGAGTTTGTTTAAATCTTTCACAAAGCGTAATTAAATAAACTATTGACATAACCTATAGAACTAAATTGACTTCTTTGAAATTTAATTCTTATTTTATTCAAATTATTCTTTTTTTTGTTAAACATTTTTTTTTTCAGAACTCAATATTACAACTTGTGATGATACAGAATTTTATGTTAAGGAATCTCGAGATATGGTTTCAATAATTCAAGCACTACTGGCAGAAGGTATTTCTTTACTTCAATTTTAATATTTAATTATTTATTTTACATATATCTTTTTTTTTAGGACACAAGTTTGAAAGCAATGATATTGTAAACTTAATGCTAGAACCAGGAATATGGTGAGTACCAGTTGCTTATACCTAAGATTTTATGAAAATTTTAACATAAACATTAAAATTCGAAACAAATAAATGAAAGCTCATTTGGTAGAATGTACATATGTATGTATGTATTGTGGTGAATATGCCCAGTTATGTAAACAACCACCCATTAGTACAACTTTCCGCGCCATCTTTGAGTGAAATAAATAATTAAATCCATCACGGTTGGTGTCCAGTCTCGTTCGTACTGGAATAATTGCCGAAACCTTTTTGGAAAAAACCTTCTAGTAGACCCTAGAAAATTCTAGAAAAAAAGTATTTGAAATAAAAAGCGTTTTATTTTGTGAATTAATTGCAGTTTCAGTTTGAATAAAGGAAATAAGTTTTATTTGCTAACCCTTAGTAAAATATTACAGTATAAATAATACTCATTATAATGAAAGCTTAACTGCACGAATTGTAACTATAATAATTGAGGGGCTTATTTGAATAACATGATAAGCCACACTTTTTCAAAAACACCGTTTTTTAGCTAAATCTTTTGGTACATAGTATATATACATACACTTTTAATCTTATGGCTATTTCCCGAGAGAGGGCGTTGTTATTCACTAGAGTGACTTTTTCAATTATGACTTTTCATTGAATTATTCAGTAGTAACGTGATAAGCCACAAGTGTAAATTAATCAAATTTTTAAAGTGTTTTTATAAAAAGAGGAGTGATCCTGATTTTAGACCATCAGATGAGAATACATCATCAGAAATTGCTGAGGTATGTGCGATATTATTGTTTTTGTGGCTTATCATGTTATCACGCTCAAATTATTTGATTCTTTTTGTCTCAACTTAAAATGCTATTATCGCGAGATTTTGAAAATGTGGCTTATGCAATAAGCCCTTGAATTATATAATAATACTAGGAATATTTATTCAAATTATTGCTTTAAGGCTCTCTCCCAAACCAACGCGAAAAGGGCGCTGAAAATTCGCCGACGGCAGTTTTTGTTGTTTCTTAGCATTGTTTATTTGTCATTTTTGCTGTAGTTGTAAATGATTCACCCTGCAGAGTGAATGTTCCGCGTTGGATTGGGAGAGCCTTTAACGCTGATTGAAAGTTTAATGACGAAGCTTACGTTCCAGACAAACGTATTCAATAAAAAAAAAAACCGTGAACGCAATTGTTCCTTTCTTTGATATTCCGGTATATTTAATAGCCTTATTCTCAATATGAAAAATTAAATTTCTGTCTTAGCTTATTCAGAAAGAGTAGCTGTCATGACACTTTTTTTTTAAGTTGTATCGGAAACGACGCAAACGATTTTGTTTAAATTTCATTCTTGTAATCTTTAGAAATGCAAATACGGGAAACCAATATTTAAGTTTCTTAGCAAATTTCGAATATGTAGCGTCAATGGTTTTCATTGATTTTGTCACAATTTTGCATTCCGGAACTTCAAAGCTAGTCAAAAAATATTGGAGAATATTCATAGTCGCAGATAGACCCAGGTTTAACTAAACTTCAGTTTAAGACAATTTTGGCTCAATGAATACAGACCGATTTTAATTACAAATTTTTGATTTTATATTTTTATAAGATAATTCAAATATTTTGAAATGATACCCTTAAAAAAATATAATGAACGTCCGAAAATTCAAACAAAGCTATGTTTAACTTAGACCCAGGTCTAAAATGACTATGAATATTCCCCATTACGTTTAAAATGTGTATAGATATTTTTTTTATTCCAGTTTTTTTTTTGTCGAATTTTCTTGTTTTTGTTGTTGCATTAATTCAAACAAAATTGTTACTTTACCTTGTGTTTAATATTTTTTCATTAACTTCATACACCGTCAAGTTCAAATTCTCGCTATCCAATCGTGCATTTTATTTTACTAAGCTGTATAGCTAAAACATTTGTAATATAATTTGTTAAAGGTACAAAGTACAATACAAACCTTGAATTTGGCTTATATGGCAAGATCTTGTATCCGTCAAACCTGTCAGTTTTTTGTCGATGGACGCACATATTAATCGGAAATAAAGAACAGTGCTGGTTGAAATGCTGCTTTTATACTCTTTTGAATTAGCTTCATAACCTTAAAGCCGACTATAGCTACTAAGAACCAGTTTTTGTGCGAGTTAACTATTTAACTATTTAGACTGGATTAACTCAACAAATACTTTTTATTTCGTTGCTCCTACTAGTTGGTTAAATCTTTCTGCATGTATATATCACAGAAAAATTATTTCTTGAGTTAACTGTATACAATTTGAATTTTGTATCCAAATTTAGTTAACCCTTATATAACTCAGCACTGAAAAGCTTGGCCTAGGTTAGGTTAGGTTAGGTTGAAGTGACTGCCAGCAAAGAACTGACAAACTTAGGCCATAAGTTTGTCCGTTGTGATACCATGTGAATCTAGAGAGATTTTCTTCCCACTCGTTAAAACCAGTTGGAGCTTCTTATGAAGCGTGCGAGTCTACTTATGTCAATGTTTGTCAGATCACCAGGACCATTGAAGAAGAAGTCTCCCAGATGGACCGTGCGTTTTTGGGATAGGGCAGGGCATGTGCAGAGAAGATGAGGAGCAGAGCTTGGACTAATAGTTATCATTTTTACAAAACATTAAATCGGCTGATTTCGAAAAAAAATATAGAAAATAATACACTCAAATTAACGAGAAACGATGTAGACAAAATATCTTATCTTATACGAGTAATAAGAATCTAGTCCTTGTGACGTAATGTTTATTTTATCGGATTTTTTCATCACTAAGTAACATATTTTCCAGTCTCATAGGTTATTTTTTTGTTTTGTTGTGTTTACTCATATTTGAGCTAGTTTAATTCAGATACCGAAATCCAACTTCTTGTATTAGAATCACAGCTTAATCTACTCACTCTTGCCTTGAGTTGTTTATGCAAACAAAAAGCTGGGCAATGCTATAACGGAATGATCTTAAAAAATGGAAAGCTAAACTTTAGCGTTTAATCGAACCAAATAACTGCTTTAAGTTTTCTCTAATATTTAAATTATATGTTTGGCAACTTCTCGCTACTTTAATTATTCATCTAAGCATAAACTCGGAACGGTCGGTTGGTGATAGTAAATGAAAATAATGGCGAAAACAAGCTCCATCAGTTTTTTTTTTTACTAAAAGATCATCTGAGTTTTGAAGTATATCCTTAATCTCTCACCCAAAGAAAAATTTAAAACTGCATCATAAATCGAAATGCAAATATAAAACAATTTGAATTAGTTTTTTGTGCAACTTTAATCAAACTTAAATTATAATGCTGGTATGCACAATTCACTTCTTCTGTTGTCTAATTTACAACATATACTTAAACTTTTCATGATTTATTCAAAGCAAAACAGAGTTAAAGAAAAAAAAGCATCAGATACGAATTTTAAAAGGTCTCTTCTTAAATTTTAAGACAATTTTAATTAAATGTACACATAAGTTATGAAATTAGCATGGCTCTGATTCTTTATGAAAGCATGACGTCATGTTATTAAACATACAATTCTCGCAATTATGAAAATTGAACAGTACTGATTTTTACCAAATCTGTGTTATTTTAACGAAGTACACTCCGCTCCACTTGAATAGAAACAAACTTTTTTTTTACTATCAGAGCGTGTGGCGCTTTGGTAAATTCATACATTCACCTTTTGGTTTCAGTTCCTAAAAGAGAAATCTATCGCGAATAAAACTGCAGAGACAGAGTAATTCAGGAAAATACCATAAGGTTATTTTTTTACCACTTTTCTAATTACTTCATAAAATACAGTGTTTTTTTTGCGCCACTTGAATAGAAACATTGTGCGTTTTGTCTCTATAGATTACGGGAAGAAGAAAAAATATTTGTCTAATAATAGAAGTGCAAATTAAAAATAATAATTGTTTTATCAAAGAAAAGATGGGCCGCAGAAAACCATTAAACCCTGCAGAAAAAGCCAAAATAGAAGTACACGCGGAAAACAAGTTTCACCTACGCACAGTGGCCAAAAAAATAAGTAGAAGTGTGAAAATTGTTTAGTCGAACTAAAGAAAACTATGGAAAAATATGTAAGGTAGACAATCAAGAGCCACAACAGAAGCAGACCGAAAAAAGATAATTAGACTTGCTTCAAATTAAAGCGGCTCTGCTGCTAAAATCAAGGCTAAGAGTGGTATTACAGCGAGTCTTAAAACTATTAGACGTATTATTCGTGGGTCACAACATTTAAAGCGCCTTAAATTGAAGAAAAAACCACCTTTAAATCCAATACGAAGACAGAATATAATAGATTTTTGCAGGAAGAAAATGACGTGGAAGGAAGAGTGGACAAAAGTGGTGTTTTCTGACGAAAAAAAATCAATTATGATGGCCCAGGTTTCCCAGGTTTCTGGAGTGCCACCATAGCCGAGAAGGCGGTGTAATGGCGTGGGGTGCGATTTTCTGGTTTTTAACAATTGTTCTAGACTTTCCCACGTTGAAAATGACGGCAAACTCCTACAAGGAAATAGTGCAAGAAGCTTTCCCTAAGTTTACCGATGTCTTTGGACCAATACCATGGACATTTCAACAAGAAAACGTGCCAATCCTCAACGCAAGGATCATTACCAGTTGGATATCCGAGAAAAATGTTACCTTACTTCAATGGCCACCGTATTTAAAAGGATGTTTCTATTCAAGTGGCGCAAAAAAATCAGTGTTTTAAATGAAGTAATAAGAAAAGTGGTAAAAAATAACCTAATAATATTTTCCTGAATTATTCTGTCTCTGCAGTTTTATTCGCCTTAGATCCCTCTTATAGGAACTAAAACCAAAAGGTGAATTTATAAATTTACCAAAGCGCTACACGCTCAGACAGTAAACAAAAAGTTTGTTTCTATTCAAGTGGAGTGGAGTGTATGTAGTAATTTTTAAATTTAACTACATGTCATGTTGATAAAACGGTAACATAATTAGATGACCATAGTTAAAATTAAAACCAGCAAAATTAATTCATTGTTTTTCTCGTAAAAACATACATAGATTTAGGTGATGTAAATTAAACAGTCGAGAAGTACTTTCAGTTTGATAGAACCTAAAGCAAGTTGGTTTACTTAGATTAAAAGTATTTATTTCGTTTTATCTTATAAAGAGGTCGTTAAGCAGTAACATATTTTTAAATATTCCGACAAACCAAATTCATTAAAACAAAAAATTAATCAATCCATACGAAAATAGACAACCGGTTTCACGTTTAATACTACGATGTTTGTCCATTTAACGATCGACCCTCGTATTTTTAGATTTCTTACTGGTAAGGTTTATTAGGCCCTCACTAGAATAGCGAATCGAACTAAAAACATTCGCAATTCGAATTCTAGTTGTGAATAGCGATTCGCTTCCCACGCAGAAAAACAATCTAGTTTAGCAAGGGTTACCAAAGCATTGAAATAGGGCCTTGACGATTATAATCACTTTTGATCCCGCGATCTTCTGTTTTTCAGCCCAATGCTAAATAAGTTCCATCCCTTTTATGTTCCATACCACGTTGTTTAATAAATACATACAGAATAGAACAGGATTTTATGTACTTGCTTTTTAGATAGAACAACTAAGAATAGGCTTTTACAGATGTCTCACACCCATAGTAAAAAGTGCGATATGAAAAAGAAGACAAAGGAAAAAAAGAGAAAAAGATATCATATGATACTGAAATCGCATGATGCTTATAAAATTTTTGTTTTCACGAGACTTTCCTGATGAGGTACCGAAACATGTCCAACAAGTTCTTACTAAGGAGGGCTCACAAGTCACAAGTGTTTGAAAAGTTTTCCTCGTCTAAATTTTTTTCCCTACTGAAAACTTACTAAAGCCTTAGCCTTGGCCAAACTAGACAGAAACTTGGCATTTTTCCAGCCGGGTTAGATTAAGTTCGCTTCAAACGTTAAAGCTTTAGTGAATTTGATTACCACTTGATTACAGCTAGCGAACCTTCCTTCACAGAGTCAAAATGTATTAAACTAAAATTGTATGTGATAACATTATTATTAAAGTTAAAAACCTTTGAATTATTTATAATAGGGTTTTGATGAAAATAAAAAAAAAATGTAGGTATATTATTTATTTGGAAACAATCGCTAACCAATCTCCAAATTTGTAGGTTTTCTGCGGCAAATCAATGGTCGAACTCAATACATAATTAGGGGAAAATTTGTTTGCTTTCTATTATTAGAGAAACAGTTTAAGTATGACTAGGTATAAACTATTTTTTAAACCAGTAGACAAATTATTTTTGTTTTTGGTCGATGGATTTTCGAGATATAAGAAAGAGAAAAATGTAATAACCAAAATGTATGATCGTTTAAAAGTCAAGAACGATCATTTGAGAACAAATTGCATGAAACCAGAATAGTCTTTTTGATTATAATCAGCCCAATTATAAATATTTTCCGGGAAAATAACTCCCCGGGAGATTCGTTTCCCCAAAATTAAAATGCCCGTCACATCAAATATATTTACATTTTCCATTTTGTGGACATTTATAGCCAAATCACAATCACGCATTATAGCCAAATCACAATCACGCGTTAGGTCGCTCCGACTTTGACATATTGAATAGAAACAATGAATTCGTATGAAACAAACCAAAATGTTACCTCAGGCGTTGCGTCGCTTCAGATCGTAAATATCGTAAGCGCGAGCTCCAACGCCCGAATAGATCTATTTTCTATTCTGGCTTCGCTTTGACAGTTCACAGTTCACAGTTGACAGGTGCGGAAGTTTTTATTCAATTTAACATTTCTTATTTAAAAAAAACTCTTTCAAAAATTTGTATCAATAAAAAACTTAATATTTTATTTATCTGAGTGACTCGATTAATAACTGCAACAACAGCAGCAGTTAATCTAGTTAATATGAGTTTTTTTTTATTGTGGTTCAACATCCAGTACCTACTTCGTATGGAGATTCTGCAAACTGAATTGCATACATAATTATGTATTTTTATTTTGATTATTCCAGCACATTATGTACCTACATATTAATAGTTGTATTGATTAAATCAAAATAACATTCTTTACATTATTAAAAGCAATAAAATAAATCAATTTCCTGTGAAATCTATTCTATATTTTGTTTCATTTCAAAAGAAAAATAAAATGTTTGATTCTTCACAGCTGTTTTGTCAGTACCTTCTTTGGACGTGTTCGATTAAGTATGAATTTAGGTTCCGGAGAGTGAATTCACTCCGGTTTGCGTACATCTGATACCAGAGTACTTTTATTTTTCAATGTAGGTTTTCTTGATAGAAATTAAAGTAAAGGACACTAATTTATTTACTTGCAATACAAAGTGACTAAACGCTCACTGTATGTACATAAATAAAATAAGTTTTGCATTTTAATGAAATGATATTTTGATATAATAGTTCTTTAGGTATGCACTATACGAAGATAGACAGGGAAAAAAGTAGGTTCTGTTGATGAGATGCTTTTGCACGACGACTTTTTGGCCAAGACTTTTCGAAATTTGTTAGATTATTGCGAAGGTGAGTTCAGATTTTGTTCTCGTTTGCACTCATTTAATTTCAAAAAAGGCATGACTTAAAAGTCGTCGTGCAAATGCAGACGAGAGAACGCACAGATTCTGCAACATCTACAAAGTTGCGAGACTGTAAACAGACTTTTAGGCCTAATTTATTCACTCAAAGTTGAATATAACTTTGGGATTTTTACAGTCAACTTGAGAAAAAGTTTTTATGCACTCTAAGTTGACGTTTTCAACTTCTGATTTTCTACTCCAGAGTTGATCAACTTTGGCTTTTCTCAACTCCCCCAAAATAGTAGAAGTTAGCGAGCAAACTTGGGATTTTTCTTCATTTCTATCTCATCATTCATGCTATTCAATTCTCGACCTATCACCGAAATCAAGCATTGTCGGGTGAGTAAGTACTAACATGGGGGACCGCATGAGTTTTTTTGGTTTCTTATTTATTTTATTTAATAATTGAAATTTGTTTATAAAAATGGTGCCTTTCCCCCACCAAAAACTAGGACAGGTATACAATTTCAATAAACAGATCACTTCAGCATTGTGTTCCAAGTTATATACGGAACGATTTGCTGGTCTTGTGATGTTTAAGTAGTGGGTGACGATTTTGCCGGACAAGTGTTAAAACATACTCATGAACATGGATCCATTCATGACTCCATTTCCCAATTACAGTTTTTACGTTTCATGGAGTGGTTGATCTTTGTTTGGCTTTTCCTGTTTGACCCTGCATTATTCTTCTCAAACATTAAAATTTCTACACACCAAATTTTCCATGTTCCGTAAGCAAATTATGAGAAACTAATTTAAGGAAACAGATCTTTTATTCTGTCACATTCCTATCTTGTCAAAGCCCAAAGCCTGACGCGACATTCTGATTTGCAAATTTTAGGGTCGCGCTCAATGACACATGATATCGTAAAGTCGGTAAAGAGCCTGTCAAAGTCGGAGGGACCTAACGCGTGATTGTGATTTGGCCAATGAATGCCAGCTTTTTTCTCGTAGTATTACTTCTCATATTCGATATTTGCTTAGAATAAGGAATAGGGAACAAAATTTCTGGTTTGGAATAGTTTGGAATAAGAGAGTAGAGAAAAGGGAAGCATTTCCCCTTCCCCGGGAATTTTTATTTTGAATTGGGCTGAATGAATTTAATATTTTTGGAAAGGTAAGAAAACTTTTGTATCCATGTTTGTGGAGTTTTTAATTTATTCTTTTTTTTTTTTGTAAGCATATGAAATTTTTGAAGAAAACAATTTTTCAAGATTTAATTTTGTTTGCTGTGCATTTGTATAGAGGGTTAGAGCTTATCTTGAACGCTTTGAGATTATAATGATTGGGAATAATCGAGTTAAGCAAATGTTTAAAAATATAAGCTTATAGCTCTTTTAAACTTTAAGTACGTAAATAAATTAATTTATTTATTTATAAATTAATAAATATACGAGTACCTATTATACACTCCAATTTACTCGTTTAAATACAGATTTTCAATAGACGTTTAACGATTTCTTTATAACCTTTTCTAATTTAGACAAATCTAATTATAGAATTTATTAAGTGTAATAAAATAGTTATTGTTATGGCTCTTTGAACAGTTTTAATCTCAAAATCGACCTTATTTTTTGTGTCATTCGTTTAAATACAACTTGAAAAACAAACTAGTATGCACAAAATTAAATAATAAACAGTTAAAGACATTTTCTCACGAATTTAACAATGTTGCCAAAAGGAAGTGTTCTAACCGAAGAGAAAAATGCTCAATTTCGAGACTGTCAGAATGATGGTCATGGCAATCGCTGTGAAGGTCACATCATTAGACTTAGTATGCAGCTTCCTTCGATATAGGGAAAACATTGAAAAAACAACAAACTGCTAGCGAACATGGCTACAATACCTCAAGAAAGACAACGCATACTCCTAAGAGCCTCAAATTAAACATTATCCATCAGCAAAATCAATGGTTAAACCGTAGTTAAAGCCACCATAAATGTATTTTATCAGATTGTCCGGGAAGCCACACATTTAAGTCATCTGAAAACAAAAAAAAGATTCACCGATATCAGGCTGGTATTAAATATTGAATATTTAAAAATGATTAAATCTGTCCTTTCACATAAAAAACATGGATGTTATTCGTGAAAAAAAACTATATATAGGTGCTATAGTTCAAGATAGTGACAACCAAGCAAGTATGGTCAATTATCGTTTTTATTTTGCTATATACGAGCAGTACCCTATCGAAATCAAAGAAGAAATTTCGTCCTCACTTTCATACTAAAACCTAGTAGTAAGCTGCTAATGCATATGCTTTAGATTTTTAATGTTTCTAATGCCTATCACCCTGTACGGCATGTTAATCCACCAAATGTTTGTATTCTTCTGGTTAAAATTACAGTTTTGGTATGACTTATTATTTACAAATTCTATCAGCGTTTAATGTAGTAAATGTTTTAATGTAAATATTTTCGTACCCCTTCAAGAAAATTACTAAATTTATAAAATATAATGAAACAAATATTTTACGAACAAAACTCGCTACTGCTGATTTGTTTCATAGTCTAGGCAAATTAGATTTTGGCATGGATGTAACATATAGTATATTAGATTTTTGTGGTTTTCCATCAGAAATAATAAAGGGTTTTCCATTAAGGGCGGGTCGATTTTAAAATTGAATAAAACAAGTCGCATGAGATATCGATAAGGTTTTATCTTTATTTGAGAGCCCTACTATCAATGACATTAGGTGCGAAATATAATATCGTACAATATCGCGGCTTCGCTGAGTGGCGCGGATTCGAAAGGTCCAGTTTGCGATGGCTTTGGCGCATAAATCAGGCTGAACTTGACCGATGGCATCGATTATGTTGTCTTCGCTTATTCGCATAGACCTGCGAGTTAATAAAGCCCCACAAGAAAAAGTCCAAAGGAGTCAAATCACACGATCTTGATGGCCAATTCATGTCGTCTCGGCGCGAGACAACCATGCCATGAAACCGCTCGTGTAGAATATCGATTGTGTCTTGAGCTGTGCAGCACGTAGCGCAATCCTGTTGAAACCATTATGTCTTCGGTGTCCATATCATCCAATTCAGGCCACAAGAAGTTGGTGGTCATCGACCTATAGCGATCGCCGTTGACGGTGATTGCCTGGCCAGCATCGTTTTCGAATAAGTACGGACCGATGACGCCTCCAGCCCAAAATCCACACCAAACAGTATCTTTATTTGGATGCATTGGCACCTTGTGAATCTCGCGTGGATTGGTGTCGTCCCAAATCCGGCAATTTTGCTTATTCACGTACCCATTCATCCAAAAATGGGCCTCATCGCAAATGGGAGTAACGCGCGCATCATTGCTACTAAAGAACACCCATTTTGATAATAAAGTCTTATCATTTGCACGCGTTGCTCGACGCTGTAACTTACCATGATGATTTGTCTTTGGTACCTGTTTGAAAGACGATATTTTGACAGAAAGTAAAAGAAACAATATGGCCGCCACGAGCTGTCAAAATCAACTCGTCCCTATTGGAAAACCTTCAGAACTACTCTGCTTTTTTACATCTTTTTTCTGAATTTAACGCTGTATAGCAACAAAAATGTAACACCAGAAGGTTTTATTAAAATGTCGTCATGTGGAGAATATTATAACAAACAAATTTTGTTTTGATGTTTTTTTTCCTAAGATGCATATTTCCAAAATTAAATAGGAAAATAATAAAAACAGGAAGTGAATAATGCACTTTCTTGCACGTTTTAAGTTTTCCTGCAAATAGCACACGTTTTTGAGCGGGAGCAACCTCATATTCTCTTTGTTTATTATATTTTTGATTGAATCCTACAAGAATCTAAGATGCTATATGTTAAGCAGCATCCACATTATGCCGATCAACATCATTTACTTACATTGTCGATCAACATGCTCAACATTTTAACCTGTCCACACATTACTAGTTATTGTGAACGTGTTGCAGTGTATACTGTCATGTCATGTGTCATTATTGAAAAAAGTACAACACAAATCAGTTCATAAAACCCAGACGCAAAACACAACAACCGCAACCGCTATAAAAGTGACAGCTGTGTTGATAAACACGGCCAGACTTAAAAATTGTCGTTCAGTCGACTCAACGTTGTTGATTTCTATCCATTTGAATCGTGTTGCGTTCAGGTCAACAAAAGTTCATCAACTCTGTTGATTTACACGTCTGCATTTACTCAACCTTTTTTATCAGCACTGTTGATATACACAAATCAACATAGTGTTGACGCTGCGTCACATCCATATTATGCTTCAATTTTATCCTAATTTGCCTGGACTATCATTAATTCTCTAAAATTCAAAGTACAAACGACAAGTAAAAATATGCCTGACGAAAAGGTACTCATTATTATATGCTTCAATAATGTCATATTCTTTTTGATTTTCTTTTCTCTGAGTCAAACTCCTTATCACCTATTTTTTGTTGTCGATCGAATAAAAACAAATGTGTCTCTGTCTAGGTATATGGCTACATACTTTTACACGTACAGTCGTTTCTTTGAGTGAAAACCTTCCCTAATAAAAATGAGACCGCGAAGAAGATAAACTCCAATGCCGCAGTCATATATTCGAAACACAACTCAAAACAGTTTCAATCCGAATGTTATCCATAACCGATCGTTATCTTTAAAGACCCTCCACCAGTCAATGTGTCAATAAATTTATTATTTCAAATCCGATTCATTGAGTAAGATAAACTAATCGTATCTTATAGTTTTCAAAAGGAAATGTTATTTTAAAGATAAAAAGTAAATCTTTTCTTTGGCGCGATACATTTAAAGAATCATATTCAACAACAAAGAAAATTGTTATGTTAGTACTTTAGATTTTGAACAAATTATGTAAGTGTCAACTTAATTTTTTTGTGAAGCTACCTGTAGTTTTGAGTGCAAAGCGATATTAAAATGACTATCGAAGGAAAAAAATAAATAAAATTCGGATTATATACCGAACTGTGTTGTATACGGTGATCTACAGGTAGAGTGTAGAGATTAATATCGATAAAGAGCTAGGTTACTTTTGCTTACCTCGTCGTTGTCGCCTCGAAAGCAAAAGCAATTTATTGTGCTTATCGTGCATATTTCTAACAGAGTGTTGAGCTGTGTTAATCATTTTACAACGAAGTTTTGTTAAGACTTGAGGGCAAAATATTAATGTGTTCGCAATAAATTTCAAAAAATTAATAAGAAGAAATATTATATTTATATGTATGTTGATATTCTAACATAATAATCCAACAATTCAAATCCATTTACAAAAAAAATTCACTTAAAAAACCTATCAATATACTACATAGGTAAGGTATGCAGTTGGAAGATAAGCAAATGCAAAAAAGTGCACACAGTTCATTGATGTTTTTTTTAATGTGTTTATTTGATTGCTTTTTTTAATAAATTTATATAAAATATATACAAAACTTTTTTTATTTTTATTTTATAGTTCGATTGATGATGAAGTTGATGGTGCTTGCATAGTACGAGCTAGAGGATTACCTTGGCAAAGCAGTGATCAGGATATTGCTAAATTCTTTCGTGGTCTCAACGTGGCAAAGTAAGTATACCTACAGTTTTAGAATTAAAGAAAAAGTGTTGTTAACATGTTTCCTATTTATTTTTATTTGTTTCTTTATTATTCCAATAATATATTTTTCTATAAGTTTGTATACCTACTTTTCATAAATATATTCCTAGTAGGTATAACCATATCGTTCGATTAGTTATATTTATGCCCTCCTTTGATAACAGGCTAAAGGTCTTCAGATTATATTATACTGCCCAGAGTCTTTGAGTCAGTATAAATGAACTGACGGCAGCGTACTAGCACAGTAGGACATAATGGTTTTTAAATTAGTTAAAAAATCTATAAAGAAGTTTCGAGAACTTTTAATAGCACAATATATTATAATTCTTGATGCAACTGTAGGAAGAGGTTTGTTATCTATAGTAACCTTTATTTCATTCCTTAAAGTAATTGTTTATTATTATTTTATAAATATAAGGATGGAAGCTATTTTAGAAGTGCTCAAATTCAAATATTCATTGAAATTGGTTAACGTTAATACGTGCCACAAGCTGTTTAAATTGTTCATACAAAATGCACGAGAATGTATGCTTAAAATTATTTCACTAAAAGCGTAAATGTTGAATTCGGCTTATCAAGAATCCTAAGAAAAAGGATAATAAAAAATATTTTTAATGTTTTTTTTTTTATTGAAGAAAAATATAATTGTTATTTGTATTTACCGTTACTTTAACGGGGTTTATAATTAAAAACCTAAAATACTACGTTTTCACCAGAAACTAAATCGAGATTTATAGGTGAAGAGATTTATTTGGTGCTTCCACTGCACACAAAGATCAAAAAGAGGATTATGACAAAACATTTAAATGGTTTTTCATTTGTTTGATATGAAGTGGAAGTGAAATAGATAGTTTTTGTTTGCATTTTTATCTGTCAATAAACGAAAATGGCGTTTAAATGTGTCAGTTCCACAATCGTTCTCTGAAAACAAAGTTTGTTTGATTTGACAAACTAATGTTTCCAAGTAGATATGAATGAGTTTAATTTGAAATCTTCTTTTCTTTTTTTTATTAAAATTTGTATGTTAAATCTTCGAGATTTCAAGGAGATTTGTTATAATCTTGCTAAATCTCGATTTAGTGTCTGGGGTGAAAACGTAGTATAAGATATGTATTAACGTGCCAAACTGAGAAAATTCGTGCGATAGTACTGCAATCAGACATGTTGTCAGTTACAGTATTGGTCACAATCACCATAATTGAACCATGTCAAAATTGAGTCTGAAACCCTCCGCAACTCATTTATAACACTACACAAGAAAAATCGAATAAATCGGCTTTTATGAAAGGTCAAAATGAGTTATGTGAGAAGGAGACGCGCTGAGGAAAATCAATACATTTGTGTTTGTATTTGTTAGTATTCTGCTCAACGGAGATACGAAAGTTCGATTCACCCCATCGATTCTCGTTCGCTCGTCTTCTCTAATCTCTATTCTGGTACCTACTACCTACTCTTATTTTGAATCTTTCGAAAATCAAATTCAATTGAAATGTATGTAATTTCATTTATTAGGTCCGATCCATTACTTTGTACACTGAAAGTCATAAAATGCCAAATTTTGACAAAAGTATAACAACAACAGAATAACAACAAAATCCACACTGTACTGTGATTTTCTGCCCGAAGAATTTTCTTGAACAGAAAATCACAGGTAGAAGAAATGTTTTACTCTCTCGTGACAGTTGTTATCTTTTGTCAAAAAATGTAAAATGTTGGAGTACGGGAACGGCTTTGGCTGAAAATCACACAAATGCACACAAAATTACAGGAATTTTATATTTTCCTTTCAAAATCGTATTTGACAAAAGAAAATATATATGTACGGCTAGGTTCCCAGCAATGTTTTTTGGTATCTCTTTGTGTGCAAAATTGTATTTGCTGAACTACGGAGGAAAATATACGGGAACAAATACGGAGCAAAATATCCCGGGGAGATTTTGTTCACAATAAGGCTGATTAATTTTGTATCTACGGATGCTACTTTTCGAATAAATCGGGAAAATATGATTAAACTTAGTATGGAATATTACCTCCATTGCATTGAGGAGGAACAACATGCAAAAAGTACGATAACTTAAGTGGCAAAAATCAGTAATGGTATCTTAGGTGTTACTATTAGTAGGGGTCTATCTCCAGCCGTTTAGGCAGGATCGGCACTTTTCTAAAACAAAATGGGGCGTATTCATAGTCATTTTAGAGCTGGGTCTAAGTTAGACATTGGTTTAGTTGAATTTTCGGACGTTAATTCTATTTTTTTAAGTTTATCATTTCAAATTATTTGAAGCTATTTGTGTATACCAAGTTAATTATCTTATACAAATATAAAACCAACAATTTGTAGGGGAGGGTGGGGCAAGAAGCACCACTTAAGCTTTAGACGCTCCTAATTTTTTTTCTATTCATAAAAGAAAAATAAATATTTTTTTAAATAATACTTTAACGTTTGAACTCCATCATAGTTAACAATCAGAATAGTTAAACAAGTATATATAGAGATATGCACAAATATACAACCTTACCAAAAAAGTTAAACAAGTATATATAGAGATATGGACAAATATACAACCTTGAAAGGGTCAAAATGAACCACTGATTTAATTTGACAATTATATTAAAAAATATCGGTATAAAAAACACTTATATTTTAATCAAAGTATTAAAAACTACAAAGAATAAAAATTAACAAAGGAAGCGTAGAAAAACAAATAAATAAAAAGGAACTTTAAAACGAAACAATACAGACCGAGAGCCCACAGCAGTTTTTGGGTGTGAACGAGCAAAAAATCCTTTTGTTTTAAGATATGTCCCTACTATTCATATGCAAATATGAAAGTCTGGCAAGTCGGGGTTGGGGCCTTTGTACGTAACGCTGCATTGAAAATGCATTTTTTTAAAGCCCAGTTACCAAGGGTAGGAACTTCAAAATTGTATTTAATTAAAGAGCTGAGCGCCCTAGATATGAATATGGGGTTCAAGACTTTTTCTGTATGGTATCCATATGCAAAAAAGAAAACTGCGATTTTCGGAAAACGCTCGTCAGGTCATGTCTATCAATATGCGTTGTTCTATTGATTTATATTGCTTACAAAAACTCGTGCTGTGTTGTGTAGCGTCACTTGTGTCGAACGCGTCTCAATATGCGCGTAGCCAGAAGGTCATGGAGCAAAACAGACTTATCTTAGGTAGTTGTTGTTTTGCCTTGAAATTGGAACCAGTACGTCCTGGGGCACAACGGACTTGTAGTCCGTTTTGCCCCCCGACACACTGGTCCCATTTACCCCAAAAGGAGTTTTTTAAAAGAATATTTTATATTTTTTTTAATATTACATATTTATTTATCTTAATGTCCAGTTTTTTTAAAGAACACAAACGATCACAACCAATATAAAACGTACTAAGTTTTGGAAAAGTTCAACCTGTCTTCTTGGATCGGTTTTGCAAAGTGCTTGTTTTTTTTAACAGATGGGCCGTTTTCAAACTTTTTTCATTTAAACCACAACTAACTTCAGTTTTCCAATGAAACTTAGGGATGTGTTGGCAAAATAGGTTTTTCATAAGTTCTCATTATTGAATATAAGATAGAGCTAAGGACCACGCCGAAAATCGGTATGGTTCTTTTTGCCCCGAGGTCCTTCTTGTCCCACTCTCCCCTAATTAAAATAGGTCTGTATTCATTGAGCCAAAATTGTCTTAAACTGGTAGTTTAGTTAAACCTGGGTCTATCTGCGACTATAAATATGCCCCAATGACTTTAAATAAAAGGAACGGCAGTACCTATACCTTCAGTAAATTAATGCCATCAAATGGTATACTGATGGATCGAGAACGTCTGAAAGAGACTGGGGCGGGTAAATTTGGGCCAAGAACTAAACTATCTGTACCGATGGGACAGTCCACAAGCATTTTCGCGGCGAAATTAAAGGCGATAGGTGAATGTGCAGAACGTAACACCGAAAGAAACTACCGAAATCGGAACATTGCCGTCATGTCAGATAGCCAGGCCGCGCTTAAAGCGTTAAGCTCCTTTGCCATTAGGTCAAAACTGGTATGGGAATGCTTGCGAAGGTTAAATGAACTGGGCAAAAATAAAAATTGCTCACTCTATTGGGTACCGGGTCACATGGGTATCGATGGTAATAAGGAGACAGACTCCCTAGCCAAAAGAGGAGCAACAACCCCCCCTAACAGGGCCTGAGCCCTATTGCGGATTAGGTGAAAATGTGACCAAAAACAAGATCAAATTAGAAGAGGAGGCAAAAAGATCCAAAATTTGGAAAGAACTCCCAAAACTGACTACTTGGGAACTACAACCAGTAACGATACAAAGCCTGCATAAATCTCAACAGGAACAGCCTAAGAATAATAACGGGTTTACTCACTGGTCACTACAAACTAAGGAGACATCTCAGTATTCTCGTCTTAGTAAGCAGTGCAATTTGTAGATTCTGCAACATCCAGGAGGAAACACCTAACCACATATTAGGCAAAGGCCACGCACTTGTGCATAAAAGACACAGATATCAGGGAAGTCACCAGATAGAGGAGAGGGACCTATCCTCACTGAAAATACTTCAAATACTTAAGTTTATCAAAGAACTAAATTTGGAGGATGAGCTTTAAGGAAGGAATCTCATTTAGCTCTAGATGGGGGCACAATAGACCTAAGGTCGCAGTGCATCATACCCCGAATTCATATAGTAAATAACTATAGTAAAAAAACAGCCCTATCTAATTTTTGCACTTCATCACGTTTTTTTGTACATTCCGCCTAGGCTATAAATGTTATCGTTTAACGCATTTTGTCTTTTTGAGAGGAGTCAAAACCCTACTTCGGCTTAATTAAATTGACATTTTTCCAGAAAAATGTCGTCAATTTAACCAGAAATAGGTTTACCTTTTACTTTTTCGAAAATGGTTAACAATTGGTAAATATCACACACAGACCTGAATAATTTAAGCTTAAGTACAAGTACAAGTACAATTCCTCGGTACTTGTACTTAAAAATTTTAAGTACCCGTAACGAGGAATTGTACTTGTACTTAAATTCCACAAAGGAATTTAAAAAACTTGTATTCATTACTTTAGTAATTAAATATTGTACTTAAATACTTTTTCATTTACTTTTAATTCCTTGTACTTTTAATTTCTTTTGATTCCTTTTATTTCCTTTTACTTTTCTTATATTTTTGTTTACAAAAGGAATTTAAAGGGAATTATAAGTACTAAAGGAATTAAAAGTATTTGAAAAAGTATTCAAATACAGTACTTAATTACTAAAGTAAAGCCGGATCCACACATATCTCGTGTGTTGTCGTGTGTCGCAATATATTTTATATCGCTAGAAAAACATTTCCCTCGTGTGTTGTGTCGCTTTGTGACGCATGAAATATAAGGAATGACATCGACACACGGCTCCACAACACAACACGCGAGACCAGTGTGGTTTTGGCTTAATGAATACAAGTTTTTTAAATTCTTTAAATTTAAGTACAAGTACAATTCTTTTGTACTGGAACTTAAAATTTTTAAGTACAAGTACCGAGGAATTGTACTTGTACTTGTAAAATGTAAGTACCAAGGAATTGTACTTAAGTAGTACTTAAATCACAAATATATTTAATTACTTTTACAGGTCTGATCACACATGGGGAAAAATTCGGGGCTGATTAATTCTATAAATCAATAAACAAAATTTTTAAATATTTATAGTAAGACTACAAACCTACCCGGATTTTTTTTTTTTTTTTTGAAATTTCGTCACATTTAAGAATATCCTGTTCCACTTTATTATTTAAATAAATAAAAAACATTGTCGATAGTATCCAGTAGCGGATCTAGGATTTGGCTGTGGGGGCTTGGAGTTTGGAGATCCGGTTTTAGACCTTTATCAATAATATTTGACTGTCCTAAAATTAATTTTACAAAAAATAGAGATCAGATTAGGTTTAAGGTTAAATTTTTTTTGTGAAAAATATATATGTACAAGTACAAATATATGAAGTTATATAACAAAAACAAATTTTGACATTATCACTTTATATCCGCTCCTATCGTGCTTTAAAATGTTTTCATTATAAAGTAAAATAACAAGAATTTAGAATTGATATGTGTTTAACATGAAAAATATTTTTAAGTGGAGATAGAAGGAAATATAAGGGCTCAGCAAAACATAGTAGTATAAAAATAGACCTATAATCATAACTAATTTTATAAACTAAATTTTAAGCCACGTTAAAGCCTCGAACCACGCGACAAATTTGTTTATTTATATTGCTTAATAATTGATAAGGTGCCAGTACCTACCTACATTATATAAGTATTTGTTTAAATTAGCTAAAGGTATGAGTTGAACTTTACGTTTTTGACAAGATTTAAAAACTGTTTGTAATTGGCTAGTTCAGAAAAATGATATTTAATCCTTTCAGGACGGAATGGTAAAAGACAATGAACATTTAAATGGAATTGTACCACATCCGTACGGAAAGGGTTAAGTGGTCTTACTCTGGCAAAAGCTCATATCTGCTTTGGCAGTATCAGTGCTCTGAGATCTCATTTTCCTGAATAAGCCAAATCATTGAGTAGAGTACCTACCTCTGTTTTGTTCAAACTGTCACTGGAAAGCACAGAAAATAATATTTTGCCGATTGAAAAATAAAATATCAAAAATTCAAGACTTTAAGTCGGACATAAGATAAAGCTGATGCTTTAAAAAATAACCTGCGTCCCAATTCTGCAAGCGTGAATGAAATTTCGTTTACGCTGCATACTTTATTTCCTGCTCAAAAAATGTGTCGATAAATCTGTCGATATACTCTAGTCTAGAGTCTATAGGGATTGCAAATATTCATGTGCACCTGCACATGATTTTCTGAGTGCACAGAGAAAACTCACGGTTTTGGAATTTGGCTCCTTGGCTAGAGAATTTGTATTTAATTGCTTAGTTCAAAAATGTTTTGTATTTACAATTGCCTTGGACCTTTGAAATTTTGAAAATGTTCTTAGGTCTTTGCCAAGTCAATGCCGTAGAAAACAATTCCTGTTGTATTAAACATTTACACTAAACGTTACACCCCGTTATTCTCCAATATTGAAATAGCCTCCATTGCGTTTCTTTCGTTAAATTAGCTAAGTTTTTAGTGTAAATTTTTGATGCATTTGACATGTTAATGTTAAGTCCTGACCACGTTTTTTTTTTAAATTATATCTTCAATCCTTAGCCCCAACTTCGAACTTCGGCGTTCTTAGCTGACTACGTTTTTTGTTCAATATTTTCAAACGTTATAAGTCCCAAGCCGGTTTCTTCGTCCCAACTCTCTGGGTTTTGTTTTTAGAGAAAAATTGTTGTTGCTTGCAACATGTCCATTATACATAGCCCCCAACTTGTTTTTTTGCGCAACTCGCTTCAGGCTTTAGCACCAACCTTAGGGCTTAGAAAAAAGTTACATCACACAAATTTTTCAACCCCAACCACGTTATTGTGTCCATCAAATTTCTCATCTTAACAATATTTTAGACGAATATACAAATCAATACGTTGCTTTTTAGATTTCAATTTAATTTAGGAATCGGCTGTGAGGGGCTTTAGCCCCAAAAGCCACCCCCCCTGGATCCACCACTGATAGTATCTATTTGTTTTTGCTTTTTGTTTGTATCGCCAGTAAAAAAGTATACCTACACTTCATCTCATTTATTTATAATATTCCGTAGCGAATCATTCTATATAGCATATCATTCAAAAAAAATAATAAATTTAATTTCAAACCTTTTTTCAAGCTGCAATTGAAACTTTTTCAGTGGTAATCTATAACCATATATGTATGTATTTTAAAATATATGTACACATAGGACAATCTATAAATTTCTGCACAAATTTCTTTAACTTTATTTATTTTTTTTATATGAATTTTCAGAGGTGGTGTTGCTCTTTGCTTGTCACCCTTGGGACGCCGAAACGGTGAGGCCTTAGTCCGATTTGTTTCACAAGAGCACCGAGACATGGCGCTTAAAAGACACAAGCATCATATTGGTAATCGTTACATTGAGGTGTATCGTGCCACAGGAGAGGACTTTCTATCAATAGCTGGTGGCGCTTCAAATGAGGCTCAAGCTTTTCTATCTAAAGGCCATCAGGTGATAATTCGGATGCGAGGATTACCTTATGATTGTACAGCCAAGCAAATTGTAAGTTAACAATTTTTATATTTTACATATCTTTTAACTTATTTTCAATTTTCTTTGTTTTAGTTGGATTTTTTCACAACGGGCAATGAACCATGCCATGTTTTAGATGGAACCGAAGGTGTTCTGTTTGTAAAGAAACCCGATGGTAGAGCCACAGGCGATGCTTTTGTTTTATTTGCCTCAGAGGTTGATTCACCAAAAGCCTTGTCGCGACACAGAGAATCAATTGGACAGCGTTATATTGAATTGTTTCGATCGACAACGGCTGAAGTGCAACAAGTGTTGAATAGGTCTTTGGATCCAAAAACATATGAACCACCACAACCACCACTTATTGCTCAATTACCACCAATGCAGCTATCTCTATTACCTCAAGTAAGTGTACCAACTTATAAAACACTCATCGGCATTTTTTTTCTTTGTCTTAATTGACAATTTTTCTTTTAAAAAATTTTACAAATAAATCTAAGAATTTTTTTCTGAATTAAGTACAAAACTCAATTAAAAAGTATAAATGACCTTAACTCCAGAAATGAATGTTTTTCGCTCAGGTATAACAGTGGGCTCTTCAGACATTCTGTTATACCCTACTAAGAGAGTAAAAAAACACTGGATAATAAAGTCACGATTTTTGTTTGCATACAAAAATTTCCCAATATAACGAAAATCTCAAGTGGAATTTTGATTTCTCGGGAATTTCATTCAGTACTAACACCTGCCGATGATTGTGCTAAAAGCTACTTAGTCATTCCACAAGCAACAAAATTATTTCAATCCTATTCTTAGTTTAAATAAAAATGGACGATATTCTGAGGACATGCCCACAATCTACCTTTCAATTCCATCCACAGGTTCTAACGAGTTATGGTATAAAAACGGGCACTTCAGCGCTAACTGGGCTATGGGTTAGGCTGCCCGTGGCCGCCATTTCTACCTAACGCATATGCCCAAGGCGTGTTGAGGAAATTTGTATAATAGTGACAAAACAGAATTTGAAAATTCAGCAAACAACCGCTTCCTGACAAATCTATTTCCAGAGTTAACTAATCTTGTTTTAACTGACTACTGAAAAACTGAGCTTACAAAATTCATTTCCTGATACTATGTATCTATATCATATCCTCAGAAGTAAAACGAAATGTACCAAGCAAATATATATCTGCTTATGGTACCGTCACACCATGACAGAAAAGTGCTTTCAGAAAGCGGCTTTTTATTTTCAAGAAATCAAAATGTCGGAAAACACTCCGGGTCGTCACACCATGCAATAAAAAGCATTTTCGAAAGGTGTTTTTATGAAAGTGATTGTGTAAGCGTGTGTGGTATTTAACACTGAGCTCAAGTCCCGACATTTTTTAAAATGTATTTCTTTCGTCTACCTTTTTACTTGAAAACGTGTAAACCCATCTTATATCAGCCATTGGCATCAAATTTGACACCACCTGAGTAACTCTGGTATTTGCAAAACAAAATTTCAATTTCAAAAAGCGAATTCAGCTCCAAATGCTGTGGTAACACCTACAGTGGTTTTATTGTCGGAAATAACATAATACATGTTTTCCATGATATTGTGTGCTATGCCTGTTTTTACTGTAAACATTTCTTTCAAATCATACTCGTGGTTTTCGAATTTTCTCGATCAAATAATGTTATACATATTCTTGAAGTTAATACATTAAAAAAAAAAAAGTCACAACATCTGAAATTAAACTACAACTCTTCAAAACTTAATTTAAGTACGTAAAGGGTTTTCCAATAAGAGGTGTTATTTTGATATTCAAAGAAAAATGGATTTTTTTGAGATAAATGATCGGATGTTTATTTCAATGCAAAGAGGAAAGTATGCCATTTAAAATGGAAAATAATATCAGCCAAATGGCCGCCACGGCTAGGCTTACACAACAATATCTTTTTCATGAAATTTACCATCACCAAATCGCAAAGTGGCTGCTGTATGCCTGCAATAGCTTCACGAATTTCATCTTGAGGTCTTGAATCGACGCTGGGCTGGCTGGCGTAGACCTTATCTTTCACGTGGCCCCAAAGGAAGAAGTCGCAAGGTCACAAGATCTCGGTGGCAAATTGTGATAACCTCTTCGTGAAATAACACGGTCCGGAAACTTTTCCCGTAAAATATCGATGGTTTCGTTGCTTGTGTGGCACGTAGCGCCGTCTTGTTGAAAGTAAACGTTGTCCAATACCATCGAATTTCGGCTATAAAAATGACGTTTGTGGAATGTCCAATTCCAAAGAACGATGAGGAATGGAAAAACCTGGGTTTTCTTCAACACTTTGGGCTACAGCAGCAACATTCTCTGTTGTTTTTGACCGACGTGCACGGGTTTTATTCTTCACATCGCTAACTTTTCCCAACAGCTCAAATTTTTCCACCAATTTCTGAATTGCGGTCCGACAAGGTGCTTCACGATGACCAAAAAATGTTTTTAGTTTTACGAACCGTCTCTGAGAAATGTTCACCATTGTAAAAGTGAATTTTAATAATTTCAATGCGTTGTTGAAGCGTGTATCGTTCCATATTTATTAATGGCGTAGTTTCTACTTGTCAAAAAATTACAGCTTCAAAAGTGACAACTACCGAAATAGCGGGCTATTTAAGAAAAATAGTTTGTTATTTGTCTTCGCTTGGTGACTCTTCCACACATTTCTTCGTATTCAGCACTATTCTTTATTTGGTAGGGTCACGTGAAGAGTTTTAAAATGCCGGTACGAGTTTTTGTTTACCAAAATAATTTCACCATATGTAACCATGCTCGTAGCCACAGATCATAACCTTCTAACAGATCATAAACCTTCTAAGGCAAGGCGCATATTGAGACGCGTTCTACGCGAGTGACGCGACACAGCACATAACGAGTTTTTGTAAAGAATATAAATCAATAGAACAACGCATATTGATAGAGCGACACGACATGACCTGCGCGCGTTTTCCGAAAATCGCGTGGCACAGTGATCGAAATACAGTTTTTCGTGCACGACCGGCACGTGTTTGTTTTTTGTTTGTCAAAAAATAATACAAATAATACAAAAAAAAAATAAACTGTCGTTAAATTTGAAAATAGAATTTCGTTTGCTTTTTTAGAAATTACTTTTTTTTTTTTTAAGTTTATTTCAATTATCGATATATCAGGTGATTTTTGCTTCAATTAAAATGTATTTTGACACAAGACATGCGTATCAATATGCAGAGAACGGCAGGACGCGTTTATAAAATCGTATCGTACCACACTTGTTTGGTCACGTCACACGCGTCAGACGTGTCTCAATATGCGCCTAGCCTAAAAGTAGTGTTTAGGCTCTAAACCAACAAAAATGTTTTTTATGAAATCCTGTGAAACTAATACCAGTCATTGTTATTGCTAATAAAAATGTTTGCCAAAAAAAGAGACTGAAATAAAGATTACAAAATTTAAAACAACAAATATTTTAAAAACCATATCCTCATCCGAAATATTTGTCTGGTGAAAATATTTCTTGTGCAAGCGTTTTCAAAAAAGCATTAAAGCATATCATTTTCAGACAGTGCTTTCAAGAAATCACGTTTCCGGTTTTCGCACCATTTAAGTTTTGCTTTCAGAAAGATTTTTATTTCAGGCTGCTGAAACGAAAAGAAAAATCCCATACAAAAATTACAAGACGAAATCATTAACGAAAATTGTTGTTATATCATTTGTTCTGCCGTACGCGAAATTGATGATTATGAAAATGACATTTGAGTTTCTTCCTGTTTGTATTCGTTGTTTCTTTCAATACCTACAGCATTAATTATTTGACATTTGTTAATCTCCATGACGGTGTTCACATTGGACTGGCTCCTCCGAATTTACAAAATAGAACGTCAAAAAAAATCCACAAATTTTTAATTTTTTTATTTTAATTTAGATACTATTTGTCTCCCTTTCTAATTATGAAGTGGGATTGAGATAAATTTCAGAGAAGTCAAGAATAATCGGAAGAGTCAGTCCAATGTGAACACCGTCCATGAATTTTTTCCCGCTCGAAAATTTCGTTTCGAATCAACAGCGTACAAGACATATTAAACAAATTTCCATATCATCATTTTCCTTATTCACAATTGTTTGGCACAATTATAATTATATTAGGAGCCTAGGTTGCCAGTTTGTAATCAATCATAGGTGGTCGATTAAACTTCTGAATCCATTGGAATATGCTAGTAAATAATCCATTTAGTAAGGACAGATTCCGTTCAAGGGTTTTTACTTGCTGAAAACATTAAATTTTACCAAATTCACACATGCATTTTTAAGAAAATAGTCACATTCACCCCTATTTTGAATTTCGTTTCGATTTGAATCCGTATACGAAATTGATTTCCGTACGGATTCAAAAAAAATTGTTCTGAATTACACTCACAGTAGTCAGTATCCAAACCATTTTTTCTTCCGAAATCTGTAAAAATCACAATTTTTTCGTTCGAAATCTGAACAAAAAAATTAATAATAATAAAGAAACATAATTTATTGTAACGAAATAAAGGGGCACCGTGGATTTTAAGTTATTTCTTACAAAATATACTATACTACTAATACTAATATAATATACTAAATTCAGGCGTCAACTCAAAACTAAAATAAATTTCAAATGTCAAATCAATTATAAATCCAGTCGAAAATAAAAGCTCACTGATTAAGAAAGTTTTGAAAACGAAAAGCATTTCAAAACACCCAAAACGAAAGGATTTTTCAAACGAACGGAATTCAGAACAGGGGTGATTCACCCCTGTTCTAAATTCAGATCGTTTGAATAATCCTTTTGTTTTCAAAGTCTAGGTGTTATGAAATACTTTTCGTTTTCAAAACTTGCTGAATCAGTGTACTTTTATTTTCGACTGCAATTATAATTGACTTGACACTTGAAATTTATATAAGTTTTTATGCCTGAATTTAAAATGTGAGAATTAAAATTTTTAAGAACTTACATATATTTTACAAGAAATTTTAACTTAAAACCCACGGTGACCCTTAGTTTCGTTACAATAAATTCACCCCTGTTGTGATTTTCGTTTCGAATTGAATCCGTATACGAAATTGATTTCCGTAAGGATTCAAAAAACGTGTTCTGAATTAAGGCTCTCCCAAACCAAAACGAAACATTCGTTGCGGCGAAGAAACATTCGTCAGCCAAAATTATTTCATATGTTTCTCCACCGCGTTGGTGTGGGCACCCTCATATATCACCATGAAAATTAATTTTGACATGCGAGCCTTTACACTCTCACAGTAGTCAGTATCCAAACCATTTTTTCTTTCGAAATCTGTAAAAAACATCATTTTTTCGTTCGAAATCTGAACAAAAACAAATTAATAACAACAAAGAAACATAATTTGTTTTTACGAAACTAAGGGCACCGCGGATTTTAAGTTAAAAAATTCTTGTAAAATATAATTTCTTCAAAAAATTCAATTCTCACAATTTAAATTCAGGCGTCACAACTAAAATAAATTTCAAATGTCAAGTCAATTATAAATCTAGTCGAAAATAAAAGCACGCTGATTCAGCAAGTTTTGAAAACGAAGAGTATTTCAAAACACCCAGATTTTAAAAACGAAAGGATATTTCATACGATCGGAATTCAGAACAGGGGTGATTATGTTTCTTTGTTGTAATAAATTTTTTTTGTTCAGATTTCGAACGAACAAATGCTGTTTTTGTTTACAGATTTCGGAAGAAAAAATGGGTTGGATACTGACTGTGAAAGTGTTATTCAGAACTATTTTTTTGTATCCGTAGGGAATTCAATTTCGTATATGGATTCAATTTCAAACCAAAATCAGAACAGGGGTGATAATATAACTTTTAAGGTTTTTGTGGTTGACATAATAAATAATAGTGTTCCGGATTAGCCGCGTTATTAAAAATATAGAGTGCGATTCAGTTCTCACCCCGAACGTTTCGCATGAAGTTATATATATATTCATTGTAATTGTATGCGAAATGTTCGGGAAATAATAATTGATTTAAATCATTTTTAGTTTGATACTAGCATTGAGTTTTATTTTTGAGTATAAACTCAATGATACTAAGTTAAAAATTGTATTTTGCTAATTTTAAACGAGCTTAACATCATACTTTTTCCTAACATTTTACTAAAGTTAAAATCAACAAATGGCTATTTCGTGTGCTTTCAATGAAAACTCCCTGAGTCCATTGTTTTTTTGCCTAAACGCATTTTGTTTATTAAAACATCAAAAATGTAAGTTCTGTTAAATCAATTCAACGTCCTTCGTTACTCGATTTCTGAACAAACATCAATAACATATTGCAAGTGTATCAAAAAAAGAAACAAAAATTATAAACATACGACTACGATTTTATATTTTTTTTTGGTATCTTACTAAATCGATTATGACACTTTGACGTTTATAAATGTCAAAATGAGGTATGTTTGTAAACTGTTTGCTTGAGCTGTCATTTTTCTTGAACGTGTTCAGCTGGAGTTTATGAAGGTCATTGGCTAAGTTTGAAACTAGTTAAAAAGTATCTATATAAAAATTAGAAAATTTAAGTAAGCTGTTTTAAAATTAGAAAAATGTCAAGTAGTATCATACTAAAACCTTAATATTATACTATTTAAACTGCACATAATTGTTTTTCTGTAACACACTAAATGCAAAAATTAGAAGAACAAAAAGTTGATCATAATTAGCTGGAAATAGAGTTACCCATTCAAAAATCAAGTTCAAGTACATACATATATTAGAGGTAATATCATTTTTGTTCAGTTCAGCGCATTTTGTACGCTGTTCGACCAGCGAAATTTATGTTTATACAGTTTCCAATCTCTTTTCACAAAAAATTATTTTCCCGGAACATTAATCTTGTGAGGAAAAACGACATATGCACGAAAAACAATAAAATGTCTTTCGAATTTTATTTTTTTTTTATTTTTGACATCCATCTGACAGAGCTCTCCATAAAGATTTGTTCGTAGTCTTTTCGTTAACGTTTTCGCTGTCGATGTGGAGACCATGGAAAACGTTCGTTTCACTTCAGCTGCGTACTAGGCTTTACTTTAAAATCACAGGCATTGTCATTTCTAATTTCTGACAACCGCGCAGTAGGTACTGTGTTCAAAATAACCTTAATATAGTTAAGTAGTTTTTAGATAAAATAAATATTAGTTTTTGATGTACCTATACAAATAAGTGTTTAAATGAGAGTATCATAATCACCCCTGTAATATCCTTTCGTTTTCAAACTCTGGGTGTTTTGAAATACTTTTCGTTTTCAATACTTAAGGAGCGAGTGTGTTTTGTTTGTCGATCGAAGTGAAAATTTATTTGATATTAAGAATTTATTTTAATTTTGTTGCCCGAATTGAAAGTGTGAACATTTTTTTTCAGTTTTCGAAAGAAAGCTACGAAAGTGAAATTCGGAACACTTTTTTTGAATCCGTATGGAAATCAATTTCGTTTACGGATTCAATGCGAAACGGAAATCAGAACAGGGGTGAATGTTTTATTATAGCCGAGTTTTTTTAATACTTATTAATTACTCACTTTTAAATTTTATAAGCAAAACAAAAACAAAACAAACATTGAGTAGTCTGATTTGTTTTTGCTTTGCGTTTAAAATAAAAAAGTGAGTAATTAATGAGTATTAAAAAAACGCGGCTTATATCGGCTTAAAATTAAATAAAAATCAGAATAAGTTTTTGTCACGCCATAGATAAATGTATTTCTTATAGACACACTTTTTCTAGTTTCTATCTAATTTTTCAAAACTTTTTAACTAAACTTTAACCAATTTTCTTCATAAACACTAAAGCTGAACATATTCAAACTAGTGACAGCTCGTGGAAAAAATGAATAACATATCGAATTCCTTACAAAAAAAAAAATACAAATCACTAATCAGTGAAGAAAAAATTCGATTTGCTTAAGAAAAGGTCAAATTTTCAAAACAAATAAAATCTTTCAATATAGAAAGACTTACGCCGACTTGCACATGACATGTTAATGAATTTCTGCATCAAATGAAAACAAATATTCAAAAGTGCGTAAATTATTATAATTGCAAATCAGACAAAATAGCGCGTTAATTGCATTGCAAATAATTAGAAATATTAAAAAGTTTCAATTTCAAGAGTTAAAAGTACACGGTCACCAATTTGTTCCTTGAAAGAAGTAGTTTTATAAAAACGATAAGACTTAAATGCACTTACGAATATTTGTTATGAATCTGTGGACGCAATAAGTTGTTGAAAAAAAATCCAGTCAAACAGTGCACATGCACACACACAATCTCATAACAAAATCGATTTTTGTACGAATTCCTTGCAACAACAAAATAAATGATTTTATCTCCAATTTGTTCAAAGGAATTCGACATTATAGAAAAAAAAAATAAAGGGATGGTGTTTGTTACACACAGTAAACGTGAGTTCGGTAATTTTCCTCCCCGTCGCCAATTCAGTTACAAATTTGTGAGGGTGACAAAGTAACGAAGAGAAATGAAGGAATTTTTCCTTCCCTGATGAAATGCATTTATGCTTGGGATAAGTCGTCACATTATTATAAGAACTACCGCGCAGTTCTTTCGAATAAGGGAAGTTCCTCATTTATTTTATATTCAAAGCAAACAAACCCATTTTGACATTTATAAATGTCAGAATGTCATTTGGATTTATTACGATGTATAGAAAGACAAAATAGCTATTTAGTGATTTTAGCTTTATAAAATGTAAAGAGACAGTGTGAAGCTGACACATTTAAAATTAGCAGAAACTTTATTTTAACCTAGTTTAATATTAAAAATGCCTTAACATCGAACTTAAGTGTCTAAAATTTTGCGCTACTGATTTTTGCGATTGTTTTAGCTGGCTTTTGTTAGTTTTCCTGCTTCTAAAATTTTTTAAACTATCCACTTTAATAGAATATCATCTAATAAAAAATAGCAAAAAAAATAAAAATAGCAAAAAGTGTTAAAAATAAAATTGTCAATGTCTGCTTAGTGTTTAACTATCGACTTGTATATCAAAAAATATTGAAAAGTGACCCGTGTTATATTCTCCCAGAATTGCATGGGGAATAAGGGTGCAATTTGTGTGTATAAGCAAGCTTAGGTTCGACAAAAACATTATTCAATAATGGAAACCCTTGAACACTATTGTTCCTTCCTTTAATTTTCCGGTACATTCAATAGAACAGAGTTTTTTTTATACAAAGCCCTCAAAAAGTGTATGAGGGTTGAACGTAATACATTATCTATTCCAATGAATCTTTCAAACAAGATAAATTACATGCAACTTTTCCTTTTTCAGTGTTTTTTAGGTATTATTCTTATATTGTTCTTTTTATTTTTAATTAAAATTTAACTATTTCAATAGCACATGATAACATCAGGAACAACCAAGAGCTGTATTCGGCTACGTGGTCTCCCATATGAGGCTATGGTAGAGCATATATTGCATTTTCTTGATGACTATGCTAAGAATATAATGTTCCAAGGAGTACATATGGTCATAAATGCACAGGTATAGTTTCAAATTAAAAAATCAATCCACACTTTGTTCAACATCATTTTAATATTCATTCTTTTTTTATAAATTAAAGGGTCAACCCAGTGGAGAAGCTTTTATTCAAATGGACTCTGAAGAAGCTGCACGACAGTGCGCCCAACGCAAACACAACCAATTCATGGTGTTTGGTAAAAAATATCGATACATCGAAGTTTTTCAATGTTCCGGCGACGATATGAACATGGTTTTAAGTGGAGGCATGCAATCGCCAGTCAATCATCATCATCCAACGAAACCTTCTCTTTTATCACCGGGTATGTTATCACAACCACAGCAGACAACAACACAATCAAATAGTGTCCATCATCCTGCAATTCAATCCAATGCGCCTGCCGCCGCAGCAGCAGTGGCAGCAGCAGCCATGGCTCAGCACCAGCAGCAGCACAACTATCAACACTATTCAGCCGCAAATTCTCAGGCTGCTGCTGCTGTTGCTGCCAATGCTGCTGCTGCTGTCAGTGCTGCTAGCCTCAATCCATTCATAGCTAGACATCATTCCCTAGCCCATTATACTCCGGCACCAATGACAGCTCCATTGCCCATGCATAATGGGCATCATCCAAGTGCAGCGGCGACAACTCTTACAACTGCCACAGCCGCCGCTGCTATGCATCATCCGCATAATCCTAATTTACCAGGCCCCAATGCGATGCCATTTAATTTTTCAATACCTCCTCCGCTATCAGCGAACCCAGCGCTCATAGCCCAGCAGCAGGCTCATTATATTGCCCAGCAAAATTTGCTTGCCAGACAGGCAGCTGCTATGGTTGCCGAGCAACAAGCTCCTATGTATCCCAATCTATTTAATCCATATCTGCTTCCAAATCCTGCGACGGCTGCTGTCGGTGGTAGCCCTGCTAACGCAGGCCAACCGCAATACTTTTTTATGCCACAGCGGCAACAGTTTTTTCAGCCTTTTCAGTTGAGTTATGATCCGTCCGTTTTTCAATTCACTGGTCACCATCCCGGCGTCGCCGCTCCAGCCGGTCCTGGAGTGGCCCAAGCCGGAATTGCCCAGTCCATGAAACGGTCATATGAAAATGCATTTCAACACGATCCAAATCAAATTAATAATGCTGCTAAACGCACTCTAACCCGCCCCCCAGCAGGTAGCATGTATTTTTACAATCCTGGGGTGTAGGCAATAAGCTCCTCAAAATCAAATCCTTAAATTCTGACTTTATGCAAAAAAAAACGACAATTTTCTTTAAAAATGGCAATATTAATGTTTAAGAAAAATATATATAGTTTTATTTTTTTTTTATTTTTTTTTAAAACAAAAAACTTTTTACTGAAAATTATGTAGAAAATCCCTCAATATTATATCATGCAAGCATTTACACTAGCTTTAAGTGGAGTTAATAATTTTTTTTTTTATTAAATAAATCATAAATTTTAACGTTTTATCTACTTAATTTAATATTTACTCGTAAGTTAAAAAAAAACGTAATTCATAACTGTTGAAAATTTTGGTTATCTTTTTCAAAAAAAAAAAAAAAAAAAAAAAAAAATAGTTTCTAAAACGGCTTCGACGAGGTTTGGAATTGAGGCAAAACATAACCTTCTTTTGGCAATTATATGCCTAGGCGTTTTTGTTCAATAAATTAGGTAAAATTTAAAATTGAATGAGGCTAGCAAAAATAATTTCATAAATTTTTACAAAGTAGACAGACAGAAGTTTCTATGGTTAAAATTACATAATGAATTAATTTCAAAAACAATTTAATATCAAAAATAAATTAAACTTAAAATTAAAAAAAAAAAAAAAACTCAAATACATAAAAGTCTTACTATTACTGATTTTTAAAAATAAATGTTAAACAAAAAACTATGTAGAAATTTATGAAATTTATTTTGTCAGGTGTTGGGCTAAAAATTGGTTGAATTGTGTTCGAATAGAATTGGTATCTTCAGGATCTTTAAAAAAAACAAACAAACTGAAATTAGAACAATAATAATAATTAATTAAATAATATACCTACTTAGTAAAAAATATATATTTACATATTTTATAAATAATAGTAATGAGTCAATCATGAATTTTTTTTTGAAATTTCAAATCATTGTGTATTTTTTTAACTTTCATAATATTTTTTTTTTACTTATTAATATCTGCATTATAAAAACAAAACAATACATTAAAACAAAATATTTTTAATACTTTTAATATTTGTAATTGGTGGTGTAAGTCGCAAAGGTTTTTTTTTATAAAACAAAAAAAAAAAACTGTTGTCCTTTATTATCTGTCTGTAACGCACCTTTATTTTGCTTTTGTTCATGTATACTCTAAAGTGGCGCGAGCGCAACGCTTTATTGCTTTAGCGTAGAGGCGAATATCTACTTATAATAATTTGTATCTTCAGTGGTAAGCGTGTGTTTTTTTTTTAACTTTTATATTTTTGTAAAATATTCATATTATTATAAGTAGCAAAATGTGATTCTTTTTAATAGAATTTAGGTGAGTGGTTACAATTTCTATGGCAATGGTTTGGGGTTGAATGTAATTTTTAGGGCTAATAGTCTTCCATTAAAAAAAAAAATAATGTTTAAAAAGATGTGATTTTAAATAAATAGTACCTATGGGTTTCCGAAATACCGTGGCAATCCGAATTATGAGTACCTAAACATATTGAAAGAAAATTCAATTCTAGCTTTACAAGTAAAGCGCCCTTCGAAAAAAATAACATTGCAACAAAGTTGATTTACAATGTTTTAAATTGTATGTCATTGAATTGACCGTTTTTCGTTTTTTCAAATGTTTCAATAATGCACTCTTTAAAACAAAAATAACAACTACACAACAATCTGCTAAGAAACAGTGAAATTGCATTAATATTTTATATTATCAAATATTAAACATTGCAATACCTCCTAGATCATGTCAATTATTAAAAAGTTCAATAAATAATTTTAAAGGAATTTTCTATTCTACAGGATGTGTAATTCGTCAATAATATTTTAGGACATGATTCTTGGGTAAATGCTAAGAAAATCGTTCTTCTCTCTTTTTTTTGAAGTAAAATAACAATACTGCACATAAAAATCAATGGTCCCTACCAATAATCAAATTTAGCAACGACTTAAATATTCCAGTAAAATCCACCTTAGTTGTATTGATCCCAAATAAATTAGTTTTCATGGAATTCTTATTTTTTTTAAGTCAATTCCATATTTGATTCATTACTTAGAGTCAACTTTAATATTTAAATCTTACCATGCATAGTTTATTAGTTAGAGTCCATACCATTATGGTTCATTTTACTGAAATATTTAAGTTGTCACTAAATTTGATTATTGGTAGGGCCCGATGACAAATTTGCCGAAAAACCCATAGGCCCTTAGTATTAAACGAATTTAGAGTCGAATTTAGCCTAAAGTCGAGTTTATTGTAAGCTAGATTTAAACATCGAATTAAAGGTATATTTAACGTTACTATTATTTCCAACTTGATGGTGCTTCAGCCTACTATATGGTCGAGAGGTTAACAATTTACTAGATGAAGAGAACGCGGTAATTGTTGGATAGAAACAAATAAGAAGTCTACTGGCCTTTAAGATCTCCTGATCTTACAATATTTGATGTTCTTGAATGGGGAAGCATGAAATAAATTGTTTATTTAATGAAAAAAGCAACTCTAAGGCGCCAATTATAGCTTTCATTGAAATCCATCATTGAAACACAAATCAGTGAAACCGTGGAATATTTTCTGACAAGTCGGTTACAGCTATCATGAAATTTTCTTTCATTGAAAATTCCATTCCCCATACAAAAAACAACTTTTAGGTTAAATTCGATCATTGAACGAAAAACTGACAGACTAGAACAGGAAGAGAAAGGAACGCATTTCATTGGAACGAATGTGTTCCACTTTTGGGAACAAAATATCAGCTGTTCATTGAAAACGATTTTCATCATTGAAAAACAAAAAATAATTTTATATGAAAGTTGTAAAGAAAACTAAACAGTTTTTTGACTAAAAATGTATATATGACAACCATCAATTTGGTACTAAAACGCCATCAGTTTTATTTGTTTAAGTGCATCAAAATTGAAAGACAAAATTTTCAATGATGGTTTTCAATGAAAGCTATAACTGGCGCCTAAGGGCCAGTTTTTCAGTGTGGGGTTAAAGTTAAACCCGAGTTAACTCACCAAAATTAGTGAGTTTACTCAACAAATGCTTTTGATATTTACTCTTCCCTCTTATTTAAGTCTTTCTGCATTTATCCCCCACCTAGGAACTGTTTCTTGAAATAACTGTAGACAAATCTATTTCCAGAGTTAACTAACTCTGGTTTATCTCACAACTGAAAAACTTGGCTTAAGGGAATAAGAAGAGCGTAAGCTCGGATCATCCTCACAAGACAGGCAGTAGCTAGCATCAATAAATATCAATGTCAGTGAAATTCAAATTCGGGCTCTAGCAAGCATTCAAAACCAAAGAGAACATTTTTGAGCACTTGTTAAAGCTGGTTTAGGTTACATACAAAATACAAAATTATCTTAAACCACACATTCATTTTTTTTGCATAGCCTTTCAAACTTAAAGAAACAAAAACTTTTTTTTTTAATTTTACTTGCCGTTGGTTTTCCCAATTATCATAAAGTTTATGGGTTTTTCCACAAACTTCTCATTGATTTTTATTTGAAGTATTGTAACGTTAATCGTTAGTTAAAAAATAATGAAATGTTTTACGCATTTTCTGGAAAAAATTGACCTCAATGTCAGAAAAATAGCATGGACTGCAAACTGAACATCTGAAGACTCAAATAATAAAGGGTCCGCCATCTAACGTTTTTTTTTCAACTAGTGCTTATTTCGTGAACGGTAACATTTAGCTCATGTCTGATTTGACAGATAATTAGTTTTATCCTTCCGCTGAACGAATATGGTTGTGTATACGCTTGAACAAGGCTGGGAAATAGTGCGACATTACTTTGCCGATTTTGCCAAAAAAATCATCGTTTCAGATAAAGCTCATTTTGATCTTGGCGGGTATGTAAACAAGCAAAATTGTCGCATTTGGTTTCAACAGGACGGCGCTACGTGCCACACAGCCAAAGCTACACTCGATGATGATGATGCATTTTCAAAAAGTTATTTGGCAGACCCTTTATATCAAATTAATTTAAACGTAGTTACAAAGGCTAGTATTTCTTCTAAGTTCTAAAAACAAAGGCCTACACGAAGTTTCTATCAATAGTATTAAAAGAGCAATTTTCGTTAACATGGGTCAGGGTACACCAAAGTAAGCCTTTTCTTAAATCTCGAATAAAAGATGTCAACATTGGAGATATACCCTAACTGTAGAACGAATTTGTTCTTAAAATATACCCAAGAATCATGTACTAAAATATTATTGACGAATAAAGGGATAACCCTGTATAGAACAATAATGGAAAATTGGGTGCAGGGAAATAATTCCACGGGAATCTGCTCCACATGAGAATTTATTTCACTCTTAGTGGGAATCTGCTTCACTTTTCAAAGTGGAGTTGATTCCCACTGAGAGAGAGATTTTATTACACTTATTCCTTAGAATGAATTTCACTTTGAATGGTGGAGTTTCTGCCCACTTAGTGTGAGAAATAATTACACTTCTAATCCTATTACCTATTCACCTATTAGTGTTTTTGTAATAATCTTTTTAAATCAGATATATTAAATCAGTCGCCAGGCAGGCGCTTATGTTGTCAGTTGGTGTACTTTAAATTTATATATCATAAAGTGTACCTTGGGTGACCCGCTTCGCGGGTTCACTCCCTTTTCGGGTCCTTTGTCTCGCTAACGCTACTCCGTTGCTCCGCTTAGGGTATGCTCAGTCGCCAGGCAGGCGCCTATGTTATCAGTTGGTGTGATTTCAACTTTCAACTGAAGCACACCAACTGACAACATAGGCGCCTGCCAGGCAACTGAGCATACCCTTAGCGGAGCGACGGAGTCGCGTGAGCGGGACAGAGGACCCGAAAAGGGAGTTAAAATCCTTGAACCCGCCAAGCCGGCCACCCATGGTACTCTTTATGACACATAAACTTAAAGTACACCAACTGACAACATATAAGCGCCTACCTGGAACTGACCATACCCTAAGTGGAGCAAAGGAGTATTATGCAAAATATATTAAAAAGTCACGCGATTTTAGGTGAGAAACAATTCCACAAAAGTTAAGGTGAAATATATTCTCGCCCTCGGTGGGAATCAATTCCACTTTGAAAAGTGGAGCCGATTCCCATTAAAAGTGAAATAGCAGAATCCCGTGGAATAATTTCCCTGCACCCAAAAAATGCAGTTTTTTTTCCAAATATTCTCCAATATTGGCAAAATAAGCAACGATTTGTCAAATAAGTTGTTTTTTTCTTCATTATTCAGTTTTAATGGTTCATCTATTTTACTCTCCGAGAAATCTGTTCTTTAAATGTATGTGTGTCGCAATTTTTCCATATAAATCCCTTTTATTTTGAAAAAATATTCATTCTCCTGCGTTGTTACCAGAAATTAATTTTGTATTTTATTTTTAAGTTTAAGTTGCTTTAGAGCCGATTTTTCAATAACCAGTTAAGCTATCAGAGGAATAGATACTACTCGTATAGCAACAGGGACCAATAAAAAGTTTAAGACCAAAAATAAGTATATCTACTATATGAGGCTTAGCTGACTATTGAAAAATTGTCCCTTAGTAAATACTCTTAAAATAATTATTTTTAAAACATTTTTTTTTGGAAAATTTTACGTAAGAAGGTTTATACTTTTTTCGATTTTAATATTCAATTATCTTAATAATAGATATTATGCCAAACACTAAAAATCAGGTCGTTCTGGGAGTTTTACTTTTTCAAAATATTAAATATTCAAGGTGATTCACCTAAGGTGTAACAAAAAGATTGAGCATGTAGGTCGATCACAAAACAAGAAAAAAAACGTATGGGATGGGGAATCTATTCCCTCTTGTTAAGGCGGGAGCGTCAATTTCTAAAAACTCGACTTAGAACAGAAAACAAATTAATAAAAAAATAACACTAACAATGCCCTGGTATACCTTTTTTTAAGACCAGAAATATCTTCTTTCATTGTCTTTTCAAATAAAGTAAAAGAATTTTGCCTGAAAACACAGTTTTTGAAAAATTAATTTTCAATCTTAAAATTTTATAACAAAATTTAAGAAATAAAATTTTAAACAATTTTTTTTAATGGTGCATAAATAAGTATCTACTATTTTAGTTTACAAAATTAAATGCTTTTATCAATTTTTAGTTGAACAATTGGATGGTTCTAGGATTTCTATTTTTCAAGATATTGGAAAAAAAAAGAATCAAACATCTGGTAAAAACAAAAAAAAAAAAAAAAAACAAGTTGATGATAAATCAAGCAGTTGATGAAATGGTCATTCAGCTGGATTCTTCTTAGGCTTATGAAACCCCCCCCCCCTGCGTTCGCGCCTGGGCAGCATTGATTTCTGAAGCGAATATGGAAGCTCGCTAACGATCATACCGTGATTACTGAAATTCGCTAAATGTTTCGACTTTAGCGAACGTTCGAAATATTTAATTCCAAAATTTATAATGATAAGTTAAATTTTCAAAAAAAAAAGCAAAAATACAAAACACAATGAAATTTGTTTGTTTAAAATTTCCATTTCCATTGAAAATGAGTTATTAAAAAACAATAAGAAGATGAATAAATTTAAATATTAAAATATTGAAATTACTTCTGTTTTAAGTGGAGTGAATGAATAAAATTCAATTAAAAAGTACAAGTGACCTTAACTCCAGAAATAATTGTGTTTCGCCCAAGGTATAACAGTGGGTTCTTCAGTCAGTCTCTTATATCCTACTAAGACACAAATTTTGGTCGATGTTTACCGACTCTTATAAAAATCACAGCAAAAAAATACTGTGAATTTTATTATTCTAGGGGAATTTGTTTGAATTCGTACACCCAGAAAATAAAAACCCGTGGTCAGGTTTTTTTATAATAAGAAGATGAAGAAATTAAGTAGGGTATAACAGACTGACTGAAGAGCCCACTGTTATACCTTGGGCGAACACAATTATTTCTGGAGTTGAGGTCACTTGTACTTTTTAATTGAACGTTATTAAAAAACTATTCACTATATTAACTTGATTTAAAAATAAAATTCAATAATGGATTTCTGGTATAATGAAAAGAGCATTGCATTTTCCCGTGTTTTTGTTTTTAGTCAATGTCTTAGAAAATTGCCCCTCCCGTCTAAATAGGGGGAAATATACCCACCCGTTCTAGCTTTTTGCCACATCTCATCAATCCGTATATTGGCTTAGTTTTGGCGTGTTCAACAAAAACTTAGAGAGAGGGAATACAAAAGAAAAGATTTTTGGGGATTTGTCTTTCCGGTTTCATTTTTTCGTATTTATATTTTATTCGAATTTTACCACTGAGGATTATTTGAGAGGTTTGTGATTATAATCGAATCAACCAGCTGACATTTGTTTACATTATATTTTCTGTGATATAAATTATCCTTTCAAAATAGATCAAAAGAACCATTGCTATACTCAAAAATAACAAAACAATAAATAAATCGTAGCAAGAACAGACTCTGGGCTCTGTAACTTACAGCATCATAACATCATTTATGTCATTCAGTTTGTCACTTACTAGTAAAACTAGTAAAACAAAAAAGACTCAAATTTTTGGGACATTTTTTTCATTTTTCTTCAAAATTATAGTTTGTAGGTTTTATACTCTTACATAAATTAGTTTGCATAAATAATAATAATTATAATATAATATTAATAAATACAGACATATTTACATTGTACGTGTCTAATTGTAAGTGTATCCTAAAAAGGTGTTTGGTTATCATTTTATATTCTATGTTATATCTATAGTATACAGTTGAAACATATGATAGAAGGAAGTTCAATTTTTAAATAATAAATAATAATTTTTAATATTATTCTAGTTACATTCCAATGTAAATTAACACTTTTTACACATATAGTCAGTCTTGAAATGACGAAAAACAAATATGTTATACTTGGTTGGCTATTTCATTTTATTTTTTTCTCATTTTATTATATACATCTGTGGTACTCTGGGTAATCACTGAACGCACATTTAATTATTTTTGTTTTTTATTTAAATACATAAATATACGGACATTTGAATACTGCATTGAATTTTGAACACACTACAAAAAAAAAATATTATTTGAATAGAATAAATGACAATAAATTCAATGAAGTAGTCAAAAGAGCGAGATAACACTATAATCTTACAAATTACAATAAACCTATTTTTTTATAAATTAAACGAAACAAAATACACTGACAAGAATCAAATTATGATATTATTAATGATTTGCCTTTGGCTTTAGATTTAAACAATAAAAATAATAAAATTGTTTGCTAATAAAAAATAAATATTTTTTTTTTGAAAAATGGTTTCTCTAAATCTTGATAAAAAAATCTTTAGCTTTTAGTGCACATGTTTAAGGGGTTGTTTTCTTAAATTCATTTAAATGGTTCACCTGAGCGGAGTATAAAATATTAATTTGCATTATGGGTTTAATTATTATTTATTTTTTTTTTTTTTTAATTCTGGTAATTTATTTTATAGAAAGTCGATTCGATGTCGCGAAAATGCAAGCTTTACTACTCTCTTCCTTAATAAGTCTTCTATATTATCGTCTTTTCCGTTGTAATTCTTTTTTAATATAATGTATGTGTTGTTGTTAAGTTTAAATTTAACAATGTATGGTTTTTATTTACATTTCATATAGTTTTGTGTCGTCTGCAGGGTGGAAACAAGCTCTGCATTAAAAACAAATAAAATAGATTATTTTTTTAAATATTCTTTTTAATATTAAGTTGTGGTTGATGGGTTTTGTTTGTTTCTCTGGGAAATACCATGCAGTTTGTTGTAACATTAGGTTTTAGTGAATTGAACGAGATACATATCTACATATATATGTAAATATGTTGTGATGGTGGGCGTAACGCAACTAATATCACCAATGTCGTGAATGTGATTTTTTAATTAATTTACACCACGAGCAATATTAAGCGCAAATAATAACAAAAAAAAAAAGACACGTCCTGACGTTGCATTCATCCTTTTGTCCTAAACGCATAAATTCCTTCTATTTTTTTTATAATAAATTGTAATGGTGGTAATTTTTTTCTGGATTAGAGAAAAATAAAAAAAATATGTTTTGTTGTCCTTCATCGGCAGAATCAAAGGAAATGCATTTCAATGGTGGTTGTGTGTACTTAAAAAAAAAATTCTCTTGTATGGTTGGGGCAATGGTAAATATTTTTGTACTTAAAATATTTAAATGGCTAAACGGTGAGTGTTTTTAATTATAATTAAATTGTTTTAAGTTTTGTTTTTTTCTAATTATTATTTATTATTAAATTTCTAACAAACATAATATCAAAATTATATAATATTAGTGCGTCCTATTTTTTTTTTTTTTTTTTAATCTTTATATGTGCTGTTTTGGTGAAAATGTAAATGTAAACACTTAAAATTTCTTATTCAGCTTATGAACTTTCTAAACATACATACAAATTAAAAAATAAAAGAAACCGAAAATAATAAAAAAAAAAAAAACATAAATAAATTTAGCATGCGATCGTAAACTCAGTGAAAATTATTTAGGGATAGATTTAGATTTTTTTTAAGAGAATTACATGAAAAACTTACATTTGAATGCAATAATGATATTTTATTTTTGTCTTTTTATTTATTCAGGTGGAACTTTGATTGGACCTCCGCCATTTGGACCTTTTACTCACTTTGGACCAGGACCGACGGCTATTTTACCACCACATCGGGCGCATCCTGCGTTTTATAGTCCACCATTAGTGCTATGGCCGTATCCAAGTCCACCAGTGTCACCAACAACATACTATGGTCCAGCACATCCACCTCCACATATGGCAACAAGTCCTATGTCACCTCAACATCCGCATTTGGTAAGTTTAAATTCAAATAAAATATTCTATATAATTAACCCAAAATGGATGCGTTAACCTTAACTTACGTAATATTATTTGTAAGTACTTACATTGTATAGGGTAAATAGCCGGGTGATATGGCACCCTTTCTATATTTCCCACTGAATTACTTCTTTTCAAACCAATGACTTAAGAATATCTTTAAGTTTCACGCTAGCTTCTATCGGGTGCAGTTTAATGGTTATTCAGCACCAAAAAATTGTGAATTTTTTTTGGAAGATAATTTTTTTTTGTATTTAAAAAAAAATATTTATATCAAACTAGCTGACCCGGCGAACTTCGTTCCGCCTAAATTCATTTATGTATGATATACAATGATGTTTCATGTAATTCGGTCAATTGAAATTCTTTATTCTAAAGTTTTATTAAATACAATAAAATAACTAAATTAACAATGTCCATGTGTTTCAAAGAAACCAAAATGATTGGCGTGTCAGCCAACCTTCCGCTTCTTTACTGAAGAGCTTTAATGGTAAAAACATTTTTCGTTTAATATTCAGGCGCGTACAAATGCAAAGCGGTAGGTTTGCCGATACATGAGCACGCCACATACAACTGACCATGTAAGAAACATGGGAATTCAAGATTGATGCCACAAACATCCAGCAATTGTCCTTACGACTTATTGATTGTCATAGCAAAAGCGAGACGCACTGGAAATTGAAGACGGTACGAATAGCAAATCGTTCGGAATAAGCGGAATCCGTGGAATGAGAACATCTTCGCCTTTGAATTTTCACCTCAAAATCGTGGCTTGAATATAAGATTTGATTTGATGCACTTCACAATCAAACGCGTTCCGTTACAAAGTTTCGGTGCATTGAGGTTGTCCAGCAAAATTATAACTGAGTCGACTTTCAATTTTAAATTGTGTGGTGAAAAGCCCGGAACATCCAAAGAATTCAAAAATTCCGTGGGATAGTTGGTTTCTTCGTTTTCATCCATCACGGAGTCCACGGATTTGAATAAATTAACCCACCGACGATTTGATTTTGAATGACGAAATTCAAATGATCGACATTCTTGTTATTCGCAACCGAAATCGTGCGTGAACTCAGCCAATCATGGTTAACATAATTTCGAGTGAAATTCGGAAAAAAATTCGCGATGAGCTCTTCCGGCGTTTTCGTAAAGTAGCAAAAATTCGGTGGAAATTCAATAAGGACGGTGACTAAGTCCACTGGTATCGCCCATCACCAATCAATTGACTGAAGAAATCTTCAGCGAACTGGTCATTTCGTAAAGCGATCGCATGTTTGTTTTCAATTGCAATTTATCCACGTATTGCAAAAAAGCCCTAAATCGTCAAAATCAAAGTAACCGTTCTCGAGTAATGCATTAAAAACTGGATGTTCCTTGTTTACTAATTTTCCTGGAAATATTCCGGGATTTTCCTCCAGTTGTTATGTCCTTTCTTAATGGTGAAAATCGAAGATACCGTTCTCGAGATATGCATTCAAAAGAGGGTGATTCCTGATTTCCAATTTTCCTGAACATTAATTTTGACGGAGCAGCGAGATTTCTCCATCGTCATCCTGCACAAGCGGACGAGTTTGGCAGGGATGCCGAGACTCGACATGGCTCTTTATAATTCGTCCCTTTTCACGCTATCATACGCGACTTTAAAATCGATAAAAAGGTGGTGTGTATCGATCTGGAATTCCCGGGATTTTTCTAAAATCTGTCGGAGTGTGAACATTTGATCGACGGTTGACTTGCCTGGCCTAAAACCGCACTGATAGGGGCCGATCAGATCGTTGACAAAAGGTTTGAAGCGGTCACACAGGATGGCCGACAAGATTTTATAAGCGACGTTTAGGAGACTAATTCCTCTGTAGTTGGTACATTTCAGAACATCTCCCTTTTTATGGATGGGGCACACTATACCGAGCACCGACACTCCTCCGACCAAATTTTGCAGATGAGCTGGTGTATGCTCCTAGCCAATTCATCTCCCGCTGATTTAAATAGTTCGGCTTGTAAGCCATCCGCACCAGCAGCCTTGTACGACTTAAGTTTGGATATCGCCAGCCGCACTTCGGTTAGGTCGGGTGGACGGAACTCTTGGCCATCATCGTCCAAATTGAATGGCGCGTTCTGCCTATTAGTGGCATCTTGACTGTTTTCGCCATTAAGCAGTCTAGAGAAGTGTTCTTTCCAGATCCTCAGCACTGACTGTGTGTCTACTACCATATTCCCACTCTCATCTCAGCAGGCTTCCGTTCTAGCCTTGAATCCTTGGGTGGATCGCTTCATCCTCTAATAACATTTTCGAACATCTCCCCTACCGCTACAACCCTCAATAGACTCTACCGCCCGCTTCTCGTGCTCTCTCTTTTTCCTCCTGAGAAGTCGGCGTTCATCTTTTCGTTTCAGCCCGTAGAGCTCCCGGGCCACTCTCTCAGCAGCTCTTGTTCGAGTCTGCAGCATTGCTTGGTAGGCCTCGTCCTTAGCTGCATGCGCTAGCCGGCACTCTTAATCGAACCAGGGGTTTCGTTGTATTCGCCTAGTGAAACCCAGCACATCAGAGGCGGCACTTCTGATGGCTTGTTGACAGTGTTCCCACTGGTCCTCTGCACTTGATGCTGGTGGCGAACCTCCTGAGAGATTATGAGTTACGTGGTCTGCAAAAGTTCTGGCGGTCTCTTGCGACTTAAGCTTCTCGACATCGAATCTTTTCACAGCATCTGCTCTGCGTTGTCGCGTCATGGATATCCGCATACGTAGTCTAGCTACCACCAGTAGTTCTCAATGTCCGCATAAATAGCTGGATGAATCTTCTTCAAACTTGTTACCTGCTGTTTTTTGGGAATACGACCACACGTTTTTTTTTTGGTTTTTAGGACAAAAATAATAATACCTGACAATTAGAGTGGATCGTTTTCAAGCTTAATGATTTTCTAAACTTATCCTCATCATCTATTTTGAGTCGCCCTTGGGAAAAACCAAATCGGGAAGCCATTGAAAATTTGTTATTTTTCACAAAAAATGATATATTATGAATATATGGTGACAAAAAATAACGGATTTTTATAGAGGGACCAAAAAACAAATATTTTTCAGCATGGGGGGAGGGGTCTTTCTCTTTCAGTATAGGCAGGAGGGTCAATTTTATAAACAAAATGATTGAATACAATTAGTATTTTTCGTGATTTTAGATTTTCTAAAAAAAAAATAATAGAAGACAAAGTCATCTGGTTTTCAGTGCTTGATGAAGAATTAATAGAAGCACTTATCTAAGGACTTATCACTAAGGAATGTAAGCCAATTTCTTACCTTAATCCACATTTTTAAAAGAAAAAAATCAGTTCATATTTTTTTTCGAGTTTGAAAATATTTTTTTCGAAAACTATTGAACGAAACAACTTGATTCAAAAACAACTCAATAAAAGAACAGACTTCTAGCTTTCAAAAAATGTATCATTCTTTATCAGCTGTGTTTCCGTTATTTTTAAATAATTTTTTAAACGATTTATTTTCATTTTTAAGTATTTGTTAAAAAGTTCCCCTCCCACCTATACGGAAAGAGATAGACCCCTACCTCCATGGTCAAAAATACTTGTATTTAGTCCCTCTACAAGAATCCGTTATTATGTTGCGCCAACTATTCGCGTCACTTATTCTTAACAGCAAGGTAGGATGGCTTACCAATTTTGTTTTTCCAAAGAGCGACTCAAAATAAATGATGAGGATAAGTTCAAAAAACCATTAAGCATATGCTTTGAGTTGCACACAGAAATTTGGCGAAAAATTGATATCTTTTGTAACTCCATCAGAAGCACTATTTTAATTTTTAATCTTAACGAAAACGGCTCAGGTGATTTTTTTTTTAATTTTTGAAGGCAGAATCTTTTAAAAATTATAAATAATACTGCATAGTATTTTGAAAAACAATTTTTTGAAAACACAATATTTCGAAATAGAATTAGAGCCGATTTTTCAATCATCAGTTAAAGGTCCAGTTATCTGACGGAAGAATAAAATTATTTGGCTCTTTAACAATTGAATAGCAGAATTTAATTTTTCAATCAAGAAAAAAATAATCTATAGAACATTATAATTTTAATGTCAGTTTCATTTGGAAAATGTAGAAATGCTCGATTCCACAAACTGGACCTATTACAATAACTTCCAATGGAAACTTAATAAACTTTTAAAACTAAAAAAAAGTGTTTTTTGCTTCAATTTTGTAATTTTTTTTTACGGAATTAAAATAGGTTTAAGAAGACAACCTCAGAAAGACCACAACCTGAAGCGAACGAAAGGAACTGTTGTAAAAGAAATTACACTTCATCGTTAAATCACAATCACAGTTCAACCGAATGTGTACTTTTTGATTTAGATTCACTATATTTTTTGTATTAATAATACACGGTTTGTGGTTTTTCAATTTTCTATTTATCTATATTGGTTAAGTTTTTGTGTGTTTAATGCCGTTGTCGTGCTTTAAAAGGCCCCATCGAAAATTGAGAAAATACTATGAGACTATTCATTGCGATGTACATATTACAATTTTAAAAATTCTTAAAATAATGGCGCAAAATCTTAGACGATTTGGTACGATGTTAAATCATTTTGAATATGATACTAGGTTTTGCTAATTTTAAACGAGTTAAGCATCGTACTATCCCTAACATTTTATTAAAGTTAAAATCACTAACTGCCTATTTTATCTTTTTAGTATCGTCAAAGGTTCTAGGTTCGAGTCCTGTTGGTATCTATTTTTTTTTTCTTTTTTGTTTTCTTTTTTGTTTTCTTTTTATAAGTAATGAAGTTAAAATGATAAAAATATAAACATCGAATACTTATTTAAAGCACATGATGGGTTTTATAATTAATTACAACGCATAAAAAACAATAAGTGTGTTCATCAAATTCAATCCCTACAAATGTTCTGCTATCTGCTTAATTAGCAATTTACTGGTAAGCCAAAGGTGTACAATTTTGGAATAGATAGTAAATTGCTAAATACGAATTTTTAATACTTGAAATAGGGCTATTAGAAAAGCTTATGTCCAGTTTTTCGAGACACCAGCCATGCCATCCCCCTGGGGAAATCCGCCATTTTGGAAAAAGCAAATTGATCTATATTTCCGAAAATATCGATTTGAAGTGAAAAGTTGTTATATTCAAATTTCTTGGAAATAAAATTATATTTTGTTTGTCATCAAAACTTTTTTCTGGTTCGTTTTATTCTTTTTTTTTTTTTCTTGTTTTTACTTTTTCACATTTTTCTAATTGCGTAAGAAACATGCGAAAATTGTTCTCATGATACTAATTGTAGACCACAAAGTTTAAAAAATGTTCATATATTTTTGAAGATGATGCGATATCCCAGTCCAAAGTTAGAGCTTTTGGAAAATTGGCTGCTAAATAAATTGAGCCGATAAAGTACACTAAAGATATAGGATTTTAGTGGAATGAAATATTGGTAAGCTGATTTCTTTATAAATGAAAGAGGACTATTAGAAAAGTTTATGTCCAGGTATTCGTCTCGCCATGACCCTGGTAAAATCCACCATTTTGGAAAATCCGAATGGACCTTTAGGTATATATCCGAAACTATTGATCTTAGAGGTTAGAATGTAAGGCCAAAATTGTATGCAATTAAAGCATCTTTCGTTTATACATACATTTTTTTCGTTGCGGGCAATATTTTCAAGTTTTATTTTTAATTTTTTTTGCAATTACACATTTTTGACGTTTCCGAGGAAACTTACGTGAATTACTTTCCAAACAAGAATTTTAGAATACTAAATCTCCAACATTTTGATATATTTTGGATATCGCATATCGCAGTCAAAAGTTACAGCCATTTTGGTATTTGTTAACTCCGAAGTTTTCATTTTAACGCAACAAAAGTGGCTGTTACTTTTGACTGCGGTATCGCATCATTTTTAAAAATGTATCAAAATGTTTGAAATTTAGGTTTCTTAAATTGTTGTTTGGAAAATAATTCACATTTGTTTTCTCGGAACGACAAAAATGTGTTAATGTTAAAAAAAAAAAAAAAAAAAATAAATTAACGTAACCTTGAAAATATTGCCAAAGAAGTGTAAATATGAACGAATGATTTAATTGCCTACAAGCTTGGCCTTACAATTTTTCCTTTAAGATAAATAGTTTCGGAGATATAGATGAATTCGCGTTTTCCAAAATGACGGATTTACCCATGGGAATGGCATACAAAATTCAGGCGTCCTATATTTCGTTCCACAAAAAAAATCTATATTTCCAGGGCTATTGTAGGTTCCTCAAAATCAAGATACATTATATTTAAGGTAATATCACTATAGCTTTTCATTTTTCTTCAGTTCTGCGCGCATGTTGTCAAAACCAATATTGTAGCGATTTTGAGTGTACAAATTTTTTGAAATAAAATATTTTTGAAAAGTTTTTCCTTGCAACATTTTGATTTTCAGCTTTTTTAAGGGTGGTTTTAAAAAACCTCAAAATTACACAACATCTAGGTGGTATAGGTATATATTTTTGGCAGAAATTTGAAATCGATATCATTGTGTGTTTTTCAAAATATTTGAATTGAAAAACATTAGTTAAGAATTTTTATTAGGTTTTGTTCCAGTTTTTTTTGCTCTAAAAAAAAAAACAGTTTATTGAATTTTTTTTTAAAAAATTATCAGTTGTTGTTCGTCATTATATGTAAAAAAAAAAGTTCGGAATCATTTTTTGTTCTTGAAATATTTGCGACGAAAATTATTTTTCAACTGTTTTTCTTAGTTAAAAAAAAAAGTGTCTGTTGATTTTTTTTAATATTTGCCAATTTGGTATTGTGTAATTATGTTATTATGTGTAAATTACAATTAGTCTGAAGTGAACATTTTATTCCGTTCTCCAGATATTCCACATAAATGATAATTTACAGCTCTTTTTTAAATTGCTGTAGTAAAAAAAACGGTTTATTGAATTTGTTAGAAAACCTTTTCAGCACGTTATGACATTATTATCTGTAAGATAAAATTTATCCGAGGTCGATATCTTTATGCGTTCTCGATATTTGGTGGACGAAAAAAGAAGCCCGAATATACGTACATACACACATGCAGATATCTTGCTAAAAACGACGAATTCTGATTCCAACCTCAAAACGTGAAGATATGTCTAAATTTTCAATTCGACAAATCGCACCAATTACAATAACTCCCAATGGGAAGTTAAAAATAAATAAATTTTTTTAAATGTACATCCTGTTCCCATAAAACACTTTTTTTCCTATATTATTAAATAGTTTGAGATCGAATGACTCTCTTAAGAAGCGTCGATCCAAGACTGTTTTTGAGACTTTCTAATCTAAAAAATGACTTCTCGGGTACACAAACACCTTCTTAGAAATCCGTTGAGGACTTCTTGGATCATTATCGTCCTTAAAAACAAATTTTATGGGCATGATTTCAAATGAATAAGACTCCATAACATGTTCCTCAATGTCTTTATAAACTTTCTGGTCAATTCGAGCATTTTTTTCTAACTTATCGACCATACTATGACAAGTCAATGCACCCCAAATTAAATTAAGTTTTATCCTGTACTCTGTACCGTCTTAAGAGTGTATTTATGATTCAATTTCTTGTTCTAAGGGCTTCTTACATCAAATTTTCTTTTGATCTACAAAATAAGACATCCTCAGAAAAAGAAATTGAATCAAAAATACACTCTTAAGACGGTACAGAGTACAGGATAAATGTTAATTTAATTTGGGGTACATCGACTTGTCATAGTTTGGTCGATAATGATCCAAGAAGTCCTCAACGGATTTCTAAGAAGGTGTTTGCGTAGTCAAGAAGTCATTTTTTAGATTAGACCGTCCAAAGCTCAGCCCTAAATTCTTTCGAGAACATTTTGATCAGAATCTTCTAAATATTGAGGAAATCTGATAGAGTACACCACTATCAAGATTCCATGCCTTTCGCGAAAATATGCAATGAATTTTGTCTGAAATTATGAAGAATTAAGGTTTTACTACAATATATTCACATTAAAATATTGAAATTTCAAAGATTTTTAATGTTATGACGAAAGAAGAGTTAAATTAATGTTTATTTTTTTCCTACTACATAATATTCCCATGCTTATCTTTTTACAACATTACTCAAAGTGTACAGTAGTTTATGGGCTATTATTGAAACCACTACTCAACCTCAACAGATTTCCCAAACAAAAGTTATGCATTTTATAAATTTATAAAAATATCGTTCTTAATTAGGTGGCCACGATTGTACATATGTAATTGAGATCACTAAGACGTTTTTTCTTACAAAATTCAATAAAAGCAATTTTGGGTCACTATGGCGTATGTGGAACATTTTTTTATTCTGAAAAAATTAATTTGATATATTTTTTCTATTACATAAATGTATACGTACATGTATCAGGGGGACTGTTTGAAGTGGTAGTTGTTTTGTTTTTTTTTGTAGTTGATATCAGGAATTGGTAGCTCTAAATGACGTTTCTGGTAGTTATTATCTTACACTACGCCCTTTCTTCCACCAGTTACACACAAAGAATTTTAATGAATGTCAGTATTCACAAGTATTTGGTGCCTATTTCAATTTCGAGTAATATGTACATATGTATTCATATTTTTTCCGATTAAGTACATATAAAAACTGTTCAACTTTTATCTGCTCTAAGATTTTAACGGATAGCTATTTTAAACCTTAACTCAACCACGTAGAATGAGAATTTTCCCACTCGAGTTTGTTGCCTCTTGAACTTCGTGTAAATCGAAACCTTAAATTTCGGCGACCTATTTCTCAATTTAAAAAAATGTTTTGCTTTAATGTTCAACTGCGACGAAAATAATTGATTAAGCGAATCAAAATGTATGGATTTTGCTCAGAAAGTAAGATTTCTGCGAGTAAAACTAGTTTTGTGTGCGTTCAAAAGTATTATAGCTAGCGCAGTAAAAAGAAATTGCGAGTAAAAAGAGGTACAGTATGTCGTTTGCTCTAAGCCGACCACAATTTGATTGCCGGATGTATGTAGGCAGTTACATTTTGTTAGGTGTCAAAACAATTTCAGAACTCGTTTAATCAATGTATGTTATTCTAGTTATGTTGCTGTACAAACAGTTATTTAAAAGAATAAAAAGTTATTTTTTCCTATGTAAAAATGATTTGAATTTTTGGTAAGAAACTTTAATGTACAAATTATCGTTATTTTGGGAATTTTAAATTTTAATAGTGCATTAAGTTATCAACTAATTGCCTCCACTGGAATGCGTGAACTTATTGATTGTATGTCAATGTCAGTTTTTGTTGATATTCAGCCACTGGGCGATACTATTGTTTTAAATTTGCTTTACAATTTTTTTCACAAAAATGTATGTGATTCACATTCGTAGCACTTACAATGCCATCTTATGCCTTTTTTTAAATTCACAAACCACTTCTTTTATTTTTAAATAAAGTTGTTAATGGGAAAAAATTAAAAAAAAATATTCGTAGTAAAAATTTTGATGAAAAAAAAAAATTAGACAAGACGTACTACTTTTGTTTGCAAAACTCAATGCTTTTATCAATTTTGAAACACTGAAAACCAGGTTGTTTTAAGCCTTTTATTTTTCCAAATATTAGCATAAAATTAATATTTTTCCATTATTTTTATTTTATTATTCAAGTACTCAATGGACTATGTAGCAGCTCAGAGTATACCAACCGCTGCAACATATCACTCCCAACCATCACCGGTGCCAGGACCCGCACCCCTGGCAACTTCTCCACCACAAAACATCCAAATAGCTAATTCCCCAAAACCACAGCAATACCATCCAAAAGGTATTCCAATACAGCACCAGCCTGGTTCTGCCCAAACGCTTACCATAGACACAACTACTCATGCATCTCATCTAAATGATCGACCACCGACACGAGTCATGAAATCAGCTACAATCGTAACTACTCCTGCACCATCTGCATTTGCTCTGACGCCAATTTCATCTCCAATGATCCAAGGCGGTGGTGGCGTCGCATCAACAGGATCCCAAAACGGACCTCCTCCAGTTGCTAACCAGTATGTGGAACTATTTATTTCTTAAGCCAAATTCAAACAAAAATAACTATTAATTTCTTAATAAGTTATATTATATACTTAGATAAAACAATATTAGATATTATTGTACTTAAAAAGAAATTTAAAACATCAATACTGAGTGCATTTTCCTCGAAGAAATTTTGTTAAATAAATTTAAAAAAAAAACTATTTATTGCTGGTCAATAATCAAAATATACATGTAAGTAGAGAATTATCAAATTAAGCATTTTTTTTTTTAATTATGAAGAAGACCATTTTCATATATCTATCAAAAAAAAAAAAAAAAAAACAAAAACATTGAACAGAAAAACTCGAACTCTTGCCTTCACACAATCTACATATTATAAATAATTATATAACTCTAATATAAGGATCATACATAAATTTCCCATAAAGATATTGTATCACTTTATGTCACAAAAAGCTATAGAAATCAAATATTAATTATACTAATGTTAATTAACAACGAAATTTAATTTCATTTTAATTATAAGAAAATAAATTAAATTTGCTTAGAAAAAAATAAGAATCTCGAAATCTTAGTTATCGACATCAAAATCGTAGTTAGGTAAATTTAATTTAAACAAAAAAGAACAAAATCTTTGCTGAAAAATATTTAAAAATGAAAATTATAAAATTAATGTGCAATAGTGTTAGCAATATTCAAGTCGTCATTTAATTTAATTGTTATAAATAAAATTTATAAATATATATATATATATAAAAAAAAACATCTTATAAATAAGACCTAGTCAATAAATACAAAAAGAAAATGTTAATTTTGTTGCTTAAAATCTGTTATTCGTTTTATATTTGAATTAATTTTCCGAAGAGTGATTTTTTATAATACATTTATAAATATATTACATACTATAGACAAATTTATAAACTTACTACTATACGTTTTCTATCATATGTTGTTATGCAATTACGTAGATAAAATGTTATTTTTTGTTTTGTTTTTAATTTTGTGTGTATATCAAATAAATTATTTAAATGAAAAATAGTAAAAATGAAAATTGACGTAGAAACACCAATTTTTTCAGAATGTTACAAATGTCAGCAAATAATATTGGCATTACTATTTATACATAAAAGAACATAAACGAACAAATACTTTTTTATTAATAGTTAAAACTTAAGTAGATTATTCTAAAATACATTCATATATGATAACTCTAGAGAAAATTATAAACTTCTGTTCGCTCAAATTTGTTAAATATATAAAAAATATAAATAAACAAATACAAAATAATGCTTTATAGCTGTTTTTTTTTATATGTTCCATGATAACAATTTTTAATGTGTAATATTTTGTTTAATAATTCTCTTTTTCGGGATAATTCCAGCTTATAAAATTTTACGTGGCATCTTTTGGTATTTTTTCTAATGATTATTGAGTTTTAAAAGAAGATTTATTCGACATTTATAAACTTTTTTTTTCTTTCGATTTAAAACTTTTAAATACGCGATCGTTATTCATCTTTTCGGACCTACCGCGTTTAATTTATTTTATTCGAAAATATAGTTGAAATAAACTTTGTTATGCAGCAATACAGTTTTTCTTTCATATCCTACATTTTAGCAAAAACCTAGTCGATAGTTGATGCAAAAAAAAAAAAAAACTACTACTTTAACTTTTCAGCTAAACTAAGCTGACATTATTTAGCCAGGGACAATTTTTTAAGTACATGGACAAATTTCGTAAAGGATTTTTTTATGGTGTTTTTATTGTGCTGAGTGCTATTCCCCGAAAAAGTCTTCGTCATGATTTAAAAACAATATGGTATGTGTCGTAAACTTAAATACACTCCGCTCCACTTGAATAGAAACAAACTTTTTTTTTTACTATCAGAGCGTGTGGCGCTTTGGTAAATTCATGCATTCACCTTTTGGTTTCAGTTTCTCATAGAGAAATCTATTGCGAATAAAACTGCAGAGACAGAATAATTCAGGAAAATACCATAAGGTTATTTTTTACCACTTTTCTAATTACTTCATAAAAAACAGTGTTTTTTTTTGCGCTACTTGAATGGAAACAGTGTGCGTTTTGTCTCCAAAGATTACGGTAAGAAGAAAAAATATTTTTCTAAATAATGGAAGTGTAGAAGTGTTATATCAAAGAAAAGCTGGGCCACAAAAAACCACTAAACCCTGCAGAAAAAGCCAAAATAGAAGTACACGCGGAAAACAAGTTTCACCTACGCACAATGGCCAAATAAATAAGTAGAAGTGTGAAAATTGTTTGGTCGAACTATGGAAAAAAAGAAAACTATGGAAAAATATGTAAGGTTAAAGCGCTTTAAATTGAAGAAAAATCCACCGTTAAATTCAATACGATGACAGAATATAATAGATTTTTGCAGGAAGAATATGACAGGAAGAGTGGACAAAAGTGGTGTTTTCTGATGAAAAAAAAATCAATTATGATGGCCCGGACGGGTATAATTACTATTTTCATGTAATAAGTGAGGAACCCAGGTTTTTCGAGCGCCACCATAGCCGAGAAGGCGGTGTAATGGCGTGGGGTGCGATTTTCTGGTTTTTAACAATTGTTCTAAACTTTTCCACATTGAAAATGACGGTAAACTCCTACAAGGTAACACTGCAAGAAGCTATCCCTAAGTTTACCGATGTCTTTGGACCAATACCATGGACATTTCAACAAGAAAACGTGCCAATCCTGAACGCAAGGATCATTAACAGTTGGATATCCGAGAAAAATGTTACCTTACTTCAATGGCCACCGTATTCTCCGGACCTAAATATTATTGAAAACGTATGAGGATGGATGGTTCGTAAGGTTTACGATTCTGACCGACAATATGAGGACAAAGAATCACTTATTGCTGCAATCAAAGAAGCTTGAAGTGCAATTTCTTTAAATTATATAAAATAACTGCATGATTCAGTCTCCAAATGGAGTTTTCAAGTTATTTCAAATAAAGATGGTAGCAAACATATTAAAATATGATTATGAATAGAAAACTACCCAATTTTACTGCACTTTTTCAATTTGTTTCCTTATTTAAGATGATGTTTCTATTCCAGTGACGCAAAAAAAAACAGTGTTTTAAATGAAGTAATTAGAAAAGTGGTAAAAAATAACCTAATGGTATTTTCCTGAATTATTCTGTCTCTGCAGTTTTATTCGTCATAGATCCCTCTTATAGGATTGTAAATAGACCAAAACTGGGGCCCTATTGCGTATTACGAAACGAACGGCAATAAACGATACTGAAGTAAACGATAGTCACACGACATCGACAAAGAGCGATTATGTAAAATGAGAATAGTGGTATAAAGATGTTGCCAATCTAAAACGAAAAAATCTATTTTTTTTGAAGCACAACCAACTTCACTATTATTTATGACTCTCAAAAATTGAAGTATTTAATCAACAAAATTTCATTATTTTGTAAGAATGTTGTTCCGTTGTGATTTTTTTTGGCCATATAAGGTGAATCTGAAAAGGAAGAAACCTTAACCTTTTTCGTTTAACGAGACAAGCATTTATATAGATATAAAAATGGTTAATTCGCAACTTCCAAGTGCAAAATCAACATATCATCAACTCTTCGCTTTTTAGCAGGTGGATACCAAAGAGCAACCAGCCAAGACTTTCTGATCGGATGAAATGAACCTACATTTGTCTATCCCTCTGTTTTTTCAGGCGGGCCACTTCCAAGTAAGCCGAAAATATTTTGGAATTTACTTTGGCAGATAACTTTTAGCAACACCCAGGTTGCTTTGATTGTTTTGGCGGCATATAAAATAAATATTAACACAATACATATTAATTTTCACTCATAATTTACTTCTATTTTTCTTCTTAATTAAAAATTTATTTCACACAAACAAAAAAATCACCGGCAGACCGCAGCAAATTATAAATCTATAAACGATAACGAAAGCTGTACGACTTTCAAATGTCAGTCGTAAGTAAAAACGAGTATCGTAAAACTAAATCGATTATCGTTTTATATAATCGCATTTCAACGATTACGATAGAATTTGAACGGTAATCGTTTTACGTAATAAGGCCCCTGAAAAGATACATTGTTAAAGTCCTTTTTATATAGAATGATGATTTTTTTTAATTACATCAAGTAAAGCCTAGTACTCACCTCTGTGTGAAATGAAAAGTAAAAGCGGTTTGAAATTCACGTGAATAACCATTGTGAAACCATAATAAATTCTCCACGTGAATTTTCAGTCCTCAGTTTAAAAACTTTTAATACTCACTTTGAATGAAAAAAATCATTTTATTTATCTGATTGTTTGACAGAATATTGAAATGCTTGAGATGACTATTTGAATGCCATAGTTTGGTTTTTGGCTTGTCGGTAACACTTTCCCCCGTATTTATAAAGAAAAAATAGTTATTTTAGCTCCCGTGTTTAGGAAAACTACACCATTGAATACAAATGTTCCGGACTCAAATGGAGCTCTTAGCAAATGCCCTTTGTTTTAGTCCAGAAAATTGTTATTCCATTGTGTATTTTTCCTAAACACGGGAGCTGAAATAACTATTTTTTCTTTATAATCATAAGGTCTTTAATAATTCTGTAAGCTTTTTTATTCAATTATTACAACTATTATTTTAATTTATTGACAAATGTCACACTTTTCACACTTCTTTTATTTTTTCATAGTGGTGGTACGTTAGGAAATGGAAAATATAAAATGAAATTAATTTTGAGCCGGTTCACATTTCGATCTCACATTTTGGGTACTCAGCTCTCGATATGAATTTCATCGTTGTGAAATAAATGTCACTTTTATATAGAAATTTCATTTTCAGTTGAACTGAGTACTAGGCTTAAAATATTACCCAAAAACAAAAATAATGAGGTATTATAGTCGAGGCAATTAGTGACTTAACGTGGGCAAAATTGCAACAGAAGCTTTTTTAATTGATTTTTGATCAATAATTTCTACTGAACAACATATCCAAAATCGGACAAAATCCGTGCATGGGAACACCCCGAAACTGGCGGATTTATTGGTATGTATGTTGTTTTTGGTTGTTATTTTTATTACGATGCGATTTTTTCTATATAAAAGTTATCACTGGTAGATAATGGGAGTGGTCCATTACCCCCCTCTCTCAGTCATGACGCCCCCATGTATGACCTCCCACCACTAAGTCACAAACTGTTCAGAGGCCTAGAGAAAATGATAGCGGCGACCAATTTTCACAAATAAACACTCCGCATTTATGACCAACCCCCTCGCAGGGGCTTTACTTCTTGTATTATTCTTATAAAGGGTCCGCCAAATAACTTTTTTTTTTTGAAAATGCATCATCAGCATCGAGTGTAGCTTCGGCTGTGTGGCACGTAGCGCCGTCCTGTTGAAACCAAATGTTGCCAATATCCTCCTCTTCAATTTTAGTGAACAAAAATTCGTTCACGATGGCCCGATAACGATCGCCATTGACTGTAACGGCCACTCCTTGCTCAGTTGAAGAAAAATGGCCCAATTATGCCTCTGGACCAAAATCCGCACCAAACAGTGACTTGTTTTGGGTGTATCGGCTTTTTAATGTATGCGTGCGGGTTTTCTGTGCTCCAAATGCGACGATTTTGCTTGTTTACATAACCGCCAAGATCAAAATCAGCTTCATCTGAAAAGATGATTTTTTTGGCAAAATCGGCAAAGTAATGTCGCAATATTTCCCAGCGTTGTTCAAGCGTATACGCAACCATATTCGTTCAGCAGAAGGATACAACTAATTATCCGTCAAATCAGACATGAGCTAAGTGTTACCATTCACGAAATAAGCACTAGTTGAAAAAAAAAAAAACGTTAGATGGCAGACCCTTTATATCTGGTTTTTCAATAAGAGCGCTACAAAAGCTTTATTAGATAAAACAAAACAGTTTTGGAAATCGACGAAATTCTTTATTCCTGTGAAAGCACGTTTGATTCCATTATGTATGGAACTCGATTTCTTTTGCATGGCCACCACGGGCACGCTTGCAGAAGTCCAGACGCTGAACCCAATTTTCGACAGTTTTCAAGCATAAATCGGCCGATACTGCTGAAATTTCACGTTCGATATTCGTACGAAGTTCATCAATCGTCGCTTGTTGGCGTAGACCATAGACTTGACGCAGCCTCAAATAGTCTAATGGCGTGAAATCGCACGACCGAGGCGGCCAAGCGACTGGACCATTTCGTGAGATAACACGTTCTCCAAACTTGGTTTCCAATAAATTGATTGTGACATTCGCTGTGTGGCTTGTGGCGCCGTCCTGTTGGAACCACATGTCCTCCAAGTCCATATCATCGTCCATATCATCCAATTGGTGCCAAAAATATTCGGTTATCATTGAACGGTAGTGATCCCTATTCACAGTAACGTGCCGGTCTTGATCATCACGGAAGAAGTACGGTCCAATGACGCCGCCGGCCCATTAACCACACCAAACCGTAATTTTTTCGGGATGCAATGATGACTTATGGAGTACGTGTGGATTGCTGCCTGACCAATACCGCATATTTTGTTTATTGACGAAGCCATTCATCCAGAAATGAGCCTCATCGCTGAAGATGATTTTTCGATGAAAATCCGAATCATTTTCAAGTTGTTGCTCAGCCCAATTCACGAACATACGACGCTTCTGGTGGTCAAGCGGCTTTAGTTATTGCGTTAATTTAATCTTGTAAGGATGTATGCAAAGATCTTTTCGCAAAATTCGCCACAACGACGTCACAGAGATGCCCAACGTTTGAGAACGACGTGTGAGAGACACATTTGGGCTTTCTGCAACTGAGCCTCAGCGGCAGCAATATTCTCGACACTATGGGCACTTCTTTGTCTCACTAGCACGGGAACATTTTGTACTGTGCCTGTGGATTCAAATTTTTCCACTAGACGCTCAATTGTTGATGTGCTAGGACGATTATGACGACCATAAATTGGACGTAGCACTCTTAACGTTGAGGCCACTGACTCCGAATTTCGGTAGTAAATTTTAATAATTTTGACTCTTTGTTGGCTCGTATGTCTTTCTATCGTACAATGGCAAACCTTATTGAAGAGAAATCTCAAAAGAACGGCAAGAAATATGGCGTCGTTTGCTGTCCCTGTTGCTCTACTTTTGTAGCGTCCTTGTTGAAAAACCCATTATTTATAAAAAGTCAAATGACTTATATTTTTTTTTTTCATATTTTACTGTGCGAATATAAAAGAAAAGGGAAAAAGTCTTCATTAACTATAATATAATACATTATCTTCGTTAAAAATAAGTTAAAATAATTTAAATTCATTCATACCCTTGCAAAAAGATATCTTACCTTAACTCATTTAATTTCAAAAACAGTCAAGAATCAAAAGTCGGCGTAATACAGCAGACTGCGAATGTAATACTACATTACTTTTAAACTACGCCAAGTTAGGCAATTTCGTTGAAAATATATATTTCGAAATAATATAATTTTAAACAAAAACTAATAATATAACGATATTTTATGATATTTAGGGTCAGTTCACAGTGGGTTGAATTTAGTACCTATGTGACTTTTATAGGCTTTAATTAACTAACGCTAATCAACCAAAATTGGCTGATAAGTGAAATCCATGATAAGCAACTTAAAAACTTTGAATTAAAAAATTGGTCAGCAAACACATTTGAGGATTTCCCAGCTCCACTAATCATGGAAGCGAAATTAGATATCCTACTTTGACCACCAGAAATGTTGCAAACATTGCCCGCTGAACTTAGTTTACACCATGTTTCTTGGCAAAACTGTTAGTCCGTTTTGGATCGGATTTTGTCTTGTAATATTAGATTCCAAATTTGTTGCATTGGACAATTTCTTACTTGTTTTTTGAGTGCTTTATAAGATTACTTTGATTTTCATAATTTTGTTTTAATTTAATGGTTAGATAGCAACAGAAATGAGAAATGCATGAATTAAAAACTAGTGTGGATGGTTTTCGATAATAGAGGTTTTTTCCAAATTTCGAAAAGTTATAAAGGACAATATCAGAAAAACCGGGATTATTTGATCTTTTTTTCACTGCTGCATTTTTCCTGCAGCGAATACATTTTTTTTTTTGAAACTGCAAAGTAAGCCACATACAACTCTAACAGGCCCTTACAACATATTATAAAAGCAGAAAGCCAGAAAACGAAGATACATAATATAAACGTAAATGCAACTCCTGCGGCCTGTCATCAGCTATTCCTTCCAAGTCTGGTTCTCCATCTCGAAGTCGGCCATAAAGGAACTTCAAATTTTGAAAGAATGTTACTAAGGATCTGTACCGGACTACATTTTGACCGGCAGCGAATGAGATATCACATTGCAATGAGCGTTTTAACACAGAAGCGAACATCATCCCCTTTGACAGGTACATACCTACTAATCACGGACACCAAGCAAGCCGTTTTGATCTACGCTGACACAGGGCCAGCATATCACCGCGGCTAGATGACAACCCCGCCCCCACTGAAACCACAACTTGACAATCGGGACGGAACACCTCGACGAGATCAACGGTCTTAGATACAAATTTTTGAGCAGAAATACATCATGCATTGCGCTATCTGGGGGGTGTTCTCATAAATTCAGAGGGGGCGGGGGGGGGGGTTCATAAATGGGGAGTGTTTAATTGTGAAAAGTGGTCGCTGCAGATCATTATCTCTAGGGCTCTGAACTATTTGTGACTTAAGGGGGGTCATATATGGGGGGGGGTCATAAATGCGGGAGGTCATGACTGATAGAGGGGATCATGAACCACTCTTATTATCGACTAGTGATAACTATATACATACATACAGTGGCGGATTCCAGGGGGTGGCTATAGGGGCTAAAGCTCCCCCCCACAGCCGATTGCTAAAATAATTTGAAATGTAGAAAGCAATACATTACAACGTGTAGAGTTTTATATTAGTCTAAAATATTGTTAAGATGAGAATTTTGATGAACAAAACAACGTGGTTGGGGTTGAACAATTTACATGTTCTGCAACTTCTTTTCTAAGCCCTCAGTTTGGGGCTAAAGCTTGAAGTGAGTTGGACAAAAAAAAAAAAACAATTGTGGGCTATGAGTAATGGACATGTTTCATGCAACGACAATTTTCCCTTAAAACAAAACCCAGAAAATTGAAAAAAATAAAAACAACTTGGGACTAACAAGGTCTGAGTATATTGGAAAAAAAACGTAGTCAGGGTTGAACAACTGACTCCCTAAAAACTAACCTTATTCCAGAGAGCTTTTGGGGGTTGGGGCATAAGTCTAAGGATTGTCAAAGTCTGAAGTTGGGGCTAAAGCTCGAAGATATAATTTAAAAAAAACGTGGTCGGGGCTTAACATTTACATATCAAAAGCAAACAACTGTTTACAATAAAAATTTAGCTAATTTAAAGAAAGAAACTCAATTGAGGCTTAAACGATAAGAGATCACCGGGTGTAAAGCTTAGTGTAAATATTTAATACAACAGGAGGCTGGGTTAAGATAATTCAATTTCATACAAATTCTTTAGTCGAGGAGTCAAATTACAAAAGCGTGAGAAGCGCTGTGAACTCAGAAAAAGCTTGCAGGTGGACATGAATATTTACAATCTCTATAGACTCTTGAGTGACTTACAAATTTATCGACACATTTTTTGAGCAGGAATAGAAAGTGTATGTAGGTGCAGCGTAAACGAAAATTCATAAACACTTGCAGAATTAGGCCGTGCAGCTTATTCTTTAGAGCAGCTGTTTCTTATGCCCGACTAAAAGTCGATCCACAAAATATTATTTTCGTGCTTTCCAGTGACAATTTTGAGAAAACAGGTAGGTTCGTTGATTTGGCTTATTAAAGAAAATGAGATCTCAGAGGACTAATACTGTCAAAACACATTTGAGCTTTTGCCAGTAAGACCACTTAAATGTCATTTTTCTAAACTAGAATTACAAACTGTTTTTAAATTGTGTTAAAAAGGTGAAGTTCAAAGCATACCTTCAGCTACTTTAAACAAACACTTTCATAGGGCCTTACCAATAATTAATGACTAAACAAGCGTTTAGATAAACGCCTCTTTAAACTTTAGAGACGAGTTAATTTGTGTGTTTACCAATAACCAAATTAAACACGTTTTCAACTTATCAGTGCTCTATTACATTATCTACTACATTTGTTGCTAAACAGACAGCTTCTGTGAATGGAAATGGCCGCGTTCAAGAATCGATGCGATAGCCTATCTAAGATAGCTTGCTGTCCATAAAGGTTTCTGATCAACCAAAACCGGATAGGTTAACTGAAAGTCAACTGGTATTCCTAATTCTATTGATTATTTAGGTGAAACATCAAGCGATCCCTTAAAGATTTGTAAGCTCTTTGCTTGTATTTTTCGCTCAGTGTAAAATCCATCATGTTTAGGAAATACATCTTACCTTGAAGCTTCCCTTGAGCTTATTAGTATTGGTGACTTGCAGGTAAGCTTAATTGAAGTTTAAATCGAATTAAATAAACTGAATGAAGCTAAGCACCCACGTTTTGATGGCCTTGCCCTTATTGTGTTAAAGAGGTGTGCGGGCGCTCTGGCAGTTCTGGCAGAACAATTCTTTCTTAACTCCAGTTTTTTGGTCAGGGTCAATAAGTGAGGCGACTAATTACCGCCCTATTTGTTAAATATCAGCAATTCCTAAACTTTTGGAAAAAATAGTTTATAAAAAATTGGTTTTTCTTTTAAAGGAAATTATTTCTCCTCTGCAACATGGCTTCATCCCTGGGAGATCTACTACAACTATTCTTACTATTTTTAGTAACTATGTAATAGATTCTCTTGAATGCGGTTATCAGTGTGACGTCGCGTCGTCTACATTGATTTTTCTAAAGCGTTTGATAGAGTAAATCACGCAGTTCTTCTAGCCAAACTTAAAAACTTAGGTATTCTGGTCTAGGTCTTCTTCAATGGTGAATAGAAACCTCAATTTGAACGATACAACCATTTTTTTTTAATTTTTGCAACTTGTGTGCATGTAAAACGTTCATATTCTTTACCATTTGTATTTGTTGTTATATTTTAAATAAGCAGTTTTGTGTCAAAGTGCCTTGTTTTATTGTGATTTATTGCTTTCAAGGCCCCTATCCAAAACCATTACTACGCCTCATAGCCACACCCCTTTAAGTACCAATTTTCCTGGCTACACTCTAATTAGACAACACCCCCCCACCAGGTCTCTATTTAGCGACACCCATCTTTAGGTTTTTGGCCACGCTCATTTTCTGGCAAATACGTTTTTGACTACGCTCCTTTTAATCCACTACCCATTTGTTTTTGGCCAATCCCCTTTTGAGTTTTTGGTCACAACTCACGACCACGTCCATTTTAAGCCAAGTTCATTCATATTGTTGGCCACGATCTTTTAATGCTTTTGGCCACAACCATTTTTTAGGCCACAGCCCCATTTGTAAGCCATGTATATTTATATTTTTGGCCACGCCCATTTTAAGTGTTGACCACATATCGTTTTTGACCACGCCCCTTTTTGGTCACACCCCCTTTTTTAACCCCACCACTATTTTGGCAACCTTCTTTAAGCCATGACCCCCCTAACCATTGCCATTAACATTGTCACATAACACTTTTTCGTATATACTCCTTGAAGAGGAATAATAATTATTATAATTTAAAGAAAAATATATAAAAGACAATACTTTATATCCACTATTTTAAGATAAAAATCAAATTAAAAATATTGAGCCTATACCTACATTTTTTTCTCTTACTCAAATATATATTTTGTAAATCTTAAAAAAATTAAACTAGAATTGACAGATAATGATTTGTGCTCAATTTTTCAAAATTTGCCGCGTAAACATTATGTCCGTCGATCGTTCCAGCAATGCCCCAGCCCATCTCAGGAACCCCACAGCCCAGCTACTCCATAAATTGCTAAATTGGACTTTCCTACATACGACTATTGAGTTTATACACATTGAGGAACCACGTCAGATTTATGATATCACCAATGTAGGTGGCGCCCTTATTTTCATCTAGAACAAGAACCAGTGATAGGCAATACAAGAACCATTTTCTCCTTAATGTAGACTATTTCCTCACTATTTTCACAAATAGTCTACCTAAAGGTGGAAATAGTCTACTCTTCTCGCATATAGCATAATCAGTAAATTAAGCAAAAAAAATAACCTTGCATCGCACATTCAATCAAAGAGGATACGAACATTTTTTGCCATTCTCTGCACCTTTTTCTCATCATTGACGTATAAAAAAAGCCTTCAATTGGTAATCTCGCTTACTCCATTTGATTCTTATCAGAATCGAAAAAAATACGCCTCTCTTGCTCTAACTACCTAGATTTTGTGTCTCCGATAAATTCAGTCTCCCAAAAATGGAAGTCTCCGCCGAGCTAAAGTGGCGCCACCAACGAAGCATTGTTGAACAAAAAAATTTTATTCATGATAGTACTAATGTTTATACATATATACAATGACACGTGCAGATTAAAAGGGATATTTTCGTCTGTCATTTTTATTATTCAATGCTTTCATTTAACACACTGCAAATGATATTTTTCTAGGGGGACATTGTTAGACTCAGACACCTAGATCCGTGATCTGGAAAAGGTAATAGAAAAAAAAACCTAAACAATAGGCATTATTTTGTTTTTATTTATGTGTTGTTTGAAATTCAATTAAAAGTTTTAAGCGACCTTTAGTCCAAATGCGTTTCGTTCCTAATAACAATTACAGTAGAATCATCAGTTAGAGTTGTAATTGTTGCCTTTCTAAGACCTATAAATATTTTATGTTGTGACAAATCAACTTTAAAGATCAGAGCTATATTTTCCGAGTAAAAGAAAAATTTGTGCAGTTCAACGGCCAATTTTTCAATTTGTCTCCTATTTGTAAAAATATTCTAAGTTCATACTTTTGTCTCTTTTTGGTTTGTATATACAAAATGAGTTACTGAATTCGTTTGAAGTCTTGCAGTTATAACGGTTTTTATGATATGTATTAACGTTTCATTTAACTTCCACTATATTTACCAAAATCCAACCAAGTTTTAAAATTTTTATTTCATACAAACAAGAATTTCTAACCGTTAAAACCTGGCATTTAAATTTTTTCTCTTTGGAAAAGGGTTTATTTTGCAATTTTTTATCAAACGCGATGTTTTTTTCTTTTTTCGATATTATTTTATTCCAAAAAAATCTCTTTTGGTTTCCATTTATACAAGAGTTTTTTGCCAAACTTAACATTTTGCGTTACACAATTTCTGGACGTATGATGACTGTTTAATAATCCATTGGCGGTTTTTGCGTAAGAATCTATACAAATTTTAATACTTTTTGTATCAATTTTAAAAATAGAACCAAAAAAAAAGAGTTTTTCACACATGTTTTCAAAACCCATCGAGTTATACAACAAAGTGAATTTTGAAATACTTTCGACAGCTTTAGATTTTACTGAATTTCTATCCAAATTGCGAGATCCAAAGCTTGAAGCAGTGATGGAAATCAACTTTTTTTGATTGTACTTAACGCTGACACAAAATAGTACTGAAAAAGACCAAAAAGTACTGGGGCTCTTTTAAATGGATAGATGGAGTAATCATTAAATGACAAATTTCACTTATAATATGGGTTCTTCCATATTACCCTACCTTCCTTTATTAGCAAAAAGTAGTGAAATCACACCAATAACATAAATGTTAAAAAATGGAGCCAAGTTTTTCTTTACAAAAAATAAAGAAGAACAACTGAAAGCCCCACAAAGGAATTTAAGTTTTGAATTTGTACCTTTTATATGCAAGTCCTACTAATTTTCATCAAACAGAAGTGCTCCATTTAAATTATAAGAATTATGAAGAAGTGGGTGGATTCCATGTCCCCTGCATGGAAAATCTCATTAGTTTTATTTGTATGCAGCTAAGGACCTCCCGGCCTACCAAACTTCATAATTTTGCAACATTCGGAAATGTTCCATATAATAATTCTGCGAAAATGGGTGGACGGTATACGCCCAATACACCAAACTGCATTATTCTAAAATAATTGAAAATGCCCCGCAAACATTTTGGGAGAATGGTGCATGCCACGCCCCCTGAATGAAAAATCTCAAATTTTTGATTTTGTTCATCATTATAGACCGCAAGAGCTTCCGCTTTACAAAAGTTCATCCTTTTTTAACAATCGGAAGTGTTTGATATAATTAATAGCAATTCTGAGAAAATGGGCGTACGCCACACCCCATAAATGAAAAATCTCAAATTAAAATTTAGTTCCTTTGGTTGCATTTCAAACTCTGATACTCCACCAAATTTCTTCATTCTGCGACTATCGGAAGTGCCACATATATTTGATATCAATTCTAGGTGAATGGGCGGATGCCACACCCCTAAGAGGAAAACTTCAAATTTTCCTTTATATATACGACAAGATCTACCGTTGTACAAAGTTACAATATTCTACGGTTTTTGGAGGTGCTCCATAATTTTGATGATCTTTTAGTGCGTGAGTGAGTCAGTCAGTTTTTGCGATTTTGCAGTCTTTTATCTCGGGAACCACATAAGCGAAGTAACCTTTCACACAGGGAAACTAGTCTCTGGAGATTTTCTGACGTTTTCCTGTAATTGCTTAAAAATCCTAGTTCCGCTCACACGAATGAACAAAATTGCTAGAGGTTTTTGTTTTTCCACATAAAGTCTATTGGTTGAACCTTGAACGCACATTACGGACAGTGTGAGAAGGAATGCGATAAAAATCTCTTCAAATCGTTGACCGGGGAAATTCTTGCTCTTCTCGCATACAAACTCCCAGTTTTTGGTAACTCAGTTTCTTTGTGTGAAAGGGTACTTAGGGTCTGAAATTTTGTGAGTTGCCTGAACCTGTAGAGTTAAGCAAATGCTGCGGATTTTAAGTTCTGATTTTATTGGTACTGAAGTTAGAGGGGGTCGAAATCTACCTGGTTTTATCCTGTGTAGTGCCAGAAGTTGGCTGGGCACTACCGTCTCCTCTGATTTGGGTTTGTTCGCATGGCACATAGATTTTTCTGTCAGATTACTTTGAATTTATATGAATTTTCCTATTTGATAGAAAATTAAATTCGATCAAGAATTTCTGATCGACTTTTGTCGACTAGATTTTTTCGGAGTACGACTCTCGCAATAAGGCACTAAGAGAAAATTAACTTAAGGAATGAATCAATTTTGTACAAACAATTCAAAATATTACTGAAAATGGAAAAGTTGTACTTACGTACTGAGAAAATCAAATAGTTCTGAGTTCAGTACAATAGTAAGCCTTTTTCCAACAGTGGCTGGAAGTCTAGCAGGCTGCGTTGCTCCAATCCGGTAAAATTTTAAATTTATCTTCATATGCAAGTTATCTTTGTATAATATTTATGCCCCTATTTGTAGGTAGATATTAAAAAAAAAATAATAACAAATTCTTAAAAAATATTTTATAACATCTGTTTGTATTTTATTTAATAATTTGCAAACCATTATATATAAAATTAAATATAATTTAAAAATCTGAGATTCTTTAACAATTAGCTTTAAGCTGTATAATTAATGTTGTGCTTTTCAGTGTTCACGTTGAAAATATGTTTTTTTTGTGTGTTTTTTTTTAATAAAGGCACTACTAGGAGATTCCATTTTTGATATAAAGAAGCCACTAGGATGTTATAAATTTTGACAAAATGCAGTGCCAACTGTGTGAACAGGACATGGTATACACTTTTGTTTTTGTTACTTTAATAATTTACTGCGTGTTATATTCTATTTATTTTAGTTCTTTTAGATTAATAATTTAGTTGCTCACAAACAACTCGTAGTCAGTATAAGCCACTTCCTCTCCACCGTATGGAACGTAGCACGTGCCATGGGAGGGTTGCACCTTGCCGACAACCATTGATCCATTGTGGTTGACACGTCCAATGAACAATGGTTCACCAGTCTCAGTTTCACCAGCTGGAAGGGCATTTGGTGGAATATTACTTCCGGAAACTGCTACCCAGTGGCCACCGCAGGCACACAATACTTCGTATTCATTGTGTCCATGTTCACCACCTCCCCATGCAATATAGGTGACACGATGAGATGGATGGAGTTTACCGGGAATGAGAGCACCTTCGTGCACGGCACGGGCAATGTACAATTGATCTGAGCCATCGAAACCTCCTTCGATAGCACCGGGTGGAACTGCACCATCAGCAGCTGGAACCCAGCAGCCGGGTCCAGAGCCAGTTGGGGCTGAGAATCCCATAACTGGAGCTGAGGATTGTGCTGAGCATTGATCTGCGAAACAACAAAAAACACACATTAATTCAATTCATTCAAAGTCCATGCTCAATTCTATATTTACCTTCATCGATCAACCAAGTACCGGTAGCACCCCATCCTGTGCAAATACCAACATAGTTTACTGGAGCCATACCGGGTTCTTCCCATGACATAAAGGCGGCAGCTTCTCCCTCCCGTCCGACAGTGATCACATTATCGTACCAACGAATCCAGAAACCTCTGAATTCACCAGGACTCAAGATTGCAGGTGTATTAACTTCGACAACATCGGGCTTGTTTTTGTTCTTACGAATGACCGATTTACTGTTAGACCAACCACCCAAGAAAACCTCCATGATGGGACCTGAATCATTGGGGGCACTTGAAAGAGCCAAATGCGCATCGCTGGCAGCACGAACCTTAAAGGTGAAACAACCGCTGGATGCTGGATAGAAAATGTATTCCAATTTATCTGGAGTGTTGACCTCTGGAAGAACAGAAAAAAAGATAAAGAAAAATAGTATTACTTCGCTTTTTGGTTACAAAAGTTTTATAAAATAAAAAAAATTAAAATTATATTTATTGCCAATCCAAATCAATCCAATGCGCAGATCAATGGGAAAACGAAGCTTTTTTAAAGCACCGCCGAAAGCAAAACAAATCTTGAATGATTTGTTAGATGTTTCTTTATGAGGATTATTTTGGTGAATCTTTTTCGATGATTGTTAATTGTGGTGAATCTTTTTCGATGATAACAATAAATTAAGCAATTTTTTATAAGCAATCCCGATTGAAAATATTACTAACGAGCTTGTTGTTTTTCAAAAAAAAAAAAGGAAGAGATTCCACCTTTTATGTACACTTTTTATTTTTTACTTTTTTTCTTTCAAATAATTTTGAATTTAAAGGTTGGAATTTTTGGCGTTCATCGATCTAGAAACTTGTTATGCTCCTTGATGAACATTGTTGCTCGTCATACGCATACCTAGCCCACACATCATTTGTTGCGATAAGATATGCCTCTCAAAAGTGTATGATCTCAATCTCAGACTGTAGAAAATGTATTATTGCACGTACAGATTTAGTCGTTGTCATAATAGAATACAACAAAACAATATCTACTTGAAAAAATTAGTCATAGTTTTTTAAACAATTACTATTATGAGATGGGATCCCATTGTTGTTTTAATTACGTTTAATTACATAAATAATACGACGAATGAGCTAACGAGTTATATTTGAGGGCCACCATTCTTAGATACTTAAAGCGAGGAGGCTTGCGTTGACAATGAGTGTGACAAGAGTGTAGACTGTATTAAATGAAATTCATATAATTAGCTCTTGAGATTTCTTGCATAGCTTTGCATCTGGAAAATTATGTATAAAAAGTAACTTGTTGAAGTTGTCTCGTAAGGAACTGGAACTCATTCTTGTCGAATTGGAATTCATCAAAAAAATGTTTTTTTTTTCAGAATTTGAAACATAAATTGCTTTAAACTTAGCTCCCTCACGGGTTAGACTTTGTCGTAGTGAGGGGGCTTACACCTAGGCTTTCAGCAATCCAGCTGCAAGTCTAGGTAACTAACATAACCCAAAAAAACCGAAAACCGAAATGTTGAAAACTATATAATATGAAATGAGTACTAAAGAATTTAAAAAGCGAGTGGGGATATCCACTCAAAAGTCGGTAGGAGTCGCGACTACCGGCGATGGCTTGGCCTCTAACGAGGAGAAGTCGCCAGTGACAATTAGTACACCTGGTATAACGAAGTGCGGAAGGTCTTGCGAGCCGACCACAATCCATGGAAAGACTGATAAGTCATCCGTGGGGGGTGAATCGGCTCGTGAGCTAGACGCTACTGCTGGCGAAGAGGGCTTTGTCCTCCCCGCCAGTAGTACAAATCCTTCGTGCTCGGGGGGACCCCCCGCGACCATTGGCAGTGCTGCTGCGAAAAACAGCTCCACTGCCGTTGGCCGTGGGGGTCTCTCTTCGGGTTCGTTGGCTAATGCCCACCGTAGTGGTAGTAGTGGCGTGACGTACGCTGCTGCTGCCATTACCACTGCCCGTAAACAAGCGAACTCCGGAGCGGGTGCCTTCTCCGTTACCGGACGAGGCAGACCGCAAAAGAGTTCGCAGAAGAGACTCCAATTTGTTGGAGGTCGGCGTGCGTTAGCAGGTTCTACCTCCACCGGATTGGGGCGAAAAAATGCACATGTGCTCAACTCCGGGTCGGGTGTCTCGCCCAGTAGTGCAGCCGTTAAAAGCTTTACTACTGGTAGGAACATACCGACCCCCGTTGCAAAGAAAGTGCTACAGCCCGTTGGAAGTGGGGCTATGAAAAATAGTTCTGCTTCCATCGGGATGGGGCTCAACAAAGCCACGCCCCCGCAGATGAGCTCGGAGACGGATATCACATCCGGCAGCGCGTCCGTGACTTACGGATCCAACACTGCTGGGGTGCTTAAGCCGCCTCCGTATTCACAGAAGAACCCCCAACCCGTTGGAAGCACGGCCGCTGACAACGGTCCTCCCTCCATCGGGATGGGGCTCAACACCCCCCCAGGGGCGGGTACTTCTGCCAGCAGCGCGTCCGTGACTTACGGATCCTCCACTGCTGGCCGAAGTATACCGCCCATGGGCTCAAGGAAGATACCACAACGAATTTCATTCATATTCCTTCAGTATGGAGAGAGGTGAAAGTTGTCTTCATACCCAAAGCTGGAAAATACTCCCAAATTAATCCAAAAGACCTGAGACCAATTAGCTTATCATCATTCATTCTTAAAACTTTCGAACGTCTGATTGATATCCACCTGCGTGACACTATAGAGCTTAACCTTATCTCTAAAGCACAACACGCTTACTGTAAGGGAAAATCGGTGGAAACTGCTCTTCACACCTTAGTAAGATCTATCGAATACTCCCTGCACCATAAAGAGTACACGCTTGCGGCTTTCCTTGATATAGAAGGCGCCTTTAACAACGTCAGCGGCCGTGCAATAGTAGGAGCACTGGAAAATTTGAAGGTGGACGGCCTACTGATTAAGTTGATAGACCATATGTTGGGAAGTAGGGTCATCAACTCTGCATTGGGAGGCTATTCCACTAGAAGATCTGTCACTAGAGGCACACCACAAGGTGGGGTCCTTTCACCACTTCTATGGAACTTGGTCATAAATGACTTACTGACTGTCCTGGAGGGTGAAGGATTCAAAGTGATTGCGTATGCCGATGATGTTGCAATAGCTATATCAGGGAAACACCCCCAGGTTCTTACAGAACTTCTTCAAACCGCTCTTAACAAGCTAATAAAATGGGCAGAACGCTGTGAGCTAGGTGTAAACCCCCGCAAAACAGAACTTGTCCTCTTCACAAGGAAATATAAAATACCACAGATAAATCCTCCAACAATTAATGGTGTTCCACTTTCCTTTTCAGATGAAGCCAAATATTTAGGTCTCATACTGGATAAAAAACTAAGTTGGAAACCTAATATTCAAGAGAGAATTAAAAAAGCCACTGTTGCTTTATTCTCCTGTAAAAAAGCTATAGGTACTAAATGGGGTCTATCCCCTGCCATAACTCACTGGCTCTACACTGCGGTCGTAAGACCGATTCTCACTTATGGGGTAACAATTTGGTGGACTGCTCTAGATAAAGTCACGTACTGTGAACAGCTGAGCAAGGTCCAGAGATCAGCAAGTATGTGCATAAGTGGAGCCCTCCGCTCGACACCATCAGCTGCACTAGACATACTCCTCAGCCTCACACCCCTCGATATATATGGCAAGCAAATGGCTGCGAACACAGCCGTCCGCCTTAAAGCCATTTCTCAATGGACCAACAACTCTATCGGTCATACTAAAATTCTAGACTTATATGAATCTATTCCTTGTCATTCCGACTACACCACATCCAAACTAAATTTCGACAAAAGTTTCCAGGTCACCATACCCTCAAGAGAATCTTGGGACGTTGGGGACCCTCTCAAAGGTGATTCAGTTCATTTTTATACTGATGGGTCGAAAACTGAGGAAGGTGTGGGTGGCGGAGTGTACTCAGACAGACTTAATTTAAGTCTCTCCTTCCGGCTTCCTAACCACTGTAGCGTATTCCAAGCGGAAATTCTGGCAATTAAAGAAGCTCTGTCTTGGCTGAGAGAAAACGTGATATCAACATCGGATATACGCATCTTCTCAGATAGTCAAGCAGCACTTAAATCTCTCAACTCTGTCTCTACCAACTCCGTTACGGCCCAAAACTGTCGATCGTCTCTTGAAGAGATGGCGGAACAGTTTAATATTCACCTTCTTTGGGTGCCGGGCCATAGAGATATTCCGGGAAATTGTAAAGCCGATGAACTTGCCAGAAATGGAACTCTAATGCCCGTTTTGCCTAACAGGTGGAACATAGGTATACCGATCGCTACGTGTAAACTTTTGCTAAAACAAAACTCTGCAAGGAAAGCAAACTCTAGATGGACAAACCTTACTACATGTCTGGCCACAAAAGAAATCTGGCCATCGCTAGACCCTAGGCGCTCTAAAAGTTTGCTATCACTTAGCAGATCACAAATTAGCTCCGTAATAGGTGTCATAACAGGACACTGCCTTATAGGAAAACATGCCACAAGACTTGGCGTTTTCTCAAATGACTTCTGTAGAAGTTGCATGGACGAAGAGGAGGAGGAAACAATTCCTCACCTCCTCTGCACATGTCCTGCTCTTTCACAGAGGCGCAGACTCCTTCTTGGGGACTACTTTTTCAATGATCCAAGCGATCTAGCTAATACAGACATACACTGTCTCTCTCGCTTCATAAAAAGCTCCGAATGGTTTTCGTAATGAGGATAATCTCCTCATTCCTATCATGTGGTATCACAACGGACCTAACTATGGTCTAAGTGTGTCAGCCGTTTTCCTGACAGCCACTTTAACCTAACCTAACCTAACCTAGCTCATACTCTTCTAAAGGTGTACCATTAGTATAGCATTTGTGACGATGAAACGCGAGCAGAATTCATGATGCATAATATGTGGTTAATTACATTTGTACATTAAATTTGTTATATGTATAATTGAAAAGATATTACCTATTACAAGTTTAATTTGTAGTAAAAAAATGTAGGATATTATAAGCCATGACTCATAAAAAATTAGTTAATGACATGTACCTCACTTTAGTCTCAATAAACCAAAACGTTGGATGCAGTACATGTACATAATATTGATTATGTTTGACCCTCAATTGGGGCTCACGATAATTTACTCATTTTTTACTAGTTTTTTTTTTTACGCTTGTAATGTAAGATATTATGTTTGTAAGTTGGTTTACTCGTCAAGTTTTCAATTTAAGATTGAGAAATTAGGTAGACACAAAAAGAAAATTTTGCCAAGTAAACTAACTCAATTTAAGTCAAAAAATAAATCGGGTGGCACAACGGCTCATGAAGAACCAGGGCCTAGTGACTAACAACTCGCAACCATTCCTGTGTGCGCCTTTCGACAGGAATGGAAGGCATACAACATTATGCCGACATACAATTTTATGCCGAATCCGAACGGCTAGACGAGAAGCACTTATTTGTGACAAGTGATACTCTTGGAGGATTTGTCAATTCCTCGCAAGAGGCAGTAGCCCTGAAAAAAACTTTTTTGTTTTTAGGTGGACGAGGCTGGGAAGCGATCCCAGACCTCCAGCGTGACAGTCGAACGCACTAACCAATACGCTACGGGCTACTACAATTTAAGTCAGTAATCATTAAATAACAGATTTCTCTGATAATTTTGAGGTTCTTCCATATAACTCTACTTAAAATACTTGATATTTAACATTAATAAACTTATAACTTGGCGTACTTTTAGATCTCACTACTTTTAACGGCTGACTTGTTACGCAAAGGTTTTTGTATATAGAAAAACTTAGCTCCTTTTTTAACATTTATGTTTTGGTTTCACTACTTTTAGCAAAAATTCTTTTTATCAGGAAAAGTGGGTGGATGAAACGCTCCTGCATTAAAAAGTACATGATTTCAACTTTTTCTTTGTATACCCGCGCCTGAAAACTAATCAATATACCAAATTTCATAATCCTGCACAAATTCGAAGTGCTCTCAATATATATTAAATATTAATTCTGTGAAAATGGGTGGTTGCCACGCCCACTGAATGTAAAATCTCAAAGTTTTAATTTCCCCTTTGCTTGCTCTACCAAATTCCATCACTCTACGCCAATCAGCAGTTCTCTACATAGTTGATATCAATTCTGAGAATATGGGCGGGTGCCACGCCCCTGAATGGCTAATTTAAAAATTTTCAATATCTCTTGTATTGACCACATGATCTACCAGTCTACCAAATTTTATTATTCTGCAACAATCCGAAGTGATAAATATAATTAATAATAATTCTGAGAAAATGGGCGGATGCCACGCCCCATGAATGTTAAATATAAAATTTTAAAAATCAACCTATGTTTGCAGTCCAAGTTCTACCGCTCTACCAAATTTCATCATTCTACGACAACCAGAAGTGCTCCATATAATTGATATCAATTCAGCAAAAATGGGCGGATGCCACGCCCTCTGAATGTAATATCTGAAATTTTAAAATTTTGCATTTGCTTGGACTTCTAGCCCTACCGTTTTACCAAATTTGATCATTCTACGACAATCAGAAGTGCTCCTCATTATTGATATCAATTCTTATTCAAATGGGCGGATGCCACGCCCACGAATGTAAAATCTCAAATTTTAAAATTTTCCCTTTGCCTGCACTTTAAGCCCTACCGCTGTAGCAAATTTCATAATTCCACGACAGTTAGAATAGCTCCAAATAATTTATATCAATTCTATGAAAATGGGCGGATACCACAACCCCTGAAAGGAAAATCTTAAATTTTCGATTTTTTCATTTGTATACCACAAGGCCGGAAAATGCTCCATAAGTTTGATGATCTGTCAGTGAGTCAGTAAGCCAGTTACGGTTTTTGCTATTTTTGCAGGCTTATATCTCGGGAACCACTGATACTAAGGAATTGAAATTTGGTGAGTTGTCTAAACCTGGTGAGCTTATAGTACAAGAGCCGACAGCAATTTTTGGGAGTGGATGTATAACCAAAATCTAAGTATGAGGGTTTAAAGGAGCATATTTTTTGATATTGAAATCAAAAGTCTGGTAGGATTTTGTCTCAGCCTTTGGTGGGGGCGGGGTATTAAAAATAGAGATTTTCTAAATTTCTTTCCATGGGGTTTATCACTTCAATTATTTTTTTAAAAACACATCATGATGCTCTGTCATTAAGTGCATAGACATTAATATTGGTGATCCGATTAATAGAACTCAAGATATAAGCAATTAAAGCGAACCTTAATCGTCTTTTCTTGGAGACTTTGTTTTGTTGATTTTTTGCGTTTCATAAATCTCCAAGAAAAAAACGGATGAGGTTCGATTGAAAACCTTATATCTTGAGTTCTATTGGTCGGATCACAAATATTAAGGTCTTTGGACTTAGGGAAAATGACAGAGCATCATAATGTATTTTTAAAAAAATAATTGAAAGGATAATACCCCCAATCAGAAATTTGTAAAATCTCTATTTTCAACATCCCACCCTCGCTAAAGGCTGAGTAAAAAACCTGCTAGACTTTTGATTTCGATATCACAAAATATAACCCTTTAAACCCTCATACTCAGATTTTAGTTACACATCCACTCCCAAAATTTGCTGTCGGCTCTTAGACTATTAGCAAATGCTGCGAGTTTGAAGTTTCTGACTTTATTGGTACTGAAGTTAAAGGCGGGTCGAAAATCACCTGAGTTTCATCCTGTTAACAGGGTGTAGTGCCAGAACTTGGCTGGGGACTACCGTGCCCTTTGACCTCTTAGATAATTTAAAAATTTGCTACTGGCTCAAAAATATATCCTGTTTAGATTCTTAACTCCAAAGAACTTCGAAAATTAGCCGACCTGGACCTTATCCCTTAAAGGCCGCAATTGTTAAACTATGAAAGTCTAAAAACAAATAGAAAACATGAAATTTATATACCTACATTTTATCAAAAAAAAAAAATGTTTATAGCTGAAGAGTTGGTTTAATTTTTAGTTACAAACGTTTATCTAAAAATATGTACCCATTTAAAGCAAAATAACACCCCTATTGCGATTGTCAATCATGGCTTGATAGTTGATAAATACTGAAATTCGATATTAAACCCGCCAATCGCTAAAAGTTTTGGTCAGTGGGAATGATCCAGGCCGTCGTTAATTACAAGAAAATCGGCAAAAATCGATGAATTGGTGATTAGATTTTGAATAAATTGCCTTCTAAAATGCCAAATTTCATTATTTATCAACTATCAATCAGTAATTGTTAATGGACAATCGCAATAGGGGTGTAAATCTAAATACAAATTTATAAAGGCCGCTTAGGGCCTGTACCCATTTGCTAATTAATTTCACCCTCTTGCAAATTGATTTCACCTTTTGAAAATGAAATGCACCCTTTTACAAATAAAATAAATTCTTTTGCAAATCAAATTCACTTTCTTTGCAAATCAAATTCACCTTATATGTAACAGTTCTTGAGTTGTAAAAAGTGAATTTGAATTAAAAGAAGGAATTTTATTTTCAAAAGAATTAATTTAATTATAAATGGGAAAAGACTGTATGTGATTTTTTTTAAGTGTTTAATGACTTTCTGTTCAAATTTTGATTGAAATCGGAGAAGCATTTAAGAACGTCTTTATGAAAAAAATAGTTAGGAGTGTTTGGTAAATTTTATCAACCAAAGTGTAGGCGATAATTCGTTATTATTTTTAGATCTTATAACAACACAATAAAAGCTAAAATTATAATGTAAGCTCAAAGTCTGAAGGTTGAGGTACAAACATATAACAGGCAGACAGAGGTAATTTAAAGAACCTCTTTTGTGTGGTCTATTTATCATACGTAATGTCAATGGATAGAAATCTCAAATTACTTTTTTTACGAATCCCAAACACCTATCAATGTATTTTTGTATGTACCTATTTAGGGTGTTCTATATTTTCGAAATAAATACAAAATAAAAACATATTCTGCAAGGATCAAGTCATTATCATAATATTAATTCGTTTCGACTGAATTTTCAATACATCCATACAAAACACACGTAGTTTTCAAAGCATTTTACTTTAAATATTATTAAAGTTGTAAAAGTTAATAGTAAAACTTTCTAACGTGTATGTATGTAGGTTCGGAAGGGTTCATATTGATATAAAAACCTGAAACTTGTGGAATACTTTTTTAATTTTATTTTTAAACTTTTGAGTTAAAAAATTAAAAAAATAACTTAAGTTCCAGAAAATCTGTGTTAGCCGAACAAAATTTGCTTTTTAAAATTTTTTTCTTCAGGTTGAATTACTTTACCATAATTTCAACACATAGAGATACAACATTCAGGGCTGGCCACGAGACGAGACTCTGCGAGACTTTTTTAAGTCTCGTCTCGGTCTCGTTAAAATCGAAAATTTTCAGTCTCGTACCGGTCTCGTGTCGGTCTCGTATAATTTAGTCTCGTCTCGGTCTCGTTTTCGAAAAATATGATTTCCGGCCAACCTGTTGATTATTGGAACGAATTATTTATGATTATAGTATGAATATGTAAAGAAGAATATAAATATTTAACTGAAGTTTGATTTCTTAATTTATGAGACTCTCTTTAAATTTCGTTCCAAATATACAGTCTCGTCTAGGTCTCGTCTCGGTTGCTGAAAAGCCAGTCTCGTCTCGTCTTGTCTTGAGATCGAGCCCGAGACTTTTCTCGCCTCGTGGCCAGCCCTAAAAACATTAGTTTAACTAAAAGAGCTTTAATTTGGTATAGGATTTCATTATATTGTTTTAGAATTTTTTGATATTGCCATATTATTCCTATCATCAATTGTTCAATATTGTCAATACCTACGTTGGCGTGACTTATTATTATGGCAATTTGTCAAAATTAAAAAAGAAAAACACGAGCTTTATTAATAGGAACCTGATATAAATTAACCCAGGTGACAGGAAGTCATTCATGTGTTAAATAAATGTGATTAATTATAGCTATGAATGTATGTGCTACTCAAGTCAGTAATATTGAAAGAAGAACATTTAAGTATTCAGCCACTATAACCCACCTTTCATGTGTAACGGATTATAGCTACCTCATTAAGACTCAGCGAAATTCTATTCCCAAAAATAAAAATGCAAATCAATTTAGCCAATCTGAAAAAATTCCGCACTGAATAAATAAAATTATACAAATCACGATTTGTTTGCTACTTTTTATCCTCGTCATGATATAGGTACATAAGTTACTTTTTTATTTAAGCAAAATAAATTAGCACCTTCGCCCTGACCGACTTAACTGTTTAGCAGAAGTTCGTAAACCTAAAAATACAAGTAGCCATAGGTAGTGTAAGCACGAGTAAGTACATTGTACATTAGTTATAGAACCTATCTACATATAATGTATGTACTTACAAACAAAAAACAAGATCGCATCGTAGGCAGACTAAGTAAGTTGCTATAAAAATAAAACGAAAGATGACATCATTAGCCCGAATAACAACTATCTGCGATTTTATATTCTTTATACTATGACCTCTAAATTGTTTCCATGAAATTCGATTTGTTTTTAAGAGAACTGAATAAGAATATCGTCATCACTAGATTGATGACTGACATTACTATACAGATACACCTTTGCCTAAAACCAAAACAATGGAAAATTTGATGCTGATGTGAAATCATTTTAAAAGATTTGTTTTAATTCCTCAACATGACTCAAATTAAAGATTATTTTTCTTTGGTCTTTACAAAGAATATCTCTTGAACTTGGGCTTGACTTATCAATATTCTTGATTTTTCTTTTTTGTTGAAAATAAAGAATGGTAGGTATTTTTTTTTTTTAATAAATAGCTTATAGTTGTTTATTCAAATCATGCCTACATATTGTATTTCTATCATTTTGTTCTTTTTTAATGGAATAATATTGAATTATGTATATTTGTGTAGGAATGCACATGAGTTTAACCTTGAGCCCAACTTCGGACGTACTGATAAGTATAGAAATTCTTTCTTTAATCGCACTACAAGAATGTGGAAAGCTTCACCCGGCTCTATTTGTCCTTTCCATTTCGATATTCAAAGGTTCAAAACCAATGTGCACCGGTATCTCCTCTTTAATACTGCCCTATTTTCCTAACGCTAGCACTGTGTTTAATCTAACATTTTAACCTTGAGTGCGTGTAGAATATAAAATTTTCACCCTACCGGGTAGTCAAACGTCAGAGTTGTTATATTATTTCTGTTTGTTTTTTTTTTTTAAACGATCGAGTCTAAGGCCAGTCGCTGATAAAGAAACGGCTTAAAACACCCTTTAAGTAATATTTATGTTAAATTTTTTGAAACGCCCAAACCATTTTTATATGCAAATGAAATCTGTAGATAAAGGGTCCGCCATCTAACGTTTTTTTTTTTTTTTTTTTTTTCAACTAGTGCTTATTTCGTGAATGGTAACAATTAACTCATGTCTGATTCGACAGATAATTAGTTTTATCCTTCCGCTGAACGAATATGGTTGTGTATATGCTTGAACAACGCTGGGAAATATTGTGACATTACTTTGCCGATTTTGCCAAAAAAATCATCTTTTCAGATGAAGCTCATTTTGATATTGGCGGGTATGTAAACAAGCAAAATTGTCGCATTTGGGGCACAGAAAACCCGCACGCATACATTGAAAAGCCGATACACCCAAAACGAGTCACTATTTGGTGCGGATTTTGGTCCAGAGGCATAAATGGGCCATTTTTCTTCAACTGAGCAAGGAGTGGCCGTTACAGTCAATGGCGATCGTTATCGGGCCATGTTGAACAAATTTTTGTTCACAAAAAATGAAGAGGAGGATATTGACAACATTTGGTTTCAATAGGACGGCGCTACGTGCCACACAGCCGAAGCTACACTTGATGTAGATGATGCATTTTCAAAAAAAAAAAAAAGTTATTTGGCGGACCTTTTAGTGGGCCTTATTTTAAGACCTTGAAGGTCTGACCATTACAACCATGATTTTTTAAGAGAACGAAGTCGGTTGGAATTATAGTTTTTAAATTATATAATTGAAATTCTTCACCCATTGGCCATTGATGATGGTTTGCAATCGACCAAGCATACAAATTTAATTGATTTTTATTCTATGTTTTATTATTAAGATGTATATCACGTTAAGTAAGAAAATAAAATATCAAAATAATGATCGTTTCGCTGACAATAAAATTAAGGTTAATAATCCAAAGCAAATTTAAGACACATTCGCGAACTAAGGTGGGGTTTTGGAGTTTTTTCATATAGGTATATAGCTAGATGAGAAATTCGAAATTTTATTTAAATTAATCTAGAACGGGCTAGAAGAGAAGTTAGAAATCATCTAAAACAGGTAGCTGGGTATTCAATGAATTTTCTCGAAAATAGCTTTACAGATTTTTATTGAACTTCACGTTTGTAATGATAAAAGTAATTTTAATAAAACTGAAATAAATTATAACCAAAGGAAATAGGTTTTTTAGGTTTTTATAGTTGTTGAAAGAAATTTCCTTTTTTTGTGTTATTCCCGTATTTATCATAAACGGCTAAGATAATTTTGAGAACAAGTTCTTCTTAGTGGTAGGTACATATATTAATATAGTCTATTTGCCAACATTTTACAACACATATTTTTTTATAAACAAATTCAGGAAAAAAAGTTCTTTGGTACTTTTGACTTCTATCACACTTATCAGTCACACTATAGTCTTGCATACATTCTATAAAAATATTTTTTTTTGTCTTCGAATTTTTTTTCGAAACTTCTTGATTTTCATTAAAATAAATATAGAAAACATTTAATATTTAATTAAAATGTTGCGTTAAAATAACGCAGTACTTGTAACTTGGAACCTAGCAGTTCACGCACTGATCGACGAGCGACAGAACGACAAGGTCAAAAATAACAGTCAATTATTAAATTGCCGTTTCCAAGTAACTTTCTCAAAATTTGTTTACTTTTGAGAAAATTGAGTACATTCTCTCGTAGGACAGGATTTAAATTCAATAAATAAATAATTAGAAGAGGGCTCTCATAACGTTACTTTTCTGACGACTATTGTCCAGACGATAGCTAGAAACGATATCGTCAATAGTTTGCTTCTTGTAATACGTCTACTCTCGTGTTGTCTATCGTTCTCGTTGTTTATAGTTTGAGAAACTCTGAGAAACATGTCTGAAATATAAAACATCACAAATTGTTCTGTCATCGATAGGAATTTCGTTTTGTTTGCTGTTTAATTGAGTGGACATTTTAAATATAATGGGGCATATTCATAGTCGCAGAAAGTTCCAGGTTTAACTAAATTACAGTTTAAGACAATTTTCGCTTAATGAATACATACCGATTTTAATTTCAAATTGTTGGTTTTATATTTTTATAAGATAATTAACTTGGTATACTACAAAAATAGCCCCAATAAGTCTTAATAGTCATTATTCTTCTATTTACCGTTTTTTACATCTACACGTCTTGACGGCCATATAACAAAACAATGCAATTCAATAATCTTTCTGAAGTTGTATGATAAATTACTGTTGAGTAGATAGGCTTGCTTTCGATATCACAACACATGTACCTTTAAACCCTTACACTCACTTTTGGTTATACAACCTACAATCCAGTCAAAAACTAACAAAACACACCAAGACGATAGCTAAATATGTAGGTATCGAGCAGTCGATATCGTCGAGACGATAGCAAATGACAGATTTTTTAATTATGTGAAGCAAAAATCAAACCGTCAATTCGATATCGTTTGAGCGATAGACGTTTTGCTTGCTAACGTGAAGTATAGCTTTCGATAACGATATCGTCAGAGTTACGTGATGAGAGCCCAGACCCAAAATTGAAAGCAGAGCTAGTTCGTTTCTGAGCGACAGAGTGACGAACTATTTCGCAATTATTGTTTCGCTTGAATTTGTCGCTCGTCGCTTGTCGCTTGTCACTCAGTGCGTGACCGAAGCCTAACGAGATGATTAAAAAGAAATTGAAATGTGAAGGAAAATAATTTATTTCTCAAAAACCGTCGACGGCGGCTTTGACCTTCTATTTGGTAGGAAACAATTTAACTAGATCATTTTGTTTCATTTTAACTGGAGCTGAATTTGACTTTTCGCGATAACACTGATAAGGTATAATATTTATGGACATCCTAAATTTTTCAATACACTGCCGAAATTTGTTCCTACATTCACCCCTTTGAGTATATATATTACGGGTATGGAGTACTCGTTCCTATCCCTAATGCATTCTAGTACTTGAGCCTGTGATAGAGGGCGTGATTTCAATATAGAGAGGGTATTTTGACAGCTGGCAGCTATGATGGTGTTGTTGTAAAAACCCTCTCTATATTGAGAATTGAATGACCGCATAGATTACCGCGCCCGCTATGATGGTTACGTTTTTGGAATGTAAACGAGCACTTCATATAATATATACTCAAAGGTTCACCCCTTCAAAGCTTACTTGTTATTCCGCATAACGCCAATTGAATGTTAGAACCTTAAGTTTTTAACCTAATAACCTAATTTAATAATATCCATACCTACTCTTAAAATGCCAAGTTTCTGAACCCATCCCTAAGAAAGATAAAATCAAAAAGAACACAAATTCAAATCACAGTTTTAAAGTTATTACTATCAAATATTCAACTTAATTTTCTAATAAAAAAATAAAAAAATCTACCTTGAAAATTCATTAACTAAATACCAGGAAGAATTTTTTTAGTTATGTGTGTTATTTTGTTAGAAAGGAGCACACCGAAAATTGTTATTATAAACTCATATTTTTAAAATAATTGCTAGCTAAATTATGTTCATGTTTTTAACAGCACGATTTATCTGTAAGTATATAACAACACTGGCACTGGATAAAATGGCCTTCAAATTGAACTTGCAACTACAAACTGTGACGAAAGCCTTAACTGTCATTCAAATTGTTATTGCATTCTTGAACGGTTAATGGTTTTGTTGTTTAGTTAAATGACGATTTTTATTTATATAAACAATTTGTAGCTTACAAAAATTTATTAAATGATCAGATATCTATAAAAAAGAAATCATGTTATGCTTATTAAAAATATGCTAATTAAAAAGTTTTTTATAAAATAAGCTTTTTGATCGAAGACGTAGGTATACCCAGGTACAAAACTAATATAAATGTGTATGTGTATATTTTTATAAGTAATGACGAGATCACCACAATAATATAATAAGTAAACGGCAAGCCTTATTTTAAAAACAAAAAATAAATTCTTATTTTAGATAAGTATTTTCTATTTCTAACTAGTATCTATGATTCTGAAATAATCAACTTTAACAGGCTTGAAAACAAAATTTAAATAACAAGTTTGTAGCTTATACATAGCAGTTAGTAAATTATCAAAAATAACGCTTGTCCAAAACAATTACCATAATAAGGACGAAAAATGTAATTAATTGAAAACTTCAATGAAAACATAAAAAAAAACCTTTTGCCGTTGAAAAGGTAGGTTGAATATAAATCTATAAATTGTAAACCTTTAGAAAAGTTACATAAGTATGAAAATATGTTATTTGTATATAAATTTACGATGGGAAATGTTTGTAGGTAGAATATCGTATTTTCCAGGAAACAATTAAATTATAAAAACTTGGAATCTATCCAACTCAGTGTCTTTTTTTGAACTTATATGACACAATATAGAAAAGATACTTTAACAATCATTTTAATATATTTTAGTGCATTGGGTGAAGTATGAGTCACTTTTTCGTTTTTGCACACATCAGATTGTGATGATGAAATCATTTGGTTATGTTCAATTGCATCTGAGTTTTTAAATACATAATTTAAAATAAGAGGGAGTGTAAGAACTGAGAACAGTGCCTTACATCATTTTTTAAATGATACTTTTGTAAATATTTATGTATCTACATGCCTATAAAATATTGCTTATACTTATTGATCATGACTAAACAATTGTTTAGAGTTCCTATATTGTTATCTTTATACAAAAAAAAAAAAAAACGACAAAATGACGTAGTGTTTTCCATTAGCGCTTGTATTGTTCTCCCACTCAAATACAGATTCATAAAGGTTAATTCAAAAAAGGTAGTATGATAAAGCATGTATCACTGATGATGGTAGATTTTAACTTTAAGAAGAATGGTAGACACGTCAGAAGAGTACGAAATTACCCAATACATTATACATAGGTACAGTTGTTTTTTTTTTTATAAATGACTCAGACTTGAAGGGTTAGACACGAGTGTGACTTTCCATAAGATGTTACAATTTAACACAGTGCGCGCATTTAGGGAGCAGAGGCAGGGTTTAGCAAGAAATAACGATGTCGTCACACTTGGCTTAACCGTTGAATATTGAAATGAGAAATCAAAACAAAATAGATTTGGGTAATAAATTCCATATTCATGTAGTACGTCTTACGAAAGAATCTCTATATTTGCTCAAAGATGAACTTATAATAATTTCTTAAGGATATTAAGGGGAATGGATCTGACTCTTTTTAATTAAAAAAAAAAGAAACAACGATAAAACAGTGATATGCAAGAGAAATTTGATTGAAACTGATTTTTAAAACTCTTTTCTGGGATTCTGTTCAGTAGATAGTAGGGCTGGCCACGAGACGAGACTCTGCGAGACTTTTGTCAGTCTCGTCTCGGTCTCGTTAAATCGAAAATTTTTAGTCTCGTCTCGGTCTCGTATAATTAAGTCTCGTCTCGGTCTCGTCTCGGTCTCGTCTCCGAAAAATACTATTTTAGGACAACCTGATGATTATTGGAACAAAATATTTTCGATTATAGTTTGAATATGTGCAGAAGAAAATAAATATTTAACTAAAATTGGATTTTTTAATTTATTAGTCTCTATGTAAATTTCGGTCCAAATATACAGTCTCGTCACGCTTGCTTAAAAGGCATTCTCGCCTCGTCTCCTCTCGGCCTCGTCATGCGAGACCGAGATCAATACCGAGACTTTTCTCGTCTTGTGGCTAGCCCTAGTAGATAGTTATGCAATTATGTTTAAGATATGAGATATGGGAGTTGTACCTAATCTAGTTAGATCACATAAATTGTTGCCGTATCAAAAGGGGAAAACAGTTTTTACATCGTCTAAAAAAACCTTAGCAATGTGATGCATTTTAAACAATATCTTGTGATTGTCCCTATATGCCAAGTATTGAAAGGTTTTCAGTTTCCTCAGTCAACCCATTTACATATATGTTAAATTGCAAAGGACGCATATTCCCGTTTAGTGATTTTGAATAGGTAGCTTTTGAGTTTAAACACTATTGAATTCCGCTCGGCTTATTGACACCCCACTACACGATACTATTGAAATCGGAATTCAACGAGGTTGTCATATTTTTTAGCTGCAGTTCTGCATTCAAAGTAAATTAAGTCAAATTTGGAAGTGGGTATGAAAAGCTAAGTGTGTGGTCGTCCGCGGAACAGTTAAGTTGATAAGACGTTTTATACAAGAGGCCATTTATGAAGATGATACAAAAAGTCGGAGACAAAACAGAGTACTGAGATACACTAGCATTAAATTTTCGGACTTCAGGCTTGAAACCATCGAATTCGATTGTGCTTGACAGGCAATAGTTTGACAGGTTATTAATAATCCTGCAAAGAAGAGATTCATCTATACCCAAATCACGCATTTTCTACAAGAGAGCTTGAAACCAAACTCTATCAAACTCAAACTCTTTAAAAAGAATTTTACTTCATCAAAAACGATGCGGATTTATTTTACTTTTGTCATCGGTCCATCCTCCTCTTTGTAATTAGTACTCCAAAACTATGGAAGGGAGCAACGTTCGTAAACTCAATTTTAATGTAATTTGATTTCAACATAAATTAATGAATAAAATCAATGAAATTTTATGACCAAACTGATGGATGTTTGTCAGTTGTGTTAATCGATTATTCTGTAAATCTATCACGCTGCACGCTGGAGGTCTTGATTCACTTCCCAGCCTCGTCGACCTAAAAACTAAAAAGTTTTATTTCAGGGCTACTGCCTCTTGCGAGGAATTGACAAATACTCCAAGAGTATCACTTGTCATGAATAAGTGCTTCTCGTCTAGCCGTTCGGATTCGGCATAAAATTGTAGGTCCCTTCCATTCTTGTCGACACGCGCCGCGCAGACAGGAATGGTTGCGAGCGAACAGGATTTCTCAGCAAAAAATCTCAGTTCGCATGTAAAAATACTGAGGACACACATTTTTGGATTCGCTTGCTTAGTTTTTGATGACGCAAAATCTCCAATATCTCGTTTTCTTGAACACGCCAATTCTTCTGTAATTTTTCAATTTCGTGCATCGAAAATTATGTAGGTCCCTACTGAAACTCTGGACAAATTTAAAAACTGTATATTGAACTTATTTGGCAAGTTAGGAAGCTCTCACTGTCAAAATACATGAGCCAGCGATTCTAAATGTTGTTTTCTTAGTAACAAGATAGTGAGATATCTGATTTTGATATATTTTTAAAGATGATGCGATACCACAGTCAAAAGTTACAGCCATTTTGGTTGCGGTAAAATGAAAACTAAATTGTTATTAAAATTAAAACAAACACCAAAATGGCTGTTACTTTTGACTGTGGTATCGCATCACCTTCAAAAATATATCAAAATGATGGAAATTTAATGTTCTAAAATTATCATACGCAAATATATTATATATATATTGCAAGAAAATTAAAAATAAAACGACGTAACCTTGAAAATATTGCCTGCACCGAAAAAAATATAGATATAAACGAAAGATGGTTTAATTGCCTAAAACCTGGGCCTTCCAGTTTTTCCTCTAAGATCAATAGTTTCGGAGATATAGGTCCATTCGCATTTTCCAAAATGGTGGATTTCGCCAGCGTCATGGCGTCCAATAACCGGACATAAACTTTTCTAATAAACCTCTTTCATTTATAAAGAAATCAGCTAACCAATATTTCATTCCACGAAAAAGTCTATCTTTATTCTACTATATCGGCTCAATTGATTTAGCAGCTAATTTTCCAAATGTTCTAACTTAGGACTGGGATATCGCAGCATCTTCAAAAATATATGAACATTTGTTAAACTTTGTGGTCTACAATTTGTGTCATGAGTACAATTTACGTAAGTTTCTTACGAAATGACAAAAATGTGAAAAAGTAAAAAAAGTATAAAAAGTGAAAAATAAAACGACATAACTCAAAAACATTGTCCACGCGGAAAAAAGATTTGATAAAAAATAAAGAATAATTTTATTTCCAACAAATTTGATTATGACAACTTTTTACTTCAAATCGATAGTTTCGGAGATATAGATCAATTCGCGTTTTCCAAACTGGCAGATTTCCCCAGGGGGTTGGTGTCCCTAAAAACTCAACATAAGCTTTTGTATATAAGCTTTTCTAATAGCCCTCTTTCAGGTATAACAAATTCAGCCGTCCTGTACTTCGTTCCACAAAAAAGTCTAATTTTCCTGTGTTAAGAAAACAATGAAAGTGATGGGCATCTGGCCTACTAAATGGAATCCCACATTCTTATCATCCTTATTTTTTTTGTATGTTCAATGGAAATCGACATCAATACAAAATTTAGTTTTGAAGCCAACATTATGTATGTATTCGTAAACGATTTTGAATTCATTGTGGATTTGACCTAATTTTATTAGAACTTGCAAGTCGTCAATTTATTCAGAAATCACGGGCGTTATGATTCTCGATAATATATTTCATCTATGCAGGTATGTATGCAAAAATAGCTACGTACATATTATTATTCCACTTTCCATATTTAATGATTCATGATACCCATTTTGAATAATCTAACAAACATAGCTAAACAAAAATTTCAAAGAAGAAACCACGTCCGTCCCTGAACTAACATCAATAAATTGGTCTATGCGTACCAAACAAGCTCAGAAAAAAGAAGGAGAGGAGAGAACAGCAAAGTACAACAACAAATACCACGAAATACCGGCGTATATATTATTTTGTATAAAAAAGAAACAAACAAAATAAGCACTCCACTTCTCAACGGAAATATTTTTTTAATATAACTTCTTTTTTTTGTAGGCAACTCAATTCTAAACTGTGAAATTAATTAATATTAATTCGAAAAAAACACAGAAAACATGGACCCCTCTCTTTTAAATTCCATAGAATTAAATCCTCGAATATCGTAGAAAGAAATAGATACATTTTTTATGAGAAAAAGAATTATGAATTTCGTAGAGGTACGAATTTGTGATGAAGAAAACAACTCTAAATTAAAAGAATTAAAAAAAAAAAAAACAAAAACATTAGGGTGATAAATCAAGAAAATTAGTATTTTCTTTTATTTATATTTTGTTTGTGTTGTATTTGATTATGTCATCGTTTTAAATGGATTTGCATTTTATTTTTTAATTTTCAAATTCAATGACGTGTTAAAAACTGCGATGTTTAAAAGTGTAACCGATAATACACGATATACATATATGTAAAAATGCATTGACAACAATTTATTATTGTTGATTGGAAAAAAGCCACGCCTTAGTTTTATTTTAAAGTTAACAGAAAGTTTCAAAATATTTTTTTTTTTATTATTTTTTTTTTAGTTGGAACTAGTCCAATAAATTCCAACGCACTTTTTGACAGCAACTTATTTTTGTGTTATACCAATATTTACATTATTAAACCAAACAAGCGTATAGGCATAGATTAATGTTTAAGAACTTATTGATAAACTCTACTTACCAATTGGCATTTTGATTTATTTTTTATTAAAAACACTTGATTAGAAAAATTAAAATTTATCAAAGAATTCAATTCACACGTTAACTCGGTGAAATCTATGCAGATACTGAATTTGTGGTTGAATCAAAATCAAAGTCTAGTCTAACCGGTGTAGTTTGGCTTCGGAAAAAATGCTAGAAAGCTTCTACAAATGTGTGAGTGAGTTTGTCTCTATAATCCATGTGGACTGGGGAAGGGGATGGCGATAGCGACCGACAAAGCTTTTTAACGGATAGTTGAGTTATTGTTGATGTCATCATGTTCTATTTTTATTTAAAAGCCGGTGCTTATGGAACTTGCGCATTCGATTTATTTAAAAAACAACGTAACGTTAAGTTTAACGTTACTGTTAAGGTATAAGTAAAGGTACAGTTTTGTTCAAAATGTTTGCTTTCATTAAGATGCTGAACCTCTTCCACTGATGCTAGTTTTCTTATAACATGTATTTGGAAGACATATTTTGGCAAGACGGTGAAACAAATCACTACTCGATCGCACGAACTTACTCTTGAAGTTACATAAGTCAAAATAAAATAAATAAATTAAATTGGGTGGCCCAACGGCTTGTGAAGAACCAGTATGCCCAGTGACTAACAACTTGAAACCATTCCTGTGTGCGTGTGTCGACAGGAGTGGAAGGACCTACAATTTGATGCCGAATTCGAACGGCTACACGAGAAACACTTATTCATGACAATTGAAACTCTTGGATGATTTGTCAATTCCTCGAGAGAGGCAGTAGCCCTAAAAAAAACTCTTTACTTTTTAGGTGGACGAGGCTGGGACTGGGAAGCGACCTTTAGCGTGACAGTCCAAGGCACTATACTCTGTTCAACAAAAATTGTCAGTGCAGGGCTTATGGGCGATCTTTTTTCAAAACAGTGGCGCCTCTGTATACTCTCACGACACTGAATTGAGAAAACTTACAATCAAAAAGATTCTAGCCAACTGAACAACGTTCAGGAATTGTTGTTGTAATGCCCTGCAAAATATCGTACACTCCACTATGACCGTCCTCATTGCATGCCCAAAGCACACTGGTCATATTATCATATATCGTTTCTACTCTGGCTCAGTGTTGCCGCTGAAAAAAAAATTAAAAGGGGACCAAAAAGGGGCCCGAGACAAAAAAGGGGCCCGAGACAAAAAAGGGGCCAATATAAAGGGTGATTTGCATAAGGTGTCACAAAAGGCTAGGGCGTGTAGGTTGGACCTAGAAAAGAAAAAAATCGTATGGGAGGGGGGTCTATTTTCCCCCGTTTATACGGGAGGGGCAATTTAAAAAAAATATCACTTAAAACAGAAACAAAAAAATATTAATATATTAAAAAAAATATAACGGTAATACTTACAGAATCATGCTATAGCATTTTGAAAAGCCAAATGTCTATTCTTTAATATTATTTTGAAATTAAGTTGTTCGAGTGAATAGTTTTTGAACAGTTAATTTTCAAACTCGAAATTTTGAAAAAAAAAATTTAAAAAAAAAATGTCAAGCTAATGTTTTTCAAAATCTCTTGTTAATTTTTAGTCAAACACTGAAAATCGTATGGATCTAGGACTTTAACTTTTCAAGATATGAAAAAATAAATGAAGCAACTTTCTCATAAAACTAAGAAGAATCCGCCTAAATGATCATTTCGATGTTGATTATCATCAATCTCGTTTTTTCTTCTTTTTACTAAGATGCTGGTTTCTTTATTATTTAATATCTTGAAAAGTCAAAGTCCTAGAATCATGCGGTTTTCAGTGTTTGACTAAATATTTACAAGAGCATTAAGTTTTGATAACAAAAATTATGCTTAATTACATTAAATTTTGAAAAAAATTAGCTTGAATTTTTTTTTTCAAAATTTCGAGTTTGAAAATTAATTTTTCAAAACCTATTCACTCGAACAACTTAATTTAAACATAATATTAAGGAATGGACTTTTGGCTTTTCAAAATGCTATAGCATGGCTCTGTTAGTATTACCTTTATTTTTTTAATATTTTTTTCTGTTCTAAGTGATTTTTTTTTTGAAGATTGCCCCTCCCGCCTTAACGGGGGGAAATAGACCCCCCCTCCTATTCGATTTTGTTCTTGTCTAAGTCCTACCTACACGCCCTAGCCTTTTGTGACACCTTATGCAAATCACCCTGTATAAAAATTCGACAATAAGTTCACATAAAAAAAAAACAGTGTTACCTGAGTAAAGCCGAAATTGTTTATTTTTATGATTATTTCACAAAAAACTTAAAAATAATTTATATCTTCATGTTTTTTTTTTTGAAATTTTTAATTCGATATTTTTGACACAAAACAAAAGGAACATCTTGCAACAAAACAAAACTAGATAACTGTTTAAGTTTTCCAAATAACTCTAAAATAAATTGTAGTGGTGTCCCTTCCTGCTACTATAATGCGTTGCTTATTCAAATTTCGAAGCAAAGTGACAGAGTTTTGTGAAAAGAAACTTTATGATATTTTTTTTTTAATTGATTTTTTTTAGAATATCTAAACGAAAATAATCAAATTAAGAGTGAAATCGTAAAAAGGGGCCGATTGGGCAATTTGTGAAAAGTCGGGGCCACGAGGATTGAACGCAAAAAGGGCAACTGCAACGCTGCGTCCCGCTGTGTCCTGTGTGAGCACACAAAATGTATATGCCAACAGAGTTACCCTTACCCATTGAAAGCAATACAAAAGAGCTTTTGCAGTGTTTTTTTTATAAAAAAAACTTTCTGTTTTCAAGCTTTTGGGAACAGAATTAATTAAGGTAAGATATAATGCTAAGATCGGAAACCCTATGAGAGATTTTACTTGAAATAGGTATATGCAAGCCAGTGCGACCAGACGGAGATACAAACGTCCTATCTTCCCAGTACAGTACCCAGTACAGTACGCTACTAATACAGTTAAGTCAAAAGTACTAAATATAATAATTGTTTTCCCTATTTTCTTTTTTGTTTTTAAGCAAATTTGTTTTTTTTTTATTTTTAGAAAACAATATCGTTGGTACTCCTTTGAAGTACCTGAGAGCAAATCTAAAAAAAAAAATACATGACGCCATTTACAATCTCCAATTGGGGAATAATCGAAAAGTTAGGGTTTTTCTTCGAAACTTCAAAACCCTATAGTCCAGGAAAATTAGTCAAAATAAGGTACACATTTCGGAAAAAATCGGAGAAAGCTGAAACACGTTCTGTGAACCTTTCTTTATAAGCCCAGAAAGTTCCGCCAAGATATGTTGGGTGCTTGTTTTTTTTATATCGGTAAAAAGACGAAAAAATTCGTTTTTTTTTTACCAAAAATTCAGTATATCTCCATTTCTAACGGTTTTTCGTCCAAAAAAAACTTAAGTTCAAAATTAAAGAGCATAAAATTTACAATACAAAAGTACATACTTTTTTGTATTCTTCGATAGTGTGAACTGCCAAAAAAAAAAACAGTTTTTTGCTTATATCTTTAAAACTGTAAGCTTAATCGAAAAATCGTGTTTACAAAATGTACACATTATGAACCTTTATGTAAGCATGCATTAACAGTTTTTTCTAGAAGCCATCATTTTTACGATATCATTATTTTTAAAAAATCATTAAAAGTTGAAAATACTGTTTTTTTTTGCTCTTTTCTTTTAAATGACGAATTTTTCGCAAAATATTTTATACTTATTTAAATATTCTGTAGAAAAAATATTATGACACTTTTTTGCGTATAACACATCAGTTGCAAGATATTGCGACATCAAAAATGAGCAAATTTCGAACATTTTTGAATACAAATAAATAAAAAAAATTATTTTGTTTAATATGACGTTATAAATATTATATGACTACAAATACATACATCCAAACATAAATATGACAAAAGTAAGGTGAATGTATGTATTTTTAATGTTATAATATTTTATAACGTAATTTTAAACTATATCATTTTTTTTTATTCAAAAATGTTCGAAATTTTACCATTTTTGAAGTCGCAATATCTTGCAACTGAAGTGTTATACGCAAAAAAAGAATCATCGTAAAAATGATGGCTTCTAGAAAAAACTGTTAATGCGTGCTTATATAAAGGTTCATAATGTGTACATTTTGTAAACACGATTTTTCGGTCAAGCTTACAGTTTTAAAGATATATGCAAAAAACTGTTTTTCTTGGCAGTTCGCACTATCGAAGAATAAAAAAAAAAAATATTTTTTTAACTCAGAAACGGTTATAGATAAAAGTAAAGTTGTACAGACTTTTTTACTTTAAATTGTATGCTTTTAATTTTGAACTTAAGTTTTTTGGACGAAAAACCGTTAGAAATGGAGATATACTGACTTTTTGGTAAAGAAACGATTTTTTTCGCTGGCACCCAACATATCTTGGCGGAACTTTCTGGGCTTATTAAGGAAGATTTACAGAACGTGTATACCAAAATTCAGCTTTCTCCGACTTTTTCCGAAGTAAAAGTCTAATTTTCCTGGATTACTATTTATTATTTTGTTTTCAAAAGCTTAAGGCATCTTATTGATACTATTTATAATCGTGCCCATGCAAAAATCTGTCTATTAAATAAAATTTAAAATATCAATAAAATAAAAAAGTGCGTATACGCCCGAGTGTACCAGCATGTTTTATCGTCTTTTTTTAAAGAACAAAAACGACATGTTTCTTCCTCCACGGTAAATCTATTTATTGTTTAACTTTTTTGTTAATTCACCAGGATGTATTTTGAAAACTAGCTGACCCGATAAACGTTGTCCTTTGCTTTATTATTTGTGTGAATTTGTGAAAAGCAATCAGAAATGTGTAAGCAAAATGATTTTCTTTTTCTATTTGAATTATTGATATGTTGCCACTTATCGAATTAAGTAATTAAAGTGAAAGTTTGTGTTCAGCTATCCGTCAGAGGAAAGAAATTGTTCTTTCGCGTTCTCTACCATAGTAATGATAGGGAAAAATATTATTTCGAGTTGGATTTTTTTTACGAATCCAAAACTCGCGTTTTAGTACGTCTTTCGCAAGTTCAAATAATTTGAGGCAAATTGAATGAATCATTCAGTTATTCAATCGATAGAATCGTGTAAGTAGTATAGGTCCGCTATTTTGAACTACTTATTGCGAACTTTTGAAAGAAAGTGAGCCAAATAGGTTGAGCCGTAGCCAATTGAACCAACTTCTTAATAAAAAGAAAAAAACTAACCTGATAATCCACCGGTTGCTGAAATGATTATATCTGGAATTAACTTATTTTTATGAGAATGAATTTTTAGTGAAAAAAATAATATTCAAAAACTGTTCGCATAGACAATTTTATTTTCAAATAAAATAAAAGTTGGAATGTCTGGCTTTACAGAACAATATAGAATTACGATTGACATTGTTTCTGATTTAACTCTTTCAGTCACTCTTTTATACGGCATACATTTAAAATAATTTTTAGCGTTTTTTCTTAGTTATGACGTAAAATAAATAATAGCGTTAACAAAAATTTTGATATCCATTTTTTAAGCAAAAAAAGTGGTTAGCGTAGGTGACTGTAGAACTGACGTGACTGTAGAACCTTAAATAAATGAAAAAAAAAAATCTTTATTTTCGCATTGGTATTACTTTTTGCTTATTAAAAGCAATAAGTAAATATCAAAACAATTTTGAAAAAAACTTTTACTTGGTTTTTACAATATTATACAAAAAGTTTACAAAACAATGACCACACCAAAAAGTTTCAATTCCAATCACGTGACAAATAGCTAATTTTTTGGACAGGTCTTTCTAGCGGTTTATTAGTAGGTTCGATATTTTCGCTCAAGGTTAAAATTAAACTGATAAGTAGCGCAGTTAAAAATATATAAATTAAAAGGAGGTGGTTAGCAAACAAACCACCCAACCTGCAAGAGTTAAGTTAAGCCAAAGCTGGGTTAATATACCCCTCTTCCATACGATTTTTGTATCGTCTCGATCCATCACATGCTCTGGCTTTTTATCACACTTCATGTTATTCACCCCGTTTATAGAAAATATTATAAGTGTGGGTGTTTTGGTTTGCAGCAACGCACATTTATTTCGACAAGCGAAAGTTTCGTAGTCGCATCGAATAATTCGTGATGGTTTGAGGGGCCTTTATCAGGACACTTGTGGGCTAGTTGCTTTATATATTTTTTTCTAAAATTTTTGTTTTACCCACCTAAGAAAGACCGCATTTTCAACTTTAAACTTAAAATAAAAAACAATTTTAGAAGTTGTTTAAGATTTCCAAGAACGAATCATATTTATATAATGTTGTAGTATTTTTTATGGGGAGAATATTCCCAAATTAATAAAAACTTAATTGGGTTGCTGTAAATTAAGTATTAATTTATTGATTATTTAATTTAATTTACAATATTACAATAATAATATACCTGTAAATACAGCAACCCAATTAAGTTTTTATTAATTTTGGAATATGCTCCCAATAAAAAATACTGCAACATTATAAAACGACATTTAAAATTTATTATTTCTTTTAATTTTCCCTCTCTTGAACAAACACGTTTCAATTTTGACAACTTTAATTTTGAGTGTACCAGGGTTTGGAAAACATGTCAAGGAATATACCTACGGGGAAAGAATTGAAAAATCACCAATTGCTAAATTTTAGGTTGTAATATACGAAACTCTTTTTTTTTTTTTGCAAATCAAGGCGCTTTTATTAAAAAATAACTGAACATTTTATAATTTACTACTCAAATCATCGTAAAAAGCAGAATTTTATAATTCGATATTTACTATCAAAAGTTATAATTCGAGCTTGTTGAATTGAAAGTAAATTACAAGTTTTTGAAACGCAATCTAATACTTCAGGGGAATAATTTAATTTTACAACTTATTGATCTTGTTTTGCGAAATTTAAATGGTGATTTTCATTTTCTCAATGCTCAATCCAACAAAATCTAAGTAGCTACGATATAAATATCGATCCCACACGATCGCAATTTACGAAAATAGCTATTTGCAAAACTATACAGTAAATTATAATTTTTTAAGGCGTAATCTAACACTTCAGGGGAATAATTTAAATATTTATATGGTGATTTGAATCAACCAACAAGTAAATAAGTTTTTGAAGTGATTAAGTTTCAACATGGTCCCTTTATTTCGTGCGATGGCCTAGGTGGTAGCGTATTGGATTGATATGCGGAAGGTGCCAGGATCGAGTCCAAGTAAGTAAAATAAAATTCTTTTTCAAATATATAAAATTGTATATACATTTCAGAATAAAAAGAAATCGGCTGCAAATACCCCTGTTTGTGGACAAAATCAACTAAAGAAAAATATAAGCAAATCAACATTTCGACCACAATTCGTAGATTTGACAATTTAATTTTTTTTTTTCATTTTGACTACGAAATAATAATAATAATTCAATTTATGACTCCAGGTTAGCCATCAAACACTATATCCAAATTGATATCAAATTGCGATTCGCTAATGGTAATATTTTTTTTCTTCGATCGAATTATTGATACTCAAAAGTGTTGGAATATAATTTTTGATTGTCAATATTTCGCTCGTTTTTTAATATTGCAAACAAAAAGTCTTAATTTAGTAATTTCCAATCCAAGGTCCAAAACTGGATTCATTTTTCGTGATTTGTAGCTTATTTTTCTTGATCTGATCTAAGAATTCTTTCTTGTATACATAATGTGTGTTTTTTTTATTTAATTAAGTTTTCTTTTAAATAACGTTCTAATAAAATTATTTACATTTTTCATTTACAAGTATTTTTAAAAAATAGAAAAACCCATGGTTTTGCTAACTAGAGATGTTACTGTTTTGCTTCTCTATAAAAAAAAATCATCCTAAATTCATGCAATATTTTCAATTCATACTCAATAAAAAGCTATATTGACAATCAACAAGTTTCTTTTAGGATTATTTGTGTGATTGTCATTTTCAAAAGTATTAAACTATTAGAGAGAATAAATAAGCTTAAAACATACAGTGGAGGGGATTTTTTTTTTTAATCAAAACTTGAATAATGTTGTTCATTTGTAAATAAATATATCTATTAATATATTATTTTTAACAAAGGAGGGCTACAATCAGGGCACGAATTAAACCTATAGGACGTCATGAAATATAACAAGAGTGTTACCTAAGTGGGTTGCTTTTATACCTATATTTCAACTGCGTTAGAATTGCAAGTCAGTGCCGAGGATCTGGAAAGAACACTTCTCTAGACTGCTTAACGGCGAAGACAGCCAAGATGCCGCTAATAGGCAGAACGCTCCATTCAACTTGGACGATATCCAAACTTAAGTCGTACAAGGCTGCTGGTGCGGATGGCTTACAAGCCGAACTATTTAAATCAGCGGGAGATGAATTGGCTAGGAGCATACACCAGCTCATCTGTAAAATTTGGTCGGAGGAAAGTATGCCCGATGAATGGAACCTCGGTATAGTGTGCCACATCCATAAAAAGGGAGATGTTCTGAAATGTACCAACTACAGAGGAATTAGTCTCCTAAACGTCGCTTATAAAATCTTGTCGGCCATCCTGTGTGACCGCTTAAAACCTTTTGTCAACGATCTGATCGGCCCTTATCAGTGCGGTTTTAGGCCAGGCAAGTCAACCGTCGATCAAATGTTCACACTCCGACAGATTTTAGAAAAATCCCGGGAATTCCAGATCGATACACACCACCTTTTTATCGATTTTAAAGTCGCGTATGATAGCGTGAAAAGGGACGAATTATACAGAGCCATGTCGAGTCTCGGCATCCCTGCCAAACTCGTCCGCTTGTGCAGGATGACGATGGAGAAATCTCGCTGCTCCGTCAAAATTGGTAAGAACACCACCGATTCCTTTGATGTTGAGAAAGAATTGAGGCAAGGCGACGCGTTATCATGCAACCTATTTAACATCGTTCTTGAAGCCATTGTACGCAACGCACATGTCAACACCAGCGGTACAATCTATCCAAAAATTCGTTCAATTGCTTGCATATGCGGATGACATAGACATTGTCGGCAGAACGAAGCGAGCTGTGGCAGGGGCATTTGCGAGCATTGAATCGGAGGTGGCTAGAATGGGATTGGCGGTTAATGAGGACAAGACGAAGTATATGCTGTCATCGAGAGAGGAATCTCAACATCGTCGACTCGGGCAAAATATCACGATGGATAGATATAACTTCGAAGTTGTCAAGGACTTTGTCTACCTGGGCTCCACTATTACATCGCAGAATTACATCAATGCAGAGATCAAGTGAAGAATTACTCTTGCCAACCGCTGTTTCTTCGGTCTAAGAAGGCATTTAAGTAGTAAGGCCCTCTCTCAGAGAACCAAGGAGACTTTATACAAGACTCTAATCATCCCGGTCCGGTGTGTATCGAAGGAGTATGGAGGAGAAGATTCAACGACGAGCTATACGGGCTATACAGCGACGTTGACCTGGTCAAAAAGCTGAAAATACAGCGGCTGAGATGGCTGGGGCACGTGGAGCGTATGGACAGCAACGCACCTGCCCGACGAGTCTGCGAATTCAACCCCGATGGGGTACACAGCAGAGGAAGAACCCGTAACAGGTGGCGCAATCAAGTGAATGACGACATCAAAGCACTCGGTTTGCACAACTGAAAGCGGCTAGCTAGGGACAGAGCTGGCTGGAGGGGCTTGTTAGTTGAGGCCGAAGCCCATCCTGGGCTGTGAGCGCCATCAATAGTAAGTAAAGTAAGTAAGTAGAATTGCAATAATTTTACAGTGCGGTACACTTGAGCGGACGCATACATATTTTTTTTCCATTAATTAATCAATTTCGTTCTTTTTCTGTAATTATTTTAAGAAGAAAGTTTATTTAATTCTTAAATACTTCATTGGTGAGAGATACCTAAAAGGTTTTGTACTTATTTTTCTCAGTTATGTTAAAACAATAACATTTTGTAGGTTCAATTGATAAGGTGTTAGTTATGCTGCGTAAATTTGCGTTTATAAGTAGTATTACCAAAATTTTGTAAAATACTTAATTTATTATTTTTAGTTTTCGTCTTTTTTTTATATTCCGCGCGCACAAAAGAGGTTATGAATACCCTTAAAATGTTTTTAACATAGCACCAGCGATTAGGTAAGTAGGAGAGGATTTAAAAGGTGCTACCGATGCACATTGGTTTTGAATGTTTGCATATCGAAATGAGAGGGGAAAGTTGGGACGGGTAAAGCATTCCACATTCGTGTGGTGCGACTGAAGAAAGAATCTCTGTACTTAACAGTACGTCCGAAGTTGGGCTCGAGGCTAAGCTGATGGGCATTCCTTAAAGCGCGAGTATTGCGGTTGAATTGTTTAAGGGGAGCAATGCAACTGGCTATTTCAGTCGAACACTGATTATAAAAAAAGCGGTAAAATAGGGAAAGATATAATGTCTGATCGAAAAATTTCCAAATGAGTCAGTGGTGATAGTGTAGTGTCAGGCAAAGACTAAAAATAATGAGCTAACGATTGCTCGAAAACTGGTTCCTCATCACGTAAAACAAAAACGATCGAATGATATCGTTTTGGAGATAGCTGTCTTTATTTTTCTCTACTGAAATGATAGAGATAGCAATTTTGAAAACTTTATCGTCCTATCGTTTTCGTTTTACGTGATGAGACCCCTGATTTCAAAGATTTGAATTGAGTTTTGAAAAAGAATATTTTTACTTAATTTAAGGTTACGTAACAATTTTTTGGACAAAAATTTATTCATGATAGCATATTTTGTGCCAAGAAATCGAAACACAAACATCTTTCTTATTTGAGCCAATCTAGAAAAATTATTATCATTTGCCAGGTTTTGATTCTAATCATCCAGTGAGAATCAAAACAAAAAATCGAAAATAAAATCTAGGTAGACTTAAGTAAAATCATGGAGGATAATGTCTTATTTTTGGAAAAATCACTATTTGATTTATTTATTTCTCAAATACGGGTCTTTTCGTTTCTTTATTTGCCTTTTTTTGATTTCCAAACATTCGTTTCTAAGGTTCTAGATTTCAATCAAACTAACATCTAAAGCCTAGTACGCAGATCGCGCTAAATTTTATCTTCCATACGAATTTCCTCCCAAGATAAATTTTAGCGAGTATTTTTAGCTGAGAAGTACGCAGTTCACGCGCTAAATTCAAAGTGTCATCTCGTACTGTATCAAAAAGCCTCCACTTAATTTAGCACGCGAAATAATGTTCAAAACATTCTTTCGCTGCTAAATGTTGAGATTTTGTGTATATATGTGAGAAAATGTGTATATACATATGTGACAAAGTGACATCTTTGAAATTGATAAAAAATATAAATAATAAATAAATGATATTCACGGCACAGAGTACTTGAATAGTTATCTGTTTCCCGTCGTTTAGTTCAACTTCGTATGTATGTATGATCCTTATGTAAACAAAATTGAATTATGTACCTATATTAAATTTGAACTCATAGTTGAAGTCATCCCCAAAACACACAGAGCGGCTATGTTCGCCACAATGAGGATTTCGGCAACACCCAAACCTTGTTTTCGTCTTCCGGTGTTTTCCGCGTGGAAAAATGGCGCATCTATTTTTTACAGCAACAGTTGACTCAATTAATGGTCGTTTCATTTTCAAAATATCTCCAATCAATACCTGGAGATTTGAAGGCAAAGTTGGCCAAGTGAACCTCCTCCATTTGGGGTTTGATGAGGTCCAGTGCCAATTTTTTGAGGAAGTTTCTCGTCTAATTTATTTTTGATTTGACGCCATTTTCAGGAGAAAATAAAAATTAACACCCACAATTTTCAAAATCCCATAAAATATAGCCAATGGCCATCGACTGGTCCGTCTTAAAAATATTCAAAAACTTTGCACTAACCCTACCCTGGGGTCTATGGGACCCTGAAGTTTAAATTCCCGCGACTGTACCACTCGAAAATAAAAAAAAATACCGATGATTAGATAAGATAATATGAGAATACCTTGAGTGGCGCCGGCATGGGTTACTTAGTTTTTAAAATATTCAAATAAATATATTTTTTCAATTGCGCTGGACCCCAGGGTAGGGTTTGAGGGTTAAATAAAATGTATGTTGCCCAGAGATAAAAACTTACTTGAAGATACTGGCACTCCAGCAGGAAGTGGAGATGGTGGCTGCGTTGTCACTACTGCTACTACTGGCGACGGTGGTGGAGCTTGTGGTAGAGCTTGTGGTGGGGTCTTTTGTGGGTGCCTCTACTCTTGGACTGCTATAAAAATATTATACCTGAAAGCACACACTGCACACACAATAACCAAATCTTTAATTTGTCTCGCTTCTATTTTTAATTATTTAAGAAAAATATAATTCACGAATAGAATGTCGGGAATTGAAAATAATCAGCTGCTGTCAGCTAAGTCACATTTTAATTTATATCTCCAACAATCCTGTTTAGCCTTGTTAAACTACCTCAAAAGTATCGAAACCAAAACTCAATTTGATGCCTTATTTAATTTGTTGGCCTTAAAATTTATCGTACCTGCTCGTATCCTTTGAAAAATTAAAAAAAAAAATCGTTAAAAAGCATGACCTAAATCTAGTGAAATGGGGTGTACTACATGCATTGATCATATTAATGAAAACGTTTATGATTAATGTTGTATTCAATTCAAGTTCCATCTGATTTTCACCAATGACCATTATATGGAGGTATAAAGACCAGGACTCCATACAGTTCTTCTTAAAACATGCCTACCAATACTACAACCAGCTGTTATTATTTATCCTTTCCTATCCAAATCCAGCAAAACCTACTTTATTATGAATCCATCAGATTCGACAGGCAAACCAACTGAGGCCAATGGCTTGGTCGACTCATATGACCAACACTCAACAGTTTTTGTATTTAGTTTGTGAAAACATTTTATCTCGGGAGGGTGTTTTCCGTTTTTTCTCATCTGACTATAAAACCCATCTGGCCTACGCCAATTAAGTTTAAGCATTAATATAGTTGAATTTATATGTACTAATTTAATTTTGTATATTTGTTTAATTAAGTTCAGACAGTTGAATGTTTAATTCACTAAAGTGTTCGAATTGGTGCAAAAATTTTAATTCTCAGTTAGTTCGTCACCTCCAGCTAGAAACACGACGCCGACGGTTTTTGAGTTGTTCATCAAGTAAGTTAAGAAGTGTGTGTTGGTTTGAATCTTTTACATGAGTTTGTTTGAGGTTCTTTGTCATACAGAAAATATAAAAAAAAAGATACTTATGCTCACCTACCTGTTTGCATCATTTAACGTGCGTGATTCTCGATTTGTGCAACTAACAACCTCAAAGTTATAAAATTGTGGTTATGTTTTGGATATTAGACAGCTGAGCAAAACCTAAGGCGGAATCGACTTGTCTGTGGGCCACAAAGAGAGGGGGATTTGTATATAAAATAAAAATACACGTTTTATACACACATATCAACGCAAGTGCTCTCGCAGCACGAATGAGTTTGATGTGTGTGTGTGGTGAAATATCTAAAAGGTTATTTCGATAAAAAAAAAAAATATTCACAGATACATGTTGTATTGGCAAGCAGTGTTGCCGCAAGCTGAAATGAAAAGTCGCTAGACCAACTTCCAAAAGTCGCTAGATTGGCTGAAATTTGGGGGACAAAAGGTCGCTAGAAGTCGCTAGACAAAAATCGGTAAATAAGTGTTAAAAAAATTTCGCTTTGAATAACTTTTTATTTTTGGTCAAAAATTTAAAGTTCATTAACAAAAAACTTAGGTCTATAATAAATTTGAAACAGATGAATTGAATACTGCGCTCATTCGCACTTACATTTTGCACATGTTTTTATGTGTGTGTGCCTATGTGTGGTGAATTTCAGTATCCAATTATTGGAAATAGAAAATGTCAAATTAATTTATATGACAGGAATGCAAAATCACCAGGGCCACTACATATAAAAATAGTAGTTGCGTGTCACAACTCACAAATGCTTACCTTCAAAAGTCGCTAGAAATAATCTAGCGACATCAAAATATTTTTTGTCGCGGAAGAAGTTAAAATGTCGCTAGATCTAGTGACAAAGTCGCTAGAACGGCAACCCTGTTGGCAAGTAAACAAAACGTTGCTAGCAATAGGGATATTACTTTTGTTCATTTCAGGTTTTAACTTGTGGCAAGGCAAGTTAAAACTATAACAGTACAACACGCACATAAGAAACTCTGTTTATCCAAGAAATTTCTTTCTTAAAACTTCAACTTAAAAAAGAAAAAAAAAAAAACATGTTGTAACTTTATTATTGGCCTCGTTCACTAATCAATTCGAAGCAATCCGGATTAATTTGTGTTGTTGTAATCTCCTGACAAAAAACAGATGATGATACAACAGCTGTTACCAAAAAAGAAATCTCCACCTATGTATTTCAAAAATTCTCGTATAACTCAGCTATCTGAAGAGAAAAGTCAACAGCAGCTGACTACAAATTTAAATTTTACGTTGAATTCTGTGCTAAGTTAACCAAACCGGTTCATGTCGTTCACAAACTTATACGGATACTCGAGTATTCGAGATAACACATCTCAGTGCAACGTGAACGAGGCCATTATCACCAAAATAACTTTCTAACGTTCTTACTTACTTACTTAATTATGGTGGCGCCACAGTCCGGTGTGGACGAGGGCCTCGACTAACAAGCCTTCTTCAGCCAGCTCTGTCCCTAGCTATCTGCTTCCAGTTTCGCACCCCAAGTTCGTTGAGATCATCTTCCACTTCCCTGCGCCTGCGCCACCGGTTGCGCGTTTTTCCTTTATTGCGCCATGCCATCTCTCGGCTCGGGGATGTATTCAAAGACTTTTCAGGCCGGAGCATTGGTGTCCATCCGCTCTACACCCAGCCACCTGATTACCTTTAAAATAAAATTGCCCAGTGCGAGCGTTAGTAAAAAAAAAGAAAGGATTTAAAAGGAGATACCCATGCATATTGGGTTTGACGTTCTGAATATGGCCAGATAAAGCATTCCACAATTTTGTTGTTCTACTAAAGAAAGAATCTTTATACTTAACTGTATGTCCGAAGTTGATCTCAAGGGTAAAGTGGTTAGCAATTCGAAAATCGCAAGTATTAATTTTGAATTTTTCTAGGGAGATAAAACACTTGACTATTTCACTAAAATACTGTTTATAAGAAGAGCTATAAGATAGTAGTCGACTCCGCTTAATTGGAACACCATAATTGCAGAACATTTGTTTTGGTTAAGGGGAGTTTTTAGGTAACCGAACTTCGGATTACTGAAACTTGTTTCAAATAAGCGGAGTTGTGTCGAAACAAATTAAATTTCATTTATCCTGAAAATCAAAAAAAAATGTATGTGTGATTTTTTGTACTGTGTCAAAATAGTTATATTTTCATATGAAACAATTCGAACAATAAAGGTATTTAAATTTTTAATCACAAATATTGCGTCAGTCATAAGTTTTTTGTCGCAAATTTTTGAGGATAAGCAAAAAAATAAACAAATTTATAAGAAACGAATGACACCAGCAGGTAATGACAGGAAATGAGATTTTAAAATTTCAAATTGACATTCTTAATTGAAAAGGGGTGTTCGATTTAAAATTTTATGGCAGCAATCAACGGTCACTTATGCGGAGTTGTATAAGTAAAAATTGTTCATTTCAGGCAAACAATTTTGTTTCAATTATCCGCAATTTGCAATTAAGCGGAGTTCAGTTATGCGAAGCAGTTTGGGTGAAAAATTCTCAAAAAAGGCTCCGAAATAAATTTTTTGTTTCATATAACCAATGTTTTCAGTTAAGCGGAGTTGACTGTAACAGGCATGTGCCGTAAATGTTGCCATTATTGATTTTTTGTCACCTAAATTTAAAGCCCTATTTTTAATTATGTCCAATAAAATCAAGTAGCTTATACGAGCACCTGCCCATATTATGATAATAACACTCAATCTTTGGAGGAATGAAGGCCTTATAGTTTATAGAGCTGTAAAAAATTCACTTTTTTTAATAACTGCGGGCGCTCGGTCTATTACTTCTAATCTTGCAAAATCGCTAACTTTTAACGTTTTTTGTTAAAGAAGCCTTAACAAAAAATGTGTGATAAGGAGAGGATTCTTTCTCTCTCTGTAGGCAGGTGGGGCAATTATGTAAAAACAAATATTTAAAAATTGTACAGGTAAAATGGACATACACGCAGACAAATTCTAACATTTATAGAACTTGGTGTGAACATTGGATTTACCAAAGAAACAAAAGTATACATACCAATATCTGTGCTCCACGGATGTTTTTTTAGAGAGGGAGGTATGGACTTATCGAAATTAAAAACTTATATTGATACAATTTGAATATAACGATACATGACTTTAGGGGCTAAATTAGGCCCCAATGAAATATGACCAGACATAAAATAAATAATGGACCCTAAAATGTAAATGGAAAACAAAAAAAAAAACGTTTTTAGTTTTGGGTTAAAATTGCATTATATTAAAAATGGTAACAAACTATCATTCTTAAACAAAAATGAAAATATGCCCCAGAAATCGCGTGATTGTTTCTACGATTATTCTAGTCAGATTTACCAAATTATAAAAGGATAGTTCTGGAAGATTGATTTAATAATCGTACAAGAAAAAGCGTGATTATTGTGTATGATTTATTTAATAACTTTCCCAGAAATATACTTCTGTGATTAAATGTTTTTTTTTTTTTTTTTAAGGACCATAACACCTATCCCAAAAATGGTACACGGATAAAAAATAGTAAGAATGTTCCATTTGTCTTGAGGAATAAGAAACAAGAGTTTATTCAAATATCTATCGTGGATAGGTGTTATTTTCTACTAAAAATACCATCTTCAAAAGTTACCTTCTTAAATTGACGATAACTTTCTTAGGGATGCTTTTATCGTCTAGGTTTTATTTTTATTGGATTAAGGGCCAGTTTGTTAAGAGTGGGTTAAATTCAGTATGTGACTTTCGTGGGATTTAATTAAATAACGCTTATCAATCAAAATTGGCTGATTAATGAAATCCATGATTAGCAACTCATACTTTGAATTTAAAAAAAAAAAAATTTGATCAACGAACACATTTGAGGATTTCCCAGCTCCACTAATCATGGATTAAAGGTGATTAGCTGTGAACAAACTGGTCCTAAGCGTTAAAAAATACTTTTAAATCAAGTAACGTATTTCATATCTGTATTTCGATTACCACCAAAATAAAAAAAATGAGGGACCTTTTCCCACTCCAACTAGGCTTAGCTTGCGGCCTTGGCCTTCGGACTTTGGGTATGTTTTACCTGGGGGCAACCCTTACAAAATAACTACAAAAACAAAGAGTGCATTATTTTTTGCAAGTATATTTTCTTCGTTCACTTGAAACTTTGATTATTTATCTAACCCAACACTCTGATGACAAGAGACTTTGGAAATCTAAAACAAAAATCCAACCCAAGATTCTTACATGAGTACTACGATTTTAATGGTTGCAGAAGGAAAAATTATTATTTTAAAATTGTACAAAACGGAAAACCAATCAAGCAATGATAGATATAGCAAACGGAAAATTTCTGAATAATAATATTTGTGCACCTTCCAAACTAAAAATTTCACTCCTATACTCATCCCTAGAAGTTGTTATAGTTTTGACAGAAATAAGTTAGAAAAATTTTGTTTTCAAAACGTTGAGTTTAAAATATAAGTGTTTCAAAAACGACTTTATTTAAAAATAAAATAAAATAAAATAAGCGATTTCTGGGTTAACGAAAAAGATATAAAATTGCATCATAAGTGGTACCGTGTGATGTTTTTAATAATTGTTTTCCTTTTTACGTTATTTGTTTAGAAATTTGCAGCTCCTGTCTAGACCGGGGGGAATAGACCCACTCCTGTCATACGATTTTTTGATCGATTTTTTGATTGTCTCGACCCAACCTCTAGCTTTTTGTCACACCTTATGCTTATCACCCTGTATAGCCCCCGAACAAAATTTGTGAAATCAAATTTTATACTAACCAAAACAGCGAATCTGAAATTGCATAGCAATGAAATGCTCACCAAAGTAATAAATTGACATTGCTTCAAGTAGTGCCAATGGAGTACAGCGTTCACATTATGAGCCAAACCATATTTTATTATATAAGTATTATAGGAACCAAGTGCCAGATTCTGACTTAAGTGGTGTATAAATATTTCATTTGATAACTATTGGATAGAAAACTGCTCGGCCAATTTAAAGGAAAGAAGAATCAGCTCGCGCAGAAAAACATTCTAGTTTTCGACATGGCACTAGAGAGTTTTAAATAGATTCTGGCAAGGCCCTCGCATGGCTGAGTAATGGCCAAAACTAGGGCTTTGTCGATTATGAACCATTTTGCCTCGTCAGAAAAACGACTCTAGGCGCCGGACCAGCAAAAACTAGATTTGTTCATATTTTTGCTAGAAACATTAAAAAAGGGTATTTTAGTATCGGTTGTGATCCGATAGTAAAACAACTCAGATCAAAAATAAAAACCTGAATAATAAAAATAATAGCGCAGATTTGTATGAATTTAATACGATATTTAAGCAATTTTAGCATAATACTGGGCATTTTTGTAAAATACTCTTATTATTATACTATTTGATTTAGTATGGTGTACAAAAATGCGCTAAATCTAAACTACATCCCCCACAAAAACAACCGATATGAACAGTAGCGGATCTAGGATTTGGCTCTGGGGGGGGGGGAGGGGCTTGGAGTTTGGAGATCCAGTTTGAGACCTTAAGTTATAAAATTTGCTTGTCCTAAGATACATTTTATAATTTATAACAAATAATAGAGAGTTTAGGTTTAATGCATGACCGTACCAACTTCATCCGAACTACACTTCAGGACAACGCGGCAAAACATTATTTTTTTATGAAATTTTAGGAGCTATATCGCACTAAGCGGCAACTGAACTTCATACAATTTCATACGAATTCGTGTGAAGTGTAGTTCCGATGCAGTGCAGTTCCGGCGAGTGCGGTCTAACTTTTAAGGTTCAAGTACTTTTTTTGTGAGAAAGATATATGGAGATACATGTGTAGTTCTATAAAAGACAACGAATTTTGACATTTCCACTTTCATTTTAATGATATCCGTTTTTTGTGTGCCTTTATATCCGTTCCTGTCGCGCTTTAAAATGTTTTCAATATCTAAAAAGTACAATAACAATTATTCATACATAATTGCTGTAGCGGAGATAGAAGCAAATTCAAAGGTGCACCAAAATAATAATTGGAGCCACATATGCTTGAACTACGCATACAAATTCGTTTATTAATATTATTTAAAAATTGATTAGGTACCTACCTTAGGCTCGTTTCACTCACATTCGGTTTCATTCGGTTCGACCTATATTCGGTTTGTATTCGGCTGTGCCTGATATGTGTGAAACGATAAATCGACAAAAATAAAAACCTAATAAAAACCGTATATCACCGAACGATCCCTCGACACGAATCGGTTTCATTCGGTTTCAAAACGACACGTATTCGGGTCTAGGGCACTTAAAGTAAACGAAGCGTTTACAGATATTCGGTTCGTTTTCGGTTTTTCTGAATTTAATTTTTTTGTTTTTAATACATTTTATTTAATTTTAATTATTAGTGAATACAAACGGAATATGAACCGTCTGTGGGTGAAGGGGTCTTGACGGAAACCGAAATCGAACCGAATACAGACCGAACCGAATGAAACCGAATATGTGTGAAACGAGCCTTAGGCTTGTTTTCATTCGGTTCGGTCTCTATTCGGTTTGTATTCGGCTGTGCCTGATATGTGTGAAACGATAAAACGGCCAAAATAAAAACCTAATTGAAACCGTAGAGCACCGTTTTATCGTTTCACACATATCAGGCACAGCCGAATACAAACCGAATAGAGACCGAACCGAATGAAACCGAATGTGTGTGAAACGAGCCTTATGTAGTTATATTTTTAAATAAGCTGTTGGTATGTTTTGAACTTCCCATTTTTGAATACAAAGCGAATAGAGACCGAACCGAGTGAAACCGAATGTGTGTGAAACGAGCCTTATGTAGTTATATTTTTAAATAAGCTGTTGGTATGTTTTGAACTTCCCATTTTTGACAAGATTTGAAAACTGTTTATTATTGGCTAGTTCAGAAAAAATATATTTAAGTGTTCGAACTGACAAAAGATCATAAATGTGCTTTGACACGGTATCAGTCCTCTGAGATCTCATTTTTCCTGAATTAGCCAAATCAACGAGAAACTATTTTGTACAAGCTGACACTTTAGGACATAAGACAAAGCTGCTCTAAGAAATAAGCCGTGGCCCAATTCTGCCAGCGTGAATTATTTTTCGTGTTTACGCTGCATACACTTTTTACTCATGCTAAAAAAATATGTCAAAAAAATTTGCACGTCATTCTAGAGTCTAGAGGGATTGCAAATATTCAATTGCTTTTGCATGATTTTCTGAGCGCGCACAGAGAAAACTCACGCTTTTGGAAGTCCCCAACTTAGTTTTTGTCCAATTCGCTTCAGACTTTAGCCCCAATCTTAGGGCTTAGAAAAAAAAATTACATAACATGTATGCAAATAGTTTAGCCCCAACCACGTTATTTTGTCCATCAAATCTCATATCTTAACAATATTTTAGACAGAATGTAAAATTATACACGTTGTTATGTATTGCTTTCTATATTTTTAATTATTTTATGATTCGGCTGTGTGGGGGGGGCTTTAGCCCCTATAGCTACCCCCTGGATCCGCTACTGGATATGAACCACTTCAGATAAATCATCTGGAATTAAGTGAATATAATTTAAAGTCTAGTACACACCTCTGAGTGAAATGAAAAATAAATGCGGTTTAAAATTTACGTGACTAAGCATTGTGAAACCATAATTAATTATCCACGTGAATTTTCAGTCCTCAGTTTGAAAATTTTTAATACTCACTTTGAATGAAAAAAATAATTTAATTTGTCTGTCAGTTCTTGAAATTTTGAAATGCTTGAGGAGAATATTTCAATTCAATCGTTTGGTTTTTGGCTTGTCAGTTACACTTAATATTGAAAAATAAACGATCAAAAGATCAAAAATAATTCTGTAGGCTGTTTTATTTAATTATTAAAACTTTTATTTTAATTTATTGACAAATGTCACACTTTTTCACACTTCTATTATTTTTTCCAAGCGGTAGTACGTTAGGAAATGAAAATTATGAAATGAAATTAATTTTGAACCGGTTCATAATTCGCTCTCACATTTTGGGTACTCAGATCTCGTTATAAATTTCATCGTTGTGAAATAAATGTCACTTTTATATAGAAATTTTATTTTCCTTTGAACTGAGTACAGTAAATTATATTTTTTACATAAATTATATTGTTTGATTAATTTTAATGAAAAGTTCAAAAAGCCTTTGGTGGGGGTGTGAAAATAGAGCGTGAAATTTTTAACTTTTTTTTTGAAACCAAAAATGATCAATTATAATAAAAGTTAAAATTTGTATTTTTCGATTCATCGATTCAATTTGTTTAGTTAAAATTTTGCATATGTATCAATAGTGCTTAGTGTGATAGGATGCCGAAAAAATCCAACAAGTTCTTACGAGCGAGAACCTCACGAGAGTATGAAACATTTTCCTCGTCTAAATTTTACTTACTGAAAACTTTCAAGGGCTTGGCGTATATTTGACAAGTTTTCCTCGTCTAGATTTTCCCTAAAGAAAACTGACTAGTGCCATGTTGTAAACTAGACAGAAACTGGGCATTTTTCCAGCCGGGAGTTCGTTCGCTTCTTTGACGGGGATGTAATTGCTTCAGAGAGTATCTTACGAACTAGTTATATCAGCTTTGAGTCCTATAACATTATGGCTTCCCGTCAGAAGGATTAAAGGGCGCTATAGCAACGAATGACACTTAAATGTCTCAAATCGGAAGCAATTTTGTTAGTTCGATGATGCGGTTTTGTTTGTTTTTCATAACTGGTTTCACATTTATGGATACAAACAATTTTTGATAATAATGAAGGACAATCACAAAATGCTAGTGGAAATTTTATAAATACACGTACTCGGTGAAGTCTCGCCTCGGTCTCGTATAATTTAGTCTCGTCCCGGTCTCGTCTCCGAAAAATATGATTTTCGGACAACCTGGTTGATGATTGGAACAAAATATTTTCGATTATAGTTTATAGATTATAGTGCAGACGAAAATAAACATTTAACTGAAATTGGAATTTTTAAATTTTCTAGACTCTCTGTAAATTTCGGACCAAATATGAGGTACGATCCTTTACTTTGTGCACAGAAAATCACAAACTGTCAGATTTTGGAGAGCAACATTGAAATATTCTCAAAAATATCAAAACTGTGCAAGGGTACGGGAACGCAAATTCAACCAAATTCCGTATTACCTAATGTGCTGGACAAGTAAGGCACGATGTTTGGCTTTCATTCTTTTGCTCTCAAATTGACATCTTGCTGTGCTGTGATTTTCAGTCCGAAGAAATTTCTCGGACTGAAAATCACAGGTAGGGGAAATTATTTACTCTCTCGTGAGCGTTGTTTTTTGTAAAAAACTGTCAAATTATTGAGTACGGGAACGGCTTTGGACTGCAAATCACACAAATGCACAGAAAATCACAGAAATTTAAAGTAAAGGAACGGACCTATGCAGTCTCGTCTCGGTCTCGTCTCGGATGCTTAAAAGGCAGTCTCGTCTCATCTTGTCTCGGTCTCGACAGGCGAGACGGAGACCAATAGCGAGACTTTTCTCGTTTCGTGACCAGCCCTATTTAATATCAAAGGTTAGTTTTGGAAAAAGACACGGTGTTATGTGTAAGCAAGTCTTCTTTTTATATGCGAGTGTTTCTTATATCCGTAAAATACTGTAAGTACTTCATTTTAAAGGGGGAAATCAGTAATAATATCACGTAGCAACAAATAGATACCCACCTGGCCGCTGGCTATGATTATTCACTCTCTGCTGGTTCTCTCGGATATAAAATTAGAAAACACGTGAGTTGGCAAAGATATTAATATTAACAGTGAATGTATGACGAGCCCCCAAAACGAATACATTTTTAAATTCATACAGACAAAGATCTAATACTGGAAAGTTGTTTTCGTATCTATGTATGAAGATTGCATCAGATCATGATCAAAGGTATCACAAGGCAAGCAAGTTATAATCTTTAAATTGACACCTTTAAATAGCTAAGTTCGCTCCCTTCAGCTTCAATGAAAGTTTGTTTTTAGAAAAACTATATAATGTACGAGTATAAAGTAGGTGTAGCCATTATCTTTTAGCTCGGGGATTTTTTTCTTTAAATTAAAAAGAAATATTTACTATTTGAACTAATTGGGATATAGATTTGCTGCGCATGTTGACCGGACAAAATCATTTTATATCAATTTCAACGAAGACGTACCAAACAAAAAACAAAAACAAACAAGACCTAGACGTATTTTATCATTGTATGAACCTGTATCTGTTTAATTAAAGATTCATTATTGCATCCGTCACATTCAGAGAGTTGTTCTATCAAGTGTGTGATGATGTTGATGATTTGGCGCTAGGTTTTTGGTTTATTCAATTGGAATCATGCACGCTTCTAAATTGAGATTTCCTTTCACTTGGTAAATTGCTTTTGTCAGCTTGGAGACATAGTAATGTAGCGTCTTCGTTTAAGTGTAGGTTTTTATGATTTTAAATTTTGAAGACACGAATCTAGTAAGAGACTTTAGATATATCTTAATTGATGCCGATTGATATTCTTGAATCCTTGAACCGTTATATTGCTTATTTAAAAAACATTGTATTGTTAAACAATTAATGCACCTATTTAAATACTAACACATTATCATAGTATATTTTTAATTGTTGCTTGGGATATCTGTATGTTCTATAGGGCAAGTTTTGGATTCGTAAAAAAATCGAACTCGAGATAATAATTTTCGCTAACATTACAATGGCTTAGAACGCGAAAAAGTGGATCTCCTAATTCTGTCTGTCCGTCTATCTGTCTGTACCTCGACCTGCAGCCTTAACAGTTGACGCGATTTTCTTCAAATTATGGACTTAAGGTTTTTAATGAATCCATAGAGGGAAACTTGAATTCTTAGCTCAAAAAATAATGGTGCCTGCCATTAAACCAAAATATAAAAAGACCTTTATGTCAAAATCGGCTCTTACTATTTTGATACAAAAAATTTCAATTACTTTCTGAGGTGAGTTAAATATTTTGGTTAAACAAAAATTATCAATAACGGTTACGAGACCTGATATATAACTGATATTTTAATTTTCAAATTTCACGTTAAATCGATGAAGCCGATTTTTACCAATTTCCTTATACAAGAAGTCCTTACAAATTTTAATAATTTTAAATATACACTTTTTCTAAGAAATAATTTTGAGATTTTTAAAAATTATTGAATTTTTATTTTTGAAAATTCAATATCTTAAAAATTAATTAATGATGTTTTTTTTTTTAATTTTGTGAGAAATATTATCTTATTAAATACTAAAAAATAAAGTTTTAAGAATACCGCTCTAAGGATTTTTTAATTTTATATTTTATAAACTCATATTTACCAAACAAATAAGGTGGCACACTTTTTTTGAGGTATATGTATTCAAAATGTTGATTTTAGCTTTTCAAATAATAAAGTTATATACAATTACATAATAATTTATATTTAAACATTTTTTAAAACTTTATTTTTTACGACATCATTATATTATTGATTTAGTAAAATATATTGACACTAAAAACTCTGAAAAAACTTCATAAAATTCTCTCATTGTTCTCTTAGGTACATACAGTGTTGCCTTATAAGCAGATTTCTCTCATTTTGAAGATTTCTGAGCCCACTATTAAGATTCAAAAATCTGCACTGCAGATTTATAAAGCTCTTTAAAAGGTTTTTTTTTAGTTCGGGTTAAATATGATGAGATAAACTATAAAACTCATTTTTCAATTAGAAAATTTGACCGCTTTCCAGCAATAATTTCTTATTGTAAGGAGCTGTGAAATAAGTTTTAGACAGCACTTTTTTCTGCAAAAGTAAGCAAAACCAACTAATCTACGACTTATAATTTACAAGAAAATCGAAGGAACACTTTTTGAAGCTTTTTTTTCAAAACGGCGAACGATGCAGTTTTTTTGTTTTAATTTCGTATGTTTGCAATCCAAAAGAGGTACTCGAAACAATACAATTCTCCGTACCTACTATTTAGGTAGCCTTTACCTAAAGTAATAAACTGTTTTTTTTTTAGTAAAAAATCTTTGCTCGTTTTTGGAGAAAAATTAGATTTTGCTTAAATAGCCCAGTAACCTTGTCGTTTTTATGGAAAGGGCCGTTTGTATCACATCTGGTAGTTCTGATTTTTCGCTGAGGTGTTAAGATATTGGCCTAATAAACAACCTAACTTTTCGACCTCGAGTGGCACTCGCTTCATGGTCAAAAAAACGCGTATGATACCACCAACAAAAAAAAATATTCTCCTTAGGCTTATCTTAAACCCTGAAACCCATTCTTGAATTTTCTTTTTAATTGACAGCTTTTGAAAAATTAATTTCCAAACTCAAAATTTTGAAAAAAAATATTCTGCTATTTACTTAGTAGAAATAGAATAATATAATAAATTGTCTGGTACATAATGTTTATTTGTTTCATGCAATTCTCACTATTTTTTATCGAAGCAAATACAAAAAAAAAAAAACAGTTTAATTAAAACTAAAAAATAACTCGGCGAAAACACTTTAGTTAAAATTCATTTAATTGAGTTCAATTTATTCAAGAATCAAGACGATTTTTTCTCGTGATGCCCATTCACTTAGTTTGTTATTTTCTTCCTCATGAATATTTAAAAAAAAAAATGTCTTATAAATCGATAACCTAGTGTTCGGTTGAATGTACATTTATTTAAATTATTATAATATTTTTATATTGGGCATGTTAACGAAAATGAGATCTCAAAGATTTCGATCTGTCAAAAGGTGAGCAAGCGATTCAATATTTTTTTCTCATTAACTAAATTTTTTCAAAGGCAACTGATATCACCAATATCTAATTTTCCTGAATATTTCTATTAATAGACCATTGTTTAAATGTCACACGCGAAAAGACAAACCAAAAATTAAGGTATACATCAAAGCAAGTATTTCTAGACTCAATTTAAACAGAGATGCTAATAGAATGTGTCACCTGCTTACTTATTTATTTACGTCAAATATAACAATCAATAGTTAAAATTACTGTCATACTGCAAATTTATGTTCATAAGAGATTTTAATAAGTGGGTCTGGTGTGAACTAGAACGACGACGTCGTTATGGTGTAACTTACTTATTTTTACTTGAAAGTTATTTAAACAAAATTTACTTCAATTGTTGTATCATAACTACAACGATAAGTATAAAAAAAATCCAAAATACAAAACATTTTGGGGGAACAAGGGAATACGAATGGAATTGATAGGTATTTATTATTACTTTCTGGATATATATTTAGACTCTAGAAAGATTTATACATACACTCCAATTCACTCGTAAAAATACAGATTTTTTTCAATAAACTTTTAACGATTTCTCCATAACCTTTTATAATTATGACAAATCTAATTATAGAATTTATTAAGTGCAATATGGGGATTAAGACCCTTGAAGAATTTTGAATCCTCTCTAAAAAATTGTTAGTCTTATGGCTCTTTGAACAATTTTAGTCACAAAATCGACCTTATTTTTTGTGTCATTCGTTTGAATACACCTTGAAAAACAACCTAGTAGCTCATAAAATCGTTAAAAATAGTATGCACAAAATCAAATAATAAACATTTAAAGACATTTTCTCATGGATTTAACAATTTTGCCAAAAGGAAGTGTTCTAACCGAAGAGAAAAATGCTCAAATTCGAGACTATGAGATCTGTACCAGCCTGATTTTGGTGGATCTTTGTTAGTTCTCAGATGATTAAAATGTGTGTGTTAAAGTGTAAAATCTGATAAAAAGCATTTTTGGTGGCTTTAACTACGGTTTTACCATTGATTTTGCTAACTGATAATGTAGAATTTGAGGTTTTTGGGAGTATGCGTTGTCTTTCTTGAGGTGTGGTAGCCATGTTCGCTAGCGGTTTGTTGTTTTTTCAATGATTTTCCTTTATCGAAGGTAGCTGCATACTTATTCCAATGTTGTGACCTTCACAGCGTCTGCTTTGACCATCGTATGTATGTGTATGTGTAAGTGTATGTATGCATTTGTAATTTCAAAAAGTTATATCCTTCAATTGTTGGCTACATAGATTGACTTTCAATTTGGTATACGTGAATATCCTGTGACGTAGGCGGCACGCAACTTGTAAGCAAGTTGTTTTTAAGTATCTGCGGTCACGTTCAGCTTTTACTAGGACAGCCTATCTAGAATTCTAAATACATAATTTTATTGAATTTGCTTTGGCATCGGACTTCGATTTTTTCTTACTTAACAAAAAATGACGTCGAATTCTTCATCCAGTCTTGCGATGGTCAACCGATAATACTGCCAATGCGTTGACGGATGCATTGACAGACATTTCTGTTGCGCCAAAGTAACATGGATTGATTTCCATCTAATTCAAAAATTTCGATTTTTTTAAAAATTATTTAAAAAATAAATTGATTTTTTGAAGGTTTTTTAATCCATTATCATCGAAGCCATCCTTAAATGGAATTTGACAGTTCATACGTTGACAGATAGGTAAGAAACTAAATTACGTCGTACGAGGAATATTTCGTCCCAAAATGGCACCCAAAGGCGCTAAAATCGCCTTTTCCCGCGCAAAAAATATAATCTCAAAAAATTCATATATCTTTAAGTTTTTCAATGCATCATCTCCGTAGCAATCTTTCAATTTAATTTGACAGTCTATTGCTTGACAAATCGGTAACAGAATGTTCCAAATTTAACCCGAAGTCCCCAAAACTCTCATTTTTCCCAAGCAAAAAATATACTCTCAAAAACTTTGGATTTTTAAGAGATTTTGTATAATTCATCATAATCATATCCATCCTTCAATCATGTTTGACAGTTTTTTTTTTGGAAATGTTAAAAATTCTTGGTTCCTCCTCTCATTAAAAGTTGTGGTAGATAGAATATTTAATTTTGAATTAAATTTCCAACGAAAAACCATCTATATAGCTTTATATATGTACAAGTCTGAAGGAGGCACTGTCTTCCCAACTGGCTTCGAAAATGGCAAGCCAGTTGACGAGCAAGTTGCTCAGGTTTGTATGTGTTAGTAAGAAAATTTTAATGTTTTGTAACTTGTAAGCCAGTACTGGCTCGTGTAGCCTCAGGGTTAAACGTCACTACGCATTACTCTTTATTAGTAAATACAGTAATTTAGGTAAAGGTAGTTTTCATCGTACCTACTTATAACATAAGATTTTGGTTATCTATAAACAATATAGTTCCCAATTAACTTATAAGTAAAGATTCAATGCTTCTTAATTTGGCAACAAGATAACGATCTTTATAATGAATAGCGAATCGAAAGAACACGCTTGTGAATTTGGTTACACACATAGTGATTTCCATAAGATCTGACAGAAATCAAGAGCGTGTTTGTTTTGTGATGAGACCAAACAAAATCTTATAGAAGCCCCTACCGCCCGTTTTGGCGGTAGGAGTGATTTTCAAAAAAACAAGGGTTTCATTTTCGACTACATGTTATGCAGGGTGTCCGGTAATTCGTGTCTCATATTGGGATGTGATTATTGGTCATATTCTAAGAAAAAAATAGTTTTACTGTTAAGTCTGATTTTCAACTTTGACATCACTTTTTGAAGATTTAAAAAAGGCTCACTTTGGTGTACCCTGACCCATGTTAAGGTCATTTTCTCTGTTATAACTAATGAAAGGGACATTTTAGACATTTTTTGTAGAAATTGAGGTGATAGGTTTTGAGGGTTGCCAGATATTCAATTTAAAATAGTGTTCAATTTTTCTCGCCCGAGATAAATTTTGACTTTGAGGTCAATTTTTTTCAAAATGCGTAATAAACATAATGTTTTCTTATTTTTGCTTGATGAAATAATAAAACAATAATAAAAAAAAACTCATTGATAAGTGCACCCAAAAACCAATACATTTTATGATACTAATCTAAAACAGGTAAAATTACAAAAAAAAAAATTTTTGCCCTGAGGTGTAAACGGTTTGAATAAAACAATAAATTGTGTAATTAATTAAGTAAGTAAATTTTTATTTTATGTACACTGAGGGAAGGAATCGTTTGCGGCAAAAGTTAAAATTGCACAAACGACTTTTTCGTTTGCCAGCCAGTTTTAACAGTTCGTTTGCACCAAACTCTTCGTTTGAGACAAACAATTCATACTGTTGTATCAAAATTCTATCGTTTGTTTCAAACGAATAGAGTGTTTGTGTCAAACGAATGTAGTGTTTCTGTCAGACGAATAAAGGTGTTTTGTAAACATATTTACTGTTCGTGGCAAACGAATCGTGCTTTAAGAGTAAACGTTAATACTTTAACGACAAGCGAATGCTCAATTGTTATAGAAGATCAAAGTGGTTGTGACAAATGAATAAACACGTTTGTTGCTAATGACTTGTACGTTTGTCACAATCAATACAGTGACTGCTGGTTTTCCCTTAATTCTGAAATCTGAAATTATATTATTTTATTTTAATTGAATAAAATGTCAAGTTTTACTTACCTGGATTTGAACTGGTATCTTTCCGTTCCGAGAGCGAGCGTGCATCCACTGAGCTAATTTGCAACATAAAATTCTCCGTCAAAATGTTAATCAGTTGAAAACTTCACACATTTTCCTTTTATTTTGTTGGGCAGAGAGGAATGTACAGAGTCTATAGCTCGTGTGCTAAGTAAACCTTGGTAATACAATTTTTTGAAAATTTCTTGCGAAGGAACTAAACATGATAACCAGAACCTGTTTTTTGCTTTTAATATTAAGAAATGTGGCTAAGACCATTTAATGTATTTAAATTAGTTTTGGCAACACTATTACGACCGAAGTTTTTAAAATATCGGGTAAGTTTTTATTTTAAACTATTTCTACGTAGATGTGCTCCTAGGACTGAATAAAAACGTTTAAGATAGTTTTGTAGGCAAAACTAAACTTATTGCTAATTTAGCAGATAGCACATGTAGGGTTTAAATTTGATGAACACAATTATTGTTTTAATGTGTTGTAAGTTAATTAAATGTTGATGGTAACCCAGCATGTAATAAGTATTCAATGCTTATATTTTTATCATTTTAACTTCATTATTTCCAAAAAAAAAAAGGTTGGGCACCAGCAGGGATCGAACCGGCAACCCTCAGGTCCATCCTATACCTGTAGTAAAATTCTTCATTCTCCAGTCATATGGATTTAGTACGATAGTAAAAAGACAAAATAGCCAGTTGGTAATTTTAACTTTAGTAAAATGTTTGGGGATAGTATGATGCTAAACTCTTTTAAAATTAGCAAAACACAATTTTTTAACCTAGTATCATACTAAAATTGATTTAAAATTTAAAATTGAAGTTTTATGTTGAATGCAATTATTTTAACAATTATTATTTTTAATGCAAACATTTTTAAACTAGCATTTATTTTATTTTGTAATACAAATATTTTCGAATTTTTACTTTGCTATTTTTTAAAGCAACAAATTTCAAATTTTGAATCGCATTCTTTTTAAATGCAACATATTTTCAATTGAAATTTGATTTTTTGTACAAGTAGTGCTGAACTTCAGAACAATACCAAATTGATCAAGCAAAACAAGTATTGAAACGTACCCAATAGATACTTGCCCTATAGATTATCTGAAATAGGTTAGATAGGAAGTAAACAAATAAAATATTTTTTCCAAATAGGAAATTTATTGCTCCAAGCGAATTTCTTTTAAAGAAACCTAAAATCAAAAATTCTTTCGCCTCAAAAGCATGAAGTTAATTTGTAAAAATAAGATTTAAAAATATATACCCTGAAATCATTCAATCGTTTGCTAAAAAATTAGTTTACTTCCTACGAAGTAACCATTCGTCCCAAATGTCCCAAATGATTCATTAGTTGCAAGCAATTTTAATTTATAAAGTAAACGTAAACGTAAAACTTTTTGCAGCAAACTGCATCTCAAAAGCTTTATTCGCAATCGATTAATTCGTTTGCCATAAACAATTACACTTGCTTGCAAACAACATGGCGTTTGAATTTGGTAAACATTGTCATTTACCGTAATCAACCCAGGCAAATTGATCTCCGAACGAATGGGTTATTTGTTATATGTTTGATGCAATGGAATTACTTTCTGTGGCGACTGTAATACAATTGCTACAAATGAAATACGTTTGCAGGAATTGTATTACATTTCCAGCAAATGTATTTCAATTACAGCAAACAAAATTCGTTAACCGCAAACTCAAAAAAAATATTAATTTTCTCAGTGTACATACAAATACAGTCATAAGAAGTGCTCAAAATGCCCTCCTGCGTTTTGAATGCATGCTAGAGTCCGTTTTTGGTTTTCATTTTGAATGCTTATTCTCGATAACTCTTGCATTACATAGAATTTTCAAATTAAAACATAACTGAGTAACTTTAAACTTTTATAATTTTCTTGCGACTAAATTTTCATCCTTGTGACGTCGGTCGAATAAACATTTATGCTTTATTTCATAAAGGAGTGAAACCTTGGTAGTACACAAATTTATAGACACCAAATATAAAAATAAAAGTTTCACAAACTGGTTCGTTCGCTTAGGTCTTTTATTTTAGTTTTGAAATACATAAGTACCTCGATGACCAAACCGTAGTGCGTTTTAAAGGATCTTTACAACTTTTTTATTCGATGAGACTTTCTTCAGAAGATATGATATTCGCTTAAGTAAAAAAAAAAAAACAAACCGTGACGTAACGCAGATTAGGAATTATTTTGTAATGAGAGGTCAAATTTTCAGTACCCGACTGTAAGCATTAACGATTTTGGTATATTAAAAGAAAGATAATGTAGAGCACGTTATATAACTAAAATATTTCCAAAATCGTTAGTGAAGGTTCTGAGATCTTGGACCTTGAAGTTTGGGAATTGCAAAAGAATATTTCCGGTTTTGTTTTATAAAAAAAAAAAAAAAATACAAAGCTTGCAAGTTTGATATCAAGAGATAATTAATTTTGTATGTTTTAAACGTTAAATTTAATTTTAAAATCCTTGTAGTTCTAACATCCAAAAAGTGTGATTCAGTTCTTAGAAAATGTTCAAGAATTGCGCACACAATAGACTATTGTTGTCATTTTTCACTAGTCCATAATAAAAAAAAATCTATGTACATAGGTAATCATAATAAATTTTTTTTTGGGTTAATTTTAAGAAAGCTTATATCATAAATTGTCTTATATGTTGATTTCATCTAACAATGATACGAACACGCAAGATTTCGCTCGTGATTTTATGTTCTGAAGTAGGTATCATTAACTCGAGATTTGTTTTACTCAATTGAGAGCTTTATGGTGACCATAAAATGTGTCTGATGTTTTCAGTACATCAGATCTAGTCCCATCTGTCTAAACCAAATATAAAACACAAATACAATAAAATATTTCATATTTGAATTAATTTGAATGAAGCTTAATTGTTATTTCAACAAAGTTATCAAAAATCTTACATCAAGTTATTTAGCACTTGATAACGAAAACACTTTTAAAAATATTTATTTAAATTAAACTACGTAGAATATAGTACCTTATGCTTGAAAATTATTTTCATTGGTTAAACGAATGAGCTCGTTCATAAAAAGAAAAAAAAACTTTAGTCAACGAAAGCTTTTCACATGAATTAATGAAATAAATTTATTTACTCACGAAAAAATCATTAAAATAGTAAATGAGTTGATAAAATCGTGTTGGCTCAACGATAATTCGTTTTTTAATTAACAGCTTCATTAATGAATGAACAGTAATCATTGAGCCAACTGGGTTCACCATTGGTTGAATTTTAATGAAAAAAAAAATCATTAAATTGATGAAATTTTTCGTCTGAAATTTATCATAAAATAAGTTTTGGCAGAAAAATCGCATGACTCAAAATTATGCTCATAGACATTTATATCGGGTTTTTCAACAGGGACGCTACAAAAGGGACAGCAAACGACGCCATATTTCTTGCCACTCTTTTGACATTTCGCTTCAATAAAGTTTGCCATTTTACGATGGAAAAATATTCGAGCCAACAACGAGTCGAAATTATTAAAATTTACTACCGAAATTCGGAGTCAGTGGCCTCAACGTTAAGAGCGCTACGTCCAATTTATGGTCGTCATAATCGTCCTAGCAGATCAACAATTGAGGGTCTAGTGGAAAAATTTGAATTCACAGGCACAGTACAAAATGTTCCCGTACCAGTGAGACAAAGTGCCCGTAGTGTCGAGAATATTGCTGCCGCTGAGGCTTCAGTTGCAGAAAGCCCAAATGTGTCTCTCACACGCCGTTCTCAAGCGTTGGGCATCTCTGTGACTTCGCGTCGTTTTGGCGAATTTTGCGAAAAGATCTTGGCCTACATCCTTACAACATTTAATTGACGCAAGAACTGAAGCCGCTTGACCACCAGAAGCGTCGTATGTTCGTGAATTGGGCTGAGCAAAAACTTAAAAATGATTCGGATTTTCATCGAAATATCATCTTCAGCGATGAGGCTCATTTCTGGCTGAATGGCTTCGTCAATAAAAATATGCGGTATTGGTCAGGCAGCAATCTACACGTACTCCATGAGTCATCATTGCATCCCGAAAAAATTACGGTTTGGTGTGGTTTACACCACGAAATTGGGTTCAGCGTCTGGACTTCAGCAAGCGTGCCCGTGGTGGCCATGCAAAAGAAATCGAGTTCCATACATAATGGCATCAAACGTAATTTTATTGGAATAAATAATTTCATTGATATCCAAAACCGCTATTGTTTTATTTAAACAAAACTTTTGTAGCGCTCTTATTGAAAAACACTTTATAAAAATATATCTTTTTTATTTTAATTGAAACAACGCTTTAATTGAATCCAGCACTCAAATTCAATTTATGCTAGTTAACAGCATATTAATTTTTGTTTTCATTTCATCAATATGTAATATGACAACAATAATATGAGACTAATATGCATATGCACCAATACAATATACTCTTTAAGAAAACAGAACTCTCATCAGGTTCAACTACGTAAACATTCGTTTGTCTATACCAATCCAAACAAACAAATGAAAATTATCTTCTTTTCATGAAACAATTAAAAATAACTCTTTTAAATAAAAATATTAATTTCGATATCCCTAATTACAAATTAAAAAAAAAAAAACAAAAGACGAGATAAAACAAAAATCGTCTGCTAATTTTGACCTTGAAATTTGAAATGTCACGTCCGTCGTCGTCGACTTGTATATCTTATCTATTGTCAAATTTTGTCCAATTTAAATTTCCCTCCTTTCGCACAACAAAAGCATTTATATCGGTATATTTCTCGTGCAATATAAAAATGTATCTCTAAATTTCAAATACAATTGCGTGACCAATCGAACGTTGTTTTGTCTACGTCATCAAAAAGGTTGTTGAAACACACCCTCTGTTTTTTTTTTGGAATTTCTTTATTGCTCTTCGTTGAGATACCTGAAAGCTTTTTCCCGATATACATAAACATTTTTTTTTTTGTAGGTTTACTAAATACAAAGTGACATGACAGTGATCGTGACGGATTATTTAATAGAGGAATTTGGTTATTGCCTGAGGCCCCTGATACTCCGATGCCCTGATAAATTTGAATACAATTGTCTGGTAAATGTTGGTTATTCTAGCCAAAAGTTTTGAAGTTGACGGAATTAACAACAATTATTTATTTTAACAGGCAAAAGCTGCATTTTATTATACCCCAGATCTGGTTTGGATTCGATCATGATAATAAAACAAACAGAATCATAATGACATCAGTGTTCTAAACCCATCTCTTTCTTCCATGTTATTCATGTATTGCCTTCTTTTTTTCTTTACTTTAAATAGCCATCTATTCGCCAGAGTAAAAACTAATTTTTAAAAGGCAACCTAAGGGTGTGTGCTAAGAATGAATTTGAAAATCCAAATCGAAAAACAAAGCTATATCTTGACTTGTATTTGAAATACATGTATTTTTAATGTAAATCCAAACCGAAACGGATATGGGGAAAAATAAAACGCAGCTTAAATAGTGTAAAGGTATCATTGAAGCACAATACCCTTAAATCACTAAGTTCAAAGCAACCGTTTTTTACAACTTGATTCGCATAAGAGTCGACAAAAAGCTATACCATGAGTTAGCTTGGGTTGGACATTAAAACTCTTCGATTTTCCTTCGTTCATTCGTGAATAACAATTTTCTAAAAAATTTTTTTTAAATAATTAAAATATTTAAAAAAACGGCAGCATTAACTTTTTTCCAAAGTAATGTTTTTGAAAAAATTTGAGTAATTAAGTTCTAATTTGTGTTTGAATATCCAATAATTTCATTAATATTTGGTCATAAACTGAACACCAGGGGCCTATAACACAGAACAACAAGTCAACTAGTCAACAATTACTTGGTCAACTATGTTTGTCAAACAAGTGAAAATCATTTCTGTAACACAATAAAAACTGTAACAATTGTCAATAGAAAAATTTCCCTTCACTTGTTAAATCAGTTGAACAAGTAATCAAGATGAGTCGTGTATGATAATGATGATAAAAACAAATACCATTAACGTCACATAGCATGGTATTGAAATTCAGTTCCAAACTAATTCAAAGCATACAAAATTTTTTTCTCCCTTGCACTTAGTGCTTTATTTTTATTAGTGGTAGTATGGGGTTCTATGTCGAAGTTAATTCTTTCTTTGAACACTTTTGTCTGTCTCTTTTGGGTGGACGAACGGCAGCATTAACTTTTTTCCAAACTAATGTTTTTGAAAAAATTTGAGTAATTAAGTTCTAATTTGTGTTTGAATATCCAATAATTTCATTAATATTTGGTCATAAACTGAACACCAGGGGCCTATAACACAGAACAACAAGTCAACTAGTCAACAATTACTTGTTCAACTATGTTTGTCAAACAAGTGAAAATCATTTCTGTAACACAATAAAAACTGTAACAATTGTCAATAGAAAAATTTCCCTTCACTTGTTAAATCAGTTGAACAAGTAATCAAGATGAGTCGTGTATGATAATGATGATAAAAACAAATACCATTAACGTCACATAGCATGGTATTGAAATTCAGTTCCAAACTAATTCAAAGCATACAAAATTTTTTTCTCCCTTGCACTTAGTGCTTTATTTTTATTAGTGGTAGTATGGGGTTCTATGTCGAAGTTAATTCTTTCTTTGAACACTTTTGTCTGTCTCTTTTGGGTGGATGAATTTCGGCCAGTGGGCAATACTTGTACGTATAAATTGACAAGAAAAATTAAATCAAGAATATTTTGTCAAAGTCAAACTTTGTAGACCATAGTGTTATTTTTATACGTGGTCACCGTAGTCACCAGCCCAGACGATAACCATGGGTTCCTCAGGTCATTCTAAATCAAAAACTTCAAGGCGTAATTCTCTCATTTTAGATTCCTTTTCGAATTATAAGGGTTTTCATGATTTTTGGTCTCGCGACATTCTCAAAAGGTCGTATCATGGTCGCACGGGGCAGAAACAAGGGCCAAAATGTGACTCAAGTCGCATAGTGGCAACACTGAGCTGAAGGATAGTATCTTTTGAAAGTGTTGCTGTTGTTTTTTAATATTTTTTAAGTAAATTCTTAATTTTATTACAAAAATTTGTTTCTAAAGTGTTTTTCAATAAGAGCGCTACAAAAGAACAATAACGGTTTTGGATATCAATGAAATTATTTATTCCTATATAAGTACGTTCGATGCCATTATGTATGGAACTCGATTTCTTTTGCATGGCCACCACGGGCACGCTTGCAGAAGTCCAGACGCTGAACCCAATTTTCGACAGTTTTCAAGCATAAATCGGCCGATAGTGCTGCAATTTCACGTCCGATATTCGTACGAAGTTCATCAATCATCGCTGGCTTGTTGGCATAGACCATAGACTTGACGTAGTCCCACAGGAAATAGTCTAACGACGTCAAATCGCACGACCGAGGCGGCCAAGCAACTGGACCATTTCGTGAGATAACACGTTCAGCAAACTTGGTTTCCAATAAATTGATTGTGACATTCGCTGTGTGGCTTGTGGCGCCGCCGTCCTGTTGGAACCACATATCCTCCAAGTTCATATCATCCAATTGGGGCCAAAAATATTCGGTTATCATTGAACGGTAGCACAGTAACGTGTCGTACTTGATCATTACGGAAGAAGTACGGCCCAATGACGCCGCTGGCCCATAAACCAAACCAAACCGTAATTTTTTCGGGATGCAAGATGACTCATGGAGTACGTGTAGATTGCTGCCTGACCAATACCAGAAATGAGCCTCATCGCTGAAGATGATTATCGATGAAAATCCGAATCATTTTCAAGTTGTTGCTCAGCCCAATTCACGAACATACGACGCTTCTGGTGGTCAAGCGGCTTCAGTTCTTGCGTCAATTTAATCTTGTAAGGATGTAGGCCAAGATCTTTTCGCAAAATTCGCCACAACGAAGCGAAGTCACAGAGATGCCCAACGCTTGAGAACGACGTGTGAGAGACACATTTGGGCTTTCTGCAACTGAAGCCTCAGCGGCAGCAATATTCTCGACACTACGGGCACTTTGTCTCACTGGTACGGGAACATTTGGTACTGTGCCTGTGAATTCAAATTTTTCCACTAGACGCTCAATTGTTGATCTGCTAGGACGATTATGACGACCATAAATTGGACGTAGCGCTCTTAACGTTGAGGCCACTGACTCCGAATTTCGGTAGTAAATTTTAATAATTTCGACTCGTTGTTGGCTCGTATATCTTTCTTTCATAAAATGGCAAACCTTATTGAATAGAAATCTTAAAAGAACGGCAAGAAATATGGCGTCGTTTGCTGTCCCTGTTGCTCTACTTTTGTAGCGTCCCTGTTGAAAAACCCGATATTTTATAGATCGTCGATTTCTGAATTTCATTTATAGTTTTCATAAAATGTTACACAATACCGAACATGACAACCAATCGATGTAATCGATAACTATCCACTCAATTGTTTATGTGCCTATTGTGAATTGTAAAATGTTCACGTCCTTATCACCGATATAATTAAGTTCAAGGCCAATGATTTATCAATCCAGCCCTGCTTTCATACCAGTTTATCTTTCGAACTTTCGCTATGTTAAATGTTTTGTGTATTTTAAGCGACCAAAGTACAAACATAGTTCGACGTAAATTTTTAAAATAACTGCCCGCAACAGCACATGTGGTATTGCCGTATGCACCAAACTTTTAGTCTTCTTACTCATGCGCTCCCTAATAAAATTTAGCACTCTTCTCTCAGTCTTTCGATAGTGTATAGCTGTGGATATTATGTATGTATACAAGCATTGTATATCTTAAATTGTAGTTTAGCTACAAACAGAGAGAAGAAAATAAGCATTTTGAAAATGAAAACTTGTATCGTATAGTTGTATCTTTAGTCAGAGTAGCATTTTCGTAAAAAAGCTATTTATTGCAGTGCCCAGCTGTTAACGCTGAGTATATATCATTGATATAAACTCTAAACTCTCAGTCAACTCAACTGTTCCGAGACACAATATTGTTTTGTATCGTATCTTGACTTTATAGATAAAACTCCGGTTGAAGAGAAATTCAGTCAGTTCAAACGGATCGTTTGTGCTAAGAATATAATTAAGTGAAATATCTCAGAATAAAATAAAAAAAAATCCTTAAACAAACTCAATTGGAAGAAGTGTGCCTTTGTGTATTTTAAATATTGTCTCGAAAAAGACTATAACTTTTGTCCTTTTTTGACAGGAGTTAAGTCACCAATAAGAAGTGTTACAGCAAATTATTATAATAATAATCTCAACCGGAAAACTCACCTCAAAAGCAACAACATGAGTACCTCCAACTGGTGAGTTGACTTTTTTGTATTTTTTTTTATTTATACAATTTTTATAAGACTTTGTTGTAAATTTATAAATAAAACTGCCGTGTGCGAAAAAATTTAAAGAACAGTATTAAAAAAAAGCTTTAAATGAACTTGTTTAATTTTGAATTTTTGTTAATTTTTTTTTTAATTTGAAGAACTTGCTATTTGTTGCGTAAGGTGACTTTAGTTTTGTCTTTTTTGTTTTTGCTAAATAAAACTGAACATATTTTTAATTTAATTTCTTTTTAAAGGTGCAAAGTATAGGTACCTGTACCTGTATTGTAAAGTAAATAAATTATAGTGATTATGAATACTTAAACTGAAATATTCGTGTTGATAGAAAACTTCAATTCAGCAAATAATTATTATACCTAATTATTATTGTCTCCGATTGCAATAAGTCCACAGAATTTTTTATTGAAGGATTATTAAAATTGATTTTTTTATGTCACAAGTCATAAGGTCATAAAACAATGCTGAATCTCAGCTTATATTTCAAGAATTAGATAATGGAGTCAAGTGTATTTGGATCTTGGATGTAATATCAGACGATTAACTGCAAATTGCAGCAAATTCATTGAAAGTTTGTTTACCTATTATTTTTGACATGATTTATACGAGGGGATAACTTGCAAACTATGTATGTGATATCGTTCATCCGAAAATCAGTTTATAATAATGGAAGACGAAAAAATAAAACATTTTTGAAAATGTTTGCGGTTTAAAGGTTATTTATTGTACCTATTCGATTTTATTATGTTTTTTGATAGAGAGGAGAGGACTTATTTAAGGAATACACCATACAAAATAGCAATCAGTATTAGCTAAGTGGAACATTGAAGAAAGGGTCAAGAAGCCCTGTATAGCATTCTATGCCTGTAGTAAAACTTTTGGTAAAAAGTGGGGGCTTCAGTCGAAGATGATCCTGTGGACGTACACAGCCGTGGTACGACCGATCCTCACATACGGTTCGATTGTATGGTGGCCTGCACTTGACAAAAAATATAACATCGATAGACGTAGGAAGGTTCAAAGAACTGCTAGCATTGGCACGACAGGGGCTATAAGATCCTGCCCGACTGATGCCTTAAGTGTTTTTCTGCACCTTCTACCACTTGATTTACATATTAAATATCTAGTATCTTGCAGCGCTTTAAGACTTAAAGAATCAAACTCTTGGTTTGCCAAGCCCTATGGTCACAGCAATATCACAGACTTGATTCCAATGGAAATGTTTTCAACTCCCACTGACTACTGCACCCCTACAATGAGTATTAGTAAGGATTTCAAAGTTAAATATCCATCCAGGAACAATTGGAATGATAACGTCGTGACGAAAAATTTCGACACAACTATCTTTACTGATGGCTCAAAGATGGAGTGTGGCGTTGGTGCAGGAATCTTCTCTGAGTCTCTAAATGTATCTAGGTCCTTTCGGCTACCTGACCTTGCTAGCGTCTTTCAAGCTGAATTGCTGGCAATCAGGGAAGATTGCAAGTTACTAAAAGCTGATCCAAACCAAAACTGTAGTGCCGCTATAATTACAGACAGTCAAGCGGCTGTTAAAGCCATTAATTCAGCTACAGCATCCTCCAAACTAGTCCAGCAATGCCGGAATGAGCTTGCGGGTTCGAACACTGACCTCAATGTCACTCTTATCTGGGTCCCGAGTCACAGTGGCATTGAGGGCAATGAACGGGCTGACGAGCTGGCCAGGCAAGGTTCAGCCCTTCATGGCTCACTTGCGGAAAGAGTCAACATTCCGCTTGGAGTTATGAAGGGCAATTTATCTTACTAAAGCGAACCTTAGGTGGAGCAGTTTATCAAACTGTATTATATCTAGGAAGATTTGGCCCACCTATGACAAGAACCGAACAATTGATCTTATACGCAGACCCAGGCAAGACATAGCCAGGGTAGTTGCAACCTGTAGCGGACACTGGCCAATGGGAGAGCATGCAGCGAAGCTGGGCATACCTCACAATACTCACTGTCGGAGCTGTGAGGACCAGCAGGAAAAGGAAACAGTAGTTCATTTCCTCTGCAAATGCCCTGCTCTGGCCAAAGCTAGAAAACAGTCACTCGGAAGAGCATTCTTTGACGACATTAACGAACTTTCTGAAATGAAGATCAAAGACTTGATTTCTTTTCTTAACGCGACGAAATGGCTCTAGGACAAATTTCGGCTACTTCTGCATTATACCTTCCGTCGATTCCCTATGATCAGAAGATAGTGGACTAGGGTTCTGGTGGGGGTTTGTGGTCCACAGTGGCCGGATGATCATCCAATCAGATCAGTGGACGCTCCAGTGCCAGCCAACGAACTATGCCTAGTGGGCTAACTGTGGATGGTGCGGGTGCGGGTGCTCATCTGGTTGAGTGAGTGATCCACTTTCTGATGATTGTGCTAAAAGCTACAACAAAATCCTATTCTAAACTAAATAAAAAGGGACGATATCCTGAGGATATGCCCATATTTTCTCTCTTCAATTCCATCCACAGGTTCAAACGAGTTATGGTATCAAAACGGCGCACTTCAGCGCTAATTGGGCTATGGGCTAGACTGCCCGTGGCCGCTATTTCTACCTACCTACCCTACCTACCTATTAGCTAAGTGGTGTTTATTATATATATATTTCTGAAGTTACTTAAGACATAAGGTTCTAAAGGATTCCCATAGAGAATTTGATTTTTGTAAAGCTCTAAAAATAACAGTACCTGCCATACAACAAATACAGGCAAAATTACTTAGTATTTCTAAAATTCTGATTTTAAAAAAATTTCAACGGATTCCAACGGTTTTTTCGATTTTCAAATTTCACATTAGAGGCTTTACCAATTTTTCAATTTCTTAAAAATACATTAAGATTTTTTTTTGAAAAGTTTATATCTACATATAGACCAAGAGCACACAGCAAATTAAGGGGTGTGAAAGTGAACCGAAAAAAAAGAATATGAGTCGAAAGGTGTGGTAATGCTTATGAACGAAATGCAAGTCTTGCAGTCCCTGGAGGCGGCTTAAGATGCGTTATAGCAGCACGAGTACGATAACTTAGGCGCCAAGAAATAATAACGGAACAGTACAATACAAGCATTTTTTTTACTATGGGCGGAGGGGCAATTTTAGAAAAAAATACTTAAAACGAAGAAAAAATTAGTAAAAAACAACGGCAACACTGAACATTAAGTACTATACCGGTTTTGAAAGCCAGAAATCTGTTCCTTAATCCTACTAACTAACTTTTTCAATGATGGTTTTCAATGATAATTATAACTGGCCCCTAAGGGGCCATCATTGAAAAAGTTAGTTGTTGATTTTGAGACCATTAGAAAGTTTAAACATTGAATATTTTAATGCAGAAATATAGCTTACGACTTCAAAATTATTCCTCCTCAAAAAAAAAATCATTTTGACCCATTTCGTCCTGATAACGTAACATTTAATTTTTTCAATGATCATTGGTAAGGTAGTTCATCATTAAAAATTAAAAGTCATTTCTTGAGAAAAGTTGTGCCAAATTGGAATTTGTTTTACCTGGAAATATTTATAAAGTCTATAAACTTTACTTTTGCATCAAAATAATCATTTATTTTTTCTTCAAAATCTCTCAAAATTGGCAATTAATATTTTCAATGATGGTTTTCAATGATAGCTATAACTGGGGCCTAAATGCCGCCTCCAATCGGTCTTGGACATACGGATCTGTAATCGGGGGCTCAATACCTAGGAATGGGTTAAAAATGTTTTGGTTCATACAATCATCCTCAAAGTAAGGTTTTCAAATTGCTATAACGCATTTTAAACCACCTCCAGGGACTGCACGATTTGCATTTATTTCATACGCATATTACCACACCTTTCGGCTCATATACTTTTTTTTTTGTTCACTTTCACACCCCTAAATTTGCTGTGGGCTCATAGACTAATAGATGAATTTATTTGAAATTTTCATTAATAAATACTTAAGGTTGCCATACCAATTAGTTTTGGAAATTGTTTAAGAAATTTTATACGTTTTTATTTTTAAGAAAACCGCTCAAACGCTTTTCGACTTTTTTTTTCATAAATGCATACGTATTTAAAAAAATTAAATGGCATAATTTATTATGAACTCGAGCGTGTGCTCAGATATTTTAATAACAATTTATAATTAATATTTTGTATTGTTTTTAACATAATATCTTTATGTATATCATAATATTTTGAACCAATAACATAAATCGACAATTTCCAAAAAAAATAAATCGGGTGGCACAACGGCTCATGAAGAACCAGGGCTTAGTGACTAACAACTGGCAACCATTCCTGTGTGCGCCTTTCGACAGGAATGGAAGGGACCTACAATTTTATGCCGAATCCGAACGGCTAGACGAGAAGCACTTATTCGTGACAAGTGATACTCTTGGAGGATTTGTCAATTCCTCGCAAGAGGCAGTAGCCCTGAAAAAAAACTTTTTAGTTTTTAGGTGGACGAGGCTGGGAAACGATCCCAGACCTCCAGCGTGACAGTCGAACGCACTAACCATTACGCTACGGGCTACTACAATTTCCAACTACTTTAAAAATTGTGTTGACTCAAAATTATGGTGTCAAAATATAAAAAACATAATACTTTAAAGCTGTTAGCTACTACAACAAGTTCGTGCCGTAAATTTTATTTTTGCTAAGTCTTTCATTTAATAATATATTACGTAAAATCAGAAACGTTCTGGAGGCGGAACCAACTATTTGTATCTTTAAAATAACGATAAATAATTTAATGCTCAGACATAACTTTTTCACAATACTGTTTTAAAACTTAAACAATTGTTGCTACCGAAAGTCTAAATTTAAGTTTAATGAGGAAAACAAAATATTTATTCAATATAGCTTTTAACGGCCTTTAGTCCATAAAAATTGGCGTTTCGTCCCGGCGTTCTCACTTGGACTCTTCTTCAACAAGTCCAATTAAATAATGCTAAGTCTTCTACTTGGCTGATGTATTGCAGTAGTATATAGAATTTGTATTATAAAAAACACTCATAGGAAAACAAAATAGTTAGATTATGTAGATTTAACTATAAAAATTAAAAAAAATTAGAAGTATTTTCACCCGTTAAGGCAGGAAAAGGGAACAAATTTGTTTATAAGTTGAAAAAAATATTATTATTAAGTAGCAGCTAATAGCTTTTTTAAATCCAGAAAACCTGCCTTTATTATAATTTTAAATCTATTAGGTTTTGAAGAAAAAAATTCCAAAATAATATTAAAAAAAAAATCCCGAACAAAAATTTATACTGATTATTATTTTATTATTTTTTTTTAGAACACATAATTAAGTATCTGCTAATTTTGACATCATTATACACGCCACCTTGCAATGACTAAAGTAGATATTTGATTCTTCAAAACATAAGATAATTTTATAAGGATTGCGTTGATTGCAATTCTTTTGGAGAATTTAAAAACAAAAAAATATGGCAACTGCATTTGATAATGCCAACATAAGTTGTTATTGAATTATCGTTGGTAGGCAAAATAAAAATATTTCGTTGAAATCTATTGCCAAATATAAAGTTAATGAAATTTTTAAAACTTTGGCACAATAGCTTGTAAATTTAAATATAGCTTTATAATAATGTTGCCTTTAGTTAAACTTAAACTACCACAATCTTAAAAATCCGTTATTTTAATTTCAAGTATTAAGCCTAATTATGTATTAACAAGTCAAATCCTTGTATTATTATTTAAACAAAATTCTATTTTATTGGTGAACAGTAGCGGATCCAGGGGGGTGGCTATAGGGGCTAAAGCCCCCCCCACAGCCGAATCATAAAATAATTTGAAATATAGAAAGCAATACATTACAACGTGTAGAATTTTATATTCCGTCTAAAATATTGTTAAGATATGAAATTTGATGGACAAAATAACGTGGTTGGGGCTGAACTATTTTAAATTAAACCCAGGAAATTGGGACGAAAAAACCAGCTTTGGCGCAAAAAGGTCTGAGAATATTGTACAAAAAACCTAGCCAGGGTTAAGCAACTTACTTTCTAAAAACTAACCTTATTCCAGAGAGTTTTGGGGCTCCAGTCTAGGGACTGTCAAAGTTTGAAGTTGGGGCTAAGGCTTGTATATACTAAAAACAAAGTTAATTTACCGAAAGAAACACAAACGGAGAACAACGGGATGTCAAGTTTCGTGTATGTTTAATACAACAGGAATTGTTTCTTACGGCCTTGGCTGGGCTTAGAAATTTTCGGGTCTACGTTTTCAAAATTTGAAAGGTCCAAGGCAATTGTACATACAAAACATAGAAATTCTCTAGTTAAGGAGCCAAATTCCAAAATCGTGAGTTTTCTCTGTGCGCGCTCAGAAAATCATGCAAAAGCCAATGAATATTTGCAATCCCTCTAGACTCTAGAGTGACGTGCAAATTTGTCGACATATTTTTTTAGCATGAATACCTATAAAGCGTATGCAGCGTATACACGAAAACTCATTCACGCTGGCAGAATTAGGCCGTGGCTTATTTCTTAGAGCAGCTTTGTCTTATGTCGTAAAGTGTCAGTTTGAACAAAAAAGTTTCTCTTTGATTTAGATAATTCAGGAAAAATGAGATCTTAGAGGACTAATACAGTATCAAAGCACATATATATGAGCTTTTGGCAGTACGGACACTTAAATATAATTTTTCTGAACTAGCCAATTAAAAACAGTTTTCAAATCTTGTCAAAAATGAGAAGTTCAAAACATACCCACAGCTAATTTAAAAATACAACTACATAATGTAGGTACCTAATCAATTTTTAAATAATATAAATAAACGAATTTGTACGCGTGGTTCAAGCATATATGGCTAAAAAATATTGTGAGCCTTTGAATTTGCTTCTATCTCCGCTACAGCAATTATGAATAATTGTTATTGTACTTTGTATTGAAAACATTTTGAAGCGCAACAGGAGCGGATATAAAGGCACACAAAAAACGGATATCGTTAAACGAAAAGGAAAAAAAATACTTGAGCCTTAAAGGTTAGACCGCACTCGCCGGAACTGCACTGCATCGGAACTACACTTCACGCGATTTCGTATGAAGTTCAGTTGCCGCTTAGTGCGATATAGCTCCTTAAATTTCATAGAAAATAATGTTTTGCCGCGTTGTCGTGAAGTTTAGTTCGAAATATATCTTACGACTTCAAAATTATTTCTCCTCCAAAAAAAAATTCATTTTGACCTATATCTTCCCCATAAAGTAACTCCTTTAATTTTTTCAAGGTAGTTTTTTGCTAAGGTAGTTCATCATTGAAAAATTATATGTCGTTTTATGAAAAAAGTTGTGCCACATTAAATTTGTTTTTACCTAGAATTAATTATTAAGCTTTACTTTGGCATCAAAATAATCATTTATTTTTTCTTCGAAACCTCTCAAAATTGACAATTAATATTTTCAATGATGGTTTTCAATGATAGGTATAACTGGCTCCTTACAGTGACCATCAAATTGAAAGCCCGGTGGGGATAAAAACACATTTAGTATTCAATTTTCAGCTCATTTAAATAATTTGTACGTAGAAAAAAAGTAATGTGACATTGCAGCCAAAATTATGATTTTTTTTGAAGAGAACCATTAGGTATTGGTGCAAATTTAAGTTTTAAAATTTTATAACGAAGTTTTCGTTGCTGGTGTATAAAAGTTCGCAATCGACTACCAGACAATTATTTTGATTGATTTTTTCGATTTCGTGATTAATTTTAAATTACGGTTTTTACGCTTGTGTAGATCGTATAGAAGTTTAATTGACATGCGAAGTAAGAAAATAATATAGAGGATATTCGGCCCTAGCGAGGTATCCGGCGGAACGGAAAATTCTCCGATTACCCGGCGTTCTGCAGTGACTTGCGATGGCAGTTGTTCAAATAGGATATAGAACACAATTTAGTTCCAAAACCGTTAACTTATTACTTGTCGACACACATCTTCAGTGTTCAGCCTAAAACAATAACAGAACAGGTGATTGAAGGCGATGGGAAACCAGCCAGTGAGAGATTTTAACTGTCGAAATTTTGATAGTCGACATTTTGATCAGATTATGGTTCATGGAATGATGTTTACATAAATCATAATCTGATCAAAATGTCGACTACTTATTAAAATGTCAATTAACAAAATGTCGACTATTAAAATCTCTATTGTTAAAATGTCAATTAATGTCGATATTTTGACATTTTTCTGTCGACATTTTTAAAGTCGATGTTAAGAAGCCGATGTGTTGAAAGTCGACATATCGTATCCAATCCGTGATGAACAATGTAGGGAAATGGTGTTTTGCTGCTCATTTCATTTAAAGAGTTGTACTCATTAGGGGAGTTTAACTGTTTTGATTTGCGAGTTGCGAGCTCTTTCGATTGTTGCATGAATGCTGTCCGCTTCGAGGTAACTATGAATGTCCCAATTTCCACGTATTTTAAATCAAGCGTTTTACATATTTCTACTACTTGCCCTATTCAACGCATAGAACATGGACATAGCACAGAATGTTGGACATAGAACAACTGAAGCGCTTAGAAGATGAAGGACGTAAGCGACATTTTTAAACATTTGAGTTATAAGCATTTAATGTTTATTGCCTATAACTTTTTTTATGAAAATAATAAAAATACTGTATGGATAATTTAAAGTCAATAAAACTCAGGTGAATTTAATTTTAGGAATCTTTTTTATTTAACGCATATAGTTGTTGAGATATTTACACTTTTGTGCATTTAACACCTTTATCTAGGAACTTTTTTTTATTTAATTTAATTTTGTTTTTATAAAGGTGTTAAGTGACTTTGTGATATGCTGTTATTTACTTATTTTTTCTTTGTTTTTTTTTTTCTTTCCCTTCTCCAGGATATGCTGAAATTGCATTTAAATAAAGCCATTGATGTTCTACACGAACGAAATTCATCTGTTCTTTTAAATTTTTAATTTTGTCTGCATAAAGTTGTTTCAATTTGTTCTCTCTTGGCATAAAATCTTGATTATAATAAGGACGGTTGTTACTTTTGGCTATAATAACCTTACTATAAGGAACATATTCATCATAGCATTCTTTGTAAAGGTAAGAACCATGCTCCCTGCGAATCTATTTTATTGAGTCCCTAAATTGAACCTTGTAATAAAGTAAAAATAAAATTAGTCTGCTGGGGTATTCCTGAAGGAATTTTCGTCTGCTTTTTTGCAGAGTCGCTTCCGGTTAGGTTTTGAAACGTTACACCAAGACCTAGATTTCATTCAAAAACTTCGAATTGCCCCTTATTATTCTTAGGCTGTTCCTGATGAGATTTATGAAGGCTTTGTGGCGTTCTTGGTTGTAGTTCCCAAGTAGAAGTTTGGCCTGCCTCAGTTTTGGGAGTTCATTCCAAATTTTGGATCTTTTTGCATCCTCTTCTAATTTGATCATGTTTTTGATCGCATTTTCACCTAATCCGCAATAGGGGCTCAGGCCCTGTTAGGGGGGTTTTTGCTCCTATTTTGGCTAGGGAGTCTGCCTCCTCTTTACCATCGATACCAGCGTGACCCGGTAGCCAATAGAGTTAGACATTGTTATTTTTGCCCAGTTAATTTAACCTCCGCAAGCATTCCCATACCAGTTTTGAGCTAATGGCATAGGAGCTTAACGCTTTAAGCACGGCTTGGCTATCTGACATGATGGCAATGTTACGATTTCGGCAGTTTCTTTCAAGGTTACTTTCTGCACATTTACCTATGGCGTTTATTTCCGCCTGGAAAATGCTTGTGAACTTTCCCATCGGTACAGATAGTTTGGTTCTTGGCCCAAATATATACCCGCCCCAGTCAGACGTTCTCGACCCATCAGTATACCATTTGACTATAAATGTATTCTGTTGGGGTGTTTTTCACGGAATTTCGGTCTGCGTTTTTGAACTAACACCCATTCGTCAAGGGTATCGGCTATGTTTTGGTATGGGTTACAACATTACGACTTGACTTTTAATGTCGTTGGCTCTTAGACTAATAGATGTGTGTGAAAAATAACGTGCGTAAGACTATACAAAATTTAGTCGGAATATTCAAATTTGAAGTAGTGTGTGTTGGCTGGTGCCTCTTGCCTGTACATGCACGGATTTTTGTGGTGTTCACCTATAATATCTTATCTTAAAGTGCCCACTTAACACCTTTATGCGTGAAATGAAAAGTTCAGATACATTTTTTTTTGTATAAAGGACTTATTATAAAGACTTCAGCGCATTTAACACATTCATCCACAAAGTTTATTATTAAAGTGATTGCATATAACACCTTCATCTTTGGCTAAATATGAATCTAGAGGCAATAGAAGAGTACAGACGAGTCAGAAATTTAAGTTTTCATATAACACTTTCATCTGTAGGTAAAAAGCCAAATTTCAAAAAATGTCACTTAACACCTTCATCTTCTAAGCGCTACAACTGTTTTCTTCCCAATAATGCAAGAGTGGACATAGAACATTCGCCTTTATTGCAAATTTAAGCAATTTAGGACTTCTGTTGGACAAAGGACGTGTGTGCATATTAAAGTATTGATTCTCACCTTTCTATTGGTACCACTATCTCGAAACACCAAAAAATGGACATAGCACCTGTGTGCTTTAAGGTATCGATATATCAAAAGGTCAACAGAAGATGTTGCTGCATTTTGGGGCGGAGTATCTAAACAATTTAACAAATTAGAACCACAGCAAAGAGATTCTAGTTGTTGTAATAAGTTGTTGAGACGGTCGAAATTATAAAAGTGTTATGTCTATTTGTATACACTCGTATTTTTTAAAGCTAGAACATCTATACTTTCGTGTTTTTCTGTATGTTAGTTCAAGGATTTATCATTTAGTTTTTGAATTCTTTTTGACAACTGAACATCTGTTTGAACATAGAAAAAGAGATGGCTATTTCGAAAAAAATATCGATATTTACCGAAAACAGCAATATTTCCCGATACTTACTTGCTATGTTCTATGGTATTCATCCCTTTCCAATATCATAATTTAAAGTAACTCTCTTGCTTTATATACCTACACAAATATCGGAAGAATATCGATATATCGGTATATTTTTGTAAATCTCTATTGGAATCTTAAATCTGTCGCATGTCAAATCAAACCGTCTTCACATTTTGTATTTTTCTTACTGATTTCAATTTGAAGAAAAATTGCGTATCAACAATGCAAGTTTTAATTATTATTTTTAGCTTGACGTCAAGCTAGAACCACCACACCTTCAAACACAAAATTTCAAAAAAAACTCATGATGAGGAAATTTAGTTCGATTTTTGGGTTGGTGATTTGGCGGAACTCCAAAATTAATACTCCTTCCCTTACCTCTCAAATCTGTGGTGGACCCAGCTTGACGTCAAGCTAGAACAAAACACAACATTTCAAAAAAACGGAACTCCAAGTTAAATACTCCATGGTTTGACCTTGAAATTTAGCTCAAACACACACAAAGGAAACTTTCTACACTCGTCCATTAAAAAAAAAAAAAAACAAAAAATGCGGATTAGATGCAAAATGAGTTAAATTGGAAAAATTACAAATTTAGCCTTTCAACTCCCAATGGTTTGGTTTTTAGTTATAATTTAATAACCCCTCCTACTTGTGGTGGTTTCAGCTTGACGTCCATTTTTGGACTTGTGATTTGACGGAATTCCAAGTTAAGTACTGCATTATTATTTTTTAGTGTTTGTTAAAAAAAATTGTATTATTTCTCCAATAGTGTTATAGTTAAAATATTCAATTTTATGATCATTTAAAACTTTTATCAAAATATGTTTTTAATTTGACAGAAGTCGCTTTGAAAAATGTCGATTTTTTCGACAGTTTGTGACTACCCATAACAGTAGCGGATCTAGGATTAGGCTCTGGGGGGAGCTTGGTAGATCCAGTTTGAGACATTAATGGCCAGTTTCACAAATTAAACAATTTATGTTTATTTAAACTTAGGTTCAGCAACTTGATTCGGTTTCAAAGTAAACCTTGAACTTAGATAATTCTGTAGTTCTAGTTAAACGAATGTATTCTGCCATTTAAACTTCATAGCCTAAGAGCCCGCAGCAAATTTTGGGAGTGGATTGATAACCAAAATATGAGTATGATGGTTTGTAGGTGCATATATCGCGGTATCAAAAACAACCGTCTCTCAGGGTTCTTGTTCAGCCTTTTGCGGTGGTGGAGGTTTGAAAATAGCGATTTTCCAGTTATTTTGTCAGAGGTATTACCACTTTAATAAATTTAAAAAATATATTAAAAAAAACATCATAATCTTGGCAATTCGAGCAATAGAACTCAAAATATAAGCTTTTTAAGAGGACCTTATCGTCTTTTTCTTGGAGAGTTATAAAACACAAAAAATCAACAAAACAAAATCTCCAAAAAAATCGATTAAGGTTCGCTTAAAAACCTTATATCTTGAGTTCTATTGGTCGGATTGCCAAGATTTTGACTTAAAGGAAATGACAGAGCATCACATTATTATAATTTATAAATTTATTGAAGTGGTTATACCTATGAAAAAATAAACTGGAAAATCGCTATTTTCAAACTCCCACCCCCGCCAAAGGCTGAAAAAGAAACCTGCCAGACGGTTCTTTTTGATACCGCGATATATGCACCTATAAACCATCATACTCATATTTTAGTTAGCAATCCACTCCCAAAATTTGCTGTAGATTCTTGGTCTATCAGTGCAGCGTTCAGAACACTTGATCGTAATAATCATTCTAAAATCTTATTGATAACTGCCATTTTATAATAATAATAAATTATTATATTTCTTTCTTTTTGAAATTATTTTTATTTTTAATATTTTCGAGTGACGAGGAAATGTGAGAGTGAAAAGGGAAAAACGCTTTCCTTGAGAACAAATTATTTTAACTATTGTGACGATGTAGATTTTATTTTATAATTTATATATTTTACTAATTTATAATTGAATTTTGGCATTCCCACTTTTCCTTTTAGAATAGCCTTGTTTTTTGTGCATTTATATTAGCTTCTATCCCCGGTTTAAAATGATTTCAATATTACATACAATAACATCTGTAGTATTTAACATTTAAAATATTTTTAAGATAGAAAAAAAATGTATATACCTTCAATTTTCAGCCACGTCAAGCTTTGAACCACCAGAAAAAAAATCTGTCAGTAAATTTGTACGTCAGTCTAGAGGGACTGCAAATATTCACACGCATGATTTTCTGAGTGGCCAGAAAAAACTCAGATTTTCCCAAATTCTTCACGGGTTTTAGCCCCAATTTCGTTTTTTTTTTGCAAAATTAGCGAAGTTCATAGGGTGAATTATTTTTTCGTTTGGCATGTTAATTGTTAAGCCCCGACCCCGTTTTTTTCGATTATCTTATATAAATAAGCTTTAGCCCCAACTTGGACTTGACAGTCCCTTGAGTCAAGCGCAACAATTTTCAGGAATAAGGTAAGTTTTAAAGGAATAAGTTGCTTAGCCCCGACCACATTTTTTTGTCCAATTCTTGTCAAGCCCTACTGGCGATCTGTTTTTTTTTTTCGTCCCAATTTTCTGTCAATTATCCGTAGCCCCGAACTTGTTTTTTGTACAATTCCCTTCAGAATTCAACCCCAACCTAATTAATTTGGGGCTTAGAAAAAAAATACGTAGCATATAAATTGCGCAGCCCCAGCCTCGTTATTTTTTCTGACTCCTGATTCTGATTTCTATATTTCAATCAATTTTAAGAACTGACTGTGGGGGGGGCTTTAGCCCCTAAAGCCACCCCCCTGGATCCGCCACTGCCCATTAACACTTTACAAATATCGATAGGACAAAAACACGCTTCACACCCATTTGAAAAATCGCATTTTTGTCCGGAACACTCTTAAACTCAATTCTGTAAAAGTACCCTAAGTCCTTATTCTTAGAGCCACTAAGTAATAAACGCATTTAGAGTCGAATTCAGCCTAAAGTCGAGTTTATCTCATACAAAAAAAATCGAATTTATGTTAAATTCGACTCTAAGCTCGTGTATTACTCCAGGGGAATCATTTCGTTTATTTTCCAATAAAAACATCTACCAGTAAATGTGTAGATTTGTCTAATAAAACAAACACAAAAGCACTCGGGTTGAACGATGACGATATTATCTGCCAACTAAATCAAAGTTTACCCTTTAGCCCAATATCGGACGTACTGTCAAGTACAGAGATTCTTTCTTTAGTCGCACTACTCGAATGTGGAATGCTCTACCCAGCTCAATTTTCCCCTCCCATTGTGATCTACAGACGTTCAAAACCAATGTGCATCGGTATCTCCCTTTAAATCCCCTCCAATCTACTTAATCGCTCGTGCTGTGTATATCATCTTAAGGGTAGTCACACTTTTTGCACGCGCTAAATATAAAAAAAAAGGACAAGTTCCTCTATTTTTTTAATCTATCCAAGTGTTTCTTATCTTATTCTGTCATTATTCATTAAATAATGCTTACAAATTTAACTCGCAGCACGTACTTTGCAAAAGACAAATCTGCTTATGAAAACAAAATAAATTTATTAAAAAATTGTCAACAATTGTAAGCTGTACCTACTATGACACTCTATCAAAACACTTGCTTGTCCTAGTTTCTGTAATCTAGCTATATAGACCACCGCTACCACTCCATCACCTTCACTTATACTAAATTATTTTATTGTTGTGTTTTTTTTTTTAACGGAAGTAGTTCGTCAACCTCTGTAAAATGTCGTGTGGGCGGATGGAATGTGTTATCATTGCATTAATTTTTATGAACGTAGCAACTATCTATCGTGTAGCAATCAAAGTGCAGAACACTCTGCTATCGTATCTCTGTCGCATACAATCTCTGTCTCATCGAAGACATATGAATCAGCCACAATCGTATGAGGTTTACTGGAATTGCGGTGTTTCATATAAAATATGTGATTAAGTGAAACCCCATCATCATCAACAATAATAATAAACTTAAACAAAATCTGACGAAAAGGGAGATAAGTTCTTAACGAAATGTCGATCGTCGCTGCCAATTTGTTCGCCATTTGTTCATGAATCTGACAGGTGTTGTTTATTTGGCAATGAATTTGGCTTGCATTGACCCTAATTGACATTTTTCTTCGTCAACGAACTTCCATATGCACACTGTTTGTGTATATAGATCAATATTTTTAAAAACTTAGTCAGTTACAAAAATAAAGTCTGAGAATTTATTTTCTGACGGTATACAACAAAACATCCATTAAAACAGATTTCAGTTAATTTATAAAAGAATTTCTGCCAAAAGTTATTTATTTTCGTACCTATTTGTTTTTCTTCAACAAAACAAAACAAAAAAAAAATTAGATACGAGTATTACTGTATATTTGCAGACAATTTTTACTTGGCAGTGTAATCACGTTTGATATATTTGCATTTTTGCATTTATTCCAAGTGACAAAGGTTATTTGAACACGTTCCCATGTAAAAACGATAAATTGCGCAATTTTCGGTGAAATTGTTTGAATTATTTGTGCCGCCTTGTAAGTTAGAATTAATGCATGCTATGAGCGAAATTTTGTAGTTTAATTTTTATGTTTGCCTTAAAAAGAAATAAATTTAAAGAAATAAATATTAAATCCTTAATAAGATGTATTTCAACTATTTCCACCCGCTGTTTCCAATAACTTTTTTAAAGAAATTATAGCTATAGCCATTTTGCTATATAGTGTAAGGCCCAAAAGTATGCATACAATGACATCAGGTGCAGCTTAATTTGTAATTAAATTATGCATTGCATACTTTTAGGACTTACATTATATAGCAAAATGGCTATAGCTATAATTTCTTTAAAAAAGTTATTGCATGAACTGAAACAGCGGGTGGAAATAGTTGAAATACATCTTACTAAGGATTTAATAAGTGTGCTTTGTTATCTCTTTTTTAGAAAGATACCTATTTATAAATATTTTTATTTTCCAATTACCAAGTTTTATGTATATATTTAATCAAGCTGAGTCCACCACAGATTTGAGGGGCAAGGCAAGAAGTATTAATTTTTGAGTTCCGCCAAATCACCAGGCCAAAAATCGAACTAAATTCCCTCATCCTTAGTTTTTTGAAATTTTGTGTTTGAAGGTGTGGTGGTTCTAGCTTGGTGTCAAGCTGGGTCCACCACAAGTTTGAGGGGCAAGGTATTTTAGTTCTCCATCGGAATTGGGGTACTAAATAAGCCCAAAAATAGAACTAAATTATGGCATCATTAGATTTTCGAATTTCAGTTCTGGCGGTTCCAGCATGACAGACCTAGATATTTTATATGTTAAAAAATTAAGACCAACATAAAAAAGGAGTAAATAAAAATTATCATAATCGAGATAATAACAAAAATTAATTTCCAACGTCTTTTAGCATAAATGCATTTTAAGCCTCAAGTGCAACTGCGAGTTATGTAATAAGAACAATCTTCGAAATTCAAATACAACGAACTTTATATTACTATTTGTGAGAAGTTTTACTTAAAAGCTACTTATTACAATTTGAGAATGAATTAATTGCAAAACATTTAAAATGTTACTATATTTTGTATCGTTTCCAACAGACCAATCACAATTACTATTAGAAAACGAACAAATTTGAAATTTCAACATTTTGTCAATTAGCATTGAATAATTCTGTTAGTTAAACATTTTAGCAGCACTAACACGCCTAAATGTAGATTACGGTAAAAGTATGTCATTTAGCAAAGACACAATCCAACCGCGATACAGGGATGTTAAATATTGAAATTTTGTTCAAAAAAATGTTAAGAATTGCTAAGTCCTAAAACTATGTAATAAAATACGAACTTGTTAAACGGTTTACAATGTTTTAATATTTTAAACCTAAAAGTATGCTATGAAAATGAAATAATTTATGCATGACTTAAAACGATATTAACCGTTTAAAAGTTAAATAGTGATAAGCCAAAAGATTATCTTTGTAGTAAGCTGAGAATAGGGTAGATATATATTGCTCAGGTATGGGCATCTATTTCAGTCACTGATAGGTTGTTTCATAACTTTTATTTTTTTCGCGTTGACCTATAAAATACCTATTTTTGTAATGCATGAATGAGCAAAGAAATATTATACTCACATTACAAGAATTGATAAGAAAGGAGAATGGGCAAAAATGTATGGGAGCTGGTCTACCTACTCAACACCAATGTGTCGTACATGTTTGGAAAGGTAATGACGTGTACATCAATTAATTATATGGAAATAAGGCTCTAAGCCATGGGGCTCAAAAGATATTGCTCTTCAAAGCACCGAAAAAGACAGTAATGCAACTCTTCATTTTGAGCTTGTCTTACAATAATAATGCAATTCCGCGTTGGTAAATGGTCTACCAACTCAACAGTGATGTGTGATACGTCAGTGAAAAGGTTATTGTGTGTACTTAATTTTTGTATAGAACCGATAAAGTGTAGGTAGTAGGGTTTGGGAGGCTTTTGGCAAAAATGCATAAAAAAAGCAATAATGCAATTCCACATTGGAAGCTGCTGCACCTACTCAACAGAAATGTGACATATATCGTTATAAAGTATAAAGCATGTTCTTAATTTTTTGAAAGCCGTTAAGATGTAGACCATGGGGTTCGAGAGGTATTTAGGCCTAAAAATTGGTAAACAGAATAACAGTGCAATTCTTCATTGGAAATGGTCAACCGACTCAACAGTAATGTCTCATACGTTTTTGAAGAGGTTATTGCAATCTCATCATTTAATTATACGGCCGATAAGCTCTAAGTCATGGGGTTCAAGAGATATTCGGCTTCAAAGAACCAACAACTTCAATAATGCATTTCCTCATTGTGTACTCTTCTAACTACTCAACAGCAATAAGTCATATATTGTTGCAAAAGTTATTGCGTTCTCTTTATTTTACTGTATAGCGATTAAGCTGTAAACCATGGGGTTCAAAAGATATTTAAAATAAAAACACGGAAATGCGTTATTGTGCTATTCTGCGTTTTTTCCAAATATCTGTTGAACCCCATGGCTTACAAGAAAAATAATGGCCATACAGTAAAATAAAGAGAACGCAATAAGCTTTTCAACAACATATGACTTATTGCTGTTGAGTAGTTAGAAGAGTACACAATGAAGAAATGCATCACCTGAGTTGTTGGTTTTTTGAAGCTGAAAATCTCTTAAACCCCATGACTTAGAGCTTATCGGCCTTATAATTAAATGATGCGATTGCAATAACCTTTTCAAAAACGTATGATACATTACTGTTGAGTCGGTTTACCATTTCCAATGAAGAATTGCACTGTCATTCTATTTGCCTATTTTTAGGCCTAAATACCTCTCGAACCTCATGTCTACATCTTAACGGCTTTCAAAAAATAAAGTACATGCTTTATGCGGAATTGCATTATTGTTTTTTTATGCATTTTTGCCAAATGTCTCCCAAACCCCACTACCTACACTTTATCGGTTCTGTACAAAAATTAAGTACACACAAAAACCTTTTCACTGACGTATCACACATCACTGTTGAGTTGGTAGACCATTTACCAATGAGGAATTGCATTATTATTGCTTTTGCTGCTTTGAAGCCAAATACCCCACGAACCCCATGATTAAGAAATTAATGGCTATATAATGAAATAAAGCATACGTAATAACCTTTACAACGATGTATGTATGACAGATTACTGTTGAGTTGGTAGACCAGTTGCCAATGAAGAAATGCATTATATTTTTTTTTGCCGTTTTTGATGGCCTAATAACTTTTTAACACCATGATGTACATCTTAACGGCTATATAACAAAATGAAGTAAACATAATAATCTTTTCAACGATGTACGACACTTTACTGTGGGTGGTAAGACAAGCTCCAAACGAATAGTTGCATTACTGTCTTTTTTGGTGCTTTAAAGAGCAATATTTTTTGAACCCCATGGTTTAGAGCCTGGCGTCCATTTAATTAATTGATGTACACGTACACCTTTTTAACGACATATGATAGTTAACTGTTGAGTAGGTAGACGACTTTGCCCATTCTCCTTTGTTTGTATTAAAACATTTTTCCTAAGGAGCAACCTGACATGATAGACCAATTCTGACGTCAGATTCGAATTCAGGACCTCAAAAATATTTTGAGAATATAGTTTCGTTCAAGTGCTGTAAGTATTAACTAATTTGCGGTAAAATGGCTTTCTGAAGCATAGTGCGTTATTCAGAAATTAACCAAAAGGAATTTTACAAAACAGAGGCTTTAAAACACTGCTTAGGCTAGGCGCATATTGAGACGCGTCCGATGCGTGTGACGTGACCTGACAAGTGTCGCACGACACGATTTTAGAAACGTGTCATGCCGTTCTCCGCATATTGATTCGCGTGTCTCGTGTCAAAATACATATTAACTGAAGCAAAAACCGTATGATGTATTGATAATAATTGAAACAAACTTAAAAAAAAAAAAGCAAGTAATTTCTGAAAAAGCAAACAATTTTTTTATTTTTTATAACTAACGACAGTTTATTATTTAATTTTTTGACAAAAAAAAAACGCGTCGGTCTTGCAAGGAAAACTGTGTTTCGAACAATGCGTCACGCGATTTTCGGAAAACGCGCGTCAGGTCATGTCGTGCCATTCTTTCAATATGCGTTGTTATATTGATTTATATTGTTTACAAAAACTCGTGCTGTGCTGTGTTGCGTCGATCGCGTCGAATGCGATCTTTTTTTCCATTCTCAAATATAGAACTATGTAGGCTACTAAATTCACCTTTAAGTAAGGAACAATTGCGTTCACGAGTTTTTATTGATGAACTTAATTGCTGGAACTTAATCTTCCTTAAGGCACGAAACTCGCCCAAATTAATCCATGCACTTCTGAGAGAATGGTCACACTGTTTATTTTTCAATATTTTTGGTATAACTCGAAAACTAAGCAGAATATAAAAATTTTATTTCAATGATTTTTTGTTGAAGATAAGGCTTTTTAGCTTAAAGCAGGAAAATATAATAAAAACGGACCTACAAAATGTCGAAAAATCATTGACGCAAAATTTTAGTCGATTTAGTACGATGTTAAATCATTTTTGGTATGATACTAGGTAAACAAATGCATTTTGCTAATTTTAAACGAGTTTAGCATCGTACATTTTACTAAAATACACATAGAGGAACGACGTCAGAGTTAAGATATCACCAATCTAGGTGGCGCCCTTATTTGCACATAGAACAAGAACCAGTGATTATCAATACTGGAACCATTTACTCCCTAAGGTAGACTTTTTGCTCACTATTTCCACAAATAGTCTACCTTAAGGTGGAAATAGTGTATCTTAAGGAGCAAATGGTTTTTGTATTGATTATCACTGGTTCTTGTTCTAGATGCAAATAAGGGCGCCACCTAGATTGGTGATATCTTAACTCTGACGTGGTTCCTCTTTTTGTATAAACTCAATGGTAGTATCGGTAAGAGGAACCACCTCATTGTTAAGTTATCAGCAATCTAGGTGGCGCCCTTATTTGCACTTAGAACAAGAACCAGTTATAATCAATACAGGAACCATTTGCTCATTAAGGTACACTATTTCCACAAATAGTCTACCTCAAGGTGGAAATAGTCTAACTTAAGGAGCAAGTGGTTCTTGTTTAGACTGTCACTGGTTGTTGTTCTAGAAACAAATAAGGGCGCCACCTAGATTGCGGATAACTTAACAATGAGGTGGTTCATCCATGTGTATACAAACTTAATGGTCATATTTAACTATTTATGTTTATACATCAAACACCAATATTAAAAAAAAAAAATCATCAACCCATCCTTAAAACCTTAAGGCTTACGATCAAAAACCTCAGAAAATAATAAGTATGGTTATTTTTGGATGGGTATGTTTTCACCCATTTTTATCAACACATCTTTTTTGACCCATCATATTAAAGGCTTGAGACCCTTTTTTCTTTTTACTTGCATATATCTTGGATCAATCTTTGCACAAGTAAAAGTTTTAGCAGTAATTAGTAAAAAAAAAAATAAAACCAATGATTTTTCGACTTTTTTAGGTTGGTTATTATTTTTGCTTGCGTATTTTTTTTTATACATTTGTTCAAACCATCCATTTTAATAGAAAATCTTATTTCCAACAAAAATTCGTTGAAGTAAAATTTCCGAATTCGGCTTTGTTTTCGAGTTAAACCAAAAATATTGAAAAAATTACCAGTGTGACCATTCTCTCAGCAATGCGTGTATAAATTCAAGCGAATTTTGTGTTTTTACCAAGCTTAAGTTCCACACAAACATATTCAATATTAAAACATTTTTTCCTCACATAATACCCAAACAATTCTCTAAAATAATTTGATTCACGACGACGAAACGCCAATTCTTAAGAACTAAGGCCGTTAAAAGCTATTTTGAATCAATAACTTAAGAAGTCCAATTAAATAATACTAAGTCATCTACTTTTGGCTGATGTATTTCAGTATTATATAGAATTTGTACCTATTATCCAAAAAAAAAACATTCTTTTCTAAATTGTTATTAAAGATTTAAGTATTGGCTAAAAAGCAGTAGTAGCCCGTAGCGTAATTTAGTGCGTTGGACTGTCAAGCTGGTGGTCTGGGTTCACTTCCCAGTCTCGTCTTCCTAAAAACTAAAAGTTTTTTTTTTCAGGGCTACTGCCTCCTGCGTGGAATTGACAAATCCTCCGAGAGTATCACTTGTCATAAATAAGTGCTTCTCGTCTAGCCGTTCGGATTCGGCTTAAAATTGTAGGTCCCTTCCATTCCTGTCGACACGCGCACACAGGAATGGTTGCGAGTTGTTAGCCACTAGGCCCTGGTTCTTCACGAGCCGTTGCGCCGCCCAATTTATTTATATTCTAAAAAGCAGCTATAGCATAAAATGTTTGGTGTTGTCGTTGTGTTTTAATAATTTAATTTATCAAAACATTGACGTTTTTTGTGCGAAATCTGTATTATTTTTACTTAGTTACTAATTATCTTCTTAGCGGTAGCTTTTATAAGTTCAAAGCTCAAGACCTTTTTTTTAAATCAAATTTTCTATGTAAAACAATTTCTTGCATGTTCAACGGGGACCTTTAAACGTAAACATTCGTAGTCCATTTTCTTACAGAATTTAATTTGAGCCACAGGCAACAAATTCGAGTTGTGTAAGTGCAGGAATTGTTCACCTCATTAGATTTTCAATATACTTCATGATCTAAAATTGATACGGAAGGTGTACTGTACCATAACAAAAATAAAGGTGCACTAGGGCGTATGCGTAATTTTTTGTATTGCATTTTCTATGTAATTCTTAAAAGTTATCGTACAATAAGAGTCTTTCCAGTTCTTTTCAATTAATATGCACGGAACTGTAAATCCAAGTACCTTTAACTTTTTTAATTATTGTCAGTCAATTTATCATTAAAAAAAAAAAACAGAAAAGTACTTCTCATAATTTTAACATTATTATCACTTAACTCTATAAACCCAACAAAAGACTCTATGCCGCAGGCACACGACCTTAATAGATATCAATTGCAATGAAACAAAAAAAAAATACTCAAACCAAAGCCATGCAGCTAAAACAGAAGTAATTAACTCCTCTAACCGCACTAACTTCACACTATTATAATTATCGTTTTCTTTGGACATAGAAATAACCACAGCACACCGCAGTGTGTCCACCAGTTGTCGTTCATTCGCTGCTCAGCTATCCACTTTTTATTATATCGTTAACCACAAAAGGGATTTCATTGAAATTTCTCAAGGTCACGTTCAAATACATTTTCCCCTGGGTGCTCGGTAGTGGGGTGCTGGCAGTGCGCTGCTGCTGCTGCATTGCAGTAATCAAACAAGCTCTCGTGCTACATCTGAACACAACTGTCAAATCACTGTCATATCGTGCTCAACAGGTTGATGTCCGCAAATTATACACACGTTGTTTAAGTAGGTAGGTATAAAACAATTTAACATGTGCCACCATCAAAGCATCGTATAATAGTCGTTGATTTTCTATTGGCCACATTCTGGCGGTGTGTCACGTTGAAGTTTAGCAAAAAAACAGGTTTTATCTATGAAATCTTGATTTAATTGCCGATCTGTCAGCAGAGTTAAAATTCACTTTTTGTTGTCTCTCCTACCTTAGCTGTATCTGTCATTAATAGAATTAAGGGGAATTTAAATATCAATTAACCAAGAATAGTGAACTACACTGTGGCATTTTGTTTTGCACTAAGCCAAATCCAATAGCGTGAGATTGTTACGGTTCCATTGTATGGGTTCAAGTCTCAGCTGCGCAGTTTAGTATTTAAATCCGAAGTACCTATAGAACATTTTTGTTTACTTGTCAGATGGTACTTAGATTTAAAAAAAGACACGTGTTTTAAATTAAGTATAATTTAGGTCACAAAACATAGGCATTGTTCAGATTTCAATCTGCAAACAATAAAGAGAGTGAAAAGAGAAAATTAATACAAACAAATAGATTAAGTTTCACACACGCGCCACCAACACCCCAAGCTTTATTTTCTAGTTTTTTCGAACGTGAAATTGGGAGTGATTAACCTGGGGCTATATTTTGGCTATTGTTATTTTTTGTTTTGTACATGCATTAGGCTAAGAGTTAAAAACAAACTTTAGCAAACAAGTTTTTTTGTGTTAACATTTTTTTATACTTAAGTAAATTTGAGATACTGTTTTTTGTCTTGAAAGTTTCGTTTGTGGTGTTAATGCCAGCGTAAATAATAATCTGACAGTTAAAAATTTGTTGATAATTTAAACGGGTACATATAACTAGTGATAATGGAAATTTATCAAAATTTGTAAACAGGAATTGTGAATTTAAATGTTTTGTTTAAAAAAAAAAAACAGTTATTATTTAATTGATGCGAGGATTGATTTTTGATGATTAATAAAAATTTGTATTTTTTTTGTTTTTAAATAAAATTCTATAGAAATTTATTAGGCTTACTTCTTAGGTTAACGTGAGCTACTCGTATCTTAGGTTCCTCGAAATTAGGCCATTTGTTTAAATCCGTGCACCCAGAAACAAACTTCCCTAGCATAATAAAATTCGCAGTATCTTCTTGTTGTGATTTTTATAAGAGTCGATTAACATCGACCAAAATGTGTGTTCTTTGTAGGGTAAAACAGACTGCCTGAAGAGCCCACTGTTATACCTTGCCAGTTGAGGTAACTGTTTTTTTGTCAGAGTCCATGCTTTACCACCCCCCCCCCCCCTCTGATTCTGAGCCAAGCCGTGTATAGCCGCTTTCATTTTATTCTTTGTTTTGTTCGGAAATGTGATTATTTTCTTGGCAGCTTTGTTTCCAGGTCCATTAGGCCATTCGAAACGTAATTTGAAATTAAATAGTGCATTTTTTTCTTTTAATCCATGGTGTCCGCTAAACTGGAAAGTCAGGGAACAAAATTTGGTCAGGGAAAGTCAGTGAAAGTCAGGGGATTCGGGAAGCGGTCAGGGAAAATTGTTTCCATATCAATTTTTAAAAATTCACTGAACTCCTTTTTCACTTTCTCTCATAAGAAACTTTTTTCTGATCGAACATATCATTTTGATTACATCTCTGTTTAAAATAATTCATTTCGTATCTTTTGCCATACCTGTGAATATGTCAAAAAAAAATGAGTGAAACCCAACTAAATGCACTTTGTGTTATTTCGTACAGTAATGGCAGCGATCGGAAACCTATGTAGAGCTAGCTATGTTCGTGTTGTTGGAATCCCGTGTGAAAAACAGCTGATGACAAAACAGCTTTCAATGTTGGATAGCTATCCATGCTACTGAAATATTTTGGTTGATATATGTACGCTTCTATCCCAAGCGAAATGTCAACCAATCCATTCCAAAACCTATATGGATACGAAACTATCTCAACATCGATTTACAATGCGACGAAAAAAAAAATAGTTATTTCAGCTCCCGTGTTTAGAAAAACTACACCATGGAATAAGAATTTTGTGGATTCAAATTAAAGGCAATTGCTTACTGCTCCATTTGAGTCCGGAACATTCTAGTTCCATGGTGTAGTTTTCCTAAACACGGAAGCTTAAATATCTATTTTTTCTTTATAAATAAGGGGGACAGTTTATAATATTTAAATTATAATAACATAATATTTAAATAATAACAGTAATTTCAGTTTGATTTTGTTCATTATTTTGAACGCACACTGCTCAGCAAGAAGAAAAAGAATATATAATTTAATGCTACCAAAAACTCGTCGCAATGTGAATTGGGAAACGATTTTATAACTAGAAAAAAATGACAACGAATCAAGTCACGCTCCTGCGCGTTTACTCGTTCCATTGTGAATCGATCTTTAGATAGCGGCCAATAAGAGGCAAAAAATAAAAAACTTAACTGTTAAAGGACAATGCGCAAAGATGTATGGAGCGTGGGCCCAGCACCAATAAAAACGGCCTTCATATCGTATATAGGTACATGTTTATGCATTCATTATCCGTTAACCGTTTGTCCAAATTCGCTGTGTGTTATTTAATTTTGAATAAAATGAGTTTTAGGGTCACAATTATTTTTTGCCATAGTTTTTTTTTTAATATTTTGTGTATTTTTTGCTCGATTAAAGCCATTTTTTTGATTTTAATCCTTTAGACCCATGACACACTACCTGAAATTTTTCAGATTTTTAAAGTTATGTTTACACCAACCATAAATTGTATGCAAAAAGCATTTCTTGGAGTATTTAATTTGTAAAAAATACAAATATTGGCTTCTAAATAATAGTTTTTATGTCAAAATCATCTCTGGAAAACATCAATTTGTATCTCATTTAACGTAATAAAAATGGGTATTAAACTTTCCACAATACCACCCATAAACCACCCTTATATATACTATTAGGGGTTCAATTTTTTTAAACTTATTCCTTATTTGGTAATGAAGAAAATGATTGTACATTTTTTACGAAATGATTCCTAAATAGATCAAACAAAAAAATATTAACAAAGAATAGAATATTTTTTTTTCCTTTTTGTGGTGTTAAAATATTTTTATCTCAGTCAGTTTTTTACCAATTTTAAGTGTCTTTGTGGTTTTTCATAGAAGAATAACATTTCAGAAAAAAAACATTTTTTGCTCAAGCTACAAGATCAAGTACAAGTTTGACAGTTTATCTAAAATAACTATAATGAAAACGAAGATTTAGTGCAAACATGGATTTTCAAAAACAACGACCTGGCTTTGATTTTGAACTATTAAGTAATTTTTGTGTAAAAAAAGGGCGTGGATTTGTGATTTTTGTATATGATAAAAAAGAGACTAACTTAAAAGTAACTTAAAATAGGTAAGAAACTGACTGGGTTAAAAATCTTTTATTAGGTACCAAACGAACAAAATATTTAATTTTTTGTTTATATTTTTTTTTTTAATATTTTGTGCCCGTTATAAATGTAAAGGAATAAGCTTAAAATATTTCAACCCCTTATAATAATATATAATGGTGGTTTTGAGGGTCGTTTTGTAAGTTGTTTTGTCTTATTTTTACGAATTGCAAAAGATTAAACACAATTTCTATTTTTATTCTGATAAATGAGGTTAAAACTGATATGTTTTGATTTTTTCCAGAGATGGTTTTGACACCAAAAATATTATTTAAAAACTAATATTTGTTTTTTTTTACAAATTAAATGGTCCAAAAACTGCTTTTTGCATTAAAATTGATGCTTGCGACCCCAAAACATAACTTTAAAATAACTTTAAAAATTCAGGTATTCTATCATGGGTTCAAAGAACTTAATTCCAAAAATGGCTTAAATCGAGCGAAAAATACATAAAATATTAAAGAAAAACTAAGGAAAAAAGGATTTGTTACCCTAATACTCATTTTAATCAAAATTAAATAACATTTGTCACACAGCGAATTTGGACAAACGGTTAATGGATAAGGAATGCATAAACAAATACCTTTATATGATATAAAGGCCGTTCTTATTGGTGCTGGGCCCAATTTGCCCATTGTCCTATGACTGTGAGGTTCAACCAACGCGTTCAAGTTTATATTTCAAGTACGATCATTTCTTTTTACTTAATTTCTTCATACTGTTTCTGCATACCTGAATTAATACATTTTGAATTATTTAAAAAAAATAAACTGTTAAATTTAAACATCGCAACGCTATATACATATGATTTAAAAGCATTTCATTTAAATGGTCATTCATTACTATGAACTACATTGCATAGGTATAGTCGTCCCTTTTATTAGGCAAAACAATTTTTTTTAAATTCATGCAGTTATTATTTTTCACTTTAAATGCAATCCGTTATGTATACCTTCAGATAGATCTTTTAAAAATATAAGGTGAATTCTTTTTGCCTAAGGTTTAATTAACTTCATTCAAACACGTACCATTTCTACCACTTTGTGCAATATTTGTGCAATATTAATACGTACCTACTCATGAAAAAAATTGTTTTTAATTTTTTGGTCAGGGAAAATTTTGAAATTGGTCAGGGAAATTTATTTTGAAAAATAGTGGACACCATGTAATCGTTATAGGGATTCATAAAGAGTGTTCAGTACATTTTTTGACCACCTAGCTCCTTTGCGTTAGTCGCCATTTTAAATTTACCATGAATCTACCATGAATTAACCAATTTCGGATTAAATTTGTCAAAAATAGTTGATAAAGCCGGGAAATTGAGTGGGGTGAGAAAACGTATACAGGACATTATATCCGCAGGCAAATCACACAAATTAAATCTGGTCATTAACGACGTAAGCGAAGAATCTGAAATCAGAAATGCTGTCGGGACGATTAAGGAAGTTATAACTTTTTTTTCGCGAGAGTCCCTTACGACGAAAATGCATACCCAGTATTCCTCTGTTTTGTGAAAAAAGGTGGACGGCAAAATACGCTTCGAGCTCTGAGAGAGCATATCGTTATTGTAATTGAGGCACTGCAAAAGCTTTCGGAAAAGGGTAATAGAATATTAAAGCAACGTGGCCTCCAACTTTATTACTCTTGCACAAATTCGTACTTTTTAGTTTGTTTGTTTGTGATGTCACATTACTCATCGATGCTAGAACCTGTTGCTAATATTTTACAGGGCGTTCACCAAAATGTGTCAACAGTAAATGATCAGGTAAATGTTTTGAATAAATTGTTTCAACAAAATCGAGAGGATGCTGACAATTGCTTTAAAGCTCTTTGGCCTATGGGAGGTAATGGAAAAATGCTTGAGTGAATCAGGCATAGTTTTAAGCTGTCCAAGAATAATTCAAAAACAAATCCATTGATCAAATAATCCGCTTCATTCTCCAAAGTTATTTAAGAAAAGCTATTTATATTCCGTATATTGATTCCCTAATAATGTCGCTTACAGAACGTTTTTCGGAAACAAAATGAAGCTTCATTTTCACTATTTCAGCTATCACCAAAAAATATGCAAATTATGGATTCTCCAGAATTCGATATTGTTGCTTTCTGGATAATTTCCTGGCGGAGTCCAAGATGTGGGACAGTTTTAACAAAATGCAGACTAATGGAAATGATTGTTTAAACATTTCTGATTTATTGAACAGTGTAGAGGAGTTTTATCCATCGATTTTTTCAGCTCTTTGTATAGGGCTCTCAATTCCAGCAACTACTTGCACCGCTGAGTGATCGTTCAGCACCTTACGCAAAGTAAATTGCATATTCATTTTTTAACTGCCCCCCTTTGGAAAAAATCCTGCAGGTGCCTATGCTGTTATTATCAGTATGTACAATGCAAAAGCTGTTTGTTTATTTACGAATTAATAAAATGACTGTAAACATTTTTCTAATCGAATTAAGGCTAGATATTTTTAGAAATCTAACCTTTTCAAATTTTCTATATACGTATATTATAACTCATAAAGCAAGCAAATATCCCATGGTACAAGAAAACAACTGCTTAAACAAGATCCAAGTTCAATTATTGTGTAACCTCAATTTTTAAATTTAACTTCAATGTCATACAGCCTTACATTGAGCTAATGAACTATATTTGGAATCAAGGTCCTTGCCTACTTTTTTTGAATTACTAATCTAGATACATACATAGTTAAAGTTCAAGGCAGAATTTTATCAATTGTTGAATTAACTGTGTTTGGCAAGCAGGTTTTTGAAAAATAAATAAAACATACAAGCATCACCTACGTAAATTGTTCAATCTTAATTGTTTTCAAAATAATATCATACAATTATCTGCGTAAACAAAATTAATTAAATTTTTGACATAGATATATTGCACGAGTTTAAGTTTTTTTATTGAGTTTATAAAAATTGTATATAAAGATAGGGAAGCGTGTTTGTCTTCGTTTCACCAATTGCAAACAAAAAACGGAGCACGTGGAACTCAGTACACATAAAAGAACTTGAACTTCTTTCGCAAACGACCATATTTTGTTCGTTTTGTTTTGTTCGCACGAACTTGTTGTTAACAACTAGAATGAAGCAATACATGAACGGCCTTATTTATTAGATTTCACTAATACTCGGTCCAACCTCTGAACAGTTAAACCGAGTCGAAGCACTTACACTGGGCTTGCGCCACGTGAAACAAATCCTTATTTAAAAAATATTTTCTTAGCCGTTTTAGTTACACCAAATAATTTATCAAAAAAATCACTAATCTAAAACCTCGTTATTATAAACGTAAGCAAACTTCAGCTGGTTTGCATTACTTTTCATTTTAGTTAAATATTATTGGTAGAGTTATTAATCGTAGGTATATTTTGGTAAATAAATCAACAAATGGATAATAAAAAAAAATTAAAAGAAAAGAAAACGTACTGAAAAACCGGGATAGTTCTCAAAAGGTATGTAAATTTATATTGAATATATTTTGCAGATTACAATTTACACAGATAAAAAGAAATATGTACCTATATTTGTTTCTGTTCACATATATTGATCAGAGAACTTATTAGTCTTCAGTGTGGATTTAAACAAGTTTAGTACTGCTTTGGCCTTCTCCTTCTTACAGCTTAAATGTTCAAGCAAAATATCTACAAAAATTCGGGAGGAGAATTTTATTGTTTTATTTTAAAGAGTACCTCTTGGGGATTCTAAAACCAACATTTTCGAATAAAAAACTCTCAGCGTCGTCCGCCATTTAAAAAAAGGTTTTTTAAAGCGTTTACCCAATTTTCTCAACCGCTATTAGTCGCAAAGTAGTTATTTTTGTTTACTTTTGTAGTTTAACAATTTCTGTACAATTTGTGTCTAAACATTTTTTTGATATCTCCTTCCTTTAAAAAGTTATTGTTGAAAAAACAGTAAATTTTCGATTTTAAAAATGGTTTTTCAAGTTTACCTCATCCAATGTTCATCCGAACCAAAAAACACCTTTAATACTTTTTTTAGAACATTAAATTTCCTACATTTCTGTTTATTTAGATTTCATGTTAGTTAAAAAACTTTCAAGATATAACACAACAAAGTATCTAATATTATACTAAAGTGTCTATTGCTTTTATTTAATTACCCCTACTAGTTCCCCGTTAGGTTAGCACATATAAAATTACTAAAGATATTTGTAGAGAAAGGTTAAACCTAGAATTGTGTATAATTTGTTCCTTGAAAATTTAATTTTGTCTTCATATTTTGAATTTAAAATAGAATATATAAAGTTGACGGGACATTTACAAACCATTTTAGTACGAAACTTTTGCCCCTCCCCGATAATTTTTTTGTTAATTTAGCCACATTTATAAGCTAAATTTTGAGTTCTTAATCTTAAAAATCTAACCAGTAGGTCAGATTTAGAAAACCTTTATTAGTAAACATTTAAAAGTTAATTTTTTTTCTAATCGACTCTTTTTCCTTTTAAAAATTCTTAACTTCATTTGTACTGGTCATATTTTCAAGATTAAGATCTCAAAATTTAATGTACAAATGTGGCTAAATTCTTAAATAAAAATTATCGGGAAGGGGCAAAAATTTTCTTTCTTAAAGGTTGTGTTAATGTCCCGTCAACTTTATATGTACTATTTTTAATTCAAAATACGATGAAAAATTTTTAAATTTCTAGGAACAAATTATACACAATTATAGGTATAACCTTTCTCTACAAATATTTTTAGTAATTTTATATGTGTTAACCTAACGGGGAACTAGTAGGGGCAATTTAATAAAAGCAATCGACACTTCAGTATATAATATTAGATACTTTCTTGTGCTATATCTTGAACGTTTTTTAACTAACATGAAATCTAAATAAACAGAAATGTAGGAAATTTAATGTTCTAAAAACAGTATCAGAGGTGTTTTTTGGTTCGGATGGACATTGGATGAGATAAACTTGAAAAACCATTTTTAAAATCGAAAATTTACTGGTTTTTCAACAATAACTTTATATAGGAAGGAGATATCAAAAAAATGTTTAGACAAAAATTGTACAGAACATGTTAAACTACAAAAGTAAACAAAAATAACTACTTTGCGACTAATAGCGGTTGAGGAAATTGGGTAAACGCTTTAAAAAACCTATTTTAAAATGGCGGACGACGCTGAGGGTTTTTTCATTCGAAAATTGTGGTTTAAGAATCCCCAAGAGGTACTATTTAAAATAAAACAATAAAATTCTCCTCCCGTATTTTTGTAGACTTTAAAGAATTTGAATGATTTATAAATGCAAATTAACTATCCATTTTGTCTTAGAAATAAAAAGGAAAACAAATTTGTTAACACTCCTTTTTGTAAATTTCACACGATTATCAACGGCAGCGTATGATAAGTTCATTAAATTCAGATCTCGACAGCATTGTCCAATGGGGAATAAACAACCGCTTAGAATTCAGTGCGTCGAAAACTCAATGCTGTCTTCTGTCGTTTAAACGAAACACACCCCCCATGCCGCTATCCATGAGTGGCACTTGCATTGAGGAAACCGAAAAGCTTTCAGTCCTCGGTATGTCTATCACAGACCACCTTCTGTGGAACGATCGCCAAAAATGCCACTAAGTGTTAAGGTTTTCTTCGGCATGCAAGGAATTTTTCAACCCTTCTGATCTGGCTGTTATCTATAAAGCCTTTATTCGTCCAAAGCTCGAGTATAATTCTCATTTTTGGTCAGGTGCTCCAATAACCCATTTCAGTCTTCTTCTTCTTATTCATTTTACCGACGATTGTCATGATCTCGAGGGGGACCACAACTCTCCCACTCAACTGCTTCGCTTAAGGTTCCACTTGTGGGGTTCGCCGGGTTGACCTCAGAAAACGTCGACAGGCCTCCCGGTTTTTTTGTTCCATGTCTGAAGCCAACTAAATGCAGGTGTCGTTGCATTTGTTTCATCCAGGAGTTTTTGCGCCTGCCTTTCTTCCGCGATAGTGTGCCTTGTCTTGTGCTATTGCCTTTTGAACTGGGTTCTCATGGCATCTTCTTTGTACATGACAGTACGAGTTAAGTTGGTAATGCTGTATTTAGTCCAAGATGGTATTTTTGACGTCTAGGCTTCCCATGTCAGTCTATTGGATATAGAATACAAAGAAGAGCTATACAAATGATAGGTGATAAAAATAAATAAATAAGAGGTGTTATTTTGAATAGCCCGCTATTTCGATAGTTGTCACTTTTGAAGCTGTAATTTTTTTGACATTTCGACAAGTAGAAACTACGCCATTAATAAAAATGGAACGATACACGCTTCAACAACGTATTGAAATTATTAAAATTCAAATTTTGTTTACAAATTTTCGAGTTCAGCTTGTGTTTGCCAGGTTCGAATGCTCCTACTGAAAGGGTTTTTTTCAATAACGAATATAGTATGTGAATTTGCGAAAAATCCCAGCTTAATGCAAACACTTAAAAAGCCATGTTTATTTTTAAATGTATAGTTACAATTTAAGCTGACATGAATTTAAAAATTATTTAAAAGGAAACGACAAAATTGTAAGACTTTTTTTTTAGCACAAAAGTATTTAATTGTTTTGTTTTTTTTTTTTGTAGCTTTACATAATAAAGCTGGCGTTAGGCAATAACGCCCAAGGCAAAAGCGCCAAATCGATTTGGAATTATCGCCCAAAAAATATTTTATCGCCCAAAAATAAATTAAAAAATGGAAATATTGCCCAAATAAATTTTTTGGACCCAATCATAAAATGGAAATATCGCCCGAAAATTGAACATGTAAATTGTTTTTGTAAAGTTTGGGGGTTCTTTCCTTAATTTTTGGCGATTTTTTCAAAAAAAATTACAACAGATTTTATTGTCAATAGTTCTATTTAACTAGAGTTTCTTAGGTGACCCGCTTAGTGGGTTCAGGGATTTTAACTCCCTTTTCGGGTCCTCTGCCCCGCTCACGCGACTCCGTCGCTCCGCTTAGGGTATGCTCAGTCACCAGGCAGGCGCTATTTGAACATACAAATTTGGGCGTTGTTTCATCTAGATTAATATAGCAAAAACCGGAAAAAAAACTCCCAAAACTGGAAACAAAAATACAATGCTTAGTTTTAAGTTTGTTATGTTGTGAAGACATTTTAATTTATTTTATTGTTCCTTGCATTTTAAGAACTTATTTTCGTTTGTTTTTGTTATTTTTTATCTCTTGTAATATGTGGAATTGTATCAAAATAAAAGTTAATGAAAAGACTACATACCTAATATTGTTTTACGTTTTTAAATTGTTCACTTTTCCCGGGTTTTGCTCCCAGAAATATGGTCATCGTACATATGTCTAGTAAAAAGTAACATCACATATCTCAGATAACCAATTATGTCTTCGGCATGCCGCTAATGTCCACACTTTGCATATTTTTAAAAAACATGCATTTTTTTTTTACAAATAAAATTCTGAATTTTATTTTTGTTTATACCTTCATACAAAAAAAAGCTTAATATTGCGGGGTAAACCCCTTTTATTTAATTAGCTACAACATTTAACTCGGCGAACCTCACATGTGGAACCTTAGGTGAAGCAGTTGAGCAGGAGAGTTGTGGTCCCCTCGAGATCATGACAATCGCGGGTAAATTGAAGAAGAAGAAGCTACAACGTTTAACTTGTCTAAATTATTACTTGAGGCAGTCGCTATTCAAAGTTATTATATGTTATAAATTATTTGAAAATAAAAAAGTACCGCTTTATCAAGTTTTTGGTTTTTTTAATATCTCAAACGATTTAATAAAATACCGCCCCTTATATCCAGCGACATATAAAATGTATTTTAAAATAAAAACTGGAAACAGTTTTATTCCCTTGGTAATATTACAATATAAATCATTATTATTATTTTATCAACAAAAAAAAAAAAAAGTTGTAAACGAATAAAGTTTGGACTTTAGATGTAGCTTCACAATAATTGCATTACCTATAAATTGTATATTGTAAATCTAACTTCCTGACCTTATCTCTCTTGATAAAGTATACAATACACAATAGAACTAGCTCTATCGCAATTAAACTTCAAATGATGGTGTTTCTTAAGATTTCATAAGAACAGAGCTAGAGTTTGAGCAGAGCGAATTGCCCACCAACAACTTTGACTATGAGTCTATTGCACTTGCTCTTGTTGCGATTTGTTCGTCATTGTCGTTTGTCGACAGAGTCGTCATCGTCATCGTCATCATTTTGTCCAGATCATTTCGGTTCCACTATAAGCCATAAATAAGACATAAGGGAGGAAGTAAAGGCTTCGATTAGTCGCAGAGTTCGACTTTAACTTTAGTTGTCCGTGTGACTTTGGCCGGTTTACACCGCTTAAACGACGAATTGTGCGAGAGCGAGTAAATGCTTATGAAACATAAAACAACCATTTTAATTGCGATAAGTCTCGAGAGTGTCTACAAAACGCGAACGTCACTCAAGTCATACTATAGGAATACAAAAACCACAAATAGCTACACAAAGCGGTACAACAATAAATTTTGCAAATTATGCGTTTGATTGTTTTCATTTCGTTCTTTTTTTTTTTGTATTTGTTTCTTTATACATTTTATAGTTGCCGGACAGTACGATTATAATTTAATTCTAAAAGTGTGTGATGACGATTTAATGATAACAATCGGATTGTGAATGTACACATTATGAACCTACTTGTACATTTTATAAAGTGTCATATTTGAGCTGACTTGTTTTGCTTTTTGCTAAATTTTTGTGATTTATTTATTGATATCAATCTAACATGACATCAATATGATATTATTTAACAATTAATGTATAAATCGAGTGTGATACTCTTGGCACTTGTTTCCAGTGTTGTAAACAATAGATAGCCTTGTAAGTGTCAAAGTGACACTTGCAAAAGAAGAAAATATATTAAAAAAAAAAAAACAAATGAAATAAAATCGGAATCAAATTGAAAAGTGCACATTCAACAGAATATTTATGAAAATTTCCTAAGATTTTTATTTCTTTATCTGCCTTCATATAAAAAATATTAATTAAGAAATTTTATAGTTTTTGAAGATTGAAAATAATAATTGAAAAATCAAATGATAACAAAATAAATAATAATAACCTGATTTAATTTGACAAAAATGAAACAGGTATTTAAATGGGGGTGTCTCAAAAAATGACTTTCTTCTGGGTCTATTTTGTTAATAGTGTGCAGCGTTGTCATTCGGTTTCCGTTTATTCAACTGGTTTGTTAGAAATGTGCTTTGTAATTGAGCTATCTAATCAAATGCATTCTGTAAATATAGATCAAGTATGTATTTGAACTTTTTAAGAGTCGATTTCAATGGGATTTGTAAGAATGATACAATCGCACCGGCCCGGAATAAAATCAATTTTTTTTTTTGTAAACTAAATATTTTTAAAACGCCGTGGACGATATTTTCAAAACTACGTGTGAGATTGTTTTTTATTATTTTGTAGAATACTTGAAAAAATCATCTTTCTAAATTAAAAAATAACCTTCCTACCTACCTTCCATACAAAAGTTGAAAGCCTTTAAGAAAAAAACTATTTTTCTCAAAAACGGCTCGAAGAATTTTGATAAGAAGATGTGCGTTTACTATTAAAGGTATGGTCAATATTTTTATGAAAACAAATTTTACCAATAACGGTTAATAACGGTACCTATCATAGAACCGACTTTTTTGTTTTCAAATTTCTCGTTGATTTCCGATTTTCACCAAAATTTTTATACAAGATTCAAATTCAAATAATTTGCATATTAAAATTTTCAAAAACATAATTTTTATATTTTTGAAAAACTATGGAATCTTTTTTTTTTTGAAAATTCAGTATCTTGAAAATGGGCTCATAATTTTTTTTATTTTGTGTAAAACTGTATTTTATTAAATACTTAATGTTGGCATACTAGATTCTATTTTTGAAAATGAGCGAAAAATTTTATATATTTACACAAAATTAATTTTTAAGAAAACCGCTCCATCGATTTTTATTTTTTTTTCATAAATTCATATTTATCAAACAAATCAGATGGCATGCTTGATTTTGAGCTCTTACTCTCACAGCCAATAAAATAATAAAGGAGAATGGGCATTTTGGTCTACCTATTTCCCTTGAATGAGATATATATCGTTGGAAAGCTTAGCCCTAGTACATCCTTTTTGTGTATGGACACGAAGCTGTAAGCCATGGAGTTTTGGCAGTTTTTGGCAACAAAGATTGCAACTAGAGCGTAAATAAATTGCAATAGTGTTCCATTGAAATAAATGTATTGGTCACTTTTGATGAACTGGATAGACCCCAAAATAAAGGAACTTTTATACAAATGGCAAATAATAGCGAACAATATCATGGTTGGCCAATGATTTGCTTAACAGTGTGAAAATTCTCCTTTTTTTATTCAATTTGGCGAATTTAATGAATGGGAATAATTGTGCGTCTAGTGCCCATAGTTAAGATATAAAACGTTGGAAGGCTTAGTTCAAGAGCATCATTTTTGAATATGGGCACAGAACTGTTAACCATGGGGTTTAGGCAGAATATTACAAAATATCGGCAATAAGAGCGCTACAAAAGTAAAATAAAAACGGTTTTGGATATCAATGAAATTCTTTATTCCTGTGAAAGTACGTTCAATGCCATTTTGTATGGAACTCGATTTCTTTTGCATGGCCACTACGGGCACGCTTGCAGAAGTCCAGACGCTGAACCCAATTTTCGACGGTTTCCAAGCATAAATCGGCCGATACTGCTGCAATTTCACGTTCGATATTCGTACGAAGTTCATCAATCGTCGCTGGCTTGTTGGCATATACCATAGACTTGACGTAGCCCCACAGGAAATAGTCTAACGGCATCAAATCGCACGACCGAAGCGGCCAAGCGACTGGACCATTTCGTGAGATAACATGTTCCCCAAACTTGGTTTCCAATAAATTGATTGTGACATTCGTTGTGTGGCTTGTGGCGCCGTCCTGTTGGAACCACATGTCCTCCAAGTCCATATCATCCAATTGGGGCCAAAAATATTCGGTTATCATTGAACGGTAGCGATCCCCATTCACAGTAACGTGTCGGTCTTGATCATCACGGAAGAAGTACGGCCCAATAACGCCGCGGGCCCATAAACCACACCAAACCGTAATTTTTTCGGAATGCAATGATGACTCATGGAGTACGTGTGGATTGCTGCCTGACCAATACCGCATTTTTTGTTTATTGACGAAGCCATTCATCCAGAAATGAGCCTCATCGCTGAAGATGATTAACGATGAAAATCCGAATCATTTTCAAGTTGTTGCTCAGCCCAATTTACGAACATACGACGCTTCCATTTTGTACTATGCCTGTGGATTCAAATTTTTCCACTAGACGCTCAATTTTTGATCTGCTAGGACGATTATGACGACCATAAATTGGACGTAGCGCTCTTAACGTTGAGGCCACTGACTCCGAATTTCGGTAGTAAATTTTAATAATTTCGACTCGTTGTTGGCTCGTATATCTTTCCATCATGAAATGGCAAACCTTACTGAATGGAAATGTCAAAAGAACGGCAAGAAATATGGCGTCGTTTGTTGTCCCTGTTGCTCTATTTTTGTAGCGTCCCTGTTGAAAAACCCTTTATAAAACAATTCGTCTATGTTTATTCGTATTTGCAAAGTGATTTTCTTATTTTTTTGCTCGCTTATTTTAGCTAACTCACATTGTTTAGGACAAAAAAAATACTCGTACGTTGGTACACTCCATAGTACCTTATCATTTTCATAGGTCCTGTTTCTGGGCACTAGGTAGACCAGAACCCATATATTTTTGCCCATTCTCCTTTATAGTAATTTATAGTATTAATTTATTTAATTTCTTTTAATACTATCATAATATTTTGGAACCAATAGCTATGTACTTGTACATCATCAATTTCCAGCTACGTTAAAGTTGTTAGCTACGAGAGCAAGTTTATGCGATCCAGTCGTGCCTATTTGTTCTTTATAAATACGGGTTATACCTCCGTATTTATAAAAAAAAAAAATTTGTTATTTCAGCTCCCGTATTAAAAAAAACTACACACATGGAATAAGAATTTTCTGGACTCAAACTAAAGGCAATTGGTTACTGCTCCATTTGAGTCCGGAATATTCTTATTCCATGGTTATTTTTTTCTAAACACGGGAGCTGAAATAAATAATTTTTATTTATAAATACGGGTGATGGTGTTTTTTGACTAATATGCTCACACGTTTTTTTAATTTTTATTTAAGGCCCAAAAACAACGGTACCTGTCAAACAATTTTTTATCGCCAAAAAGGAAAATCATATTTTTTTAAAAACGGCTCCGAGGATTTTGTTACAAAAAATTCAAATAATTAAAATAATATTTATTTTATTTTTTTCAAAAATTGGTTATTTTTGGTACCTCCAGTACAACCAATTTTGTGGTTTCTGATTTTCGTGAAAACAGTTAAGGTGAATTGTTTCATCTACTAAAAACAAGTTTGTGAGATCCAGGCGTGCCCATTTTGTATTTATTTATTTTTTTTACTTTTGATTTACAGTTCCAGAAAAATTGGAATAAAATTATAATGTTTAGTTCGCTCGTTCAATGTATCCGGACTCATAAGAATATTAAGAATATTTTTAATTAAGAATAAATATAATGCAGAGTGATCGAGATAGCTTTTCTTTTGTGCTATTTCTAACTAGGCTTACTTATTCTGCAAAATCGTAAACGGTGACGGGACTCATCATCGTCTGATGAGTATTCCCCAACTGTAAAAATTAGTCAACGTAAAAAATTTAAAAAAAAATCCGGGAAGCTCCCAACATAATTTATCATCGTTAATCGGAAGAGTTCAGTGCTATTTGTATTGATAGCTCCTATCTTTTATTTAAAATCAATGTTTACGCTCCTGAGATGGCTTTACGAGCTGGAAATTTTCTATATGAATGCCTCATACTACTTTGTTCGGCCAAAGAGAACTTATTTCAAGATGTTCCGGCATTTTTAATTCACTTTAGAGTTATATTGATATATGCCTTAGGGTTAGTAGAAATATATAATGTATGTGCAAAAAGGAATTAAAATTGATTTTCTTACAACAGATATGAATTTGTATTTCTATAATTATTAAATTATTGTCTAAGATCTTTTGATTATAAAATCGTAGATTGAATTAAAATAAATAAATAATCGTTTTAGTGATCTTTCCGATTTGTCTGATAAGGAAGAATCAATGTCAGAGGCTGTACATGAAGTACCCATAAAAAAACGACTAATCTCCTGTTCACTTGATAGGAAAAAATAGTGTTTATGTGACTGAATGCATGAAAGATAACGGCATAGCCAAATTTGATTGCAAAAATACTTCAGTTGATTGGCGTTTTAATCTCTACACTGCAGTATGCACTTAAACTGAATTAAATAAAATGAAATCTACCCTTCTCGAAAATAATCTCCATTTTTTCACACTTAACGCTAAAAACCAGAAACCCTTTAAAGTAGTGTTGTAAGGATTAAATAAAATGAATATTGATGACCTTAAAACTGAATTGTGTACAAGTCTAAGACTAGAAGTTCTTCAAATTTCAATAATGAACATTAAAAATCCTAAATACAAAGAACAGTGCGTAGTTATCAAAGGCCACGGAAGTGCCCAGCCAAGTTCTGGCACTACACCCTTTTTTACAGGATCAAACTCAGGCGATTTTCGACCCCCTCTAACGTCAGTACCAATAAAGTCAGAAACTTCAAATTCACAGTATTTGTTAAACTCATTAATCACAGACGCCTCGCCCAATAGCATAAGCCGTTCCTGAGATATAAGACTGCAAAAATCACAAAAACCGTAACTGACTGACTGACAGATCATCGAAATTATGGAGCACTTTCCGACATCAGGGGGCGTGGTATCCGCCCATTTTCATAGAATTGATATAAATTATTTTGATGGAGTATTTCTGATCATTGCAAAATGATGAAATTTGGTCGAGCGGCAGGGCTTGGTATGAAAACAAAGTCAAAATTTTAAAATTTGATATTAAACATTCACGGGGCATGGTATCCGCCCATTTTCTCAAAATTGTTTAGATTACTTCGGATTGTTGCAGAATGATGAAGTTTTGTAGAATGGTTAGTCTTGTAATAAGTACATAGCTTTTCGAGCTATTTTTTTAATTTTACCTGCCGCTGTTTTTCCAAATTATTATAAAATCTATGGGTTTTTCGGCAAACTTGTTACTGACATTTATTTTAAGTATTTTTACATACATTCAAAAAATATATTAAAACATCATGTTGAATACGCATTTTTTGGAAAAAATTGACCCCAAAGTCAAAAAATTAGCATGGGCAGGAAAAATGGAACAGGCTAAAAACTGAATATCTTAAGACTGAGAAAAGATTTAAAATTTGTTTAAACGCAGTTACAAAGGCTGGTATTTTTGTATATTCATAAAATAAAGGCCTAAACGAAGTTTCTATCATTATTTCAAACAGCGCAATTACCGTTAACATGGATCAGGGTACGTCAAAATAAGACTTTTCTTAAATCCCCGATAAATAATATCAAAATTGAAGATAGGCCCTTACTGTAAAACAATTCATTGAAAATCTCACATTTTTCACTTTCTTATACATGGTGTCCCTTAATTTGTCAATAGTATTTTAGGGCATGATCCTTCGGTGTATTCTAAGATGGGCGTGGCACCCGCCCATCTTCTTAGAAGTAATATAAATTATTTGGACCGTTTCTAATTGTCGTAGATCTATGAAATTTATAGTAAAGCGATAAAGCTTGAAGAGCAAACAAAGGAAACATTTTTCAATTTCGCGCTTCTATTCAGGGGCTTGGCATCCGCCAATTTTCTCAGAATTGGTACCAACTAATCAACTTTCTGACTGTCGTAGAATGATTAAATTTGGTAGAGCGATAGTACTTGACTTGACTGAGCGATAGGACTTGACTTGAAGCAAAGGGAAAATTAAAAATTTGAGATTTTACATTCAGTGGGCGTGGCAACCACCAATTTTTACAGAATTATTATTAAATATATTGAGAGCACTTTTGATTGGTGCAGAATTATGATATTTGGTAGAGCGGTTGGTTTTCAGGTGTATATACAAAGAAAAAATGGAAATTTTGAAATGTTTCGTGCAGGGGTGTGGCATCCACTCACTTTTCCTGATAAAAAGAATCTTTGCAAAAAGAAGTGAAATCACACCAAAAACATAAATATTAAAAAAGAAGCCAAGTTCTTATATGTATTTACAAAAACCTTTGCGTAACAAGTCAGCCGTAAAAAGTAGTGAGATCTAAAAGCACGCTAAGTTCTCAGTTTATTTATGTTAAATATCAAATATTTTAAGTAGAGTAATATCGAAGAACCTCAAAGTTGTCAGAAAAATCTGTTGTTTAATGATAACTGACTTAAATTGAGTTGGTTTGCTTGGCAAGTTTTCTTTTATTACCTACATAATTACTCAATTTTTAAATGAAAAGTTGACTGAAATTTAAAGTAAAGATTTTCTGAATTTTTGTAGGTCGTTTAATTATTTTGTTTGCGTAAATTGTTTTATAATAATTTTTTTTTTATTAAACTATAGAGTTCAGTAGAAAATCTTATTTGCAAACAAAAATTATTTAAGTAAAATTTTCAAACTCAGTTTATTTTTCGAGTTATATCACAAATATTACAAAATTACCAGTTTGACTATTCTCTCAGAAATGCATTGTTAAATTTGGGCAAATTTTATGTGTTTAAGCAAGCTTAAGTTTCAGACAAACATATTCAATAACAAAAATTCGGTAACGCAATTGTTCCTTACTAAAAGATATATTCAATAGCCTGTAATGGAAAAATCTTGATTTGAAATTTAAGAAAAAAATTAGTTTCTGGCTTTAAAAAAAGGTGTTGTATGAATTTCTGGTGTTTTTAGTTTTTGAATTCAATTTGTATAGTGATGCTTAAACGAGTGGGAATAGACTCCTCCCTGATGCAATTTTGTTCGTTTTAACTATAAGCCTACATGGATAAATTTTGTTTAATGCGAATGATCCTACATGTGTTTTCAATGTCATGTAACCCCACTTTTCCCTTATTAATTTTAGTTTCATATGAGTGTTTTTTATAATACAAATTCTATGTACTACTGAAATAAATCAGCCAAGTAGAAGACTAAGCATTATTAAGTTGGACTTGTTGAATTATTGATACAATATAGCTTTTAACGGCCTTTAGTCAATAAAAATTGGCGTTTCGTCCCGGCGTTCTCACTTGGACTCTTCAGTTGACAGTGAGGGCCTTGTCAAGACGCAACTTTTATTAAGTTCAGTCCAGCTTATATAACTCATATGTAAAGAATGCCAGGCCACGGGTAACAAAATTTCCAACAATTCTTGATTAGAAATTCTAGTTGGGTTGGATATAGTTCACAATTGATTTTCGCAGTAAAATTGATGTAAGTTGAACTGAACTTAATAAAAATTGCGTCTTGACAAGGCCCTCACTGTCAACTGAAGAGTCCAAGTGAGAACGCCGGGACAAAACGCCAATTTGTATGGACTAAAGGCCGTTAAAAGCTATATTGAATCAATTTTAGTTTCATTCTTTATCTTAGAGCAAGTGTTTAAGGTACAAATAGTTATTTAAAGATCTTTATTGTCATTTTAAAAATAAAAAATATAAGCTTTCCTATTCCTGAAGGTCTCTGCATTAACATAATTAATGCAAACAAACATTTAGCAAAAACTTCAACAAAGCCGGAGCTACACTTTCACAGCCCTATGAAAAAAATGCTTAGCTCGCCGACTACTTCCGAGTTAATTACACGTAGTTAATTACACCATTCATTGACAACATCAACAAAATTATGCACGACTGGATCCGCACGAACTTGCTCTTGTAGCTAAAAACTAGAATGTAGCTAGACGTTGTATATATTTTTATATCGTAAACGAAAAAATAATAAAAACATCTTAATGTACCGATTTTGAAATTTTTTGATTTAATACGAACAAAATAAAAAAAATTTTAAATGCAATAATCGTTGATTAATTTGGAAGTACCGAATGCTAAAATAATTATACAATCAAACAAGCCAATGACGGGATCAAGGGAATATACCTAAATAAGTATAAGAAAAAGCAATTTTTTCAACAAAAAAAACCCATAACTTTATTTTTATTATTCGAATTTTGTGGCAAGAGCGTAGAATGCAGTATTACCCCAGTCAAAATAGACATTTCCCAAAATTCCGAGAACGTTTAAACTTGATGGGGACCTTCCACTGACTATAACGAATCAATGGCAATGGCAATAACGACGCATGGTCAATAAACTGTACTCAAACTACTTTTCGATAGCATTTATCGCTAAAAAGTTGTTTGCTAAAAACTGATTTTTTTCGACACTTGCCCATGCGTAAAAAGTTGCGTTCCTGTCGGATCGACGGGAATTTATCGCCATTGCTTCGTTATGGCCAATGAAAGCTCCCTACCAATTTAAGCGTTATAGGAATTTTGTTTGTGTTTTGAGATTTTTATGTCTAATTTGACTGGGGTATATTATTAGAACTAGTTTAGAGGTGACATGTGCAAAGTTTAATCAAAATCGTTTGAGCAGTTTTCGAGAAAACTTGATACGACCGAAATTGTTGTATGGCAGCTAGCCGTTCTAGATGAGCTAAAACAAACATTCGAATTTCATAACAAAAACCACTTCATACCAAATTTGTAGCAAATTCGTCTAACCGTTAAGGCTCTTGATCGATGTATATCAGGACGCACAGACAAACAGACCGACAGACGTCTTGACGAAAATAACTTTTTCGGACTTCTCCATAATGTCTTATTTTGATTAAAACCTCGACATTTTTATTTTGAGCAAGTTAAAAAGAAGGGGAAAATGGTATCGATTAGTTTGGTCGATTGCTCTCTCTATATATTTTTTTTTTATAGATGTGCATCGTTAAAACGACAATCGAACAATCGTTTAAGGCTTACACGATTTGGACCCAGGTTAATTAAATTGGGCTAATGTCCCGTTTTGGAGTGTGAACTGTACTTGGGTTTAATTTTTGACCTTATATACAATTGTAGACGTTAAACCAGATAAAAAGAGTTAATTTCGAAAATATAAATCAAGAAGCAGCTTTGAACGCCAAACTTTTGAAAATTACTTACCAAATGAAGAGACATTAAGGCTTTTTTTTCCTAGGGATCATAGCATAGGTACATAAGTATTTGGTCCCATAAAATAGAAGATGCAAAAAGCACCATCCATTTTATGACAGTATCTCTATATGTATTTCAAAGGCGCTTAACCACTTTCTTCCAAAAACATAGAGGCTTAGTAGAAAATAAATGCTTTTAAGCATTGAAAAACTTTTTGAAATCCTAAAAAAATATGAAAACTTCTTTATAAGTTAATACACATAATAGAAGTTCTTAAGAAAATTCTATTCAATTTGAATTTCTATAAAAAAAAGAAAAACCCTCACATTTTTACTCAGCTCTATTTCGATCAAAATAATATTAGCTATAAGCTATAATATAAGGGGCTTATTTCTAGAGTCTATTCAAAAGTCGGATAGACTTAAAGTCTACTATCGTTATTTGAAAAATGTATTCGATTTTATATTTTTCTGTCAGATTACTATGTAATTATATGAATTTTTTCTACTTGATAGGAAAATTCGATAATGAATAATTTCTGATCGACTTAAGTCTACTAGATTTTTTCGGAGTAGACACTCGCAATAAGGCCCTAAGTAAATATTTTAAGGCGGCCTTACCAATTGATTCACACTGCATATCATATTATACGAGTAATTGAAGTTTTATTTAATTATTCAAAAGTTTTCTATGCAGTGTGCATCCCGAACATCTAGATTGTTCAAAATTGATTATACCTACTTACGTATGTATATTTTTAATAAACACTGATAATTTATTTTTTTTTAACGGATGTCTGTGACAACAAAATATCTATTGTACTACATTTTGATTGAATTTCGCAATTTTAATTAAATTAAGTACCTATTCATATATTTCCCATTTTATAAAATTTTATCAATCAATCTTGCCAAATACTTTGTTGCGGTGTTTATTAATAAAAAAAAGAAGCTTATGATTAGTTTTAAATTTTCCAATATGAAAACATATAATTAAAACAAAAATTGTTTTATTAACTAATTAAATTCCGGTAGTTTATTTTTAAGTTAACCACATCACACACAATGGGGCATATTCATAGTCGCAGATAGACCCAGGTTTAACTAAACTACAGTTTAAGACAATTTTGGCTCAATGAATACAGACCGATTTTAATTACAAATTGTTGGTTTTATATTTTTATAAGATAATTAACTTGGTATACTACAAAAATAGCTTAAAATATTTTGAAATGATAACCTTAAAAAAATAGGACCAACGCCCGAAAATTCAACCAAAGCTATGTTTAACTTAGACCCAGGTCTAAAATGACTATGAATATGCCCCAATGAAATTATTTTATTAACAATAAACTAATATATTCAATTTCCGATATGAGTCAATCAAAAATAGCACTTGGTAAAAAAAAAACGTTAACGTATTGGCAAATATGTATTTTACTCATGCTACATAAACATTTCTGCCAGAATGACACATTACTTACATACAACAAAAAACAAAAACAATTACTATAACTATAGAAGTTAAAAGTATGTATTTTGGAAACATATTGCCGCCACTAATAACTTGAGGGAAGTGAACCCAAACGAGAGTACACGAAAAAAAACGTGACTACTTTTATGAGTTTTATTATTACAATAAAACTTATTATTGTATCACCTTGAAATTATAACCATAATATTTCGATTAGTTATTATTCCTATAGAATGTTAATGCCTTCCGATGACAAGTGAATTCTAAGTAATTAAAAATTTTTTTTTTTTTGTCCTAATTGCTATTTTTAAATTAAATCAGATTATTCTTAGTTGTTAGTGTGATTTAAATATCTTTTTTTATAGGAATAATTTGCATAATTATGTGCATATGCTGTTAAATAGATAGATCAAGCCAATCCGAGTTAACTCTTGGAACATGTTTTTCAATCAACCGAGTTAGGATTAATTCCCCATTTACACGGTTGGAAAATTTTCAGTATTTCTGAAATTAAACTAACAAAAGAATGAATTTGCTCATTCTTTTGCAAGAACTTATAATGACATAAAATACCGATCTATGTGAAAATGCAGCATAAATAAATTGACATCTCTGACAGATGTGTAGAGTTTATCAAAATTTCAATATAAACACAACATACAATCTTGGACTAGATATAACATTTCATCGTTGCTCGTATCGGTGCTTATTTCGTTTATCGAAATTTGTCCGCAAATCTGTGGTGGAATCAGCTAAGATGCGGAAATGACAATCACACTAAAAACATAAATGTTAAAAAAGTAGCCAAGTTCTTCTATGTACAAAAACCTTTGCGTAACAAGTCAGCCGTAAAAAGTAGTGAGATCTTAAAATACGCCAGGTTCTTAGTTGACTGATGTTAAATATCAAATATTTTAAGTAGAGCTATATGGAAGAACCTCACAATTATCAGAGAATTCTTTTATTAATGATGATGATGAACTTGGCAAGTTTGCTATTAAAACCTAATTAAACTCAATTTTAAAATGAAAATTTGACTAGTAAACCAACTCAATTTAAGTCAGTTATCATTTAATAACAGATTTCTCTGATAATTTTGAGGTTCTTCCTTATTACTCTACTTAAAATATTTGTTATTTAACATCAATAAACTAAGAACTTGGCGCACTTTTAGATCTCACTTATTATTACGGCTGACTTGTTACGCAAAGGTTTTTGTATATACAAGACTATTTTTTTTTATCATTTATGTTTTTGGTGTGATTTCACTACTTCTTGCGAAGATTCTTTTTATCAGGAAAAGTGGGTGGAATAAACGCCCAATGAGAGGAAATGTAAGTTTTTAATTTATGCCTTTTGTATGTACTACAAGTTCTACCCCTCTACCAATTTTCATAAGTTAGAAGTGTTCCATTGAAATGATAATAATTGATAAGAAGTGGGTGGATGAAACGTCCATGCATGCAAAATTTTATAGTTTCAACTTTTTTGTTTGTACACTTGAAAACTAACCGCTCTACTTAACTTCATAATCCTGCATCAATCGAAAGTGCTCTCAATATATTTAATATTAATTCTGTGAAAATGGGTGGTTGCCAAGCCCACTGAATGTAAAATGTCAATTTTTTTAATTTTCCCTTTGCCTGCATGTCAAGTCCTATCGCTCTACAAAATTTCATCATTCAACGACAATCAGAAAGGCTTTACATAGTTGATATTAATTCTGAGAAAATGAGCGGGTGCCACGCCCCTGAATGGATAATTTAAAACTTTTCAATATCTCCTTTGTAACAATCCGAAGTCATCCATATATTAAATAACAATTTTGGGAAAATATGCGGATGCCACGCCCCCAGAATGTTAAGTATCAAATTTTAAAATTTAGCCTTTGTTTGCAGTTTAAATCCTACCGATATCCATATTTCTACGATAACCAGAAGTGCTGGAGGATGCCACGCCCTCTGAATGAAAAATCTTAATTTTTAAAATTTTGCCTTTTTCTGCACTTGAAGTTCTACCGCTGCGCTGTATTAAAATTCATCATTCTACAACAATCAGAAGTACTCCAAATAATTTATATCAATTCTATGAAAATGGGCGGGTACCACGCCCCCTGAATGGAAAATCTTAAATTTTCCTTTGTATAAATCACAGGGTGTACCGTTGTGCGAAATTACAAGATTGGTGGTCCATAATTTTGATGATCTGTCAGTGAGTGAGTTAGTGACAGTGAATCAGTCAGTTACCGTTTTTGCAATTTTTGCAGTCTTATATCTCGGGAACCAATAATGCTAAATAATTGAAATTTGTTGAGTTACCTAAACCTGGTGCGCTTAGCAAATATTGCGAGTTTGAAGTTTCTGACTTTATTGGTACTGAAGTTAGAGTGGGGTCGAAAATCGCCTGAGTTTGATCCTGTAAAAAGGGTGTAGTGCCAGAACTTGGCTGGGCACTACCGTGCCCTTTGATGAGTGACAGAGATTTAATAGCCAAATGACTTCGGAACGAATTTTTATGCTGCAATATAACTCGAATAACCACATACACATACCCATTAAAAAGCTACAACCGTTTTTTTTAGATATTTTCTTGTATTAATTCCAACAAACAAACAAAAACTGTTTTAAGAAAAAAAAAAATAATAATTTTACTTTAAAAAGACGTCAATTTGATTCTTTAATACTTGTTCTATTTCGTTGTCTTAACCTCAATCGCAAAAAAAAAACACATAAATTCAGTTATATCAACAAAAACAAATTCACATTTTATTACTTAATTAAAAATAAGAACCTTTTGGGTTTTTAGCACAGTTTGCATAGAGTTTTAATTTATTTGTATTGCATAAAAATACAATGGGGTATATTCATAGTCATTTTAGACCTGGGTCTAAATTAAACATAGCTTTGGTTGAATTTTCGGGCGTTGGTTCTAAAACCAACAATTTGTAATTAAAATCGGTCTGTATTCATTGAGCCAAAATTGTCTTAAACTGTAGTTTAGTTAAACCTGGGTCTATCTGCGACTATGAATATGCCCCAATAAGATTTATAGTACAATCTAATGTTGAGTTAGACTCGCGGCAGATAAAGCAGCTGTAAATTATTCAGCGTAAATAATATGGTAAACCAAAAAAGCTGTTCCTTAAAAGTCAAACAATTGAGATTTAATATTTAAATAATATAATTTCTTCTTGTTTTAAAAAGATTCTTTTTTAAATAAAAAAATTTCTTCAATTTAATGAGTAAATGCTTTCAATAATTTAGTAATTTATACATTAAATTAAAGAATTCTCAAGCAAAAGGTCAAAATACACTGAATAAAAGTTTTCCACATCAACTATTTTTATTTACACTAAAAATTAGTGTGGGAAAGTTTGCCATACTCGTTTTTGTGTAAAAAATTTCCATACAAACTTTGACAGTTCATTTACCATATTAACCATTTTGCAACGCTAAACAAGATCATTGCATGAGTTTCCTTTTTATAAAATTTCGGTTTCAATAGACATTTTAAGGCAAATGAATTCAGATTATCGTTCGTCAGTCTGTTACACGAAGCAACTTTGATACATTTTAATTTTGAAAAAAATTGTTTATTTGTAACATTATGGCACTGGGGACAAACAATTATGCAAAAATTCTCAATATAGTCCCTCGATGGAATTTCGTCAGCTATGTAAGGGGCCAGTTATAGTACGGGAGGCGACCGTAGGTTTACCTGTCTCATCGCGGCTTCAGAAAAGAATGATGCCAATTCATAGCTTTAGTCTTAACATTAACAAAACCGCTGGTCGGGCAAGGTTTTTCAGGTGCCAATGGATAGAAAACGCACTTTTTCGGTTGCAGTTTTGGCTTAGGGTAGCTGTTTTTACAAAAGTGTTCGGACTCGCCACAACAACCAACAAAAGTCTGTCCGACCACTGGTTTTGTAAAGAGGGCAGTCCAAGCTTTCATTTGATACCCCATTTATAAAAATCCATCATGGATTAGGTACCCTAAGCCAAAAATGCGACCGAATAAGTGCGTTTTCTACCCATTGGCACCTGAAAAACCTTGTCCGACCAGCGGTTTTGTTAATGTTAAGACTAAAGCTATGAATTGGCATCATTCTTTTCTGAAGCCGTGATGAGATAGGTAAACCTACGGTCGCCTCCTGTCCTATTATGGCTATCATTGAAAATCATCATTGAAAATATTAATTGTCAATTTTGAGAGATTTAGAAGTTAAAACAAATGATTATTGTGATGCCAAAGTAAAGCTAGTTGACATAATAATTATTGCTAGGTAAAACGAAATTCAATTTGGCACAACTTTTCTCATAAAATGACTTTCTGTTTTTCAATGATGAACTACCTTACCATTGAAAAAATTTAAAAGTTACGATATGGGGAAGATATGGGTCAAAATGAATTTTTTTTGGAGGAGAAATAATTTTGAAGTCGAAAGCTATAATTCTGCATTAAAATATTCAATGATTAAACTTCCTAAGGGTCTCAAAATCAACAGCTAACTTTTTCAATTATGGTTCCAATGATAGCTATAACTGGCAGCCCCAGTTTCACAGTGGCAGTTTAAACTTTAGATCAGCTGAACCTTAAACTGAGTTTAAATTTTTGATTTAACTAGTCCGGTTTCACAGTAAAATCTGATCTTCAGATCAGTTGAACTTCGTTTAACTAGATTTTATGAAAAAGAGTTGGCAGCATTGTACGTTTTTGCTTCGCCAAGTGACATATTGCAAACAGTACGTAGTTTTTCCTTGTCTATACTTTCTCTCTCTGAAGCAAAGAACACGCGAAACAGCAACAAACCTTTTGGATTGTTGATAATATTGTCGACATTTTTTTTCAAGCGACATGACCAAAATAAAAAAAAAAAAAAATGGAAAATAAACCAATAACTGTGCAAAAAAAATAGAAATAACAACTTTAACAGCAGACATGGATTTTGTAATGGGATTGGTTTTGAAAAATGAGTTGGTAAATAAATTCCATAATGAATTATGTATAGTGGTCCCAAACGTTGAACTAAGGTTTAAACGGCAGAATGATCTCGGTTAACTTAAACTAAAAATTGAACTCAGTTCAAGGTTTAAACGAAACTGTGAAACCGAATAAATGGTTGATCTGAAGTTTAAACCAAAAGTGGAGTTTAAACTTGCACTGTGAAACTAGAGGTTATATTTTCTTGTGTCATTTGCTTTATTTTAAAATAGTTAGGGCGTTAAGGGTATCAACCTTGCACTTCATCCTGATGGGATGAGCTTTAGTACACTAAAAGTCCACATCCCAAACTTATTTTTAAGAAGTGTTGCCACTGTGGCAACACTGGCAGACCGGATAAAACGAAATTCCACATAAATTGACCTGTAAATCAAAAACCAGACACCAGACGATGACTTAAAATGTCTCCATTGGATTCAAAATATATTATTTCTTTGCACCATCCCCCCACTCTAGCGTGCTGGGGGCGCAAAATACCCTCCGTGGATAAGGGTTTTTATTTGCAAGAAAATAATGGTTATTATATAAATATTCGTACAATTTTAAGATGAGAATCGAACTAGAATTTCATAGTCTACAGCATATCCAAAGTCCATATTAATCCATGTATTTGTTTTTTGTATAATCGCTTTAAAAATGGGGAGAGCGGAAGGTAAAAGTATATCAAACCACTATATATATGTCTTCGTATAGTCTAAGCATATGGCACATGACTTGAGTAGTTTTTCATGCTCAATCTTATGCATTCAAAATAAATACAATACAACTTTCCTAAAAACAGACAACTTCCTTTTATAAAATGATGACTCAATTTTCAATGAAACGAGCATAATATTACCAAGTTCTAATGGTATGGTGATGAAACTTGGCACACATGTTTTTTTTGTCCAAGGAAACAAGAATTAAAAGAGCCCTTAAAAATAGCTGTGGTGAGAGGGTGTTTTTTTGAGTGAAAGGGAAAGGGAAAAGGGTTTACAAACCTATTAGTCTAAGAGCCGAGAGCACATTTTGGGATTTGATTTATAACGAAAATTCGAGTATGAGGGGTTAAAGGGGCATATTTTTTGATATCGAAATTAAAAGTCTGGCGAATTTTTTTCTCAGCCTTTGGGGAGGGCTACCTAAATTATTTTTTTTTTAAATACATCATGATGCTCAACTCAATCTCAAAAAAAAGACGATTCAGGTTCGCTTAAGAAACTAATATCTTGAGTTCTATTAATTGGATAACCAAGATTACAGTGTTTGGGCTTAGGGCAAATCACAAAGCATCATGATTTATTGAAAAAAAAAATATATTGAAGTGCTAATACCCCTGATAAGAAATTAAGAAAAACTCTATTCTCAACACCCCGCTGGCGCCGCCCCTGCCAAAGGCTAGAAAGAAAACCTACCAGACTTTTGATTTTGATATCACAAAATATGCCCCTTTAAACCCTCATACTCATATTTCGGTTATACATCCACTCCCAAAATTTGGTATCGGCTCTTGTACTATATGAACAGTAAACCCTTCCCAGAACTAGTACGTTGATGAAAATTGGTAGGAATGCTTCATTTTTTATTACAACCAAGAATAAAAAAAAAAATCATATATCTATTGTGAAAGGTGGTTTTGGAGAGAAAATGTTTTATCTGCTATCTGCTCTATTTAAAAAATACATTAATTTTGCCATTAAAACGACGATAACTTTCTAAATGGTGATTGTAACGTCTTAATTTTACTTTAATTGGATTCAGCGTTAAAAAATACTTTTAAATCATGTGCCAAATTATATATTTGTACTTCGATTACATCAAAAATAAATGTTGGGTTTATAACCAATATTTTCCTTTCGTCTCAAAAAAAAAACACCTCTGGAACCAATATATTTGCATGGATCCTTGTGAGTTTTGGTTCTAACAAAAATAAAACATTTCTACCAACTTTCATAAACATACCAGTTTTGGGAGGGGTTTACTGGTAGTAGTAACTGACTTTTCCTTTTCACTAAAAAAAAAACACTCTTTCACTCCAAATATTTAAATGGACTCTTTTGATTCTTATTTCTTATGACAAATGAACCATGTGTTCCAAATTTCCTCACCATACCGTTGCAACTCGGTTATATTTATGATAGTTGCACTAATATTTCAGTCATCTGTTTATAAAAATAAAATAACTTTTTCCAGGGGTGTGCATTTATTTTGGTTTCATAAGATTGGACACTAAAAACTACCCTAAAATCATGAATCATATGCTTAGATTATACTAAGCCAAATATAATATTGGTTTGATATACATCCGGTTTGTATGTATTCCTTCGAGAGGCTTCCTCGTAAACGGCTTTAACGATTTTAATATAATCTCGTTCTTGAACTTAAACTATTTTAAGCTAAAAATTCACATATAAAAATCAATTTATTAATTAACCGCGAAAACCTTAAAAGTTATAAAAAAAATTATAATGTTGAATAGTTTTTGTGTTTCCAAATTTGTCGCTATTTGTTCGATCTGATCGATCAGTTATCAGTTTATTGCATATCGTCACCTGAATTCAAGAACTTGGTAACTGGATTTTCCACTTTTAAAATATCTCGGCAAAGAAGCATTTATTTTGAATAGTTTACTTAATTTGTTGTCCAATTAATGACGTCACAGAAATGATAAGCTGAAACTGAACAAAAGATAAATAAAAATTTTCATTGGTAGATAGAAAGCAAAAAACGTTGCTGTTTTCAATATATACGCAGAAATAAAATTATCTAGTTCAGGTGCCGATATAACAATTTTCAAAAAAAAAACTATTTTTTTACCGAAATCTGTTCATAACTTCGAATTAACTTAGTCATTTTACATATTTATAAATTATAATTGAGTACCTTTTACCTTCAATGCTTCTCTCCTTTAAAGGCTTGTATTAACTGAACAGTGAACATCAAGCTTATGTTGTAATTCAGTCTTTACATTTTAAATACGATCATTCTTAAAAATCGTGCTTTTAATGATTTTTCCAAAACACAAAATCAAAAAATGTACGCTTTTTAATATGTATAATTCAAAATGAGCATCAGCATCAGTCATTCTTGTATGTACATGTTTTAAGTTCTTCGAAAAGGTGATCATTTTAAGCAAACCAAAATGTTTTTTAAAAAATCAAAAACATGGGCAATTGATTAGCTTAGATATAGGCTGAAGCAGACGCAGTCAATCAACAAGTTTAAATCACCAACAAATTAGCTACCTGTTTTTACTATAAAAGGGGAATTTTATGAGACTTTAATTTTTTGTTTTACAATCCTGTTAAAATCTCACTAACTCGATGACAAGATCTTTCAAATTAACAGAAATAAATCCCCTTCGATTTTGTTGTTCACTATGGCGTAAGTGTAACATTTTATTTATTTATTTTTTTTCTAACACAAGTTGGTATGTGAAGCATTTTATGCATTCACTTCCTACTCAATTACACACAGTGTTTATTAACTTATTAATAACTATTTCCGATATTGTTTATTATTCTCACGACAATTTGTGTATGATGGATAATTGACATTTTACAAGAATCTTGATTATTTGAAATTTTTTAATTGAAAAATGTTATCTGACAATTTTAAATGTCAACGCAAAAGTCAATTAATTGACAATCCAAGAAATATTTTATAGATTAATCAAGTTAATTTAAAAATAAAGGTTTAACTAATTGGATCGATCGATGGTTGTAGTAGAGTTGATTTAATTTGTTGAAATTGACGCCTTTTTTATGAAATGAATACACTCATGTCCTTTGTACGAGAAGATATACATGAACGATTAAGAGAACACGATTTAACAAACAATAAATCAAATATTTGATTTGATTTGATTTCAAGTTATTTAAAGAATGGGAAACTGCAAAAAAGTATAAAAAATAGTTTTTTTTTTAAGGATATATTTTCGCCAATGTTCATCCAACATTTTTCCATCCGTCACCCGTGCAGAAAAACCAACTAGCTTTGGACAAGGCACTACAGAGTTTTACATAGATTAGGGCAAGGGACTTGCGTGGATTACCAAAGGCTAGAACAAGGGCCTTGACGATTATGAACCCTTTTGCCTCGACAGGCAAAAGTTGGCTTATATGGGCTTATATTTAATGCGCCACCCACTGGGCTAACTCCTAATACAAAAATTTACTGTCGAGAGTAAATAATTTTCATACCTTATTCCATAACAAATACATACAGAATAGAACAGGATTTTATGTACTTCCTTTTTAGGAAGAACAACTAAGAACAGGGTTTCTGTTCTAACTTGTCTGACGTTTCTCACAAATCTGTGGTGTTCTGTTCTATTCTGATCTGACTTTCCTCACAGAATAACAATCCTTTAGTATACAGATGACTCACATCCATAATAAAAAGTGTGATATGAAAAAGAAGACAAAAGAAAGCGAGAAAAAAGTGTCGTTTGATACTGGAATTGCATGATGCCTATAACATTTTTGTTTTTTTGCGTACAAGAGACATTCCTGATAGGGTACCGAAACATGTTCAACAAGTTTCTACTTTGTTTCATTCTTATATGTCCTGCGCAATCCTTTGCACAAAAAAACGTATGGGCAATTTAAAAAAAAAAAATAATATCAGTGTTGTTGCGATTTTCTTTAGGTCAGGTTTTGTTAAATTGCGCTTCTTTGATGTTTTTATTTTTTTAACCACCAATTTTGATATCAAATCTGATTTTCTACAAAAATTGTCGTTAAATTTTCAAATTCTGCTTAGTTTTCTAGTTGAACCAACAGCATTGGAAAATGACCAGTGTGACCATTCTCAAAGAAATGCATGGGTGAATGTAAGAGAATTTCGTATTTTGATTAAGCTTAAGTTCCACAAAAACATAATCAATATTAAAAACCCGTGCACGTAATTGTTCCTTTCAGCACATAGAATACCGGTATTTGAAATGGATGAAAGTTCATACAAATATCTGAATTTTATGTTTATTTCACTTTAACACTACTACTAGGCCGGGCGAACTATACAAACATAAGCTGCAATTACAAAAATTAAATAGTAGAATTTTTTCTTTTAATCGTTAGAGGGGTTCATAAAGAGTGTTCAGTACGGTTTTCGACCGCCTAGCTCTCTTGCGTTATCCACCATTTTGAATTTTCGGAAAATCTGTGTTTGTTAAATAACTCATTTATTTTCAACTTTTCACTTAAAATGCCCTTAACAAAAGTTGTTTATAATTTAATTATCTACAACTTTAGTGAAAACAATTTTTTGTCTAAGATTGATAGTTTTCGATAAAATCCGGAAATTGTGATTCCGATCGCTTATTTATAGGTTATCAGCAATAAAGGATATTTTTGTATAAAAACAAAAGGATAAAGTATTTTTTTTTTTTTTAAATAATTCTAGTACATGTTGTTTTTATCTAACACTTGTTTTAATATTTTAGTCTAATTTGAACAGACAGTAATTTGCATGAAGTACGTAGGTGATAGGTACGTACTGTACTTTCAACATTTTGATTCTAAATTCAATTTTTTATAAATATATTTCTGTTTGGTTTTGAGAACGGAAAACAAATATTTCGCTATAAATAAAACACTTGTTTTAATATTTTTGTCTAATTTGCATAGAGAGTACAATGAAGTACGTAGGTATGAAGGTACTGTACTTATAACATTTCGATATTAAATTCAATTTTTTATAAATATATTTCTGTTTGGTTTTGCGAAACGGAAAACAAACATTTTGCTATATCAACCAGTTGAATAAATAATAATAAACAAATGCCAAAAATTTCCACTGAAAGTTAAAATGTTTTTTAAATTGATAACGTATATCGACAACATTTCTGAGTCCAAATTTAGACTTTAAATTTAATTAGGAGTGGTGTTTAAGTGAAAATAAATAAATAAATTGGGTGGCACAACGGCTCGTGAAGAACCAGGGCCTAGTGACTAACAACTCGCAACCATTCCTGTGTGCACCTGTCGACAGGAATGGAAGGGACCTACAATTTTATGCCGAATCCGAACGGCTAGACAAGAAGCACTTATTCGTGACAAGTGATACTCTTGGAAGATTTGTCAATTCCTCGCAAGAGGCAGTAGCCTTAAAAAAAAAACCTTTTTAGTTTTTAGGTGGACGAGGCTGGGAATCGAACCCAGACCTCCAGCGTGACAGTCGAACGCAATAACCATTACGCTACGGGCTACTAGATGTGTTTAATTGAAATAAAGTGTATTCTAGGGGATGAAAGGAACAATTGCGTTCACGGGTTTTTAATATTGAATATGTTTGTGTGGAACTTAAGCTTAATTAAAATACGAAATTCTCTTACATTCACCCATGCATTTCTTTGAGAATAGTCACACTGGTAATTTTTCAATGTTTTTGGTGTAACTAGAAAACTACGCCGAATTTGAGAATTTAACGTAACCCTTTCGGTACGGATGTGGTACAAGTCCATATAAATGTGCTTTGTCTTGTACCACATCCGTACCGAAAGGGTTAAGACACTTCTTGTAGAAATAAGATTTGATATCAAAATTGATGGTTAAAAAAAAATTATAAAACCATCAAAGAAGCGCAAAATAATAAAACCCGACTAAACAAAATCGCAAGACCACTGATATTAATTTTTTTTTACTAAAAGCAAAGGATTGAACAAGACTGGGTATCAGAATGAAACAAAGAAGATGCTCAAGCATTTCCCGCCCTCCCTAGTAAAAACTTGTAGAACATTTTTCGGTTCCCCATCAAGATTGTCTTTTGTACACCAAAAACAAAAAATTTATAATTTGTAAAGTCTCGTGAGGCCCATCCTAGTAAAAACTTGCTAAAATTGCTTCGGTAGCCCATCAGGAATATTAAAAACAAAAATTTGATAAGCATCATGCAATCCCAGTATCATACGACACTTTTTTCTCTCTTTCCTTTGTTTTCTTTTTCATATCACACCTTTTACTATGGTAGAACAGAAAACCTGTTCTAAGTTGTTCTATCTAGAAAGCAAGTACCTACATAAAATCCTGTTTTGTATGTATTTGTTATGCAATAAAGGTATGAAAATTATTTACGTTATACATTGAATTTTTGTATAGCAAGTAAGCCCAGTCGATAGCGCATTGGACTGACAAGCAGAGGACCACGGCATCAAGTCCCACATAAGCCAACTTTTTTTTTTTTGCCTGACGAGGCAAAAGGGTTCATAATCGCCAAGGCCCTTGTTCTAGCTTTTGTAAACCCATGCTAGCCCCTTTCCAGAATCAATGTAAGACTCCCTAGTGCCTTGTTGAAAACTGGATTGTTTTTCTGCGCGGGTGACGGATCGAAAAATATTTTGGATGAAATTTAGCTAAAATAACCTTTAAAAAAAAATTATTAAAACATCATGTTGATTACGCATTTTTTTGGAGAAAATTGACCCCAAAGTCAAAAATTTAGAATGGGCAGGAAAAATAGAACAGGCTAAAAACTGAATATCTTAAGACTGAGAAAAGATATAAAATTTATGTAAACGTATTTAAAAAGGCTGTTATTTCTTCTTAAAATAAAGGCCTAGTTTCTATCAATATTACTAACAGCGCGAATACCGTTAACATAGGTCAGGGTACACCAAAGTAAGACTTTTCTTGAATCCCCGATAAATTATATCAAAATTTGAGATAGGCCCTTACTGTGAAACAATTTTTTTCTTAGAATACACCCAAGAAGCATGCCCTAAAATACTATTGACGAATTAAGGGAAACCCTGTTTAAAGCTTGGTACTTTAGGTTTTTTGATTTTTTTTGATGTTTTTTCTTTACTGAAAATAAGGGTAGCTTCCATAGAACTATTTTTTTTTATCATTTCCGTCTTTCGAGCTAGCCGCGTTACCGAACTTAATGGATTTTCATTATAAGTAAAATTTAAATTAAAAAATAAATTAATTTATTTTATTATTTTATTTAATGTTCAAAACTGACTTATTTTTAAACTTGGGTTTTTATTATCAAAAAAATATATATTAAAATAAGATGTATCGAACTTTTTTAAAAATATTTTTAAGGTTTTGTAACCGCATAAAATAATTTTTCTTAGAGACTCTACATAATGTTTTTTTATACCTTCTTGTTCATTCCATTTCAAAGAAGAAATCAAATGTTAATGTTGCTTTTAAACCACCAAATTTGATAGCAAATCTAATTTCCTACAAAAAGTGTCTTAAGTTAAATTCTCAAATTCGGCTTAGTTTTTGTGTAATACCAATAATTTTTTGTGTTTAAAGTTAGCTTAAGTTTTACACAAAAATATATTCAAAAATAAATATCCGTGAACGCAATTGCCCCTTCCTAAAAGGTATTCAATAGCCTACAAATCGTTTTTACTTTTTTTTATTTTATATCTGCTGTTGGAAAGAAGATTCAATTAAAAATTCAAACATTTCTTTAGCTTATTCTAAATATTCTCGAAATTTCAAAAATATTGATGTATAATTAAGGACTTCCGATTCAAAACCCCACTCAAAATATTCCATTTAAATGTACTTTGAACCTTTTCATTTATTTTAAAGTGAAAGTCGTCCGCCACCGTTTAAAATTTATTAACATAAAATTATCATATAGGAGTTAGTAACAAATTAATAAATCATAAAGTATGTGAAAAGCTGTAATTTGCATGCGCAAAATTATTAATATATGTACACGTTTCACCAACAAAAAAAAAAAATAACTTATTATCATACATAGTAAAAAAATGTGAATTTTTAATGGCAACAAAGAATATATTGTTTGTTCTTTGGGAAGTTGTTGAGTGGAAGCATTTTATTTTAAACTCTTGTTTTTTTTTCTACACCCTACAGATGGGAACTAACACTTGATTTGAATTTAATAGCGAAATCATCATGTTTTTTTAATTCGATTTATTAAAGTTACAAAGAGATTCCACGTTGGCTTGGTGATTATAGTAGTTATCCAATTATCATAATGCCAATTTTTACCGAAAACAAAATGTTATATATGTTTTATCCAAAAAAAAAAAACTACAAATTTATTCACACAATTTAATTTGAAACAAGTCCATGACCGAAGTGGAAGATTAGTGGATTTAACAAATTTGCCAGAATCAAATTAAGCAATTTGTGTTTTATGTTTTAATATCCATATGTATTGGAATGGATGAAATCAGAGCACAGGGTGTACAAAACGAATTATATGGAGCTGTATGAAAAAAGATTTTACTTTTGGCTGATGCAGTCAGAGCAAAAGTTTCAAATTTAAAAATTGCATGTATGCATAAGTTTAAATTCTAAAAATATAATAACGATCAACCAATAGAGAGAAATGTTAAAAATTATTAAAATAGTTTTTTTTTAAAGGCTCTCCCAAACCAATGCGAAACATTCGTTGCGGCGAAGAAACATTCGTCAGTCAAAATTAATTCATATGTTTCTCCGCCGCGTTGGTGTGGGCACTCTCATATATCACCATGTAAATAAAATTTGATATGCGAATGTTTTTTCGCCGCAACGAATGTTCCGCACTGATTTGGGAGAGCCTTAAAGCTTAGGGCGTAATTTATTCGCTTTCATTTGTATAATTTAAATTCGCTATTAAAAAATAGAAATTGGTCGATTTTAAATATTTGTATTTATTCAACCTCTTTTAACGATTTTAAATGACGTTTCCTCTATTAACTAATTGTTTAGTTAATTTAAAATCGTGTAAAACTTAAAATCCACCTTTTAAGGGGGAAGATTAGCCTTAATACAGTAATCATAAAAAGCGATGTAGAAAATAAAAGCAAACAAAATTTAAAACACATTCTAGTGCAAAAACAATCTATAAGCATTTTAATGTTTTTCATGTACTGAATATACGAATCAGACCTCAAAATTACCCTATAACGTTTGGTTTTTGAAATACTCCAATATAAAAGTGGAAACAACAGTTTTGCAACGCTTTTTGATTGGAACGTACCGAAAAGCCTAAAAAAAAATGGAAGATCGCTTTATAGCCGGAGAGCTGGCAACATTTTTTTCGACCTCATAGGTACATGGATAAAACCTTGCCCATAGAAAGATTGACGGCTGCCAAACACAAAAACGTCACTCTTACACTCCGGGTCAGAGGCCTAGATCTTATATTTTTAAAATATTAAAAATAAGGACCTACTCTATCGAACCAGAGTGGCAGACTGTTGTTTTTGTATTTGATGTTAATTAATCTTTCTGTGACCAAAGTCCCAAACATTTTTGAAGTGACGTATACATATATAAGTTAATCGGTCGCCAGTTTTAATAATAATAGTAAAATCCTACGCCTCTATCACCCCCAGATACGGCCAAGAGCCGCCAGATAGACCAAGAGCTAGAAACGGATGTACTCACACCAAAATCATACAAATTTGGATACTGAAAGATTAATGGCGACTTAGTACAAAAATAACAGTCTGCCACTCCGGTTCGATCGATTACGCCCTTATTTTTACTGATTTAAAAATATAAGACCTAAGCCTCTGATCTGGAGTGTAAGATTGACGTTTTTGTGTTTGACGGCCCTCAAGCTTTCTGTGACCAAAGTTTCACCAATGTACCGATTAGGTCGATAAAAATATGTTGCCAGCTCTTAGGGCCAGTTTGTTCACAGCTGATTATCTTTAATCCATGATTAGTGGAGCTGGGAAATCCTCAAATGTTTTTGTTAATCAAATTTTGTTTAAAAAATTCAAAGTATGAGTTGCTAATCATGGATTTCACTAATCAGCCAATTTTGATTGATTAGCGTTAGTTAATTAAAGCCTATGAAAGTCACATACTAAATCTAACCCACTGTGAACAAACTGGCCCTTAGTCTATTATCTTGTACACTGTAGACGGCCGGACAGACAATAGCGTGATTAAGTTTTTTCGTCTTCCCTATTTTCTAAGTAAGTTTGATCAGAATCTTGAGTTAATTTTAACTTGTGATATACGTAGGTACTATAGGGAAAGTTTTGGATTCGTAAGAAAATCGAACTCGAGAAAATATTTACATAGTTGGTCCCACAATTCTGTCTATCTGTCTGTACCTCGACCTGCAGCCTAAACAGCTGACTTAAGGTTCTTTGGTGATTCCCTAGAGGGAAGATTTAAATTTTATTTGCTCACAAAATAACGCTACCTACCATGAAACCATTAATAAAATCGTAATTTATCTTAACCCTTTCGGTACGGATGTGGTACAAGACAAAGAACATTTATATGGACTTGTACCACATCCGTACCGAAAGGTTTAAACGGCTCTTACGATTTTGATAAAACAAATTACAAATTTATTAAGAGTATGGTTAATATTTAGGTGAAAAGAAACTATAACAATAATGGATTCTTATTTTTTAATTTCTCGTTAACGGCACCACCGATGTCAATCAAATTTTTTACGCACGAAGTCCTTTACAATTTTAACAATTGGCATATACAAATTTTTGAAAATTTTTTGTTTCAGTTTTGTGCAAAATTGAATTTAATTAAGTACCTACTAAAAGCTGGCATACTATATTTCATTTTTTTAAATGTGGAAACAATTTTATATAAAAAAAAATAATTTTTAAGAAAACCGCTCTACCGATTTTTGATTTTTTTTTTTTTATAAATTCATATTTATCATACAAATCAGATGGGCATACTTTATTTCGAGCTCTTATATTTTTGGCCATTATAATAACAAATTTATATAATTTAAAGTAACAATTTGTATTTTAAATTGTTTTTAAAACTTTTTTTAATGTTATCATAACCACACCAAAAACATAAATGTTAAAAAAGAAACCAAGTTCTTTCCACACTCGCGAGCAAAAAAATGAAATCACTCAAGTTTGCCTTCTAAAAACAATAATCGCGATGAATACAATATGTATGATTAATTTTTAATAGGCTCGTTTTAAAGCTTGAAATTAAAACTTTAAATTAAGGGTTAAATCATAAAAATCCATTGGTTGGTTTTCGCGCTATCCACCATAATAACAAAAATAATAAATTATACTTGGTTAAATTAGGCAAGAGTTTGAAACATTGATACACAATAAATGCGCCCATAGTTGGTCTTTGGTGTTGATTGTGCTGTTAAAAGTGAATTTCAACATATCTTGACTTATTAGGCCTCCTAATCTTAGAAAATAATGTAAACCCCGCCTGTAGAAGTTAGTCAAGTTGTCACACTACTGCAACAAGGAATAAACCAATATACTATGTCCCGTCAGCTCGGTCTAAGCCAATCTTGCAAATCAAAGATTTACGGAAGGTTCAGACAAACTTGTAGGTTAGTGTTAAGGCTAGGATCTGTGTGCCACAGGATGTTATGACTGATTCATCGTGATGACGTTTCTCCGAAATTGTGCTTTGACTAGCGTTAACGTGCAACTATTGTAGAGACAGGTAGGATAAATGATCGTTAGTTAATGGACAGTTAGGAGACAACTTAAGGAAGCAGACCTTATCCCAAAATGTCCCGCTACGGTACCAAAATTAACTGCAGCTCATCACTATGCACTACAATTGGGAAGTTGAGCAATGTAGGAGATTTAAGTTATCGGATGAGTGCAGAATGTGTCTGGATGGAAGCTATAGTATAGAGGCAGAATAAACAGATGACCTGTCTTCCATGGAGACAAACTCTGCAGCTTTGCACTCATCCGAGAACGTAAATCGCCTACATTGCTGAACTTTCGAATCGTAGTGCATAGTGCAAACCGTACTCCATCTTGAGGATGAGTTGCAGTTAACTTTGGTCCCGTGCCGTGTTATTTTGGGTAACTGTAAGTCGTCTCCTAACTGTCCATTAACTTAGGAGTCTTGATCGTACCTATCTCTGCTATTGTTCGACGTCAACGCTAGTCAAAGCACGATTTCGGAGAAACGGCATCACGATGAATCAGTCATAAAATCCGGTGGCACACAGATCCTAGCCTTTACACTAATCTACTAGTTTGTCTGAACCTTCCGTAAATCTTTGGTTTTCAAGATTGGCTTAGACGAGCTGACGGGACACAGTACATTGGTTTATTCCTTGTTGCATTAGTGTGACAACTTGACTAACTTCTACAAGCGTGGTTTCCATTATTTTCTAAGATTAGGAGGCCTAATAAGTCAAGATATGTTGAAATTCACTTTTAACAGCACAATCAACACCAAAGACCAACTAAAGGCGCATTTATTGTGTATCAATGTTTCAAACTCTTGCCTAATATAACCAAGTATAATTTATTATTTTTGTTATTATGGTGGATAGCCCGAAAACTAACCAATGTATTTTTATGATTTTACTCTTAATCTGATGTTTTAAATTCAAGCTTCAAGACGAGCCCATTAACAATTAGTTTTAGATGTTGTATTCATCGCGATTATTGTTTTTAAAATGCAAACTTGAGCGATTCCATTTTTTTACCCGCGAGTGTATATACAAAAACCTTTGCGCAACAAGTCAGCCGTGAAAAGTAGTTATATCTAAAAGTACGTCAAGTTCTAAGTTTAGTTATGTATGTTAAATATCATATATTTTAAGTAGAGTAATATGGCAGAGCCTCAAAATTATCAGAGAAATCTATTATTTATACCACAAGGCCTACCGTTGTCCGAAATAACAAGATTCTTATTCTACGATGTCGGGAAGTGCTCTATAATTTTGATGATAAATATGTCAGTGAGTCAGTCACTCAGTTACGGTTTTTGCGATTTTTACAGTCTTATATCTCGAGAACCAGTAATGCTAAAGAAATGAAATTTGGTGAGTGGCCTGAACCTGGTGAGCTTAGCAAATGCTGTGAGTTTGAAGTTTCTGACTTTATTAGTACTGAAGTTAGAGCGGGGTCGAAAACAACCTGACATTGATCCTGTAAAAAGGGTGTAGTGCCAGAACTTGGCGGGGCACTACCGTGCCCTTTGATATTATGCGCTAAAGTTGTTAGCTACGAGAGCAAGTTTGTGCGATCCAGTACTTACTTTACTTTTGATGGCGCTCACAGCCCAGGATGGGCTTCGGCCTCAACTAACAAGCCCCTCCAGCCAGCTCTGTCCCTAGCTAGCCGCTTCCAGTTGCGCACACCGAGTGCTTTGATGTCGTCATTCACTTGATTGCGCCACCTGTTACGGGTTCTTCCTCTGCTGCGTACCCCATCGGGGTTGGATTCGAAGACTCGTCGGGCAGGTGCGTTGCTGTCCATACGCTCCACGTGCCCCAGCCATCTAAGCCGCTGTATTTTCAGCTTTTTGACCAGGTCAACGTCGCTGTATAGCCCGTATAGCTCGTCGTTGAATCTTCTCCTCCATACTCCTTCGATACACACCGGACCGAAAATCACACGAAGAATCTTCCTCTCAAAGCACCCTAGCAGATTTTTATCCGAATCTTTCAGTGTCCATGCTTCTGACCCATAAAGCAGGACCGAGATGATTAGGGTTTTGTATAAAGTCTCCTTGGTTCTCTGAGAGAGGGCCTTACTACTTAAATGCCTTCTTAGACCGAAGAAACAGCGGTTGGCAAGAGTAATTCTTCGCTTGATCTCTGCACTGATGTCATTCTGCGATGTAATAGTGGAGCCCAGGTAGACAAAGTCCTTGACAACTTCGAAGTTATATCTGTCCATCGTGATATTTTGCCCGAGTCGACGATGTTGAGATTCCTCTCTCGATGACAGCATATACTTCGTCTTGTCCTCATTAACCGCCAATCCCATTCTAGCCGCCTCCGATTCAATGCTCGCAAATGCCCCTGCCACAGCTCGCTTCGTTCTGCCGACAATGTCTATGTCATCCGCATATGCAAGCAATTGAACGGACTTTTGATAGATTGTACCGCTGGTGTTGACATGTGCGTTGCGTACAATGGCTTCAAGAACGATGTTGAATAGGTTGCATGATAACGCGTCGCCTTGCCTCAATCCTTTCTCAACATCAAAGGAATCGGTGGTGTTCTTACCAATTTTGACGGAGCAGCGAGATTTCTCCATCGTCATCCTGCACAAGCGGACGAGTTTGGCAGGGATGCCGAGACTCGACATGGCTCTGTATAATTCGTCCCTTTTCACGCTATCATACGCGACTTTAAAATCGATAAAAAGGTGGTGTGTATCGATCTGGAATTCCCGGGATTTTTCTAAAATCTGTCGGAGTGTGAACATTTGATCGACGGTTGACTTGCCTGGCCTAAAACCGCACTGATAAGGGCCGATCAGATCGTTGACAAAAGGTTTTAAGCGGTCACACAGGATGGCCGACAAGATTTTATAAGCGACGTTTAGGAGACTAATTCCTCTGTAGTTGGTACATTTCAGAACATCTCCCTTTTTATGGGGATAGTATAGATGGGGCACACTATACCGAGGTTCCATTCATCGGGCATACTTTCCTCCGACCAAATTTTGCAGATGAGCTGGTGTATGCTCCTAGCCAATTCATCTCCCGCTGATTTAAATAGTTCGGCTTGTAAGCCATCCGCACCTGCAGCCTTGTACGACTTAAGTTTGGATATCGCCAGCCGAACTTCGGTTAGGTCGGGTGGACGGAACTCTTGGCCATCATCGTCCAAGTTGAATGGAGCGTTCTGCCTATTAGCGGCATCTTGGCTGTCTTCGCCATTAAGCAGTCTAGAGAAGTGTTCTTTCCAGATCCTCAGCACTGACTGTGTGTCTACTACCATATTCCCACTCTCATCTCGGCAGGCTTCCGTTCTAGCCTTGAATCCTTGGGTGGATCGCTTCACCCTCTGATAAAATTTTCGAACATCTCCCCTACCGCTACAACCCTCAATAGACTCTACCGCCCGCTTCTCGTGCTCTCTCTTTTTCCTCCTGAGAAGTCGGCGTTCCTCTTTTCGTTTCAGCCCGTAGAGCTCCCGGGCCACTCTCTCAGCAGCTCTTGTTCGAGTCTGCAGCATTGCCTGGTAGGCCTCGTCCTTAGCTGCATGCGCTAGCCGGCACTCCTCATCGAACCAGGGGTTTCGTTGTATTCGCCTAGTGAAACCCAGCACATGAGAGGCGGCACTTCTAATGGCTTGTTGACAGTGTTCCCACTGGTCCTCTGCACTTGATGCTGGTAGCGGACCTCCTGAGAGATTAAGAGTTACGTGGTCTGCAAAAGTTCTGGCAGTCTCTTGCGATTTAAGCTTCTCGACATCGAATCTTTTCACAGCATCTGCTCTGCGTTGTCGCGTCATGGATATCCGCATACGTAGTCTAGCTACCACCAGGTAGTGATCCGAGTCAATGTTGGCCCCTCGGAACGTTCGGACGTCCAAGATACTGGAAGCATGTCTCGCGTCTATCGCAACGTGGTCGATTTGGTTGACGGTTACTTGATCACGCGACCGCCAAGTCCCCTTGTGTATATTGAGGTGTGGGAAGTAGGTGCTTGAGATGATGACATTTCGCCCCGCCGCAAAGTCTGCCAGCCTGTGTCCGTTGCCGGAAGTTTCGTCGTGTAGGCTGTGTCCTCCGACTATCGAACCAAAGATGCCCTCCTTTCCGAATCTTGCGTTGAAGTCACCAAGAATGATCTTCACGTCGTACTTCGGGCACATATCATACGTTGTCTCCAAGAGATCGTAGAATGCTTCTTTGGTTGAGTCTTCTCTCCTTTCATGGGGGGCGTGAACACAAATCAGCGAAATGTTCTTAAATTTGCCTTTGATGCGGATTGTGACCAGGCGCTCGCTTACACTTCGGAAGCCCAAGACTTCTTGCCTAAGTCTTCCCCTTATCACAAAACCACAACCCAAGAGCCGCTGACCCTGTTCCTTCAAGCACCCGCCGTAGTAGATGTCACACGTTTTCAGTCTCCGTATGCCCTCTCCATCCCATCGCACTTCCTGGATGGCTGTTACGTCAGCCTTTAGCCTGTCCAGGTTCTCGACTAATTGTTCGGCTGCACGTGTTCTGTATAAGGACAGGACGTTCCACGTGCAGATCCGAAATTCATTGTCCTTGTTTCGTTTGCTGGGGTCGTCAACTTTAAAATCATCCATATCCGAGGCTTGTTGTTGTTTCGGAACAACTTTTTTTTACGTGGTAGGGAAGTTACCCCGACGCACAACCCCCGACCCGGAGGACCAGACCCTTCGTATAACTCCAAGGGTAGGGAGCCGGATAAACCGCTCCTTATAGGCCTGAGCTACGAATATGTCGTAGTAGCCCATATAAGGTGTTCACTAAGTAGTTCAACCTAACTGGAACTGTAGACGCCACCGTTGATTCCATCTAGAGAATTCGTCCGCTGCCGCCTCGATGAAAGGAGAAGTGCCTTAGTGGGAACACTCCTCCCCCCCTCTCTCGTTGGCTGTCCCCAACAGCTTTCCACGGGGATTTAAACCCCGTCTCCAGCTGAGGTACTAGACACCCGATGTTCACCACGTGGAGGTGAGAGTAGGAGTTGGTAGACAGAGGTGGATTTTGAGAAAAACCTGTGGACGCTTGTGTCGTCTTGAATGCACATAACTACCCTTTTGAACATCTGTGCGATCCAGTCGTGCAGTTTATTTTTTACGAATTCATTACCATAAATAATAATTTGTATTATGTTGTTCATATAAGTGTTTTGTATGGCAATTAAAAATCTACCAACCATCAAAATGTTGTACTAACTGCTGGTTCCAACGAGGGGCGTTGAATTTGAAAAGGATAAAATAATGCAAAATATTTTCAGAGGTCGGTTTTAATTTAATCAACTTCATTACCACCCTCGAGATAACATAAAGTTTCAAAGACAAATTATTTAATTAAGTTTGTGGTTGTTAATCGGTCTTTCAAGAAATTCAGGAATGCAAGCGAGTTTAGCAATAGGGTGGTTGTAAGAGATATCTATACACCTGATGAAAAAAAAAAAACACAAAAATTTTTCTTCACCATATTTCTTTCTAGGATTTTTCGTTTCCTTTTTTAAAAAATAGAAAGTGTTTAAAAAAAAGGTAAAAGCTTTGACATTCATGGAATTTCGGTCATTATTTCCGATTTTTTTGTTTCTTTGACAAAACAAAAAATCGGGGTTATTTTCCAATCCAACCCAATCTTATCTGCGATTCTATCTTTGGAAAGTGATGTACAAATCTTTGGTGTTTGGTATAAACACGTTAACTCCATAAAAGTAATCCCTTTTGACGCCCACTTTACATCGAGCTAGAGCCTAAACGAGTTGACCGATGTGCTTCAAATTTGGTACAAATATGCATTGAATTAAAAATAAATGATTCCTTTATTTCGAAAGAGATTTTCCAACATTTTAATACAAATTTAAATGCCTTTAGCTTAAAAATACGTTTCTGGAGTTATTATGTTTATACCATCGATCACCACAGATATGTACTTTAGTAATGAACTTGGACATTTTTTTGAGTTCATATCACTTTCTTCATAAACACATAAACACTTTCTGTTGATCAACAAAAACACATCACTAACACGAGTCAGTTATTCATTCAATTTTTGTTCAAAATCTCCAATTTACAAATATCTACTTATACCACTACTGATTCACTTATATAGAAGTCTTTTGTTAAAATTTATAATAGTATCATTTCCATCGAAGACTAAATTAAGTTATCTACCTATCAACTAATATGATGATTGTACATTTTTCCTTTGAAAATTATTTAAATCGAGGCTGGATTACTATAGAAAGTTAAGATCTAACACAAATTTAGATTTATATAGAAAAGTTTTATTTTTAGAACTGCTGTACTTATCACTAAAGTTAGTCTCCTCTGGATAAAGCAAATTGAATTAATCTTTTTTGCAACGCAATTCTTTCAATTCACTCTTAGATTCTATAGAAATTGAACAGAAGATTGACTTTAAGACGATACTTGAATGCCCTGGCAAAATGCACAGTGGGGTAGATCGTATGGTAAAGTCAGACAAAATACTAATTTTATTTTTATGAACTTTTTTTTTATAATTTAACCAACAAAACATACATAGCTACTATTTTTATTGAATACATTTTTCCAATTTAAAAGAAAGCAACACACTTTTTCGTCACATTGTAATATTTAAAGCGTGCATTTAAAAAATCAAAAAAAAAAAAAAAAATTTCCCTGAATGCTGTCAAAAAATAAATATAAAACCGCAAGAGGCTGCTGAAATTCAAAACCTAATATTAAGTCCTGGACACACTGGGGAAATGGAAAACAAGAGATCTTAAATTTAAATTAAAACTGATTTGTTAGTAAGAATTGTTCGAAACATTAAAATCTATATTAATTGATTCTAAATTTGAGCTTTTCTATCCCACTGTCAAGTGAAATGCTAAAAATAAAGTGGTCCATCCATTCGCTTGTCGCTTTTAAGCAATGAAAAATAAGTGTTTTTAATTCAATCAAAATAGTGAATGACGTGGTGTATACGAATTGCAAAAATATACAACTTACAATAGTATAACATCCGACAGACTTACAAGCAGTTATGGTTACTTTTAGAAATATTTCGAATTGAAATATTTTTAAACCTATTATTTTGATTTGTCTGCAATTGAAATTATATCACGAGTTTGAATTAAATAAGCTCTGAAAAGAATTGCACCTATATTTTATTCTCAAGTTCATTCTTATCTTGTTTTTTTTTTTTGTTAATAGAAAATATTTTATTTAAAAGAAACTTGATAAAATTGTTGTAACATCAAGGAATTTTTTGACCAAGTTTTTAAATTGAGAAAAAAAAAGACAAAAAATAATTATTAGAAATAAACCTATACCTACATAAATCGTTTATCTCTCACCGCACCACTTGAACACTCAAATTTTCTCTATCAAAGTGGCAGTGGTATAATGAAAAAGTATTATCATCAGTAATCAAAAACTGTTATTGATTTTTAGTCATCGATCGATTAATGGTTACGCATCAAAAACACCCTTGAATAAAATTAAATTAAAAAACAAAACTTCCCAAAACCCGGAAGGTAGTGTAAAAACATCTGATGCTCTGAGTACCCAGTAAGCAGACAAATTACTTCAATTTTATTTAAAATTTTAATCAGATCACGTCCTTAAATGCTAATCATTACTGACCTTATGCTAGAAATTCATTCATGTTATACTCAAAACTGAGTATGAGTAATATTATTTGTGGAAAATCGAAAGATAGTCCAGGCAATTAGTGAATTTACGTGGGCAAAATTGCAACAGAAGCTTTCTTAATTGAATTTTGATCAGTAACCACCAGTTTATGGTTAGATAGCAACAAAAATATATCATGGATGAATTTAAATCCTAGGATCCACCAGTGATAACATAGTTAAAAAAAAAGTCGCAACGTTATAAAAATAACAAGCAAAAACAACATACGAATAAATCCATGGACCGATTTTGGATGTGTTTTTCAGTAGTGGTAACTGATCAAAATTCAATTAAAAAAGTTTCTGTTGCAATTTCGCCCACGTTTACTCTATTTTAGTCTTTATTTGCCTGTACTAAAAAGCTCTTTACGAATTTGATTTTAAGGGTTCTCTTAAACCGACGCAAAATATTCGCTGACTTTAGGTTTTTTACTAATATTTATATCAATGATATGTTACAACTGCTTCACTCTGATTTCGTGTTGGTTAAGGAGTGGTTTAAATCAGAAAACAATTATAGGCAGGTACATGATGAATAGTGTCACCTTAAGAAAACGTCAGATTTTGTGTATACGTCAATACGCTTGTCATGCAACTAAGAACAATTATGAACATGACAAATAACAAGTCACTTGACAAACAAAAAAATACAATGAGTCATATAACTGGATGAGGGAATTTTGGTTTATTTAGTACGACCAGTTAACTAGATCTTTATGACACATTTATAAATCTAAAAAAAAAGGGTATATTTGTTTATATTTTTTTGCCAACTGTCACGGTTTTGGACGTGTTTAGCTTCAATTTATTTGGGAAATTATTTTAGTTTGATACTAGTTAAAAAATGTTTAACATATAGTTTTTCAGGGAACTTAGGTTACTAGTTAACTTAACAAATTTGGCGAGTTAACTTAAGAAATTTGGCGAGTTAACTCTAAGATTAACAGAATAGATTTGAGGGGTGTTCATGGAGCGATGTAAAATACTAACACCTATTGGTTGCGTAAGTTAAACATTTGGTTAATGAACTGTCAAAATTTGTATTGGAAATTATTTACAGAAATTGGATAAAAATTCCCAATGAATTTGCTAGGGAATGTGATTTGGTAAAATTAACCAAACCAAAAACTCTTCAAGAATAAGGTCTTTACAGAATGGGTAAATTCTACATTTATGCATATACAAATTATTATGGAGGGGCAACAAAATTCGTACAAAACGGGTGTATGAGTGACCCGTCAGTTTTTATTCAAAAGTTGATGAAAAATTCCACATTTTCAAAAAAAACATAAAGGTAAACATCATTATTGATTTAACCCTCCTCTACAAATATGTCAATAGTTTCATAACTTTAAGTCTTAGGAGAAAAGAGCTGCAAGCAGTGTTGAATCAAATTTTTACAAACATTTTTATTTAAACAAATTTATGAAATTTTGAAAAAGGTCGATTGAGGCTTAGCACTTGAGTTATAAAGGGTTTTCCTTTAAGGGCGGATCGATTTTAAAATTGAATAAAACAAGTTGTACATGAGATATCAATAAGGTTTTATCTTTATTTGAGATCCCTATCAATGATATTATGTGTGAAATATAAACAACATCGTTCAAATGGCCGACGCGGCTTCGCTGGGTGGCGCGGATTTGAAAGGTCCAGTTTTCGATGACTGAATTTGACCGATGGTATCGATTATGTTGTCTTTGAGGGCCGCGGTGGTTTGCAGCTTATTCGCATAGACCTGCAACTTAAGAAAGCCCCACAAGAAAAAGTCCAAAGTGGTATAATCACACGATCTTGGTGGCCAATTCACATCACCTCGGCACGAGATAACCATGCCATGAAACCACTCGTGCAGAATATCGATTGTGTCTTGAGCTGTGCGCCATCTTGTAGAAACCATAATGTCTTCGGTGTCCATATCATCCAATTCAGGCCACAGGAAGTTGGTGATCATCGACCTTTAGCGATCGCCGTTGACGGTGATGGCCTGGCCAGCATCATTTTCGAAGAAGTGCGGACCGATGACGCCTCCAGCCCAAAATTCACACCAAACAGTAACTTTATTTGGATGCATTGGCACCTCGTGAATCTGGCGTGGATTGGTGTCGTCCCAAATCCGGCAATTTAACTTATTCACGTACCCATTCATCCAAAAATGGGCCTCATCGCAAATGGGCGCAACGAAATAATAGTAATAAAATGTATGTTCAACTTTATTTTCGAAGTTTGACCATTTTTGAAGTCGCAATATCTTGCAACTGATGCGTTATACGTAAAGAAGTGTGATGATGTTTCCTCTAGGGAATATTAAAATCTGCAAAATAGGTATAAAATATTTTCCGAAAAAATAGTCCTTTAAGAGTAAAGAGCGGTATTTTAGACTAGACTAGATTAGTCAACTTTCGGTCTAACCAAGCGAGGCACATAGTTATGAACACTGCATCCAATCTCGTCAGTAAAGTTTTCGCATTCAGCAACGAACAATTTCACTCTGCCAATGAGAAAAAAAATCAAAAAAATCCTGAGTAACAATGGTTTTCCAAATTCTATAATTCGTGGTCTACTTCAGAAACACAATTGCAAAATTCCAAGCGAAGACACTAAAGACCCGAATAATGGTTACTACAAAAATATGGTTTACATCCCAAGACTGACTGAGAATTTTAAAGAAGTGATAAACCAAAAACTAACAGATGTTCGCCTGGCCTTCAAATCAAATAAAACTCTGAGTCACCTTTTCACTAAACTTAAAACGAAAGCGGATAAGGATAAAGTTACTGATGTCATTTACAAAATAAATTGTAAGGGTAAACCTAATGAACCATGCAACCAGTGTTACATCGGAACTACAAAACAATTTCTTGAACAGCGAATTTCTAATCATAAATCGGATATCAAATCAAACAATCCTGGAAAGACAGCCCTGGCGAGCCACAGTATCGAAAACGGCCACTCTCCAGATTTTGAAGGTGTCAAAGTCCTACAGACAGAGAAACATGTTTCGAAACGATACACCCTAGAAACATTACACATCATCAACAACAACAACAACATGAACAGAAAACAAGACACCCAAAACATCTCTGCCATCTATTGTTCTCTTGTCTCATCATAACACAGTATTCTTTCAGTTTCTTTACTCCTTGTTTAAATTCCATAGACTAAACTTCGTTTGAAGTGGTTATTTCTTTACTTTTGTAAATAATATTACAATTATTAGATACAATAATTTTAAATGTCAGTTTAAATTTAAACACAGTTTTATTAAAGTGAGTGTATTTTGTATTGTTTCAATTATTGTTATTATAATGTAAACAATATATTTTTTCTTGTTGTCCAAATAAAGTTCCCCTGAAGAAGGCAGCAACCCCTGCCGAAACGTCGGGAAAGCTAATGTAACTTAATTGTTTCATTGCAAAAACTACAGTGACCAAAAAAAGCCGACGGAAAGATTATTTTTAATCACTTCCAATCACAATTGGTATTTTAGACTGTTGGTGTTTTTATTTAAATAATGATGTCATACAAATTATGGCTTACATAATCACCCCCATTGTGAGTTTCACCCGGAAATCATTTCGCCCGAAAATGTTTTCTTCGCCCGGATTTTTAAAAGCTATTACGAGTTTCACCCTCTATTTTACAACAAGTGTGGCCTCGTTCGCCACAAAAAATTAAGTGGAAATCTTGCTGTAAATGATATGACATATTTCACACGAAAAAAATGTTGTCAATAGTGCCATTAAGGGAAACTTTTACGAACAGGGAACATCTTTCGCGCGAAACTCACAACAGTGAAATGTAATTTTTCCGGGCCGATTTTCTTTCACGCAGAACTCACAATAGGGCTTAATGTAAAAATGTTGCTAATATAATTTTTCAATTAAGTTTAGGGTTTAAAAGATATATTCGAAAAACCGGTTTTTTGACAGTTGGCACTATTGAAGTCACGATATATTGCGACTTATGACTCGTGTGGAAAAAAATGCATACTTTTTTAAAGAGAATATTATGATTTTTAAATTGAGCGTACGATTTTTTTTTCCACAACTTGTGTTTTTAAAAGTAAAAAGCAAAAAAAACAGAAATTTTAACTTTTTGTCAAACTGTTAAAAAAATTATATCCTGAAAATGGTTGTTTTTAAGAAAAAATAATAATTTTTTTCATGTAGAATTTTACATAATGTACAAACTTTGTATTCAGATGTTTTCAAAAATTTGAACCGTTAGAGAGTTATACGTGAAAAACGATCATTTTCGACATTTTACGTTTTTTTTAATGGTGCGGTGGGTCGTAAGCAAAAGCTAGTCATAACTTTTTTGTTTGCAAATAACATAATCTACAAGTTTTGTATGAAACACTTTTCTATAGCATTTACCGTTTCCGAGTTTTATGCTTTATGATATTTTCGACATTTGACCTTGGATAACTATTGACGCGCACACAATTTTTTTTGTACATTTTACCTGGGCTATAAAGGGGTGTTCGTGTTCTTGCAAGCTTTTACGTCTTATATTTTACACAATTGGTTAACTTGCGAAGTTACATGAATATTCTTAACCTCCTTTGAAATTATAAAGTGCGACAAACTAGAAAGGGCATTTTTTTTTTATTTTGTCATCTTGATTTTAATATTGAAATGCGATTACCAGATTTTCGCACTTTGATGTCGATAGATTTTTGACAGAAAATTCACTAGTAAAGTCTTACGCTAAAAATTACACCAAACTGCGCCCTAAAACCTTATGATCTCCTAACCTTGTGTGTGTTGAGTGTTTTGATTTCTAGTGATATTATACTTACATTTTTCATTTTAAACTGAAGCTTTATCTTATCGATATAAGATAGTATAAACATAATTTAATTAGAAATTATATTTACGTTCATATCATTTTGCACACCTATTTACAAACACACAATAAGCATTTTCGACGCAGGCCATTAAGATTAGATAATTTAATTTTGCAACGATTGATTAAGTTAGATGAAGTGATGATAGTAATCTTTTCAATTTAAAAAAAAAAAATCTGTATGAGCAATACCTAAACGACTATAGGAATAGATGAATAAATATTGTTTTTCCTCCTCATTGTTATTAATGTTATCAATTAAAATTTCAATTGACCTTAAATTATATTCAATCACTCCACTTAAACTAAACAGAAGCAACTTTTTAATTACTTCTACTCCGTAATAATTCAATTTAATTTAATCCTGAATCTAATTCAATTAAAAGCTATAAGGTGACCTTAAGCTCCTAGATGCGTTTTGCCCGCACGTACAACAGTGGCTCATCACTTAAATGTTATCGTATCCTTTTTCTTTTTTTGTCAAAACAAAAGTTAGAGGTTTAAATCAAAAAAAAACATTACGATAGTGGAGAAGTTGGTCTGTTGGTCAGTGCATCCGCGCAGCTGTGCGTCTGTACGTCCCGATGAACAACGAGCTAAACCCCAATTCTCGTGAGAATTTGCTTCAAATTTGGTGTGAAGCATTTGTATGTGATTCCCTGGAGTATAGCAATTCAAATGTATGTTTAAGCTAATCTAGAACGGGTAGCTGCCAAGCAACAGTTTCACTTTTATCAAGTTTACTCGAAAACGGCTTTAACGATTTTGATTAAACTTAGTATGTGTGTTATCCCTAAAACAGTTTCAATAAAACTGCATACCAGATTTTTGCAAAAGAAATGAGAATAACGAAATTAAAGTTTTGAGTTTTTACAAAGAAAAGTTTGAGCAAATTGCGTTTTAAATTCCCATAGCAATTCTGACTTAATATACTAGACTATATTGATTCTGAACAAAAAAAAACATAGTGCAGACCTCTCCAAATAATTTGGAGAGTTATTTTATTCTAGATTATTAGCGCCAGTTTTCCAGTGTTTGGTTAAAGTTAAAGCCTAGTACGCTGCTGATGCGAAAGAAATTTTACTGTGGTCTCCAAAAAGACAATGAAATGCTTACGAAAACGATGCGGAAAAAATATCAGGGAGAGTTTCATAAATTGCAAATAAATGAAATAAAATTTAACGAACAAATCAAAGAAAAACCATCTTGTAATGAATGAAACAACAAATAAAAACACGAATAAACCCAAATATCATTTTTTCGCACAGAATTAATGGTCCGGGCAATTAGAGAGTGGAGAGTTGTCAATACAATCTGGTATAATCATCAATTTCGCTGGTCAAACAGCGTACTGTAAAGCGAAAAGCACAACGAAATTTTTCGTTTATGATTTCGTCATGTCAATTTTGTATGGGATTTTTCGTTTCACATCAGCGTACTAGGCTTAGGCCGAATTAACTCACCCAGTTTGGAGAATGCTTTGGATATTTTATTTTACGTGCTTTTTTTAAGACACTCTGCAGTCAACTGCTTCTAGACGTAACTATAGGCAAATCTATTTACAAAGTCTACACTGGGCCTTAATACCTTGCTTCAGAATTTAAAAAAAATGATCTTAGAACATTTAAGGAATCTTTGATCTTCAAAGAATTTTGGACTTATACAAATTCTAAATACTGAAAACTTAGATCTACTTTGACAGCGCGTATACATGTACTGTACATACATACATATGTATGTATGTAAGAAATATATCGCTTAGAAAGTATTCAATTTTGCACTTAAAATAAGTTCATCTTTTTAGGAGCAAAGCATTCACAAACTTGTTAAGTTTATGTATTACAAATCATTTAAACAAAAATTAACATTCAAAATACCAATATATCATTTGCTTTAGATGAAGTGTTCGAAGTTTATATTCTTTCTTAATTATATATATGTATTATTCGTTAAATATATTTGCATATGCATCAGTTAAATAATATATTCCTTAATTTTGGAATAAATTTGTGTATTAAAATTAATGGGAGGACACGTTTTTTAAAAGGTATAATTCTCAATTTCGTATCTAACAAACTTGTCATACTTGTTGAGTATTGATTGCATTTTTACGATACAGGTCATGCCAGATAAAATAAAACAAACAATTAAAAAAATAAAATTAACTTATCCAAATTATTCAAATTAAATGTGCATTTTTAAAAGATTTCATATCACTGTACAGAAGTTGTAGGTATAATGTTCTTATTCATAGATAAAGAAGTGTTTTTTAATTATTTTCTAATTCAACCCTCTGTCTATAAAATAGACAACAGGCGCTTGGTGCTGTTAGTATTTACACAAGCGCCCCATTCTAACATCAGTATCAAACTAATCAAGTAAGAGAATAATAATAAAAAAAAAAAATAATAGATATATATAAACAGATATTCACTTCAGATTCTCTTCTATCTTTGTATCTGTTGCCGTTCTGTTCTTTTCTGTATATCGTTTATTTCAATCGTCATAATGTCGAGATACGATTAGCTGATTTGTCGTGGCAATTTAAAAATATAAAAACCATTGCGAGCTCAACGAACAGAAGCATTCTAAAGCTGACCGTTTTGTCAGCACGATCGTATGCTATTACAGCGAGGAGTGAATTCATTCAAAAACATAAGATGAATTATTTATAAAAAAAAGATAAATACAGCATTCATAATAGCATAGCCTACATAACTATAATCAAAATTGACTATTTTAACTCAAAAGTGATAAATTGTTCTGTTGAACGTGTACTTAAAACGAGATAAAAGCCCAAGTGTTGTTTTTTTTTTTTCTTACTTTTCTTTACTAATTATTTTACATTTCTTTCATTTACAAAAGTTATAAATTACCTAAATATTAAGTGTTATTTAACTTTATTTGCTGTTTAAAAATTAATTTATTAGAAAATAATAATTTATAAAAAAAAAAAAAAAATCATTAGTTAAAATGATGAGTTTGCGTGCACTCCTTTTAGGAGTATTTTGTGTTTTACAATTATTGGTTTCGAATCAATTGTTGGTTCGAGCTGCTGCTATTGCTTCGGAAGGAGTTCCTGAAGCGAGATCTATTAACCTTGAGAATTGGTAAGTTTAAATTATTATAATAACAGTGTGATGAGAGTTGAATATTTACAAAATAAAATTAAAAATTCTATGATTCCTGAAATCTTTTCTAAAACTTATCAAAATAGAAATGAAGACTGTACCGGCCGGTTTTAAGCGCAAATTTGAATAATGACTAAATATTAAGTAGCTAACGAAGATGAAGAAAATCAGAAAATAAAATTATTTCTGCTTTAAGTGAAGTGATTGAAAATAATTAAATTAAAATTTAATTTATAAAAAGCAATTGTGACATTTTAAGGGGGTTGTGGTAAAAGTAACTTCAAATAAAAGTGATGTTATAGTGTCTTCAAAAAAATAACTGAGATTTTTTTATATGAAATGCGGTATTAGATTAAATTTTGCTGTACCCACTAAATCTAAAAGCTTCTTTTAGTTAAAAAGACTAATGGCCAATTTCATAAACATTTAACTGGCTTTTAAATTTTTAAATGACGTATTTTGTATGGAATAAACGTCATTTTAAGACTTAAAAGCCTGTTAAATCTTGAAAGGGCTTTATGAAATCGAGGATAAGCCTTAAAATTTGTTTGAGTTATTTATTCTAATTTGCAAATGTACAGTAGGGCGTCCGTTATTTTTCATTTATCAAAAGTTTAGACAAAAAAAAAAAGATTTTGCATAAAAAAAAAACATGAAGTAATTTTAAAAATCGAAATAAATTCTAAATTCTATTTTCAAATCGATCTTTTGAATATAATTTTTTTTTTCTAAGAAATGTTATTTGACAACATTCAACAACCAAAATCAGAATAACTGGGGTAGTTCCTAAGAAAGACAAATAAAATAAAAAAATATACACGCCTGGATAGCACTATCTTGCTCATGTAGTTAACAACTAGAATGTAGCTAGACATTCGAAGTGTAATTATAATAATGGTTTCATAATATTTTAAAACAAAATAGCACGAGCTCATAATAATAGCACTTGTGACATTTTTTGATTTAATTAAAAAAAAAATTCAAAAAATAAATTAAAAATAAAAAAAAAAAAATAATTTTTTCTTTGATTTTATTTCTTCGTAAAAAAAAAATATATACATACAAATTTTAAAAGCAATGTTGTTTAACTAATTTAGAAATAGTGAAATGCAAAATAATAATAAAATAATAATAAAATGCGCCGAATTATGCGGGAATATACAGGGTGTCCCATCGGCCCAGAGGAAAACTATGGGTTCTTGAGTTCATTTTGAGTCATAAAACTTAAGAGGTAATTGTCTCGTTTTCGCTTCCTTTCCTTTTCGACTTATAGCGGGTTTTATGATTTTTTATCTTTTTTCTTTTAACTAGCTCTAACTTACTGCATCCGAATCTTGATTTTATTGTTATATTTACACAAGGAGAGTAAGCAGTTTATGTTTGCTGTACAATTTTGTTCTATGCGGATAACGGTTTTTTTTTGTCTTTGGTATAATTTTTTCCACAAGAACACTTTATTTAGTGACATTTTTTCTATTTTATTATGAAAGTCCATTTTATTTTTTTATAAATACTTAACACTTTTTTAACTTAATACAACACTAAAATTTATTAAAAAACTAAAAATAGATAGTTCAAGAAATAATACAAAATTAAAATTAATTCTTTGTTTGTAGGGAGTAAAGCCTAGTACTCACCTCTGAGTGAAATGAAAAATAAAAGCGGTTTGAAATTCACGCGAATAAGCATTGTGAAACCATAAATAATTATTCACGTAAAATTTCGGTCTTCAGTTTGAAAATTTTTAGTACTCACTTTGAATGAAAAAAAAATAATTTAATTTGTCTGACAGTTTAACAGAATCTTGAAATGCTTGAGAAGACTATTTTGCCATAGTTTGGTTTTTGGCTTGTCGGTAACACTTAATATTCAAAAATAAACGATCATAAGATCCAAAATAATTCTTTAGGTTTTTTTTACAACTTTTTTTACAACTTTTATTTTAATTTATTGACAAATGTCACACTTTTCCACACTTCTGTTATTTTTTCCTAGAGGTCGTACGTTAGGAAATGAGAATTATGAAATGAGATTAATTTTAAACCGGTTCATATTTCGCCCTCACATTTGGGTACTCAGCTCTCGTAATAAATTTCATCGCTGTGAAATAAGTGTCACTTATATATAGAAATTTCATTTTCACTTGAACTGAGTACTGGGCTTAACCTACAAAATGTGTTCGAAAATTCCACCCTGTTTCAATCTTACTTAAACGTATTATTTTAATCAAGAATCGGATGCAGTTTGGCACAGTTAGAGCTAGTTAAAAGAAAAACAAAAACCATAAAAACCTATATATGTACACTCCAATTCACTCGTTTAAATACAGATTTTTTTCAAAAAACTTTTGACGATTTCTCCATAACCTTTTATAATTATGACAAATCTAATTATAGAATTTATTAAGTGCAATATGGGGATAAAGATCCAGGAAGAATTTTGAATTCTTCTAACAAATTGTTAGTCTTATGGCTCTTTGAACAATTTTAGTCACAAAATCGACCTTATTTTTTGTGTCATTCGTTTAAATATACCTTGAAAAACAACCTAGCAGCTCATAAAATCGTTAAAAATGGTTCAAAATAGTATGCACAAAATTATATAATAAACAGTTAAAGACATTTCATCAAGAATTTAACAATTTTTCCAAAAGGAAGTGTTCTAACCGAAGAGAAAAATGCTAAAATTCGAGACTATAAGGACGGTGGTCATAGCAGTCGCTGTGAAGGTCACAACATTGGAATAAGTATGCAGCTACCTTGGATATAGGGAAAACATTGAAAAAACAACAAACCGCTAGCCAACATGGCAACAACACCTCGAGAAAGACAACGCATACCTACTCCGAAAAGCTTCAAATTCAACATTATCAGTTAGCAAAATCAATGGAAAAACCTCGAGAAAGACAACGCATACCTACTCCGAAAAGCTTCAAATTCAACATTATCAGTTAGCAAAATCAATGGAAAAACCGTAGTTAAGCCCACCAAAATTGCTATTTATCAGGTTGTCCGGGAAGCCGGGAAACCAATGTGTGGCTTCCCCGAAAACCTGATAAAAGGCATTTTTGGTGGCTTTAACAACGGTTTTTCCATTGATTTTGCTAACTGATAATGTTGAATTTGAAGCTTTTCGGAGTATGCGTCTTTCTTTCTCGAGGTGTTGTTGCCATGTTGGCTAGCGGTTTGTTGTTTTTTCAATGTTTTCCCTATATCCAAGGTAGCTGCATACTTATTCCAATGTTGTGACCTTCACAGCGACTGCTATGACCACCGTCCTTATAGTCTCGAATTTGAGCATTTTTCTCTTCGGTTAGAACACTTCCTTTTGGAAAAATTGTTAAATTCTTGATGAAATGTCTTTAACTGTTTATTATTTAATTTTGTGCATACTATTTTGAACCATTTTTAACGATTTTATGAGCTGCTAGGTTGTTTTCAAGGTGTATTTAAACGAATGACACAAAAAATAAGGTCGATTTTGTGACTAAAATTGTTCAAAGGGCCATAGTAGTACAATTTTTTAGAAGGATTCAAAATTCTTCCTGAATCCTAATCACCATATCACACTTATTAAGTTCTATAATTAGATTTGTCATAATTATAAAAAGGTTATGGAGAAATCGTTAAAAGTTTTTACCTCTTAAGTTTTTCGACTTATAATTAACTCAGGAACCCATAGTTTTCTTCTGGGCCGGTGACGATGAGACCATGTATACCTAAAAAGGATGCAAAAAAGGCATTTTTTTGTTTCAAAAACCCCAACACCAAAGTTTGCCTTATTCGAAGTTTTTTGGTAAAAAAAAGTGGCATGAAGTATTGTACAAAGAGATTACATGTACGTAGTTTAACCAAAATTGTTAGAGTCGTTTTTGAAAAACTTGATAAAACCGAAATCATTGTATGGTGGCTACCCGTTCGAGATAAGCTAAAATAAAAATTTAAATTTCTGCTCTAGGGAATCACATAAATATGCTTCACACCAAATTTTCAGCGAATTCGTTCAACCGTTTGGATTCTCACTCGATGTACATCAGGACGCACAGACAAACAGACTGAAAGTAGTCTTGACAAAAATCACGTTTTCCCAATGTTAGTGTTGATTAAAACTTTGAAATTTTTATTTTGACACGAAACCAATCTTGCCCTATAAAAATAAATAAATCGGGTGGCACAACGGCTCATGAAGAACCAGGGCCTAGTGACTAACAACTCGCAACCATTCCTGTGTGCGCCTGTCGACAGGAATAGAAGGGACCTACAATTTTATGCCGAATCCGAACGGCTAGACGAGAAGCACTTATTCGTGACAAGTGATACTCTTGAAGGATTTGTCAATTCCTCGCAAGAGGCAGTAGCCCTGAAAAAAAACTTAAGTTTTTTAGACGGACGAGGATGGGAAGCGAACCCAGACCTCCAGCGTGACAGTCGAACGCACAACCTATTACGCTACGGGCTACTGCCCTATAGAGCAAGTAAAAATAAAAGGTAAAAAGGATGAAGCAAGAGTATTTAAAAATGTAAAAAATCGACATAAATTTTGTAATGTGTGTTTTTAAATCAGAATCAACACAAACAAAATAAAAAAAAAACTACAATAATTCCAGAGAGGAAAAAATAAAAAGTATAAAGCAAAATTCCCATACAAATTTGTATCAAGAAAAAAGCCTTAGAGATACGGGTTAATGACCCCGGACAATTTATTTTTTTTTGGCGTAGAATCTTTTTGAGTGATCTAAAGGGTATTGTGTAATTCGAAAAAATGAGTTTGGGACATAAAGGAAATATTAAAAATAAATTGAAAAAACAAATTTTGGAAATATTTTTATTTAATTAAAACAACAAAACAGGAAATTGACGAGATATTAAAAAAAAAGACAATTTTCTCAAAAAAAAAAATAAAAACTATTTCCGTTAATCGAATTTTGTGGCAAAAAACTTGTATGTATATGTAGTATTATTAAAAATGTTAGCTAGAGATTAAATTTACAAAGTTAAATCAAAATCGTTAGAGTATTTTCCGAGAAAACTGGATACAATCGAAATCATTTTATTTGTAATTTGATTTCACCCGTTCTAGATGAGCTATAACAAAAAACTTGAATCGGCACCTCTCGAAGCAAATCCATCCATTCGTTCATTTTACGAAATTAGACAAAAAATTATTACTCGTGCTTTATCTTTCTTTGTGATCTTTTATATTTTTTATACAAGTATTACTTACTTAATTTCATACCTAACATGATTCGGCGAATCTCAAGTTCTGTGATCATGTTGTATTTTTTAAGGGAGTTTTTGTTTAAGTTTTTAATAAAATTTTGATAATATGAAAAAGTTTAGTTTTTTTTTTTTGTGAAAACAAAAATAAATACAAAACATTTAAAGAAATCCTAAAGATTGAATTTTATTCGGATATGTAGGTAATACTGAAACGTTAAACTTATAATTTTGGGCGTTTTTTCAATTCCAATTATTTTTTTTGCCGATAGATCAAAAATTTGAAAGAATTGGTATGCAATACACATTTGTAGGTGTTTATTAATTAAAACTAAATCTAAAAAACAATGAATAACATTTGTTTTCAAAAGATGTCGTTTTCAAAAAAAAAAAAAAAAAACCAAATTCTAGACTTTGAATTTCATGGACATTTATTTTAGGCATTTTTATTTTTAAGGACATTTTGCAACTCTATATGAAAAAAACAACTAAAGGAGTTTTCAATAAAGGTGTGTATAGTTGTTAAAATGGAATAAAAGAACAATGTGTGTGTGATGAGGTTTTAACAAAATTTTATTTGAAATGCCCACGTATGCCATTATGTATGGAATATGACATCGTTCAAATGACCACCCCGGTTTTTTGTACGGTGGCACGGATCCGAGTTGACCTGCGACCCCAGGAAAGCCCACAAGAAAAAGTCTAGCGGGGTAAAATTGAATTAACTTAAAGTTTACGTTACCTGTGCGAGAGATAACCTTACACTCAAATCGTTCATTCAGAATGTCAATCGTGGTGTTCGCTGCGTGTGGCACAAAGGATAATCCTGCTGTAACCAAATGCCAGATAGTGCACTATTGTTCAATTTGGGATACAAGAAATTGGTTATCATCGTTCTTAAGAACTCGATATTGACGGTGACCGCCACACCTACGTCGTTTTAGGAAAAAGTACGGACTAATGACGCTGCGCACCACCCCAAAATCCACACTGAACGGTCCTTTTTTTTATCCAAAAATACGCCCCGTCGCTTAAGATAATTTTTCGGACAAAATTGGGGTCGTCTTCCAAACACTCCGATACCCAGTCAGCGAAAAATCGGCATTGTCTATGTTGGTTGGCTATGGTATTAAACTTTGAGCTCCTGGACCATCAGTTGAATCTTTTACGGGTTTGTACGCAAAAGTCCCGACACAAAATTCCCCAAGTTGAAAACGGTGAAAGGTGAAAGAAATCTAATCCCTCGGGTACATTTTCACCGCCAACAACAAAACTAATTTGCCTCGTGAAAAAAAGATAAATGTTTTAGGACTTTTTGATTGGAATTTTTTTTTGGTGGTACAAACATTTTAATTTCTTTAGACCAATTTTGGACTTTTTACATTTTTATATTTTGAATGAATGTTTGTAAAAAAAATCATTTTTTTTAAATTACTCGAAAACTAAAGGTTCTTTTGAAAAAAAGTTGAAGGTACTGATTTTAGCTTGTTGTGAAATTATTTTAACGCGGATTTATGATGAGATATTGAAAGTTATGAAGGTGGATCTTTTATCCACAAAACACAATTGGATTTCCCGGATCCAAACAAATTATTTCAAACGAATTTATCACCGAAAGAAAATGCACCCGAATGATGTGAGTCGCGACTTCGATGAAATTGAAAGTAAGATGACAACAACTGTCAAATGGGTGATGGGCGCGTTTAATGATCTCACAACCGGTAGCACATCAAATTGCTGCCACCACGGTAGCTCAGCAATGGGGTGGGTTCAGCAACGTGTGGGCTTTTATCGATCGAATAATTTATTCGATTAATCAAAAATAAAATGAATGTAGATAAAAGAGTTGAAGTACAGGGTGTACTTAAACTTAAAGTGGGCGCCAGAAATTTTTGTTTACAAGAAAATAGCAAAATTCCAAAACTATTAGGATTGTTAGAAAACAACGAGTGAAATAAAATACAAGTTTTTGATGCGAAAGTTGCTTTTAAATTATCTTTATTATTTGGGAAACTATTAATTGGAAGACCAAGGATTTAAACCCAAAATGTTTTCAGAGAAAAGAAATAAAAATAGGAATAAAGAAAATGGGTTGGGTACGATATCCCGCTTTTTATAATCCCGTTTTTTAAAAACCCGTTTTTTCAATCCCGCTTTTTATAATCCCGTTTCTTATAATGCCGTTTATTATAATCCCGTTTCTTATTATCCCGCTTTTGCAATCAAAACTAGTTGTTTTATTTTAAAAAAATCGCGCGATTTTTTTAAAATAAAACAACTAGTTTTGATTGCAAAAGCGGATTAATAAAAAAAATTAAATTAAGGGAAACAAAGAGAGATTTTGTAGTTAGCTAACTTTTATTTTGTTTTATTTAACAAAAATATTCAAAAAAAAAAAAAAAAAAAAAAAATGAAATTCTAAACAATTGAGGATATATATTGTATTTTTCATTAGCATCATGTTAGTTCAATTGAATGTTGTGGGTGATGCGACAAAAAAATCCTGTTTAGGGTGGCTAGTACCAACAAGAAATGCAAAGAAAATAGTTGTAGTGCGAAGGTTTCACCCACCCTGTCTTGTCAAACTGTGTCTTTAAATGACATGTGGAAACCTAGCATAAGTCTGCGATGCCATGCCTTGTCATTATTTTGGGTTCGCGGAAACTTTTTTTCAGCACTATCGTACACAGACCAAAAGTTAGGAGAGTATTGCACTTATCTTCTTCCATTGCGGATGTAGTTTGTTTTGACCCATTGTGCAAAACTTAGTGCTTCTTCGTCATCTTTCAAACTATTCTGTAACGAGTCATAATAGGAAGAAACTTCTTCAGGTGGTAGAAAAGCCAATTTTTTTACCATTCGAATCTTTAGAGAAAACTCGTTGCAGTTTCTTAGATCTTGAATAACATTTGAAAAGTATAAAACGTGAAAAATAACCAACATGAAATCAATAAGTTTTAATCATGTATTTAAAAAAAAACGGTCTTAGCGGGATAAGGTGAGATTTTAAAAAGCGGGATTATAATACAACAGGATTTTGAATACATGACCGAATAACAACCGAATTGAATATACCGTGGATTCGAACAGTTAACAACGACAAAAAAAAGGAATTATCACAACTGTTAAAAAATTAATAAGAATTCTTTTACGAATTATACTCTGCCTCTTTCTTCTAGCACCTCAAATCTTGTTTCCTTCAATTTCTATTCGGCCTCGAATCAGTTTCCTCGACAAATTTCTCACAACTTTTTCCTCGATTTTCCATAAAACAAAACAAATACTTCTTCTCGACTTTATATTTCTTTTTCCCTAATTTCTATCTTTTAATTTCAACTTGTTGCTTGGATCGCTCTCTAACAAGTGAACTTTCCCAGCTTAATCTTCCGCCCTCGACCATTCCATTCACCCACACATTCATGCATTCAGCCATACGTTTTCGTGATCATCGGTCACGGGATCACGGCTTTCTGGAAAGACTCCTCGCTCCCAGAAAACCTCCGTTGTTGAATCTCTGAGAAACTTTACTCTCACACACACATTCACGAATTCAGAAAGTTAGGGCCGAGTTCAGGCCCATCCCAGAACTAACTTTTCGGGAAAAATGTTACTACAAAAATATTCGCGAACGATTCGAAGCGCAAAGTAATCACTTTAAAACTAACTAATTCCAGATGAAAGGGGAAGGTATATTTCAAAACCCTAAATTTAATTCTTCAGTTCTGATAACTCTTTATCTTACAATTAAATACAGAGAATCCTTTAAGAGTTAAAGGTTGTTAACTACCCATTTTGCTGTTAAGTTAATGCACGTTAATATTACGTTATAATTTAGGATGTTCCTTCAGATTATAAGTAAGAGTCCGCCTGACTCGCTTACTTCTTCAGCTCATCCGCCGGCACATCAGCATGAGACCGTCCGTCTGCATGGAAACAAAGTATAGTACTTTGGAACCAACTGTTCCACTCGATTTCGCTCAAGTGCCTGTGTTTGTTGCTTTTCCAAAAGACTTTAAGAGCTCTGGTTGGTGGAAACCAGGTATCTACTGAACTTTGAGAGCATTTTGAAGCCACAATGGAAAAGGAAGGACTAAAATGGTTAAATGATAATAGGCCAGTGAAACTTTTTGTGGTAAAATTTACCGCAACAAGCTCATGTAATTCTACACAAAAAAGATTTTGGCATTTTTTTTCGCTCAATTGATAGATTTCGAGAAAAACGGCCTAAATCATGGGGTGTAGTACATTTAGTCAACAAAAATGTAGCACAATTATATTTTTGAGTTGAGACATTTTTGTTTGGTTTATGTTTGGAAAAATATTTTCTATTATAAAACCAAGTTTTTTTAATATCTGGAAAAGTAAAAGTCCTAGAATCATCTGGTTTTTAATATTCGTATGAGAAATAATAACAGCATTAAAGTTTTAAAACAAAAATTGTACTAAGATACGAACAATTTTGAAGAAAATTAGTTGGAAATTTTATTTTTTATTTTAAGTTTGAAAATTAATTTTTCAAAAATTGTTTATTAATAGAAATTTATAAAACTAAAATAAAAGAAGAGATTTTTGGTTTTACAAAAAGATATACCAAGGCATTATAAGTATTACCGTTAATGTTGTGTTCTGTTTCCTTCCCAAACGGGGGGGGGAAGATATTGACCCACGCATAGAATTTCCGGATTGTCCTTACCCAACCTACACGCTCTAGCGTTTTGTCACAACTTAGGTAAGCCAGCCTGTATAATGTATAAGAAAGCACACACTTTTATAAGATTTTTAAGGAAGGGTGGTAAATCAGGAAACACACCATTATCCTTCAAACTTTGAAATAATTAACATGCGAATTGTAGTCTGTTATCATTTTGGTTATGATGTTTTATTCCGTAACTGCTGTATTTCCTTATTGATTGTATGATAATTAAATTCATTGATATTTTATATCTAATTTGAAAAGTATTTTTGAAACAAAGCTGATGGTGCACAAATTAAAACAATTTTTTTTTCTCATTTTAGCGCTGTCTACTGTTCGGGCAAACTCCTCGACACTGTCCAAAGGAATTCTATCTTCAAAGACTCCAAGACGTTTGTTGACATGAAAATGAAAAATTCACCAAATGTAACAATAGCTAAATTCGAAGAATTCATGCAAAGTAAAAACCAGACCCCAAGCAAAGCCGATATCGAAACATTTGTCATGGTAAAATTTTAGTTCTGTTTTTTTTTTTTAGGTTTTTTAGTTCCATTTATAATAATTGTTTTTTCTTCTAAACATAGGATAACTTCGATGAACCTGGCAAGGAATTCGAAAGGTATACTCCCGGGGATTGGAAAGAAAGACCACGATTCTTAGATTTGATTCGTGATGCTGATCTTAAGCAATGGGGCAGCGATTTAAATGGTATTTGGAAAATTCTCGGCCGTAAAATGATCGATGATGTGCATAAGAATCCCGAATACTATTCCATCATTCCTGTTGATAATCCAGTTATCGTTCCTGGTGGTCGGTTCATTGAATTCTACTACTGGGATTCCTATTGGATCATCCGTGGTCTTTTGCACTCACAAATGGACAAAACAGCCCGCGGTATGTTGTCCAACTTCTTGTCGATCATTCAGCGTTTTGGTTTCATTCCTAATGGCGGTCGTGTCTACTATTCCAAACGATCTCAGCCACCACTATTGGCTGGCATGATCAAATCTTACGTGGAATTTACCAAGGATGACGAATTTGCACTGAATAGTGTTGAGACTTTGGAACATGAATTTAATTATTGGATTAATAATCACACAGTTCAGGCTAAGGGTCACAATTTATTTGCCTATGGTGATTCTTCAGTTGGACCAAGACCTGAGTCGTATAGAGAAGATGTCCTTAGTGCTGAAAGGTACAAGACCGATGAGGATAAACAAGCTTACTATTCGGAACTTGCCGCAGCTGCTGAGTCGGGAATGGACTTCAGCAGTCGTTGGTTTATCAATGAAAACGGCACCAACGAGGGTAATTTGACAGATCTTAAGTGCCGATCAATTATTCCAGTTGAATTGAATGCCATTTTGTATTGGAATGCAAAGATCATTGCTGAATTCTATACTATGTCGAATAATGTTGTCAAATCAAGTGAATATGAGACAAAAGCTAAGAATATTCTTGAGGTATGGAAAAAAAAAACTTTAAAACAAAATTTTAATTTATTTTAATTTGGGTTTCTTATTTTTTACAGGCAATTAATGCTGTTCTTTGGAATGAAGAAGCTGGTGTGTGGTTGGATTATGACATGATCAATAATAAACCTCGCAACTATTTTATTCCAACGAATCTCTTCCCTCTGTGGACAAAGGCTTTCAATCCAAAAGATTCGGAAAAAATCTCGAAATCTGTACTCAAGTACATAGAGAAAAATGAGCTCGACAAATACCCTGGCGGAGTACCAAATACTTTATCACACACTGGAGAACAATGGGATTATCCAAATGTTTGGCCACCAATGCAACACATTATGGTCGAGGGTCTTGACAATCTTAGAACTGATGAGGCTAAGGCTCTGTCGAAAAAGTGGGCCTATCGCTGGGTTCAGTCGAATTTCGCAGCCTATAAAGATTCTCAGGCTATGTTTGAAAAGGTATGTTTAGTATATTAGACAGATAAAGATAGTTTATTTGACAGATACAACTAATTTAAAATAAAATACAAAAAAGTTAAAAAATTTTTAATTACATTTAAATTTTTGTAAGTTAGCTTTAAATTTTTTAAATTAAATTTACATTTTTAAATCAAATTTTATGTTTTTAAATTAATGTTTAAAGTTTTGAAATTAAATTTAAATTTTTTAAATTAAATTTAAATTTTTTAAATTAAATTTAAATTTTTTAAATTAAATTTAAATTTTTTTAAATTTAAATTTTTTAAATTTAGTTTAAATTTTTTTAATTAATTTTGTTTTAAATTAAATTAAATTTTTTAAATTCGAATATATTTTTTTTAGTTTAAAAATTAAGAAAATTGTTTAAACAGAAAAAAACTGAAATATTTAACTGGGTGCTTGTTTGAAATTATTTTCAGTATGATGCTGAAAAATTCGGCGGCCATGGAGGTGGCGGTGAATATGAAATCCAAACTGGTTTTGGATGGACAAATGGTATTATTATTGATTTCCTAACTAAATATGGTGACGACATTACTCCAGCGCCTACATCAAAAGGTGAAAAGAATGAAACCCAACAGTAATTTGTTTTGTTCAGAAAGATACAATATTTTCATTGACGTCCTTAAATAATGTGTTTTGTCAAAAAAAAAAACGTCCATAAAAGAAAAATACAAATACAAAAAAAAAACACAAAAACAAAAACAATATACCCTCAAAATGTACCTATGTACAAAACAGATCGACAATACATATTTGAAACACGCAAAAAAGAAACAATATCCAACAACAACAAAAACAACAAATAACATGTGATAAAGCAGAAAATAAAAATAATGTGTTAAAAGTTGCCTTTTGATAGGTTTACTTACTATAAGTGAAAATTTCTAAATTATGAGCCTTATATACACAAAATTAAAAAGGTTATGGTAAAAATATACCTTTCATAAATATTTCAACACAAAACATCATCAAAACACCAGCACCAAAAAATTTGTTATACAAAATTTATAAATTTCCTGTTTCGTGCAATTTGTTTGTATGTATTTTGTCATCCACACGTAATTCAATGTTTTCACAATTATTATTGTTAAAATTCAAAAAAAAAAAAATGAGAGCTGCTGAATTAGAAAAAAATAAACAATCATAAAATCAATCCTGACCAATGTAAGTTTTTGTTTCGTTTATCCCTTTTGCATGTTTATGTATTGTTAATGCTTTTCTGTCCCAAAACATTCTATGTTTATATGTGTATTAATGCTTTTGTGTATTGAATGTTTATTTAAGAAAATTTATCATATTAACAATATTTTTAAAAATAAATATATTTTTCTTAGCAATTATATAGGGGTAAGAGTTAATTTTGAATTAAGAGCTTAACTTAAAAAGACAAAAATAAATCCACGACTAGAACGTTACGAATTTGCTCTCGTAGCTAACAACTTTAACTTAGCTAGAAGTGGATGATGTTATTGGTTGCATAATAAAAGCCATATTTTTTTTAGAGAGTGTATAGCAACTCAGTAAAATTTTAACACAAAATTCTGTATAGTAAATTGTTTTTTATTGTTTTGCGTGTAATTATTTTGCTAAGTTGCTATACACTCTCTCAAAAAACACCGCTATAATAATATCCTTAAAGAGAACATCTTAAAAACAAGTTAAAATATAAATTATAATAAATTCGTTATTTAATCAGCTTTTTAAGCACGGGCTCGGCATAACAGAATTTCTTCAATAAAAATTAATTTATAAAAAAAAAAAAAATCAAAGATCATTGGAGCGGTTTCCTTAATTTAATTTTAATTAATTTTTATATTTTATCTAAAATTTAAATTTATAAACAGACCATTTTTAAACCCAAAATTTGGTATGGCTCTTTACACTATTAAACAAAATGTCAAAACACTTTTTCCGATGCCCGTTTTCAAGATATTGAATTTTGAAAAATTAGGAATTTAATATTTTTTTTTTTCAGTCAAAGAAATATACATATATTTTTTTTAATCTTGTATGCAAAATCATTGAAATTTTTAAGATTAAAAATTTGACCGAAATCGTTTAAGTCGTTATGAGAAATTTAAAAATTAAAAAAATTGTTATACAATACAACAGCTACCTTTAATCAATAAGACCTTTTATCAATAATATTGGCCATACCCTTAACAGTAATTCATAATTTGTATTTGAACTATACAGGGTGATTCACAAGGTGTAACAAAAAGTTAGAGCGTGTAGCCTGGTTCAAGACAATTAAATCATATGGGAGTGGGGGTCTAATCCTTCCGTTGCGGCAGGAACGGCGGAGAAATTATCTTTAAATCTGATTTAAAACAGAAACAAATATTTAAAAACCACGGCCAGAAATCCCTTCTTTAAATTTCTTTTCAAATAAAGTTTTTTCAATTAACAGTTCAGAATAGATAAAAAAAAAAAAAAATGCGAACTATATTTTTTCATCCGGTTTTCAGTGTTTGACTATAAATTGATCTGAGCATTGAATTTTTAAAACCAAAAAAAAAAATACTTACATAATTTTAACAAAATTGAAAAGAATTAGTTTGAATTTCAATTTTTTTTTTTTAATTTTGAGTCTGAAAATCACTTATTTTAGAAATACTGTTCATAAAAGGAACTTTATTACCGTTACCGTGTTACCGTTATTTTTTAATAATTTGTTTTCTGTTTTGAGTCAATATTGTAGAAAATTGCCTCGATGAAACGTACACGCTCACTTTAGGTGAACCAGCCTTTATATAGGGATTATATGGCAAGTTATGGATTCGTACAAAAAATTGATTTTTGTACGAATTGATTTTTTTTTTGTTTTTTGAAAATGATTATTTTTGATTCTAAACCCATTTTTTGAGGTTTTGGCTGTGTTGAAAACAGAGTAATTTGATTTATTTTTTCCTTTTTTTTTATGAAGCAGCCTTCTAGTAAGTTTAAATTGTATTTTACGTTACAATAATTAAAAATCTTTTTTTTTTTATTTCAAATTATTTTATTCAAACCTCAATATTTCGAAAATGACTAATTCAATTATTTGAAACTTGATATTTAGTGATGTTTTTTAATATTTTCTAGAACACTTGAACAAATTAATTAAATAACGGTACTTACCATTCAAATTTAGAAAAACCCTTTACAAAAAACTAGTTTTTCTCGAAAACGGTTTCAAGAATATTGATGTAAAATTGTGAGTGCTCTTTTATTAGCGTTATCTACTTTTTAATAGATAGCTACTTTATTTTTCGTTCTTGTTAACCAATTTTCATATTTTCAAATTTCTCATTATTGACCGACTAAAATTATTTGTTTATACAAACTGCTCCTACAAAAAAATATCAAAATTTATTTTGAAAATTCGATTTGTCAAAAACGATGGACTGTTTTGGAATTAAAGTTTTGTTTGCGTATAACCAATTACATTAAATTGGCATTTCAATTTTTTGTTGTTTTCTAAAAATGTTTTCACAACTTTATACATACATACGCATACAAAAAGTTTAAGGGTATATGTTTCATTGAGACAAGATAAAAAATCGTATAGGATAGGGGGTATATTCCCCTTCGTTTTCAGGGGTTGGAAAGCAAATTATTGCAAACGCAACATTTTTGTATGACCAGAAAACTCTTCCTTAATTTTATTTTTAAATAAAGTTTTTTAATGAACAGTTTTTGAAAAATTAATTTTCAAATTCATAATTTTGGAAAAAAAAGAACTATGACCAATTGTCCATATAGTATGTCCGTCATTTCACAAACTCATTTTTTGGATAGCACACTCCGTCAATCAAAATTTTACGCTGAAAGCAAAAATTATTGACCAACAAAATTTATCATTCTTTTCCCATACCTACAGTATGTATGGGAATTTCACACTCTTCACATTTAATTTTTTTTCTCTGAAACTATAATAATTTTTCTAATATCTTGAAAAAAAAAACACAAGAACCATTCGGTTTTCAGTATTTGACCAAAAATCGTTTTTGCATAAAATTTAATTTTGGAAATCCTAAGCCACTTGAGCATTAAAGCAAGTCCGTGCGACCCATTCGTAAATTTTATTTGTTTAACTTATAATTAGAGAGATTTGCTTCAAATATAACAATTTTTAACTTTTAACGGAGAATTTTAGCTTAAGTTCAATACAAGATTTTTACAGTTCTTTAAAATCTTTTAACTATTTCAACTAAGATACAAAATACAAAAACATCAAACAAGGAGGAAAAATTTACTTTTACAATTCTATAGTCTTTCAGGATCGAAGACGGTGCAGGGAAATAATTCCACGGGATCTGCTCCACATAAGCATCTATTTCACTCTTAGGGGCCAGTTATAGCATTCATTGAAAGCCATCACTGAAAATATTAATTGCCAATTTTGAGAGATTTTAAAGAAAAAATAAATGATTATTTTGATGCCAAAGTAAAGCTAATTGACTTAATAATAATTTCTAGGTAAAACAAAATTCAATTTGGCACAACTTTTCTTATAAAATGACTTTTAATTTTTCAATGATGAACTACCTTACCAATGATCATTGAAAAAATTAATTTCTGCATTCAAATATTCAATGATTAAACTGTCGAAGGGTCTCAAAATCAACAGACAACTTTTTCAATGATGGTTTTCAATGATAGCTATAACTGGCCCCTTAGTGGGAATTTTCTTCACTTTTCAAAGAGGAGTTGATTCCCACTGAGAGAGAGAATTTATTGCACTTTTTCCTGAGAATGAATTTCACTTTGAATGGTTGAGTTCCTGCCCACTTAGTTTGAGAAATAATTACACTTCTTTTCCTATTACTTTTAAATAGTGTTTTTGTTCTCAAAAACTAGTGTGTAATCTCTTTAAATCAGTCATCTAAAATCAGTCGCCACTTCGCCAGGCAGGCGTTTATGTTGTCAGTTGGTGTACTTTAAGCTTATGTGTAATAAAGAGTACCTTGGGTGGCCCGCTTCGCGGGTTCAAGGATTTTAGCTCCCTTTTCGAGTCCTCTGTCCCGCTCAAGCGACTCCGTCGCTCCGCTTAGGGTATGCTCAGTTGTCTGGCAGGCGCCTATGTTGTCAGTCGATCTGTTATCAAAGTTTTTTGTACTAAACAGTACCTTGGGTGGCCCGCTTCGCGGGATCAAAGATTTTAACTCCCTTTTTTGGGTCCTCTGTCCCGCTCACGCGACTCCGTCGCTCCGCTTAGGGTATGCTCAGTCGCCAGGCAGGCGCCTATGTTGTCAGTTGGTGTGCTTTCAACTTTCAACAGAAGCACACCAACTGACAATATAGGCGCCTGCCTGGCGACTGAGCATACCCTAAGCGGAGCGACGGAGTCGCGTGAGCGGGACAGAGGACCCGAAAAGGGAGTTAAAATCCTTGAACCCGCGAAGCGGTCCACCCAAGGTACTCTTTATGACACAAACTTAAAGTACACCAACTGACAACATAAGCGCCTGCCTGGAACTGACCATACCCTAAGTGGAGCAAAGGAGTATTATGCAAAAAATATTAAAAATTCGCGCGGTTTTAGGTGAGAAACAATTCCACAAAATTCAAAGTGAAATACATTCTCGCCCTCGGTGGGAATCAATTCCACTTTGAAAAGTGGAACAGAATCCCATTAAAAGTGAAATAAATTCCCATGTGGAGCAGATTTCCGTGGAATAATTTCCCTGCACCATCCAAGACTTATATACTACACCTTTCACCTCTAATTAACCTTTATTTTCTTACTAATATTCCTAGCTATATATTAATGCACATAAAAACAATGCTTGCTTAAAACCTAATTCTTATCATGAAAAATTTTTTTAAAATAAATTTTAAAATCATTACAGGAAGTATAACATCAATTATCAGCTTAGTTACAGTAGCTACAGTTGCAATTATTGTGACAACAGTCGGACGATTCCTATGGTGAGGTAAGTACTCGTGCTAATAACAAAAAAAAAGAATATTAAAAATTCACATTATGTATATTTCTAATTTTAATTATTTTTAAATTACTTCTCTAATTACAGATATCCTAATAACTCTCAAACCTGCAGTTAACCAAAAATATAGTTTAAACAAGAAATTCCTAATTTTGTGTTGATTTAATTATTAATTTATTTTTATTGTTTGTTCTAAAGTTTGTTCTAAAAAAAAAATCGAGCATGATTATTGTGTTGCTGTTAAATGCTTGAGTTTGTATAAAATATGTATTTCTTTTATTTTTCCATTATTTTTGTTTCGTTATTTTAATTTTTTTTATTGTAAAAAAATCAAATGTAAATTATTTAAATATTTCTTAAGTAATTTAATTTAATAATTTAATATTATTAATGCAGTATTAGTCTTAGGATATAACAAAATCAACAAAATATAGTAAATTAGCTATGTTTTGTATCCTCGCTGTCGATTGCCTATGTTGTTATTATCTAAACATAATATTGATTGTTGACTCTAAAATAATATAAAATCTACTTAAAAAAAAATAATAAAAAATAAAAGACAAAATGTCAATAATTCTGATGTATAAATTAAAAACACAAAACAAAAAAATTATATTTAAAAAATGAAAACAAGAATATTTAAAAAGTAACTTAAGTGTTTTCGGTGTTTCTGTTTTTTTTATTTTTGTTTGAACTTTAATACAATATTGTCCTTATCTCAAAACATAAACAAATTAATACAAACAAAATTGTAAAAATTAAAACAAATTTATAAAAAAAATAGTTTTTTTTTATCGAAAAGTATTTTTCTATTGAAAATAAAAACTTTCCTTGTAAATACTAATTTACGTTTCTATGTGTCGTGTTGTTTTTTTTTTCGGAATGAGCTGTGTTTGCCATAATGACTAATTCAATTTGGAAATGCATTTCGCCCTTGACAACAACTATTGGGCTCATCAGTATGATTTTGCTGTTAAAAGACTAACACACTTTCGTATCAAAAGAATTTCAGGACTGATTTTTGAAAAACAAATTCTATTTTATAGGAAATCCTGGAGCAGATGAAGGAATCTGAATCTTTTTGGGTCTTTTTGGAAATCCCAGTTAGCTGATTGAGTGACTACAATTGTAATGATTTTTATAGAAGCATAGAGAACAAATAATTATAATATAAGTAAAAAGATACAAGAGATTGTTTTAATTTATTTTTAATAACCTTAGCACAAATCAAAACAAAATGGAAAGTTGTCCCAAGTCTAGGAAAGGTCCTGGTAAGCTATCAAAAGGAAAAACATAAATGAAAAATCACTACTATTCTTGCTCAAACCAGCCAGCCCCTCTGTGGGAAAAGGTATAAAATACAAAACTTCACTCCCGCTTATAGATATTAATTTCTAGTAAAATCTTTATTAAAATCATTGTCTACTAGCACTAGAGTTTTCAGCAGAAAATTACAACCTTTGATTTTCGTAGTTTTTTCTGGTAAGGGAAGAATAGAAACGATTTTAGAAAAAAGGTTTACAATCAACAATAGTAATTTAGAAATAACGAATACAAGTATGTCGTACATACTTAAAATCTCTTGATATCCGTTTAAAACTTTGGTTTGGCGAAAATTCCACTCTATGAGCCCCTAAAATTACATAAAAAGTGAGTTTTTAGCTAGTTTTGCAACGATGATAATGATTGTCAAAAATAAAAACAACAACCACTTTTGACAAATGTTAAAGAAAACCTGTCCTAAAGTCAAAGGAATAAGAGACTGGAATGAATTTTCCCAGGCATAATGTCGTCTTTTCTGATGAAAAGAAAAATAAATTTTAACGGGCCCGATCCGATCTTAAGAACTGCAAAAAAGGGCACAACTAGGTGCATCACTCTATTGAGGCCACTTAAGAAATCTTAAAAAAAAAAACACAAAATTTATACAAATATGTATTTTTTTTTGTTTTGAAACAATAATTTAATATGTCTTTGGTCTTTATTTTGTGTATCGCCACCATTTTGGGACAATAAAAGCCGTATTACAGCCCTTTAAATTACATGATTCAACTTTTTTAAATAATCGAGATGAATCTCCACCAAGTCATCACTCAAAGCTTCTATTAGGATGAAATCCTAATACGAAATGTTTTCGAGAATGTTTATAAATTGATCATGGCATAAGTTCATAAGTTTTTTCTGTTTAAATCCATCTTTCACCTGCCCCAGAAGTGTGGACAGGGGTGGAAAAATTAGGTAGGTAGGTAGGTAGAGATGGCGGTCACAAGCATCCTTGCTCGATGACCCAATTAACGCGGTAATGCGCCGTTTTGATACCATAACTCGTGGGTTAAAAGAACATTTTTAAAGAAAAAGAGGGTATTTGGTGATAGATCTCCCAACGGATCATCGCCTACGCCCGAGTTCAGCTGCAGTAAGCTACGCTAAGCAATTTGCTGATTTGCCCGGGACGCATACGATCTGATCCCTTAGGGTGATCGTCTAGTCGCACACTCGGATATGGTAATCTCTGTACACCTCCGTCTGTTTGCACAACATGACTTGTGGTTACCAGAGAAAGTACCACCCGCCTGTATGACCAGACGCTTTTATTGGATTTAGACATGTGATGAAACTTATTAAGGATTTGGACATAGGAAAAACACCCGATAGCACCAAAGTTCGCAACTAAAAACCATCTACACTGTGCCAACTAGGCAACTTGTTGACTGGTATTGAAGCGAAGGTTGGCACAACCGTGTGATCCTCCGGTCCTCGTGCACCATGAGCCACCTTCAAAAACCAGTAGTCTGCTAGCTCACAGTCATAGGAGGTTGGGGAAGAAAATGGTGCAAAAGGAAAACGAAGTTAATTCTAGATCCATTGAAACATTCTTGAACTTGAAAATAGGAAAACACTCAAAAGGGTCGAAGTCCGCAACTAAGACCCATCTACACTGTGCCACCTAGGCACTTGTTGGCTGGTATTGAAGCGGAGATCGGCCCAATTGTGTGATCGTCCGGTCCTCGTGCGCCTTCAAAAACCGTTAGTCTGCTAGCTCGCAATCATAGGAGTTTGGGGAAAGAAGCTTCCCAAAAGATTGTTGCCTCATTCTGGTAAAAGCGGGACATTTACAGAGTAAATGAAAGACTGTTTCCTTTTCCTGCTGGTCCCCACAACTACGACAGTGAGTATTGTAGGGGATGCCAAGCTTCGCCGCATGTTCTCCTATTGGCCAGTGTCCAGTGCATGTTGCAACAATCCTTGCTATGTCTCGCCTGGGTCTGCACATTAGGTTAATAGTTCGGGATTTATTATAGGTAGGCCAGATTTTTCTAGCAATAATGCAGTTAGTTAAACTATTCCACCTACGATTAGATTCTGAGAGAAAAATTGAGAATATATTGCCCTTCATAACTCCAAGAGGAATACTGACTCTTTCCGCAAGTGAGTTATGAAGGGCTGAACCTTGCCTGGCCAGCTCGTCAGCCCGCTCATTCCCCTCAATGCCAATGTGACCCGGAACCCAGATAAGAGTGACCCTGTGGTTAGTGTTCAGACTCAGAAGCTCTTCCTGGCATTGTCGTACTAATTTTGAGGATGATGTAGCCGAATTAATGGCTTTGACAGCCGCTTGACTGTCTGAGAAAATAGCTGTATTTCGGTTCTGGTTTGGATTTTGTTTAAGTAGCTTGCATGCTTCCCTGATCGCCAGTACTTCAGCCTGAAAGACACTAGCAAAGTCAGGTAGCCGAAAAGACCTGGATATATTAAGGGACTCTGAGAAAATACCCGCACCAACACCGCACTCCATCTTTGACCCATCAGTAAAGATAGTTGTGTCGAAGTCTTTCGTCACGACGTCATCATTCCAATCATTTCTGGATGGGAATATAACTTTAAAATCTTTACCGAGGCTCATTGAAGGTGTCCAGTAATCAGTCGGAGTCGAAAACATTTCGGTAGGAATTAAACCCGTGATGTTGCTGTGCCCATAGGGTTTGGCAAACCAGGAGTTCGATTCTTTTAGTCTTATCGCGCTGCAAGATACTAGGTATTTAATGTGTAAATCTCGTGGTAAAAGGTGTAGAAAAACTCCTAAAGCATCTGTTGGACAGGATCGAATAGCCCCTGTGGTCCAATGCTAGCTGTTCTTTGAACCTTCCTAAGTCTGTTGATATTATACAAATTCTTTAATGCTGGCCACCACACAATCGAACCATACGTGAGAATAGGTCGCACCACGGCTGTGTATGTCCATAAAATCATTTTTGACTGGAGACCCCACCTCTTACCAAAAGTTTTGCTACAGGCATAGAAAGCTATACAGGCCTTCTTAACCCGTTCTTCAATGTTTAATTTCCAGTTTAATTTAGGGTCGAGAATTACACCCAGATATTTTGCACTGGAGGAGAGCGAAAGTGTTTGACCGTTGAGTCGAGGTAGATTGAAAGGGTCTATCTTTGTTTTGGTAGTAAAAAGTATAAGTTCAGTTTTGCTTTGATTAATACCCAGTCCGCAGCTCGCAGCCCAGTTACTAACCTTCCTTAAAGCCACCTCCGTGATCTCACTTATCACAGGGGTAAACTTACCCGACACTAGTAGCACCAAATCATCGGCATACGCGACCGCCTTCACTCCACTCTTCTCTTACTTAACGAGAATTTTATTCATGAATAAAAGCCAAAGAAGAGGAGACAGAACACCACCCTGGGGTGTTCCTCTACTGACGTATTTGGTTAATATTGTATTTCCTAACGTAGATTGAATCCTTCTATCCCTGAGCATGGAAACTATCCACTCCCGGATGTAGAGCTCTACACCAAAGTCAATAAGGGCTTCTAGAATGGACTCAGTTAGGACGTTGTTGAAAGCTCCTTCTACATCTAAGAAGGTGGCGAGTGTATATTCTTTGAAGTTAATAGTTTTCTCAATTGTACGAACTACCTCGTGAAGGGCCGTCTCCGTGGACTTACCCTTTAGGTATGCGTGTTGAGAGTTTTCAAGAGGGCATCCAACTATGATGTCCCTAATGTGTTTGTCTAGGATGCGCTCCATCGTTTTAAGCACGAAAGAGGTCAGACTAATTGGTCGAAAATCCTTCGCGGATTCATGGCCCCTTCTACCTACCTTCGGGATGAAAACTACTCTGACATATCTCCATGTCTCGGGTACATGGTTGAGATAGAGGCAACCTTTGAAAATTATTTCCAGCCAAGGAACAACCACATCTTGCAGTTTTTGAAGCATAATAGGCAGTATGCCATCCAGGCCTGGAGATTTATATGGAGAGAAGGAATTAATTGCCCAGGCAATATTTTCTCTTGTTATGACGGTATTGATATGCTCTACATGAGCTAACGGTGTGATTTGAGTTTCAAGTGGTTCCGGTTTATTGTTTTCACACCGCGGAAAGTGTGTCGTCATCAGTAGTTCCAAGGATTCAGCTGGAGAGACTGCCCACTCCCCATCGTTCTTTTTCAAAAAAGACGGGTTGCAATGCTCTTTTGACAGAACTCTACCAAGTCTTGCGGAGTCTTTGATGTTTTCTATTGACTCGCAGTACTCCCTCCAGCCTTGTTTCTTGGCTGATGCGACAGCTCGCTTGTATACTCTAAGGCTATTTTTATACGGTTGATAAAATTTGTTTTTGTGGCAGATGTTGAAAATTTTCCTTGTCGATGAAAAAATTAAGGATACAACATGTTCAAAAGTATTTAGTGGGTTGCAAGTTGATTCCAATTTTGGTCGAAAAATCATCTTAAGCGATGGAGCCCAATTTTGGATGAATGGGTACCTGAATTAGCGAAATTGCCGGATTTGGGATGACACCAATCCACGCGAGATTCGCGAGGTTCTAAAGCATCCAAATAAAAATACTGTTTGGTGCTGGCCAGGCCATCAACGTCAACGGCGATCGATGAATACCAACTTCTTGTGACCTGAATTGGATGATATGGACACCGAAGACGGGCGGCCGAAGACAGGATGGCGCCAGGTCCACACAGCTCAAGACAAAATCGATATTCTGCACAAGCGGTTTCATGGCATGGTTATCTCGCGCCGAGGCGAGGCGAATTGGCCACCAAGATCGTGTGATTTGACCCCTTTGGACTTTTTCCTGTGGGGCTTTCTTAGGTCGAAAGTCTATGCGAATAAGCCGCAAACCACCGCGGCCCTCAAAGACAACATAATCGATGCCATCGGTCAAATTCAGCCTGATTTATGCGCCAAAGTCATCGAAAACTGGACCTTTCGAACCCATGCCGAACGATGTTATATTTCACATAATGTCATTGATAGGGCTCTCAAATAAAGATAAAACCTTATTCATATCTCATATAGAACTTGTTTTATTCAATTTTAAAATCGACCCGACTCAGTGATTATTTATTCCAAACCAATAACACCTGATGTTCGGCTGTTATGTCTAAGACGGTGTTCATATTCGACTTACTCCTCGAAATTTAGAAATGAAAACGTTAAAAAAATGCATTAATTTTAAATTTACTTTTTTTCTCTCTTTCTAACCATGAAGTGCGAGTGAGATAAATTTCAGAGAAGTCAAAAATAGTCGGAAGAGTCAGTCCAATGTGAACACCGTGTAAATAAAAATAAGCTCACAAACAAAAGTGTAACACATTAAGATCGGATCGGGCCCGTTAAAATTAATTTATCTTTTCATCAGAAAAGACGACATTATCCCTGGGAAAATCATTCCAGTCTCTTATTCCTTTGAGTTTAGGACAGGTTTCTTTAACATTTTTCAAAAGTGGTTGTTGTTATTATTTTTTACAATCATTATCATCGTTGCAAAACTAGCTAAAAACTCACTTTGTATGTAATTTTAGGGGCTCATAGAGTGGAATTTTCGCCAAACCAAAGTTTTAAACGGATATCAAGAGATTTTAAGTATGTACGACATACTTGTATTCGTTATTTCTAAATTACTATTGTTGATTGTAAACCTTTTTTCTAAAATCGTTTCTATTCTTCCCTTACCAGAAAAAACTACGAAAATCAAAGGTTGTAATTTTCTGCTGAAAACTCTAATGCTAGTAGACAATGATTTTAATAAAGATTTTACTAGAAATTAACTTGGCTACAAAACTCTAATGCTAGTAGACAATGATTTTAATAAAGATTTTACTAGAAATTAATATCTATAAGCGGGAGTGAAGTTTTGTATTTTATACCTTTTCCAACAGAGGGGCTGGCTGGTTTGAGCAAGAATAGTAGTGATTTCTCATTTATGTTTTTCTGGAAGATATCAATGGGTTTTTCTCTAATCCTTCAATTTTATAATATTGTCTTATAGTCTTAAAAATTGTGTCTTAATAATTTTTCTGATAGCTCCTTCCGTTAAAAATTTTACTGTCGAAAAACCAGAAAATTTTCGATTTAAAAAAATTGTTTTTCAAGTTTATCTTTAAAATTTTTCATGAAATTTGGAATTTAAAATAGAAAATAGAAAACTGACGGGATTCATACACTCCAATAATTTTTATTTAAAAATTTAGCCATATTTGTAAGCTAAATTTTGAGATCTTGTGTCAATTGCGTTAAAATGTTGGTTAAATTTGATCCGTTTTTATAGGGGTGAATAAAATTGAAGGGTTTTGCTGTGTCATTTGCATTAAATGGGATTTTTAAAAAAACATACATTTCCATTGTCATTGCTTGCGTTAAGGAACCTATCCGAGACGATGGCAACCCATCCAAAAATGTTCAGATACCTTGATTTGTTTTTGCACTAGCTTTTTTCAGAAGGAATTACAACACAAATCTATGCAAATCGCTTTGGATACGATCTTGAACGCGTAAATTGCATTTTGGCAGTGGCGATCATGGACCTAGTATAACTTGACTTCTAATCGATCGACATTCCCATACAAAAGTTGCATTGAAGATGGTTTCACCGATTGAATGCGACAACAGTGCCTATTGAGCCGCGCCAAATGTTTCGCATTGGTTTGGGAGAGCCTTACATTATACATAATAATATATTTTATTGAACTGAAGTATATACAATTGGCTCTTTATTCTAATTTACAGTATAAAACATTGATGTTTTAATTTGTTTTGGCACATAAGGGGCCTAATTTTATACATAGTTTTTTTTATTTTTATACAAATTATTTAAAAAATTGTCTTTGATTGTCTTATACTATTTACATTATTATGGATGGTTCATCTCGGGTTGTTCATATCCAGTTTTCTTTGTTGTTTGGGAGAGCCTTTAAGGTGAAACATTCGCTAGACTTTATGTATACATGGAGATAAATGAGCGTTGGTTTCGAAGAGCCTTAAGCGGGGTACACATTATCAAACCTGTTTGACAAATCTGTTCACGTTTGATAGTGTGTACTCTCTGTTTGACAAACACGTTATTTGTTCACAAATTTGTTTGATACTGTTGAGTGTTTGACATCAAACAGATTTGGCAAACAGGTTTGATAATGTGTACCTCACTTTCATCCATGTTTATTTAAACTGGGAAATCGTCAAATGTGTTTATTGTTGATCAAATTGTTTTCGAAAAATCCAAAGTATGAGTTCCTAATCATGGATATCGCTAATAAGCCAATTTTGGTTGATAAGCGTTAGTTAATTAGAGCGTGTGAAAGTCACATTCTAATTTTAACCCACTGTGAATATCAAATAAGTCGTTTTCAAATTGCCGCTAGTGTATCGATTTTTTTTTAATAAATGGAACCATCGTGATGTTGGCTCCTAGCAGTCCAGGTATAATAGGTTGATGGTATCAGTAATGTGCTTAATGTGTTTAATAGGAGGGGGGGTCAAAAACTTCGCGGAATGGAATGGTTGGAGGGGTCATGGATGAAATTTGTTAACCTCGTATTATTTGAACATTCATAAGGGAAATCTATACCAATTTTAGTTCAAATCGCGTCATTAGTATCTGTGCTTCTGCTGTCAATCGCAATCAATCGGGAAAAAATGCTTTCAGAAGCGACAGCGAGTTAAGTGCTCACGTGAGTTTTTGAATGTCTGTATCGGGAGCAGGGCTGAAATTATGGGCCGAATTGTGACTGGAGATGAAACCTGGGTTCGTCATTTTGAACCGGAGTCAAAGCAGGAGTCAATGCAGTGGATCAAAAAAAGGCGCGAAACCCCCTAAGAAATTCAAGGTCTCACAATCGGCTGGAAAAATCATGGCTTCAATTTGTTGGGATTCGGAGGGGATTTTGCTAATCGACTATAAACAAAAAGGTGTCAATATTACCGGTGGATACTACGCAAACTTGCTGCATAGATTAGAAGAAGCCATCAAAGAAAAAAGGAGAGGAAGATGGAAAAAAGGTGTTCTGCTTTTGCACGACAACGCTCCAGTTCACAAAAGCAATGTTGCCACGACTGCCTTACAGGAATGTGGGTTCGAAATATTGAATCACCCTCCTTATAGCCCAGATCTGACCCCTTCTGATTATTTTTTTATTCCCAAAATTGAAAAAAGAACTTCGAGGAAAAAAATTTACCGACGATGAAGAAGTGAAGTCGGCAATTTCTGCATATTTTGAAGGACTTGACGAAACATTTTTTTTCGACGGTATAAATAAACTTTTTGACCGACGTGAAAAATGTATAAGGCTTGAGGGAGAATATATTGAAAAGGAAAAATAAAACCATGTTTAATTACAACCCCATTCTCTGCCATTCCGCGAAATTTTTGACCTCCCCTCGTACAAACGTCAAAATTTATCCACTAGTTAAAATTTAAACGAGCTCTTGAGCAGATTAAATTCTGACGACTGTAAATTCACCTCAGTAATGTCAAAATATATCAATGGGATCAAATTTAACGCATTTAAACGCAATTGACACACGGCCTACAAAAAAAAAATCTCAAATATGGGTCATTTCAATTTTTATTTACTTTCAAAAAATAAAAAAAAAAATTTCTTCCAGGAAACATCATCTCGATTTTTTTCTCAAACATCCATTTATCATGTTTTGGCTTTTAAAAGTTCATATCTCGAGTTCTAGTGTTTTTACTTGCGATATACATAATGTAGGTACACTTCCTGTCACTTGTTTGATGCCACTATTTTGTTTGATGCCAGTTTTTTCTCGACCTGAAGGCAATATTTTTCCTGGAAATATTTGATACGTTTGAGTAGATATATATATATTGCAATAAAAAAGGATAAAGTTAAAGAGTTAATCTGGAAAATCCATAGAAATTTCCCAAATTATGTGAATGGACAGCGAAAAATGGATATAAAAAGTTGCGTCACTTGATTGAGGCCATTCCAAAAATTGCTTGGAAAAAGTTAACATCGTCGATTTTTTTTCATAAATACATTTAACATATTTAAGAAAGGATAGAAAACTATATTTTATTTTAAATTTCAAGTTAAAATGGGCTCTGGAAACACGTCGACAATAGCAGAAAGAGGATCAATAGATGCTTTAAAGGAACTGGAATTCTCAGGCCGAGAAAGAGATATACTGAATAGAATAAGACCATTGTCAACAACTATCTAGCAGACACTGAAAACTATGAAAAAAAACGTAAAGGATGCACAGCTCAAGCAACAACAATCCAAAAAAAGCGACTTATTTTGCGGCTAGCTTCAAATACCACACTATCAGCGCCTAAAATAAGGTCAAAAAGTGGGGTACCAGTCAGTATTTCGACGGTTTTAAGGATAATTAAAACCAGTGGTAACATCAAGAGTACCATAATCAAAAAGAAACCGGTTCTACGGTAGCTACAGAAGGAACTACGGATGAATTTCACCAGAAAGCATGTTGTCCTTAGCAACGGATGGAAAAAGGTTGTCTTTTCAGATGAAAAAAAGTTTATTCTTGACGGACCCGATGAGAACTTTTCTTGTCAAGACATCACAGTCATACATCAGGTGTTATGGTGTGGGGAGCTATCACCTTTCACTAGCAACAATGAACGGAAATAATTACAAATGCTTGCTGGAACGGGTATTTCCAAAGCTAAAGAATATTTTTGAACCTCTACCTTGGCTATTCCAATAAGACAACGACCCTATCCATACTTGCAGGGTGGCTAGAAGCTGGATTCAATTGTAAAACGTTGGACTTTTACCATGACCACCCTATTCACCGGACTTAAGCACTTTCGAAAAACGTTTGGGCTTGGCTATCTTGAAATGTTTATGATGCTGGTAGAGAGGAAGTCTTGGTTGAAGCTAACTGCGATTCCTGGAGCCAGATTTCACTGGATTATTCCAGAAAACTTTATTATTCAATTACAAACCGTCTAATAGAGCTAATTTCAAAAAATGGCGGGCATACTCATTATTAATTGACAAAGACATAATTCGTTAATGTCTAAACACAAAAAAAAGTTTTTATAGTTTTGTTCGTTTTTTATAAGATTTTTCAAGTGGCCTCAAACAAGTGACAGGGAGTGTACATTATGTAGGTTCTATAGTATAGGCGAATTTAGGATTCGTGCCAAAAATCGAACTCGAGATAGTAATTTTCCCTAACATTACGATGAAGATGATAGAGAAGGCGACAAAATTGGGTCCTCCAATTCTGTCTGTCTGACATATTTAAAATAAATATTGTATCTTATAAATATCTTTCTTCTATCTTCGCTACGCAACTCATGCGCAAATTGATTATTAACACCTAAACACCTTACAAATACTCTGATTTCTGATGATTAATCTGATAATTAATCTGATCAATTGAAAAGGAAACTAGCTTTTCACTTCGCCTGGAAAAAAGTCGTGCTCTGATGTGATGCAAAATGAGAACGTAATCATTAGGGAAGACATTTTTGTACGACCTCAACTAACTTTGTGAATTGAAGATCACAGATTTGTAAATATGAAAACAAAGTCGGGAAAATTTCAGCACAGCCTTTTTTCATGAAAATTTTAAAAGTGGTTGTCCCAAAATCACGCATAGGTACTATTTTGTTTGCAGTAACAATTGCACACGATGTATCTATATTTGCATTCGATTATCTGCAAACGGAGCACAAAACTTAAAAACGATAATGGAGCTAAAAGTTCTTTCAAATAACTTGACTGAACTTAGTAAGATTTTTATTGTTTTTTTGCTAGACTTATTATTTATAAAATAATTTTAGTTTAGGTACAAAAATACATTCAGTGGTGATGATGTATGTGCGTGACGGTGCGGTGGTGTCCATTGCGATGGCGTGGTGGCCGTCCATGGTGGTGGTGGTGGTTACGGTGGTGGTGGTGAGGGGGCACACGATGATGGGCTCGGAGTCTATGATGATGGTTTGCTGGTCTACAGCAACACAATATTCCTCCCATATTACGAGTTTGTTTTTTAACTTAATTGGTTTCGTTTATAGTTCTAGACTGAATATACAAATTTGAACTTACAGCTCTGTTATAACTAGTTCTTAATAAAAAGCTCAGCAATTGATAAGAGGTTTTCACTCGATAACCAAAACTAATCAAAACGAATTCAATATACCTACTAGGCACATTATACATATAAAAGGCTTATTTATAAGTCAGATTTTATCTTTAAATCGAATTTAATTGATGTGTGGAGAGCTATTACTGATCAAGGCCGTGTCCAGACAAATATTTCAAAGGGGGGAGGGGGGTATATGATTTTCCTTTTTTTTTTTTTGTGTTAAGTTTTTAATATTGATTTTAGAGTTTTGTTCGCTATGCGGTGAAAAACTCCAAAAAGGGAAAAGCGATTGGACCAGACGAGATACCCTCTGAGCTCTGAAATAAGATGGGAGACATCGGGTCTAGATGGCTCATGATCAGGAAAAGGATTTTGCTGACCTAAAAAAAATCAAAAAAGGCAAACAAAAATTCTTACAAGGGCAAAAAAAGGCATTTATTAAATAAAGAGAATATAAACATAACTTAATGTCTAATTATAATAGCATTGAACTACCAACAGCTTTTTGAAGTTCTCAGGTAACAGCCTTCTATGATTGTCTCTTAGAAGCGTCTTAAATGAGCTACTTTCAACTTGAGCAGTAACGAGTGAAGCCCATTTTAAACTGTCTAGTCTCTACATCATTCACTTGAACGCTTTCGGAAAGTATGGAGTTGACGTCGCCATTTATTACAGCATTTACTCAACAGTTTTAAGTCCATGATTCACATAAAGAACAGTAGTGAACTTGTTCAACACTTCATTTGCAAATATTGGCCCTTTCGATTTTTACAAATTTTCATTGATATTTGCAGTGCAAGAAATGCACGGTCTTTCATAGAGAAATGCAAGATCAAGTTTTTATGAGTAAAAAAACTAAAAAAGGACAAGAAATTTTATTGAGAAAAGATCATAGTAACTCTATCTACAGTCTACACTTCCTGCTTTCTTTTTCTTGTATGTTGAGGGCAAGTAAATTTGTTTTCTGTGTGCTTTATATTGTGTTAGGATCATGTTTTAAAGTGAAATAATCTCAACTGGAAATGTAAAAACTACATGCATTTTCTATTTGTAGAATTTTTTTGAAGAGTTTTTCGTTTAACTTTGAAAAAAAAGCAACCAAGTCAAAATTGACAAGAAAGACACTTACGGGTAAAAAAGGCAACAAAAAAAAAGCACTAACGGTTAAAAAAGTCAAAATAAAATACATATATTTTGAATCAGGAGGACATGAATCGTGTTTGTATAAAGTCGATACTTTCTTACGATCACGCAAAAAAAAATAGGAAAAGTTCCCTGCTCATGATTCTCATCTCCAAACTTATCTGCGTCGACCGAATGCCTAATCAGTGGAGGGAAAGTTACCTTCTTCCAATCTACAAGGGGAAGGGTGATACACGAAATTGCGACAGCTACCGTTCGATCAATCTGATGTCACAAACCATGAAGATCGTTGAGCGGATATTGGATAGCCGCCTACGAAAAATAAAACGGCTGTCTGACGACCGCAGTGCGGGTTTGTTTCGGGTAAATCAACCACAGATGTTATTCAGAGTATAAGAATCAAAATGGAAAAATATCGGGATTCCTCAAGAGATTTGCATATTGTATTGGTTGCATTTAGGCAACGAGGAGTTCCAGAAGTCTACGTGCAGATGATTATGAACATGTACGAGCAAGTTTAAACAAAGGTATGATGCCCCGCAGGAATCACCGAAGAGATCCCAATTAGAGTAGGTGTGAATCAGGGAAAGCGTCTTGAGTCCTTTGCTCTTTATTACTGTCCTTGACTTTCTGCTTGAGGATAAGGTGAAGGCCCAAAGTGAATCAGTTATTCTTTGTTGACGATGGAGCCATCATAAGTGAAGATCCGATGTCCTCGCAACGAACACTTGATGTATGGATATTGCATTAGCGCGAAAAAGACCGAATACCTATGCTGGAACAGTACTTCCCAAGTGCGAAATGTTCAAATATGTTGGATATGTGATCAATAGCGAAGGATCTGCCATCTTCTGTGATCGAAAAATGCCGCTAAGCTGAAAGGAAAACTCTACACGGCAGTTGTTCGTCCAGCGCTTACATACGATTCACTGTGTTACCAAAAGTATGAGAGTAAATTGACGGCAGCTGAAATGAAGATGCTTCGCGTGGCAGCAGTAATAACAAAGCGTAATCGAATAATAAGCAAGAGAATCCGAGGAAGCCTACACGTCAAAAATACCATCTTGGACAAAATACAGCATGATGATCAACTAAGCTGGTACTGTCATGTACAAAGAAGATCCCATGAGGACCCAGTTCAAAAGGCAATAGCACAAGACGTTCCAACACTATCGCGGTAGAAAGGCAGGCGCAAAAACTCCTGGATGAAACAAATGCAACGGCACCAGCATTTAGTTGGCATCAGACATGGAACAATCCAAAACTGGATCGCCTGTCGACGTTTTCTGAGGTCAACCCGGCGAACCCCACAAGTGGAACCTTAGGCGAAGCAGTTGAGTAGGGGAGTTGTGGTCCCCCTCGAGATCATGACAATCGCCGGTAAAATGAAGAAGAGTTTTCTTCGCTAAGCGCAAATTACTCGAAGGAGCTTTTTATTTCAGTCTCTTTTTGAAAAATATTTTTTAAGCCCAACACAATGTCTTTTTTGATGAATGCCGCGAAGAACCAAACTTTTTTCGATTAGGTGTATGCATGTTCCAAAACAGAATAGTGGATAAAAAGGAAATTGAAGACAAATAAAAAACTTATCGACTATAAAAGATTAAAATACTTAAATTAAGTTTCGAAGAGGAAAATTAGTTAACTTTCAGATTAACGACTTTTTTTTTTTGGGAAAAATTAAATGATATCAACCTCAAATATAGCCATAGGGATATCTCGAAAACCACAAAAAGAAGCATATCAAACAACGTAATCGAAAATATTTTAGTTCATTCCGGCAATGAAACCACCCCTGTCATCACAAACATTTTGGGCAAAATTTTCTCATTAAAACTGAAAATTAAAAGATAATTTTGATAATAAACCAATCAAAATGTGTACCGAAATAAATTGCTTGCGACTTGCCAGCAATTGAGGCAGTATTTCTTCCTTTATATAGATTTTGATGTGGAAAACAATTTATTATCATCGAATTTGATGACAATCACTAATACAAATGTAATACAAGACGGGCCAAATACAATTTTCTATTTAAAAATGCAATACAATGAACAAAATTAAATTTTGACTGTCTATTATGGCTTTATTAGTAAGAGCGAACATTCCCATTAATCATGGAACACAGAACACACCGTGTAGAATATCCAATATAGAGACTTTAAACGTATTAATCGTGCGTTACTAGAAGAAGATGTTAGATAAATTGACTGGAACGTAATTAATTACGTAACGTAACGTAATTAATTACACCCGATCAGGAAATACAATTTTTAAATGATGGTATACTTTAGCACTCTTTAATAGACATGTTCCACTAAAAGTTGCACACCACTTTTAAAACCATGTTTTTCAGTTCACGGCATTTTCGCCAACTTAATCTCAACCGTGACCAAGCCTACAGGAGGCGCTGGAGACGATTTCGGTTACAGGAGCACTATAATGCATATATTGTTTTCATCGTAACCAAGTTGTAATAGCAGTTCGTATGGAAAAGCGTAAAATGCACTTAAACAAACTAAATCCTTCATTGAGCGGACAAGAACTCGGGAATAATCTTCGCCAGATTAGAGTTGCCAAAAGAAAAAATTTCGGTGCAAGTTATATGGACTCTAATGAGCTCAATAATCAATTAATTTCCCTCCCGGTACCAAGTTTAGTGGCAAACCAAACTTTTACTCCAGTGAGAAATGATGATTTAGGTTTTGGGTTTCGGTCAGTTGATAGCACCGAAGTAGTTGAAAGCATTCTATCTGTTAAATCAGATGCTGTTCTCGTCGAGGCCCGCAATTTTTTAAGCTAATACTTCCTTCTGTTCTACCGTTCATAACTCATATTTTCAACACCATTTTAATGACAGAGGAATATCCAGTGCAATGGAAATTAGCAAAAATAATACCAGTTCCAAAAAACTCAAACAATGTTGAATTAAGACCAATTGCTACTTTTCCTTTTCTATCCAAAGCCTTTGAAAGAATTTTGCAAAATCAAAGGACCTTATATCTCGCAATTCTTCAAATCTTCTTACACCAAAACAGTCTGGTTTTCGAAAAGGACATAGTTGTATAACAGCTCTTTTAAAAAATACAGAAGATATGAATACGTCAAGCTTTGAACAAAGAAAAAGTTATTTTTCTCATTCTTTTAGATTTTTCCAAGGCTTTTGACATGGTTGCCCACTCCGTTTTATGTAATAAACTTCTTCGATTCTTAAATGTTTACGACTTATGCTGTTGAACTTCTTTTTTCCTACTTGTCTGGTCGAAAACAGACTGTACAGTCAAACAACGGTCTGTCTGGTCTTCTCCCAACTTCGCGTTGTGTTCCGCAAGGCTCTATTTTGGGTCCTCTTTTGTTTTCTCCTAACGTTAACGAATTGCCGTCAATAGTTAAATATTGTTCTATCCACATGTATGCCGATGACGTGCAATTGTATTTTAGTTGCCCTTAAGGACTAATAGAGCACGGTGTGTGTTATGTCAACGAAGATCTTGAAGGCATTTTGCGTTGGTCTCATAGCCTTGTCTTAAATCCCAAAAAATCTGTTTCCATTAAGATATTAAAGAAAGCGGTAGATCTTTCATACTTCCCTCCTGTGACTTTGCAAAACATCCTAGTCAATTATGTTGAAACTGCAAAAAATCTTGGTGTGGTTTTTAATAGGACTTTAACATGGAATAACCACATAAATAGCGTAGTTGGTAAAACGTATGGTATTCTTCGAACTTTGTGGGCAACACAGTTCTTTACCCCCCTAAGAATTTGAATGCTGCTTATCGTACCGACCCTTATTTATGGTTGTGAAATTTATTCACATTGTGATTCTGTCAGTAAAAGGAAACTCAATGTAGCTTTGAATAGTCTAACACGTTATATTTTTGGAATTCGAAGATATGAGAGTAGGTATTACTAACTTCTCTAAGTGCATTTTGAATATGACCTTAGAAAACTTTCTTAGGTATCGTGCCCTCACTATGATAACAAACGTTCTTATGAACAATCAACCCCAGTATCTCAGCGAAACCACGCCACTTTTTTGTCTTTTCAACTCACCTGTGAAATACCCTACCGCGCAATATAAGTGAAATGAATGATGCTGCGAGATTAAAGGATAAACTCAGAATTCATTTTTCTGAATTGTAATTTCCAACTACCAATCTATCGATATTTACATTGTTATACCTTTCTAACTGCTCCCTCTCCTTCTCTTTTCCTTCTCCCTTTTATCTGCTCTATGTTCTTAATTTTATTAACCATCTAACTTATCTAATTTAAATATTTTCATATTCATTCCTCGTTTTGTATAACATACAAATTTTCCTTATATCCCTAAAGTAAATCTCATATTCTAGCTTTCATACTCATTACCCGTGTTTTTTTGGCATTCTATAAATAGTACAGTAGAAAATTACCAAAAAAACGCATCCGCAGTAGCCTGGTTTTTGTATTTCAAAATTGGTTTAACTTAAAGAACACCTGGCAGAATATTAAAAACAATATATAGTATTTCTGAGAATCAGAAGCAGTCGAAATTAACTTCACGAAAAAACTAATAGTAACCAACATTTGAGAATGAAATCACCAAAATTCCATTCGAGACTCGGAAAACTATCCGCAGTATGATTCTACTCTAACTTTATACATACTGCCGATGTTGTATTTGTTATTCATGTAAAATCCTACTATAGATAGCTACTATGGATAGCTTTTCCAATAAAACACGGGTATTATTGTAACATATCGTATGGAGATGTTCTGAAATGTACCAACTACAGAGGAATTAGTCTCCTAAACGTCGCTTATAAAATCTTGTCGGCCATCCTGTTTGACCGCTTAAAACCTTTTGTCAACGATCTGATCGGCCCTTATCAGTGCGGTTTTAGGCCAGGCAAGTCAACCGTCGATCAAATGTTCACACTCCGACAGATTTTAGAAAAATCCCGGGAATTCCAGATCGATACACACCACCTTTTTATCGATTTTAAAGTCGCGTATGATAGCGTGAAAAGGGACGAATTATACAGAGCCATGTCGAGTCTCGGCATCCCTGCCAAACTCGTCCGCTTGTGCAGGATGACGATGGAGAAATCTCGCTGCTCCGTCAAAATTGGTAAGAACACCACCGATTCCTTTGATGTTGAGAAAGGATTGAGGCAAGGCGACGCGTTATCATGCAACCTATTCAACATCGTTCTTGAAGCCATTGTACGCAACGCACATGTCAACACCAGCGGTACAATCTATCAAAAGTCCGTTCAATTGCTTGCATATGCGGATGACATAGACATTGTCGGCAGAACGAAGCGAGCTGTGGCAGGGGTATTTGCGAGCATTGAATTAAAATGGGATTGGCGGTTAATGAGGACAAGACGAAGTATATGCTGTCATCGAGAGAGGAATCTCAACATCGTCGACTCGGGCAAAATATCACGATGGACAGATATAACTTCGAAGTTGTCAAGGACTTTGTCTACCTGGGCTCCACTATTATATCGCAGGACGACATCAGTGCAGAGATCAAGCGAAGAATTACTCTTGCCAACCGCTGTTTCTTCGGTCTTAGAAGGCCCTCTCTCAGAGAACCAAGGAGACTTTATACAAGACCCTAATCATCCCGGTCCTGCTTTATGGGTCAGAAGCATGGACACTGAAAGATTCGGATAAAAATCTGCTATGGTGCTTTGAGAGGAAGATTCTTCGTGTGATTTTCGGTCCGGTGTGTATCGAAGGAGTATGGAGGAGAACATTCAACGACGAGCTGTACGGGCTATACAGCGACGTTGACCTGGTCAAAAAGCTGAAAATACAGGGGCTGAGATGGCTGGGGCACGTGGAGCGTATGGACAGCAACGCACCTGCCCAACGAGTCTTCGAATCCAACCCCGATGGGATACGCAGCAGAGGAAGAACCCGTAACAGGTGGCGCAATCAAGTGAATGACGACATCAAAGCACTCGGTGTGCGCAACTGGAAGCGGCTGGCTAGGGACAGAGCTGGCTGGAGGGACTTGTTAGTTGAGTCCGAAGCCCATCCTGGGCTGTGAGCGCCATCAAAAGTAAATAAGTAAGTATCGTAGCTTATATCATTGATTGTATAAACTCAATGCTTATATCTAAGTGAAAAGACAATCTGTCTTAGGGCCATTTGCGGATACGAAACATAAATCTACATCATAGCTAAGTTCAACATAGTTTGTATGTTCAACTTAATTTATTCTATGTTGCTAGAAAATATTTATGATCTACTTAGCTATGCATAACTCTCATGAGAGAAATCGCTGCAAAAACGTCAATTTTGTGTGAAAAGTCAAATCTATTATTAGTATTTTGCATTTTGTGACCTTTTTTGGACGTACGGTTAAAAATTTAACTAAATATATTTTAATTATGGTTTTCCATTGAAATTTGATAATGAAGGAATTGTCCGGGGTAATTTTTTTGTTTCTATAGAAATTGATAATGTGAAATTTTGTTGTTGTGAATCTGCTTCGCACAAAACTCGCTCTCGTAGCTAACAACTTTAACGTAGCTTGAAATAGTCAACGTAGTACATATGTGTTGGTCCCATAACATTATGATATAATTAAAAAAAAAAAGTTTTAAAAACAATAAATGATTACTATGAATTATTATAAATTAGTTATTTTAATAGCTAAAACAGATATTCTGATTTGTTTAATAAATGTGAATTTATGAAAAAAAAATTTTAAAATCGTTAGAGCGGTTTTTTTTTAAATTAATTTTGTATATATAAAAATTCTTGAACATTTTTTAAAATAAAATTTGGTATGCCAACTTTTAGTATTTAATAAAATACAATTTTTCACAAAATCAAAAAAAAAAAAATCATTAGTCCGTTTTCAAGATATTGAATTTTCAAAAAAAAAATCAATATTTTTTTAAAAATCCAAAAATTATTTTTTCGAAAATTTTTATATGCGAAATTGTTAAAATTGTTAACGACTTTTTGTGTAAAAATTTTGGTTAAAATCAGTGTAGTAGTTAACTAGAAATTTAAAAACCAAAAATTTGGTTGTATGACAGGTACCGTTTAACCGATATAAAAAAATTTTTTTCTACCAAAATAATAAGTTTAGTAATTTTAGTACCTCGTAATTTTTTTTTTTTTTTGAAAATCGTTAGAGCCATTTTTGAAATAAATCAATTTTTGTATATTGGCTGTATGACAGGTACCGTTAGTTTTTGAGCTAAAAAAAATTTTAATTTCCCCTCTAGGGAATCACATAAGAACTTTAAGTCCAAAGTTTGAAGAAAATCGCTTCAGCCGTTTAGGCTATGGAATCCTAAACTTGCCCTATACTATGTATATCGCAAGTAAAAATATATATGTGTAATTTCCTTGAATATTAGTGAGGCATAAATAAATAAATAAATTGGGTGGCGCAACGGCTCGTGAAGAGCCAGGGCTTAGTGACTAGCAACTCGCAACCATTCCTGTGTGCAAGGGTCCACAGGAATGGAAAGGACCTACAAATTTATGCCGAATCCGAACGGCTAGACGAGAAGTACTTATTCATGACAAATGATGCTCTTGGAGGATTTGTCAATTCCTCGCAGAGGCAGTCATCCTGAAAAAAACCTTTTAGTTTTTAGGTGGACGAAGCTGGGAAGTGAACCCTATTGCCAATTTATCTTTGATTTTATTGTATACTAGCCGACCCGTGCTCGCGTTGCTTCGCAAACTTTAAAAAGTAATATTTTGTTTGCTATAAGTACATAATATTTAAGGAGTTTGTTTATATTTGCATACCTTCCTACCTACATACGTATGTTTCTTCTTTTTTTTTTGTAAAGCTTACGGATACACAATGTTTTTGCGTGTAGCCATTTTGTAAATATGTGAAGCGTTTTTCAAGACTGAACTCATTTGAATTTATTCATAACATTTTCCCTTTTAAAATATTCGCCAAACACCATTCAATTGCTTTAATATTAATTGTACCTCTTTCTTTTAATACTCACGACTGTAAACAGTTTTTCCCGCCATTTTAGATCTCAATCTTGATGATCCGACCTGATGATCCGATCGCTAAATTGCATTTTTCTTCGGCTAGCTCCTGCCACTTGTCGCAAGTCAAATTTCTTTTCCGAGCAGTAAGAACTGTGGATTTTTTTGAAGCATATATGTTTTTAAATTACTGATTTTACTGAACCCTGGCTGTGGTTTTCTTTCTCTTCGGGCTGCTCAATCGAATTTTCTTGATATTTTTCATTTTCGATTGCATCCAAATTAAATTAAAACAATTTGTTTAGATTTACAAAATACTTGTTTAATAACTTCCCTTTTCATTTTAAAAATATCACTGTCATAAACTGATCGTAGTCCTTGGGCCTGGTCACCAAGAATTTCCAGAATCGTCTTGTCTAACTCATCTGTTTTTATTTCCTGAGGAGCACCACCAGTTTCGTAAAGCTTTCGCTTTTCAGAAGCAAAATTTTGTTTTGATCTTTTTTTTAAATTTTCATATTTCGTTTTCACAACATCTGATGATCGGTAATGGGAGCCACTCTCGGCATTAAAATCGTTTGCAATGGACTCCCATGCCGCTGTTTTTTCTTTCCAATGTACTCGATCAGTTTTTTTGTTTTAATTGATGATGTGCTTGTTTTTCATAATTAATTCCATGAGTTAATCTTTTATCTTTATCTACCGATGAAAAGTTGTTGCTTATTTTTTTGTTGTTATTAATTTTCACAATTATTGATTTGTTTGCCATTTTTATTTTAATTGTTTCGTTTAAGCTCACAGGTCACAACTCACAACGGTACTTAAAAAAAAAAAAAAATCCCCGATTGTAAACAAAACACAAAATATCTGTTCCTGTTTCACCTGTTCCTTGCTTCAGACAGAAAAAGAAAAGACAAGGAAAAGCTACGTATTGTTTACATTACGTTACATGACGTACAATGCTGCCAACTCATTTTCGTACAATTTAGTTAAACTTCGTTCAATTGAACTGAAGTTCAGATTACACTGTGAAACTGGATAAGTTGAACTTCAAATTTTAACTTAAGTTCAGGTTCAGCTGAATTAAGTTTGAACTTCCACCGTGAAATTGGGCATAAGTAACACATATTGCTTTGCACATAGATATCATTAAGTTCAAAATAATTTAGGTGGCAGAAAAAGTACTCCTTGTTTTTTGTATTATTTGATAAGAATAGCGATTCAAATGCGAACAAATTAACAACAAATTTTATTAAAATGTACATATGTATGTACATATATGGGACTGTCCAAATAGATCCCAGATGGTTATTTATATTTATACTTAATAAAATCAAAGAGTAATGGACAATAGATTGCGTCACTAATATTCAAGGAAATCACACATATTTTATATTTTATTTTGGCAGCAGATTCACAACAACAAAACTTCACATTATCAATTTCTATGGAAACAAAAAAATTACTCCGGACAATTTTTGCATTATCAAATTTCATTGGAAAACCACAATTAAAATGAAATATTTAGTTAAATTATTTATCGTACGTGCAAAAAAAGACACAAAATGCAATATACTAAAAATAGATTTGATTTTTTACACAAAATTGACGTTTTGGCAGCGATTTCTCTCTTGAGAGTTATGCATAGCTAAGTAGATCATAATTATTTTGTAGCAACAGAGAATAAATTAAGTTGAACATACAAACTGTGTTGAACTTACCTATGATGTAGATTTGGGTGATTCTCAACTAAAAGCTGCATTTCTTGGCCCCAACCAAAAATGGTTCAACAAATTAAAAAAAACTTATTTATTTTAAAGTCAGTAACTGCGCAAGAAACGTTTCTAACTGGGCCACTTCTAAATTTTAAATATTTACAGATATGTAATAAAAGATTAATTGTTTTTATGGTCCAAATGTAATTTCCGTCGCGTGTCTCCTCCTTGTTTCAGCGCGGAAAAATAGATTTTATGTTTGTTTTTAAATGCAAACATTTTAATTCGACTGAGTTCCAGAATATTATTATAATATTATAATTAAAAATATGTAAATACAACTTCCCTTAAAATAAGATTTATTTATTTGAAATAATTAACTTACAATCTTTCAAATATGTGTCTCCATGTATTTGCATCATTTCCGTAAATTCAAATTAACGGCCGTCAGTTTATAGGATTTAGACTTAATGAAGAATCTCATTCATGCTTTCTTTGAAATATATTCAATTAAATGGGTGGGACATCAGTTTCGTGTGTTATTTTAAAGTAAGTGGTTGTATTCGTTACGTGTTTCATCAATTTCGTCATTTCTGAAGGTGCATACAATTTTAGATAAACAAAAATATTTTGTAACTGTCTTGTGAGTTTATAGGTCCGATCCTTTACTTTGTGCACAGAAAATCACAAACTGTCAGTTCTTGGAGAGCAACGTTGATATATTCTCAAAAATATCATAACTGTGCCAAAGTACGGGAACGCAAATTCAACTAAATTCCGTATTACCTAATGTGCTGGACAAGTAAGGCACGATGTTTGGCTTTCATTCTTTTGCTCTCAAATTGACATTTTGCTTTGCTGTGATTTTCAGTCCGAAGAAATTTCTCGGACTGAAAATCACAGGTATCGGAAATTATTTACTCTCCCGTGAGCGTTGTTTTTTGTAAAAAACTGTCAAATTATTGAGTACGGGAACGGCTTTGGACTGAAAATCACACAATTGCACAGAAAATCACAGAAATATACATACTTTCTATTTTTCTTGTCTAAAAAGCTAAAAACATAGATTTTCGTCATTACCATCGCGTCATTTCCGTCGCCTTTATTGGGATGCGGCGATGAGAAAATGGTTACGGAAATGACAAAATGTGTTTTTTCTTAAAAAAATCATGAATTTATTAATTTATTAAAAGGCAATTCCAGACCGTAAATCAGAAATTGGTGGGGAAGCGAAAACGTAAAAAATTATTTATCTTTACTAGTTAAATGTCATTTCCGTACCACACAATCATTTCCGTAAATCGATTTAACTTAGATTTTTATAATTTTAAATAAATTCCTGTAATACCGTAAATCTTTTAAATGCATCCTGAATTACACGGCCCTTGTTACAAGGAAAATAATAAAAGGAAAATTTTTTTACTAGTACATTATAATTTCCGTATCGAAGGCGTCATTTCCGTATCAAGACCAAATTCTTAAAAACGCTAAAAATCAAGTGCCCGCACTTTAAATCATTAATTATTCCATAATTTATAACAACACTTGAAAGTACATAATTTTTTCTTAAATTTGGGTAGGGGGCATTTTGGGTGTTAAAAAGGAGCTTTTAACAGAGAATCACCCATTTATGTTTCGTATCAGCAAACGGGCCTTAAAGTTAAATACTCATAGACCAAAAGCCCACAGCAAATTTTGGGAGTGGAATAATAACCAAAATATGAGAATGAGGGTTTGTATGTGCGTATATCGTGGTATCGAAAACAATCGTCTGGTTGTAATACCTCTGACAAAATAAATTGGGAAATCACTGTTTTCCAACCCCCAACCCCGCCAAAGGCTGAAAACAAAACCTGCCAGGCGGCTCCTAAACTTTAGCACTTCATTTATGGGATATTCGAAAAAATAGTATGCCATCTAAAAGGTCAGTAATTAGTCAAAAAAGGTCAACTAGTTTCAGAAATTAGGCAAATTTTAATAAATGGTTAAAGTTTTTCAAGGTTAGCAACTATTTTTGGCACCTCATTTATGGGATATTCGCAAAAAAGTGTTCCATTCGAAAGGCCACTTACTTGTGATAAAGGGTCAGCTAGTTTCAATAATTGTTCAGCCATAGGTTTTTTAAATGAATTTTTAAAGTTTGTTTCGAGGTCACATTATAAGACTTTTACAGCCAATTTCTTCACAGAGTACTAACGGTAGGACCGGTACTAGTCCTAAAGTTAGTACTCAAATCGATATTAACTCATTTCTTCACACAAGTACTAAGCCCTAGTCCTTTCAATTTGGTACCGAGTATCAGTTAGAACTCGGTACTAGCTAGCTCCTCAAAATCAGCTGGTACCTGGTAATTATACCAGTTATTAACACTCAAACCAGTACCAAGTGATTTCTTCACAGAAGTACTAGTCCCTAGTTCTGTCAAATTGGTACCGTTATCGTTAGGACTGAGTATCAGAGCTAGTACCAGGACTAGCTAGACTCTGTACTAGACTGGCCTAATACTTTTGTGAAGAAATTGGCCGTTAGCACCTCATTTATAAAATTTAAAAAAAAATGAGTATGCCAACTAAAAGGAGAGTAATTGTTCAAAAAAGGTCACCTACTTTCAGTAATTGGTCAGCCATAGATTTTTTTAAAATAATTATTTTAAAAATTTTCAAGGTCAAAACTATTTTTAGCACCTCATTTATGGGATATTCGCAAACGAAGTATACCATTTGAAAGGCCAACGACTCGTGATAAAAGGTCAGCTAGTTTCAGTAATTGTTTTTTTTTTTTTAATGAAGACTCTTATACTGTAACCTTGAAACAATCCAAAAGACCAATTTTAGATGGCATACTCATTTTTTTTTAAATTCTATAAATGAGGTGCTAAAAGTCTTATAATGTGACCTTGAAACAAACTTTAAAAATTCATTTAAAAAAACCTATGGCTGACCAATTACTGAAACTAGCTGACCTTTTATCACAAGTCGGAGGCCTTTCGAATGGTAGGGCGAATTCGTGATCGTCTGACTAACTTAGATCTGCAAAGTTTGTGTTCGTAAACAAAAATTGAAATATGACTTCAGTAGGCCTGCAAAACAAATTACGTTCGTAAACATCAAAAGTACGCTGAAATCAAGTCGGCGTCGGGCAGTTTGTGCAGAAAAAAAAAACATTCTGCAGAAACAAAAATTGAAATTAAAACAGGAAAACATTTACATAGATAGAGGGTGGGTCATCATTGGACCATTTTTCTTCAAAAATGAGGCTGGGTACAACGTTTCGGCCAACAATGGTCGTTGCAGAGCTATGTTAACCAACTTTTTTTTTACTAAAATTAAAGACATGGATTTGGACAACATCTGGTTCATGCAGGATGGTGTGCCATGCCACACAGCCCATAACAAAATCAATCGTATACCAAATTGTAAAATCGTGTTATCAGCAGTCTTTGCGATGTCAATTGGCCGCCTCGGAGCTGCGATTTGACCCCTTTGAACTTTTTTTTTTTGTTGGGAACCGTAAAGGACCGATGTTATGCGAACAACAATTGTATTGCATTTTTAAAAAGGCCCACTCTGTATATGAAATGGCTTTGAAGTATATACATACATACATATATCATCAAGATATTTGTCTATCATAGCATATTTTTTTTCCAAATTTCACCCAAAAGCCCTAAATTCACCTTTTACTGCTCGAAAATTTAATCTCAAACAAATTTTTTTTTGTTTAATAATCGCCATTTTTTACAAATAATTTTCTGCGCTGCGATGTTTACGAATACAATTTTTTTCAAAAACTGCCGCCTGCTTACTTTCTGCGGGCAGAAGAAAAATAAATTCGATACGCAGAAGCTTAGCAGACATGCGGCAGATCTGTCGCAGATTTCTGCGATTACGAACTCGCCCGTACACTTTTTTTGCGAATATCCCATAAATGAGGTGCCAAAAATAGTTGGTGACCTTGAGAAACTTTAACCGTTGTTAAAAAATTTCCTGTGGCTGACCAATTTCTGAAACTAATTGACCTTTTTTGACCAATTACTGACCTTCTAGATGGCATACTTTTGTTGCAAATATCCCATATATGAGGTGCTAAAGGTTAGGAGCCGCCTGGCAGGTTTCGTTTTCAGCCTTTGGCGGGGGTGGGGGTTTGAAAACAGCGATTTTCCAATTTATTTTGTCAGAGGTATTACCACTTCAATAAATTTAAAAAATATATGCCGTGATGCTCTGTCATTTTCTTTAAGTCAAAACGTCATAATCTTGACAATCCGACTAATAGAGGTCAAGATATATGTATCAGCTTTTTTAGCGAACCTTAATCGCTTTTTTGGAGACGTTTTTTTTTTGTTGTTGATTTTTTGTGTTTCATAATTCTCCAAGAAAAAGACGATAATTTCCTCTTAAAATGCTTGTATCTTGAGTTCTACTGATCGGAGTGCCAAGGTTATGACCTTTGGACTTAAAGAAAGTGACAGAGCATCACGGTATATACAACTAGGTTCCAGAAATCACTTTCTATAGAAATGAAATTGAAGTCGATGTGAAATCAAATTTGGTGTTCCACATTTCACTTTTATTGATATCAATTTTATTTTTTTTCGAATTTAAAACTGATCGATTTTCCGTGTTCCACATTTCGATTTTATCGATTTTCAAGTGGTTTCAACTCGACCAGATATTCTCAAGTGAAACTGGGAAAAACAAGCTGTTACGCTCTAAAATATAAATGATTTTTCATATTTTATAAATATTATTCAAGTAAAATAACTTATTTCAACATGGGAAGCATAAAATTACTGCGCAGCACGCTATATTTCAGGATTTTGTTTTAATCAAAAACAATCGAAGTCTGAGTTTTTGTGTGTTTATTTTAAAAAGCAATAAATACATAAAACATTGAAAACGGAATTATTTAGTGCATTGACTGAAAAGTATCCTTTTCTGTTTAAAAAAAAAATAGGGTAGGATCTTGATGTGGTTGCGACATTTTAATGTATGTGCCGTCGACACATCCTATGATTTGTGACACATTCTTGACGGCCCGTAGCTACATCAGCATCTTTCCTAACCAAATGTTCCTAAAGCAGCCAGCTGCAATGTGCAGGGATTGGAAGATTTTGATAGCAACAGCTTCCAACAACCTTTTAAAGGCATCTTTACTTAAGCGAAAATAAGATTCAAACCTGAATTAAATAATAAATTTCAATAAAAAACTTTTGTTGAAAATGTCCATTAGGTACTCACGCTGCATCAGCAGTTCATATGGATTAGAAACGTCTCTCAACGTGTGTCTTCTATTGAACATTTTTTTTTCTAAAGTTCCAAGACCGCAGCAATGAAAACATCACTATTTTTTTTAAATTTAATCAAAAGAAAAAAAAAATTGAAGAACGAATATCAATCAGCTGTTTTTGATTTCACTTAAAGTGATTTCGAAAAGCTTTCGAAATTATGAAATCGATCGAAATGTGGAACATGGAAAATAAATTCACTCGATTTTCAATTTCGATTTCATTTTCATTTCACGTGATTTCTGGAACCTAGCTGATATATTTTAAACTTATTGAAGTGGTAATACCTCTGACAAAAAATAATTGGAAAATCGCTATTTTCAAAACCCCACCCCGCCAAATGCTGAAAAAGAAAGCTGCCAGACTTTTGTTTTCGATAACCACGATGTGTGCACCCACAAACCCTCACCCTCATACTCGTATTTTGGTTATAAATCCATTCCCAAAATTTCCTGTCGGCTCTTATACTATCATTACAAGTGAATTTTGTTGATTAGGCATATACATATACATAATATCAAAAAAAAAATAAAGACTGTATATACTCACTCATTTCGCTGAATTATTCATTAATCACATTTTATAAGTTATCAGTTTTTTCACTGAAATTCTGTGCGGCTGTGAAAATGCTCTTTACAATTTTTTTTTTATAAATACCTTGTAAGATGAAATCAAAATTAATGTTTAGTTGTACATTAAGCTTGCACAAGCTTAGTTTGTTTTAAGGACGACAGCTGACGACGACGTAACGCTGCGAGTCCAAATATTTTAATTAAATTCAAACGTAAAATTTATAGAGTTTCTAAACTTCAAACGCGATCGTATTTCGAATTGATTTTTTTTTAAGTGTAAGTTTTGAGTATTTTTTAAAAATATATCCAGAAACTCAGAAAACGTGAAGTGAGAGGAAAAATTTGTAACTTATTTTAAAATATACAGGGTGACTCGCATAAGGTGTTACGAAAAGCTAGAGCGTGTAGGTTTGGGTCGGGACAATACAAAAATCTTATGGGAGGGCAATTTAATAAGAATTACTTAAAACTAATTAAAACAAATTTAAAAAAAAACAACGATAACACCTACAATACCGCATGTTATTCCATTTTGTAAGCAAAAAATACCTATTTTTATTTTTAAATAAATTTTTTTATGTGAACATTTTTTGGAAAAATGAATTTTCAAGGTCAAAGTTTTACAATAAAAAATCAAACTTTTTTTTTTTTAAATAAATTATTAAGTACCTAGTATTTTTGTTTTCAAAACTCAATGCTTTTTCAAAAACTGAAAACGGGATGATTTTAGAATTTTTACTTTTAAAAATATGTATTAAAAAATAAAGGAACCAACTATCTCACTAAAATAAGAAGAATGATCATTTCGACAAGCGGGTTATTATCATCGGCTTAGTTTCTTCTTGTTTTTATTAAGAAGTAATAGCCTTTTCACACCAAACCCAAAACCCGGTTTTCGTGAAAATATCGGTTTTGGCTGAAAACCTAGATCGAAAACACAAGTTTTCCCATACATTTTTGCTAAACCAAAAGTTTCAATAAAACACAAGTTTTATATAAAACCTGTCCAAAACATGTTGGATTTGCAGTATGAACTAAATAAACACACCTTGTGAAACATTCAGCGCTCAATTAAATGTCATATAAATAGCTGCCAGGAAAAAATATTTTTTCTGCTGGAACACAAGAGAGCACGACGCAGTGTCGCACATCCTAACTACTACGTGAAATTGTTCGGTTAAGAAATAAATTAATTATAACGAATCAGGATTGATTATATTTCCATTATTAAATTCTAATATTAATAAATTGTCTTTTAATTGCACATAAAACATTTGATTTTTCCCTTTTGTGTGGCACTGAACATTTTGAAAGCGGCGCGTCCCTTCCTCGAAACCATTGTGTTCAAGCAAAACAAATGAAATGTCAAATGAAAACTTGTAAATTTTCGGTGTGAACGCATTTCAAGTTTTCGTAAACCAATTGCCGAAAACCCGGTTTTGGGTTTGGTGTGAAAAGGCTATAAGTTTCTTTATTTTTTAATATTTTGAAAAGTTCAAGTCTACAACCCTCCGGTTTTCTGTTTTTGGCTAAAAATTGATAAGATAATTGAATTTGGAAAGCAAACGTAAAAGGTAGTTAATAAAGTACAATTTTGGAAAAAAAACTTATGGTCAATTTCATAAACATTTAACTGGCTTTAAATTTTTAAATGACTTCTTTTGTATGAAATAAACGTCATTTTAAGACTTAAAAGCCTGTTAAAAGGGCTAAATGAAATCGAGGATTAGTATGTTTACATTCAGCATTTTTTTTTTTTTTTAATTTTGAGTTTGAAAATGAATTTTCAAAAACAGTTCATTAAAACAACTTTATTGAAAAATAATATACTGATATGGATTGCACTTAGGCAACGAGGAGTTCCGGAAGTCTACGTGCGGATGGTCATGGACATGTATGAGCAAGTTTAAACAAAGGTAAGATGCCCCGCAAGAATCACGGAAGAGTTCCCAATTAGGGAAGCGTCTTGAGTCCTTTGCTCTTTATTACTGTCCTTGACTTTCTGCTTGAGAATAAGGTGACGGACCCCAAAGTGAATCAGTTATTCTTTGCTGACGATGGAGCCATCATAAGTGAAGATCCTGTGTCCTTGCAACGAGCACTTGATGTATGGGTGGATGTTCTGGAGGGAAATGGATAACGCATTAGCGCGAAAAAGACCGAATACCTATGCTGTCCATTTTCTGATCTACACAGGCCTATTCCGGGCATCTATTTGAATGGAACACTGCTTCCCAAAAGCAAAAAGTTTAAATATCTTGGATCAATGGTCAATTGTGAAGGATCTTGTGATGATGACATCAAACGAGGAACGAAGGCTTCTTAATGACCGGCAGAACGGCTTTCGTAGCAATAGGTCCACTGGTGATCTGATGGTATATCTCACCGAACAGTGGAACAAATCTTCACATTGTTTTGGAGAAATTTAGATTATTGCAATTGATATTTCAAAAGCGTTTGTTAGAGTTTGTCACCAAGCTCCATTATCGAAAATGCGCGCACTTGGTTTCGATGAACCTCTTCTTCGTTGGATTAGAAATTACCTTTCGGACCGTTCAATACAAGTCGTATTGGACGGTTTTAAGTCTGAAATCCACAAAATAAATGCTGGTGTGCCCCAGGGCTCCGTTTTGTCTCCGACTCTCTTCCTTATTTTTATAAATGATCTTTTGTCTGAAACTTCTATTCCATTAAACTGTTTTGCTGACGATAGTACCCTCAGCTTCTCATATTCGTTTACAGATTCTCATCCATGTCCTTCGGATGTGGAACTTGAACGGCAGCGTATGATAAGCTCATTAAATTCTGATCTCGACAGCATTGTCCAATGGGGAATCAAAGACCGCGTAGAATTTAATGCTTCTAAATTTCAATGCTGTCTCCTGTCGTTAAAGCGAAATCCACCCCCAATGCCGCTATCCATAGACGGCACTTGCATCGAGAAAACCGAACAGCTCCCAGTTCTCGGTATGTGTGTCACAGACCACCTTTTGTGGAATGCCCACATATTTGATGTCGCCAAAAATGCTGCTAAGTGTTTAGGTTTTCTCCGTAGATGCAAGAATTTTGTCTCCCCTTCTGATTTGGCTGTGATCTACAAAGCCTTTATTGGTCCAAAACTTGAGTACAATTCTCATGTTTGGGCAGTAGCTCCAAAAACTCACATGAGTTTGTTGGATAGAATACAAAAGAGAGCTTTAAAAATGATAGGTTAAAGATCTATAACGCAAGCAATTACTTCTCTCGAACACCTTCGTAATGTTTCGTGTCTTTCTTTATCTTATCGCTATTATTATAATCAGTGTTCTAGTGAAATAGCCAGTTGCATTCCTCCCCTTTAAAAATTCAACCGTAATACTCGCGCTTCTAGGAATGCCCATCAGTTTACCCTCGAGCCCAATTTCGGACGCACTGTAATGTACAGAGAATGTTTCTTCAGTCGAACCACACGAATGTGGAATGCTTTACCCGGCCCTACTTTCCCCTCTCATTTCGATGTGCAAACATTCAAAGCCAATGTGCATCTGTATCTCCTTTTAAATCCTCTCCTACTTACCTAATCGCTCGTGTTATGTTAAAACATTTTAGGGGTATTCATAGCCCTTTTGTGCGCGCGAAATATATAAAAAAAAAAAACATCACGTAAGCGTAGGGTGGATGAAGTGGCGGGAAAACTCTGCCATCTTCTGTGATAGAAAAATGCCCCCTACGCTGAAAGGAAAGCTCTACACGGCAGTTGTTCGTCCAGCGCTTACAAACGGTTCACAGTGTTGGACAATGTACAAGAAGTATGAGAGTAAATTGAAGGCAGCTGAAATTAAGATGCTTCGCATGACAGCAGGAGTGACTCCAAGGAAGCCTACACGTCAAAAATACCATCTTGGACAAAATACAGCATGACCAACTTCTGTCATGTACAAAGAAGATGCCATGAGAACCCAGTTCAAAAGGCCACAGCACAACGACACCTGCCGGGAGGCCTGTCGACGTGTTCTGAGGTCAACCCGGCGAACCCCACAAGTGGAACCTTATGGCTAAAACAGATGTGCAGCGAGTCTGCACGCATCTCTGCATGCAGAGCTGCAAAGGAAACACATGTGCATAGTTTCTGACATTCATGATGCATATTTATGTCAAACAAATACATGAAAGCACAGCGTTGCCGATGTCACACAATAGTGTTGGAATGAGATTTTCTTCGTTGGACGATGGTGAGGTGGCAACGCCGGCTTCATGGATTCTTAAACAAAAATCACCAACACAAACACATTTTTTGAAAGAATGGCAGGTGATGTCAATATGAGTAATGCCAAATAGCAATTATTAAGAAATTTTCGTTTTTCAGTTGTGGCTGCAGTGAAACTAGGCAGCAAATTTAGAAATAGAGACATCGTTCAGCGCTGCGCTGCATGCAGACTTTGAGTGAATCTGGTCCCATAAGAACCTGTGTAATTTAATTTCGCTGCATGGAAAAAGCTGCACATCTGTTTTAGGCATTAGGCGATGATGATGATGATCCCCTTCGAGTTCATGACAATCGCCGGTAAAATGAAGAAGATTGAAAAATAATATAAAAGGAGGAATTTTTGGGTTTACAAAATCGTATAAAATGGCATTTCAAGTGTCACCGTTGTTTTTTTTAAACATTTTCAATTTTAAGTATGGCTCCTCTTGACTTAAATGGGGGAATTGATCCCCTTTCATTATCGATTTATTGATTGGGGGAGGTTTAAAAAAAAAATTGTGGTAGGTAAATAAAAGGTTTCAAAGTGGAGAATGATTTAAGCCCATGTACATATTACGGAAATTCGATATAGTAAGGAGAAATGGGCGTTTGAATGTTCCAAACAGTTAATTTTTTTTTTTATTTTTTTTTTTAATCTAGGGGGTACATAAATTTTTGTTTTTGCTAAATCAAGGGTACAATAAGAGATACATCGACTGGCATTTTTATTTTTCCGAAAATCGAAAGTGCGCCGGCTGACTTCGAGGTGGTATTCTGGATTCAAACAACTTTTTATTTTTGTTGAGTTTAATTTTTCTTCTCATCCATGGAATATGCCGATAAAGTTTTCTTATAATTATGAAGTTCTTTTTGCGTGATTGGGTACGTTCAAGAGACTTTATGGACTTAATATTCAGTCAACTACATCCATTGAACGCTAATCTACCTCGAAATAACTAACTTTTTTTTTCCGCATGTCTTTATATCAAACTTATAACTTTTCTTGAATATTTTACCTCAAGTTCGCTAAGGAAAAGAGAATCCTCGACAAGGATACAAAATTCCGTCGTAATGTATGGAAAATTTCATTTTAAATTTAATTAACTGGACCGCACAAACAATTTATAAAAATTTAAACTGATTTTTATTTCACAAATGACAATTTTGCCAAAAACACACTTAATTTAAAATTAAGGCAGATATTCTTGACTAAATTTCCGGTCACTTTCCAGTAAAAGTTCCCAGCATTTGAAGCCAATTTTTTGAAAGCTGGCCAATCACAGACTAGAAACTTGCCTTACTTGCAAGTCGCCTTAGTCGAACGTACCCATTTATATCGATATTTTTAAGTGTACACAATGGGTACGTAGTACGTTGACTAAGCGGACTTGTAAGTAAGGCAATTTTCTAGTCTGTGATTGGCCAGCTTTCAAAAATTTGACTTCAAATGAAGGAAACTTTTATTGGAAAGGGACTGGAAAGTTAGTCAATATATATTTGCCTTAATTTTAAATCAAGTGTGTTCTTGTCAAAATTGAATTTTTGAAAGAAAAAATCATTTTAATTTTTTATATGTATGTAAATTGTTTGTGCGGTCACGTTAATTAAGTTTAAAATGAGATTTTCCGTACATTTCAAAGAAATTTTGTATCCATGTCGAGGAGTCTCTTTTTCTAAACGAACTTTAGGTAAAGTATTGAAGAAAAGTTATAAGCTTGACATAATGACGTGTGGAAAAAAAGTTAGTTATTTTGAAGCATACTCCCAGCAAACGTAGAACTACATAAATAACCGGTGAAATATGTACGTAATAGAGGGACTTCTTTTCCACTGAAAAAAGATAGGGGCTCGGGAAAAAACTCAGTTATATACCTCCTATACATGGGAATGCATGAAGCAGCTATCTCTTTCTAGCATGCGAAATGTAGTGAATTTCCCCTTCATTAAAGTACTGACAAAGGTACTTCCAATGTATATCAGCGAAGCACTACTGGAAGTACTTCTAATGTGTATTTGCTAGTAGTTTCTTAAACCCCTTAAACCATAGCGAAAGCACTAATGCCGGATTTACACGACTGGCAAAGTTGCCAATATAATATATTTCTGCCAACAAAATTGCTTAAATAATGGCAGAAATAATTTGTTTATGACATGCATTTACACGAGTACAAATAATGGCAGATTTCAAAATACTGGCAACATACCATAAAAGAATGAGCAAGTTCATTCTTATCTAGAATGGCATAATTTCGGAAAATGGCGTCATTAAAGTGTTTACACATAGTCATATTAATGGCAGCATTTTATGCCAAATTATCTCTGCCATTTTACTTTGGCAAAAATATTGCCAGTATTTAGTGCGTTTACACGATGAAAAGAAAAATGGCTATAATTTGACAGATATAATGGCATTTTGCCATTCGTGTAAATGCAGCATAAAGCTTGTCCTTTAAAAGTACTTCTTATGCGTATACATTTCACCGGTTATATCCGTACTACTACAATATTACTGAGTTCGCGAATCTAGAGTTAGGATATAACTGGTGAAACTTGTACGTAAAAGAAGTAGTTTGTCTCTTCGGAAACTGAGTCTTTGGAAATTATAATGAAATAATTTTATATGATAAATTGAATTTTACGAATAGTTTTTGTCACATTGCTAGTTTTATCAAAATAAATAACAAAATTGTTCAGACTTTAGAGGTTCCAATAATTGAACAATTTGCTTAATCTCAAAACACACGACGATCGTCGAAAATGGTTTCCTTGACCCTGAAGAATCTGCAGTAATAACAATAAAGTATTAATAGTATAAATAGTATATTAATAAAAACTTTTGTATATTTTATTTAATTACAATAATTAAATACAATTTCTTTGTTTCTTATACTCGTATAAACAAAAACCAAAAAACCACCATTTATAACTCGCGCTCGCCGATAAAATAATGTTTTTGTTTGTCATGTTGTGCACATACGAAATGAGACAAAACTTTGTGCATCGTATACATCGCACTTTTTCTTAACTTTAACGATAGAAGAGTTTTAGTTTTTGTTAGGAGAAATTAAAGTACTTTTTTTGAGGGGAGTGTCTTTGGTAAATGAGGAAACACATGCATTTACAGAATGCGTTTTGTTTGTGGTTGTTTTACAAGACAAACTACTGAGTTTTGGTTTGCAGAGATGCCTAAAACAGATGTGCAGCTTTTTCCATGCAGCGAAATTAAATTACACAGGTTCTTATGGGAGCAGCTTCACTCAAAGTCTGCATGCAGCGCAGCGCTGCACGATGTCTCTATTTCTAAATTTGCTGCCTAGTTTCATTGCAGCCACAACTGAAAAACGAAAATTTCTAAATAATTGCTATTTGGCATTACTCATATTGACATCACCTGCCATGCTTTCAAAAAATTTGTTTGTGTTGGTGATTTTTGTTTAAGAATCCATGAAGCCGGCGTTGCCACCCTACCATCGTCTAACGAAGAAAATTTCATTCCAACACTATTGTGTGACATCGGCAACGCTGTGCTTTCATGTATTTGTTTGACATAAATATGCATCATGAATGTTAGAAACTATGCACATGCATGCAGAGATGCGTGCAGACTCGCTGCAAGTCTGTTATAGCCATTAGCGTTCAATGGATGAATTTGACTGAATATGAAGTCCCTTAAGTCTCCTGAACTTACCCAATTTAATTCAAATTTTTCTCTTACCTTTATTATTATATTAAATATTTTTTATTAAAACAAAATAGAAATATGGCTTCTTCATGGACCCTTAGTTTTGGCTTAATACTTGTTATTCAATCAAGTCTCATTGGAGTGTCGGATGCAGAAAAACCCCTGCATTTTCCAGCATGGTATGTGTAATAAAAAATGTTTTTAATTATTTGAAAAAATAATAAAATTTTATTTTTTTTTTTAATTTTCAAGTGATGTATTTTGTCATGGTGATTTACTTAAAACAATTCAGTTGAGTGGAATTAACACTGATTCAAAGGCCTTTGTAGACTTGAAGTTAAAACACTTGCCAAATATAACAATTCAAAAGTTCAATGATTTCATGTCGAACAAAGACTTCGAGCCCAGTAAGGATGAGTTAAAATTATTTATACAAGTAAGTTGAGTAAATAATTAAGTTTCATGTTCAATTAATATTTTGAAACTAATATTTTGAACAAACGAAAAGTAGGTGCTAAGATTCTTAAAGACTCCCAGTGGAGACAAATATTTAAAAAAAAAAAAACGAACGAACTAAACTAAACTTATTTTATACAGGTTGTCCCTTAATTCTACAACCATCCAAATCATTTTTATTCGTAGCTATTCGAGCTTGAAGCAAAAAAACGCCTTTAACGTTATGTTTATTACGCATTTTTTTTGGAGAAAATTCATCTCAAAGTCAAAAAATTAGCATGTTCAACAAAAAAAAGTAAAGGCTAGAAACTGGATATTTGAAGACAGAAACAAGATATCAAATTTATTTAAACGCAATAAGAAAGTCTTGTTTTTCTTAAAATAAAGACCTCAACGAAGTTTCTATCAGAGGAATTTCCGTTCAGCAATTTCGGTACACGAAACTTAGCCTTTTCTCAAATCCCTGGATGAAAGGTGTACAAATTGGAGATAGATTTATGCTGTAGAATGATTTTCTTCTAACAGTATATTCAAGTATAATGTCCTACAATATTATTAAGGAACATAGACAATAGTTCTAAGGATGTCATAGACGATGACTTATGCCAAAATTACATGTCTTGTGACTATGGAGAAAGGTTATATTTTCGTGATAATTTTTTTTTTTCGCTAATTTCTGCCGGCAAAAGTTAAGTGTAAGATCTTAACATACAAAAATTTAGACAGGGCACTATTGCAATTAAAAATCGAAAAGAGGAGTATTTACAAGAAAAACGATATAAGAGAGAATTTGAGAAACAAACATTTTCGGCATACGGTAACCTGCGTTAAGATGGTGATATTTCCTAAGCGTCAGCCACTTAGCCCCAGTTTCTCAGTGCAGAGTTAAACCGGAGTTAGTTAACTCTGGAAATATATTTATCTACAATTACGTCAAGAAACAATTTTAAAGTTGAGGGTGAATACAGAAAGTCTTTAAAAAAAAACAAGGAAGATACAATATCCAAAGTATTCGTTGAGTTAATCCAAATTTGGTGAGTTAACTAGGGGTTTACTTTAACCCCGCACTTACAAGAAAAACGATATAAGAGAGAATTTGAGAAACAAACATTTTCGGCATACGGTAACCTGCGTTATGATGGTGATATTTCCTAAGCGTCAGCCTCTTAGCACCAGTTTTTCAGTGCAGAGTTAAATTAACTCTGGAAATATATTTATGTACAGTTACGTCAAGAAATAGTTTTAAAGTTGAGGGTGAATACAGAAAGGAAGATACAACTTACTTACTTACTTAGGTCCTCGGAACTATTACGTCCGTGTTGTTTCCCTTACGGGACATAGGGCTTCCATTACTCCTATGCGCCATCGTGTACGATTTCTGGAAATGTATTTCAGCTCTCTTCAACTTTTCCCCAGTCGTGCCGATTCCTGTTCGACCGTTCTTCGCCATGTACTTCCAGGCCGACCCACTTGTCTTCCCTCCTATGTGAGCGGGTTCCACTGCATTGCTTGAGATGCAATGCACCGATCGCCTTTTCGAAGCGTATGGCCAATCCTCTGACTTTCTTCTTCGTCGATGGAGTCAATGGGTTCCTGACCCGTTCTCGCAAGAAGTTCGGTATTGGAGATACGGTTGGGCCAGAAAATCCTCAAGATGTTTCGAAAACATCTATTAACGAACGTTTGTAACTTTCTACGGATTCAACATTGGAGCGGAACAGTCATAGCGTGGTCTTTAAGCTAAAAGAGTTGTTTCTCCATATTTTGGACAGCATTCCGACACAGCATTTGCTTTTCTGATTCGGCTGTTTACGTCCAGTTCAGTTCCGCCACCCGTACAGACAATACTCCCAAGATATTGAAAATTCTCTACCATCTCTACCGGTCCGCGTAGTCCAGATGATTGAGGTGAGGTTTTGCAGAGTCCACTGAATTCCTCCATTTCCATTTGACAAAGCTGCGTGCAGTACGTAACTTATTAACAACAGGAACAGTATTGGTGACAGCATACAGCCTTGCCTAAACCTACTTTGGATTTCAAACTCCTCTGACAGCCTACCTTTGTGCAAAACGTGACATTTGGATCCATCACAATGTAGCCTTGATAATAGCAATCAATTTATCTGAAATGCCTCTCCTGCGCAAAGCAAGCCAAATATATTCTCTATGGACACTGTCGAAAGCCTTTTCAAAGTCGAAGTGGTGAAGTGGTGATCGATATTCAACGCACTGTTCGACGATGATCCGCAAGGTGTTGATGTGATCCATACAGGAAGATCCAGTGCGGAATCCTGCACTCGTTGTCGAGTGTGTCTTCGATGCGGTACATAGACTCAAGCTTGTTTTGGAAGATACAATATCGGAAGTATTTTTTGAGTTAATCCAAAGTTATCACACCAAATTTGGTGAGTTAACTAGGATTTTATTTTAACCCCGCACTGAAAAACTGCGGCCCTTAGTGTTGATTGGATGCGCTAAAAATTCATGCTCAGTCTGTGTGGCTTCGTAAAAAGCAATATTTTACACCACTCATTATCAGCATGACTTTTTATGTAAACTGTTGAAAATTTGCGTCAAATTATGAGCAAACTTCAAACAAACCAGAATCAAGAAAATTGCATATGCTTTTTTCTGATTCATGGTATCAGCATCACTTAAAAGTAGTGATACATACATTTTTTGACGATCATGAATTTACTGCATAGTGCTTATCATTGAATGACAAAGTTAGACAAGACCTTAAATCAATTTTTTCGAAACTTAGTATTAGATAATTTTTTTTAACATGGAAAAAACCATGTTATAAAAATAACTGAACCTACTTACAACACAAATGTTAAAAAAACGTTTAATCTTATTAGGGGGGTTCACACACATCGATAAGTTCATCAACTCGTGTCGAAACGTCACATAATTTGTAATGCGAACGACTGTCGGAAGTTTCTCAAATTTTTTAAATATTTTGCTCAGTCGAACGACCGCTCTAGCTAATGTGAACACTCGTTGAACAACTTATGTGTCTGAAAATTTGGATTTTAGTGTTTCTTTTGAATTTTGTATGTGAGATTCATAGGGAATGGGTTGAAATAGAAGTAAAACCAAAAAAAGGAAGATAGACAATATGAATTTCCTTCGCCGAAACTGGTGCAAAAAGTTAAATCTACGCCGGGTTTGCTTTTTGAAAATTTATTTACAAATGAAGTTGATGAGGAGGTCGTTGAATGTGAACGCTAGCAACACGACTCAGGTCGATCGACTTGTCGATGAGTGCTAAAACCCCTATTTATATCGAAATCGGCTCCTGCAAGAATTTTTATAAAAAATATGTGTGTGTTCTTAATTAGCGCAATCTTTTTTTAAATAAAAAAAACTGTTTGTTTATTTTCTTAATATCAGTAGGTTACTTCCCACAAAACGTCATCATTAAAAAAATTCATGCAACTTCGGAAAGCCATCGTAAACGTTGTTAACGTCGGAAAGTTTACGACGTGTCCTAACCTTTAGAAACTCATATATGGGATATTCGCAAAAAAAGTATGCCATCTAAAAGGTCAGTAATTGGTCAAAAAAGTGCAACTAGTTTCAGCTTTAGGAACTTTGAAATCAATGGATAAAGTTTTTCAAGGCCACCAACTATTTTTGGCACCTCATTTGTGGGATATTCGTAAAAGAAGTATACCATTTGAAAGGCCACCGACTTGTGATAAAAGGAAAACTAGTTTCAGTAATTGGTCAGCCATTTGTTATTTCATATTAATTTTTGAAGTCTTTTGTTTTTCAAGTCCGTGTAAGACTTTAAGCACCTCATTTATCGAATTTTCCAAAATGAAAGATACCATTTGAAAGGTTATTAAATCCTCATAACAGGTTAAAATGTTTCAGAAATTGGTCAGCCAAAGGTTTTTTTTAATGAGTTTTTAAAGATTGTTTCAAGGTTACATTTATAAGAGTCTTCATTAAAAAAAACCTATGGCTGACCAATTACTGAAACTAGCTGACCTTTTATCACGATTCGTTGGCCTTTCAAATGGTATACTTCTTTAGCGAATATCCCACAAATGAGGTGCTAAAAGTCTTATACGACCTTGAAAAAAAAAAATTTAAAAATTCAATTAAACAAAAACTATGGCTGACCAATTACTGAAAGAAGCTGACCTTTTTTGACCAATTACTGACTTTTTAGATGGCATACTCATTTTTTTTTAATTCTATAAATGAGGTGCTAAAAATTTTTTCAATCGTCTGAAAATTAAAAAAGATCCACCGAAATCAGGTTGGTACAGATCTGATTCGTGGGCTTTTAAAGCTGATTTAAACTGGGTATTAATAGCATATTGTGCCTCATACCATTTAATGGCCTCCCTTATTGTGTCTACTACCCAAGCTTATTTTTTCTTTTCTCATGTCATGTTATTAGAAGGTTTACCCGCTAGGACCATCCAAATCGAACTAATTTTTTTTTAGTAAGAACCATCTGATGCCATTATCTTTCAAAACGTATTTTGTATTAAGGCGCAGTTTAACTCAACTTTAAAAGCTCACGTATCAGATCTGTTCCAGCTTGATTTCAGATGATTAAAATGTGTGGCTTCCCGGACAATCTGATAAAAAGCATTTTCGAGGCTTTATATGGTTTTACCATAGATTTTGCTGACTGATAATATTGAATTTGATACTTTTCGGAGTACGCGTTGTCTTTCTTGAGGTGATATAGCCATGTTCGCTAGCGGTTTGTTGCTTTTTCATCGTTCTCCCTATATCGAAGGTAGCTGCATACTTATTCCAATGTTGTGACCTTCTCATCGACTGCTATGACCATTGTCCTGATAGTCTCGAATTTAAGCATTTTTCCCTGCGGTTAGAAAACTTCTTTTTTGCAAAATTGTTAAATTCATGAGAAAATGTCTTTAACTGTTGATTAATTGATTTTTTGCATACTATTTTTAACGATTTTCTGAGCTACTTGGTTGTTTTTCAAGGTGTATTTAAACGAATGACACAAAAAATAAGGTCGATTTTCTGACTGAAATTGTTCAAAGAGCCGTAAGACAAACAATTTTTTAGGAAGATTCAAAATTCTTCCTGGATCATAATCCCCACTTAATTTTTTTTATATATTTAGAGCGTGCAAAAGGGGTTGTGACTACCCTTAAGATGATATACACAGCACGAGCGATTAGGTAGATTGGAGGGGATTTAAAAGGAGATACCGATGCACATTGGTTTTGAACGTCTGTAGATCACAATGGGAGGGGAAAATTGAGCTGGGTAGAGCATTCCACATTCGAGTAGTGCAACTAAAGAAAGAATGTCTGTACTTAACATTACGTCCGAGATTGGGCTCAAGGGTAAACTGATGGGCATTCCTAGAAGCGCGAGTATTACGGTTGAATTGTTTAAGGGGAGGAACGCAACTGGCTATTTCACTAGAGCATTGTTTATGGAAATAACGGTAAAATAACGAAAGACATGAAACATTTCGACGGTGCTTAAGAGATGAGAATGTTTCCGTTATAGTTCTTTCATCTATCATTTTAAGAGCTCTGTTTTCAATTCTATCCAATAAACTCAAGTGGGTTATTGGAGCACCTGCCCAAATGTGAGAGTTATACTCAAGTTTTGGACGAATGAAGGCTTTGTAGATCATAGCCAGATCAGAAGGGGAGAACAATTTTTTGCATCGACGGAGAAAACCTAAACACTTAGCAGCATTTTTGGCGATGTCGAATATGTGGGCATTCCACAAAAGGTGGTCTGTGACACACATACCGAGGACTGAAAGCTTTTCGGTTTCCTCAATGCAAGTGCCACTCATGGATAGTGGCATGGGGGGTGGGTTTCGTTTTAACGACAGTAGACAGCATTGAGTTTTTGAAGCATTAAATTCTACACGATTTTTTATTCCCCATTGGACAATGCTGTCGAGATCAGAATTAAATGAGCTTATCATACGCTGCCGTTCAAGTTCCACATCCGAAGGACATGGATGTGAATCTAAGAACGAATATGAAAAGCTGAGGGTACTGTCGTCAGCGAAACAATTTAATGGATTAGAAGTTTCAGATAAAAGATCGTTTATGAATATAAGGAAGAGAGTCGGAGACAGAACGGAGCCCTGGGGCACACCAGCATTTATTTTGTGAATTTCAGACTTGAAACCATCCAATACAACTTGTATTGAACGGTCCGAAAGGTAATTTCTAATCCAACGAAGAAGAGATTAATAAATTTTATAATTAGATTTGTCATAATTATAAAGGGTTATAGAGAAATCGTTAAAAGTTTATTGAAAAAAATCTGTATTCAAACGAGTGAATTGGAGTGTATGAGGTGCTAAAGGTTGAAGCCGGTTTTTGATGATCAAAAAAAAAATATCAAAATCCAAACCTTAAAAAAATGAAAATATATGTAGCTAGTTAATCGTAACAAATAATTAAATTTTAACTCAAAGTAAAGTAAATAAAAATTTAGAAATTAAATGGCACAAACAACTAGGTAGTTTTAGTTAAGCAATTAAAACAATATGAACGTCCTGCTTTCGCAATTTTCTATTATCTAAGAATTCACTTTTTATTTATAACCGAAAACAATTTGTGACGATATAGTGAGTAAGAGTTAAAAAACCGCTTAATTTTTTTTTACGAAGAAGTTTTTTCGCCTAAAATGACGCATTAGAGAGTCTTTGTAACAAATTTATAACAGGGCTTAGTAAAGCAAAATTTGAAATTCAAAAATTAAATTTTGATAGAAAAACATTTACCTGACGCGAATGACGGTAAATATTAAATTTAAAAATAAAACGATATAATACAGGATGTTTATAAGCAAATGATTTTCGGACATGTTCGTATGGAGAAAGTAATAAATTTGAGGGGGGTCTACTCCCTTCCCATTCTTTCAGCTAAAGCAATCTTATTGAAATTGGCTATTGAAATTTATAAAGAATTTTAAATATCAGAAATTTAACAGGCAGTCAAATAACACAGTACACTTATCTAAGGTATTATCAGACGCAGCTTGTCAAATTTCAAGATGGCTGCCCTTTGTGCAAACACACAGTAAGCAAAAACAAATTTGTGTTGATTGTTTGAAATTCAATTATTTTACTATTGATTTTGACAACATGCGCAGAACTGAACAAAAATTAACACGCTAGTGATATTACCTGTAATATTTATATATCTTGGTCAAATAAAACTTTTCCCAACTTTAAGGCAATTGAATAGACCGGAATTTTAACGGAAGAAAGGAACAATTGCGTTCACGGGTTTTTATTATTGCATATGTTTGTGTGGAACTTTAGCTCACTTAAAACACAAAATTCACTTTAATTCATCCATGCGTTTCTAAGAGAATGGTCACACTGGTCATTTTTCAATATTGGCGGTATAACTCGAAAACTGAGGAAATTAGATTTTCTAACAAAGTTGATAGTTTGAAAAATTTTATAAAAAATTTAAGCAGGGAAATTTGTCAAAAACTGACCTAAAAAAAATCGTAATATCACTAATTTTAATTTTTTTTTTTTACTAAATTGCTCATAACTTTTTTTGGAGCAAAGGTCAAAAACTACAAACAAAATATAAAAAAAGGTTATTTTTAATGGGATATATTTCCGCCAATTTGCATCCAAAAAAAAAATTTTGATCCGTCATATTAAAGGCTTGAGCACCTTCTTTGTTTCATTCTGATATATATCGTGCAAGCCTTTGCTCCAAAAAAAGTTGTGAGCAGTTTAGTAAAAAGAATTAAAATCAGTGATTTTACGATTTTTTTAGGTCAGTCTTTGACAAATTTACCTGCTTAAAATGTTTTATACATTTTTTTAAACTACCAATTTTTTTAGAAAATCTTATTTCCTACTAAAAGTTTGTTAAGTTTAATTCACAAATTCGGCTCAGTTTTCGAGTTATACCGCCAATATTGAAAAATGACCAGTGTGACCATTCTCTTAGAAAGGCATGGATGAATTTAACCGAATTTGGTGTTTTAAGTAAGCTTAAATTCCACACAAACATAATCAATAATAAAAACCCACGAAAGCAATATGATCCTTACTAAAAGGTCTATTCAATAGCCTATTTCATAATAAAGATTGAATATGTTAGGAATTTAACATAAGTTATCTTAAAAAAATATATTTGTTCATAGTAACTTGAAATAATAATATTTTTTCAAGGAAAATTTTGAAAATGTCACGGAACTATCCGAATGGACTCCAGACGACTGGAAATATAAACCAAATTTTTTGGATTCAATTAAAAATCCGTACTTCAAATTTTGGGCAAGTGATCTAAATGGAATTTGGAAAATTCTTGGACGCAAAATGATTAAAGATGTAAAGAAAAATCCCGATCTATATTCCATTATTGACATTGATCATCCAGTAATTGTACCGGGTGGACGTTTTCGTGAACTCTATTATTGGGATTCCTACTGGATCATTCGTGGACTTTTGCATTCAGGGATGTATTCAACAGCAAAGGGAATGTTGTTGAATTTTCTCTCGATGATAAAACGTTTTGGATTTATTCCAAATGGCGGTCGTATCTATTATACCAAACGATCTCAACCGCCTTTATTGGCTGCCATGATGGAGTCTTATGTTGAATTTACAGGTGAGAAGAAATTTGCTGTAGAAAATGTTGGACTCTTGGAGATGGAATTCGAGTACTGGAAGAAAAATCATATGATTGCTGTAGATGGTCACACCTTAGCTGTTTATCGAGATAGTTCAACTGGTCCAAGGCCAGAATCATATCGTGAGGATTATGAGAATGCTAAAGCATTTCCAACGGACGATCTTAAGCAAGCATTCTATTCGGAGATTAGAGCAGCTGCTGAATCCGGAATGGATTTCAGCAGCCGTTGGTTTATAACCAAAAAGGGTACGAATCTAGGTCGTCTCAAGAACATCAAGTGTCGGTCTATTGTTCCAGTGGAATTAAATGCCATTTTACATTGGAACGCCAAGATTATTGCCAAGTTTCACTTGATGGGTAATAATGTTGACAAAGCGATGACATTCACGTTTTATGCTAACCAGATGTTTAAAGTAAGATTATAACTGTTCAAATTGTATTTTAACAGCAAATTTATGTTAACATTTTTCCAGGCAATCGATGCAGTCCTCTGGAATGAAAAAGCTGGTGTTTGGCTTGACTATGATTTGATCAACAAGAAACCTCGAAACTATTTTGTTCCAACAAATCTGGCTCCATTATGGACGAATTCCTTCAATGTCTCCAAGTCTGATCAGATAACTACATCTGTAATTAATTACATTGATTCGTTAGAGCTCAGAACTCATCCAGGTGGAGTTCCCAACACCTTGGTTAATAGTGGCGAACAATGGGATTATCCAAATGTTTGGCCACCAATGCAATACATTCTTGTCAAAGGTCTTGAAAACCTTAAAACACCACGTGCGGTAAAATTGTCAAATCAAATGGGTCATCGATGGGTGAAATCAAACTACCTAGCTTACAAAAATACCAATTCAATGTTCGAGAAGGTATTTTGTTGTTATATGGCTCTGTAAAAGATTTAATTTATTTTTAATTTCAGTATAATTCCGAAGCTTTTGGACAACCTGGAGGCGGCGGGGAATATAAAATACAATCTGGATTTGGTTGGACAAATGGTGTTATCATTGAATTTCTAGTTAAATATGGGCGGGCGATTTAACCAGTACATCCATATTTTTAATTTTAATAGATTGTATTATGTTCTGTAAGACTGTGAGCTAGTTTTAATTAGTTTTGTTTTCTTTTTTCTTAATTGCATATTGGAGTATATTTATGTAAACAAGAAGAAATATTAAAAGAAATTTATTTAAAAAAAATGCTGTATGCACAATCAATCCCGATAAAGAAAATGGACTAGGTAGTTATTTGATGATTTTCTACTTTATGAAGTATTGGAGTTCTCTCAGGTCTCAGTCAATAGATGTGTTTAATGAATCTGGGGCCTTACTCTGTTATTCGATTCGAAAGTAAAAACTGTTCGAAAGTTGTTTACGATTCTAATTTCAAATGGCACTCTGTATAACTTTCGAATCCAAAGGAAATGTTGCATGAAACGTTTGAAACTTTCGAATAAATGTTTCGAGATTCGAGCTGTTTTTTGTCAAAAATGTCATATTAATTTCAAAAAAGTCAAATAGTTCGTTTTAACATTGAAAATGTTTATAGGCTCGTTTTGCACAAATTATGGTGTTACCAAAATGAATAAAGTACAAATGAAAATGAACTTTAGCGTAGTAGAGGCATTTTGCGAAAAATTTGGTTGGTGTTACCACAGAAAATTAAAATGAACATATCTTTGTAAGTGATGAACATCGCAGCGTATCGAATTGTTGGTTGGTTTTTGCTTGTGCTACCAAAGAAGTAAGAAGAGAATGAAAGAATGAAAAAAAAACGATGACAATAATGAGCTACATGTTTGTAGAGTTTTTATTGGCAGGTGTAGACTGAAGAGCACAACAACTACAGCAGAGTATCGAATTTTCGGTTGATATGTTGTGTTGTGAACAGTGTTGTCACTTTACCACAATTGTGGTAGATCTACCCCTTTTTTCTAAGATTTTCTGAATCTACCACTTCTACCCCGGAAGACGAAAATTCTACCACTTTTTGTTCACCCATGACGAGCAAAAATAAATCCAAATATTTTTCGATCTATGAAAAAAAAAAAAAAAATAACTTGACTTTTTTCAAGAAAAAAATCTGATTTTTTGTCTCCAATTTGTGTCGCTATTTTACCTGACTGCAGCCATTCAGTGATATTCAGTGCCTTATCTGGCCCTGACTTCTTTATTCATTCCATTTATTGTTTTTGCTTCCATTTCCACCTGTTCACATTTTATTTCGTGTATAGTGTTCTCGTTATACCCCATTATATTTTTGACCTGAGAACAAATTATTAAAACGAAAATTGATCTTACTGGTATACTCCGAAGACTGCAGTAAGTTTGCAAATTTGTAACGGTTGACAAGAAAACTATGAAATAGTTAAACAATGGGGGCCACTCAATGAAGAACTCAATGAACCTTGAGCAGCTGACATCCTGCAAGGAATTAATTCAACTTATTTGGCTTTTTATCATTTTTTGTCTTTCGTACATGCAGATGTCAACAAAAAAAAATAAAAATTCAGTCGGAAAAAACTTTAATGTATTTGTTATTCACTCGTATAACTTACTTATGCAAGAAAATCCTCCCAGTATATTAATTAAGACATTGATTACAAGAATATAAGTTTACATTTACCCTTTTGTGAAATATTTTTTGGGCTAAAATTTGAAAGCCATATTCAAAATTTTAATGAAGAAATTGGTTCGAGAAAAAATTAAAGAGAAGCTTCTCAAATATTATATTAAACTTTGCGATGGATTTAAAGAAGATTCTCAATTTTTTTAGCAAACCTGTTAAAATTCTTCAAATTCAAAAAGGCCGACAGCAAACAATTTTACCACTCATTAAAACTTTTCGATTCAACGAGACTTCAGAACACATTATACATAGTGAGTGGAGATCGCTGTTGATTTTTGATAAAAATAAAATGCATGATATATTTAAAGGTTGAGTAGACTTTATAAGGAAAGAAATGAATATTTATGAGGAATAGAAAAAAACAGACAGAGAAAATGTGGAAGGATATCGACCAATTGCCCTGCTTTGCTGTGTGAGCAAGGTACTAGAGGCGCTTCTTCTTAAAAAACTTAACGTTTTCTGCAGAGATAGAGATGTTATACCGGAGTTCCAGTACGCTTCCGGAACAGGCATTCCACCATACACCCACTGCTTGGACTTCACAGCGACATTACACTCGGACTCAACAATAAAGAGACGACCATTGCGTGCTTAAAAGACATCGAACAGGCTTTCGACTCCGTTTGGATAAAAGGGCTTTTATTCAAACTATCGGAGCTTGGACTACCTATCCACTTTGTAAGTTTAATTAAAAATTTTCTAACCCATAGATTTTTTTATGTTCAAATAGGTAAAGAAGAATCCCCAATCAAACGAATCTGCGCTGGAGTTCCCCAAGGATCAAGGCTCGGACCGTTATTATTCAACATATACACCGCCGATCAGCCTACCAACATACCTGGAACAAAGACGAAGCTCTATGCTGACGACTCCATCACCTATGCTACATCTTCATCACCAGAAATTGCCGCCAGGAGAGTCCAAGAACACATCACGAACGTATGGGATTACTATCTCAAATGGGGTCTGAAGATAAACAGCACCAAAACAGAACTGATCTGCTTCCGTACACCAGTGACAGTCTTGAGAAGAGGAGCGTTTGCTACACGCTGCGACAACATTAAAATCAAGCTTCCCGACAGCACTGAAGTATCGGTCAAGACAACAACAAAATACCTTGGAGTCAACTTCACAAACAAAATGAAATTCAAGAAGAATGCTGACTTGATGCTGAAGAGAGCCAACTTTTCTCTGCACTTGGTCCACCCGTTACTCCGGAAGCGGAATGGGCTAAGCAAAAGGACCAAGCTACTTGTTTACAAGCAGCTCATCAGACATCCTCCCTTTCTACGAAAGAAACAACAACAGACACTACAGGGGATAAACCCTGTAATACTTTTAATTTTTTTTTAATATTCTTACAATTTATCCATCATTAATTATATAAATTATATATAAGCTCAAATTCATGTATTAGATTAAGTAAACATTAATATGATATTGTAACAAAATAGCATTATATAAAGCCAAAAGAAGAACGTTGGGCCCCTATTGTTGAGCCAACAAGATTAAATTTAATGATAAGTTAGTTTTAAGTCAATTGTATATAAAACAAATTGAAAAATAAAAATTCTTAATGATTATTCACAAATGAGGCACAGTTTATGAGGAATATATGTTCAAAAATATAAGTCAGTACATTGTGCAGTTTAGTTGTTTTACTGCATAGCAGTGCTGCAGTAGAAAGAGTCTTTTTAATAATAAATGAAATTAAAAACAAAAAAATAAACCAGCTGGGTGCAAAAACAGTTAACTCTTTAATTTTTTCCAAAGAAATGACAAAAAAATCCGTTATTATTGTTCCACTTGCTAAATTTATACGTTTTTACTTAAATTTTATATTTATTGACGGTCAATTTGAAAAACTTTAAAATGAATCTAAGAAGCTTCATACCAACAATACCTTATATTCAAATAACCAATTAATTGTCTTTTTTAAAACTAACAAAGACATATGGCTGTGCTTACAACAGATTTGCAATTGAAAATACTATTGTGATATGATCTTACTTCCAAAGTAAAAAAAATTTAAACTTAATTTGTGTAAAAAACATTTCCTCTTGAAAAATTTCATATTCGAAGAACCAAATTTTTACATGATCAAAAATTACGGCAAAAAATACTACAATGTCCCAAAGGTAATAAAAATTTTTGGTCTTTTGTAAAAAAACATATGAAATACCACCTCGTCCTCGGTTCCAACGCTCGTCTTCAATGATACTCCTTTTGTCAGCGCGCAAGATAAAGCCAATTTGCTTGCAGCACAGTTTGCTGTTAATTCGACGCTGCCAGAAAGTGTTATGACTCCTCCTGTACTTGAGAGCGTAAATGATTTTATGGGACAAATCTTCTTTCACACTCGTGCAGTTGCTAGAGTTCTAAAAGATCTCGATGTACACAAATCCGCTGGCCCGGATAGTATCCCTCCCAATGTTCTGAAGAGGTGTTCTTCAACGCTGGCAAAACCACTGCGTAAGCTTTTCCATCTATCCTACTCTACTGGTCTCTATCCGAGTGGATGGAAAACAGCATTTGTCCAGCCTGTCCCTAAAAAAGGCGTATCTTCTTCACCCTCTAACTATCGACCAATTGCACTTACGTCCATTCTTTCCAAGGTCATGGAAACGCTGATTAATTTCCAGCTCAAGAAATATCTCGAGGAACGAAAGCTTCTTAATGACCGGCAGTACGGCTTTCGTAGCAATAGGTCCACTGGTGATCTGATGGTATATCTCACCGAACAGTGGAACAAATCTTTACATCGTTTTGGAGAAAGTAAGATAATTGCACTTGATATTTCAAAAGCCTTTGATAGAGTTTGGCACCAAGCACCAAGTTTACATAAATATTAATAACTTTTTCCAAACTAAATTTCTTGTAAAAATAAATATCTTTGGTTACTTGCACAAAAAAGATGAGAAATTATTCAATTATGTTTTATATTTTTATTATAAATTATACATACAAAATATGCATATATGTATTATTAACGCTCTTTTCTGACTCACTGACTGGGTAACGCTGCTATGATGGTAAACTCAGAAAAAACACTCCTGCGCTTAAACGAAAATGCTAGGAGTTGCCAATTTTCTGAAATTAACTTTTTTATGAGCATAATCTTTACATATAGTAGAGGATTAAATAGTTGTAGATATAATAGAAAATTTAGAATTTAGTACTTTTTGAATTATGATTAAAAAAGATGAGCATTTTGTGACACCGCAACGGACAGGTACAATCGTTTCTAAGATTTCAATTTAATAATGTATTTTGTAGCTCGTACCACTGGAAAAATAGAAGTAATATACAGTAGATGCCACTTATAGTCACTAGAAGTCTTGTAACTAATTCTGAAGATATGTAGTTTGTCCCAAACAAAACACAAATATCAGATCTTTATGAATGAGAGAAAAAAAGAAAAAGTTCCAGTCTTACCTGCAGATGTTAATTGTCAAACGAAATTCGGTGCAGTATAAAATTGAGAAAAAATTTCAACTTTTTGCTACAGGTATAGGTTAGGCAGCTGATTTTAGAAAACATAGATTACATTTATCTTAAATTTTTTAAAAACTTGTTTACTTTTTTAACAGAAGACTGAATTATTTTAATAATGCAGTTAAGTTTTGTTATATTGAGATGACATTATAATTTATTTTACTGTTCCTTTCCTTTTAAAAATCTCTTTTCCTTTTTTTTTCTGTTAGTATTTTCTTCTCTCTTTGAATTTAAGATGAAGTTAAAAAGACTCAAATATCTTGGTTCCTAACCTTTATATCCTAACTATGGGATATTCGCAAAAACATTATGCCATCTAAAAGGTCAGTAATTGGCCAAAAAGGGTCAGCTAGTTTCAGAAATTGGTCAGGCATATGAAATTTGTAATCAATGGTTAAAGTTTTTCAAGGTCATCAACTATTTTTGGCACCTGATTTATGAGATATTCGCAAAAAAAGTGTACCATTCGAAAGGCCACCGACTTGTGATAAAAGGTCAGCTTTATGAATTTTTAAAGAGGTGCTTAAAGTCTTATGCGGCCTTGAAAAAAAAACTTCAAAAATTCATATAAAATAACCTATGGCTGACCAATTACTGAAACTAGCTGACCTATTATAACGAGTCATTGGCCTTTCAAATGGTATACTTTTTTTGCGAATATCACACAAATGAAGTGCTAAGTCTTATACGACCTTGAAAAAATAAATTTTAAATATTCAATTAAACAAAAACTATGGCTGACCAATTACTGAAATTGGATGACCTTTTATGAGGTCTAGGTAACCTTTCAAATGGTGTCGATTTTTTTTCGAATATCCCATAAACGAGGTACTAAAAATAGCTTTGACCTTGAAAATTTTGAAAAAAAAAATATTAAAAAAAACTATGGCTGACCAATTACTGAATGTAGTTGACCTTTTTTGACCAATTAGATGGCATACTCATTTTTTTTAATTCTATAAATGATAAAGGTCATACTATGACCTTGAAACGAACTTTAAAAAATTCATTAAAAAAAACCTATGGCTGACCAATTACTGAAACTAGCTGACCTTTTATCATAAGTCGGTGGCCTCTCGAATGGTACCCTTTTTTTGCGAATATCCCATAAATCAGGTGCCAAAAATAGTTGGTGACCTTGAAAATTTTTAACCATTGATTACAAATTCCCTATGGCTGACCAATTTCTAAAACTAGTTGACATTTTTTGACCAATGACTGACCTTTTAGATGGCATACTTTTTTTGCGAATATCCCATATATGAGGTGCTAAAGGTTAGGAGCCAAATATCTTAGTATTAAATTTTTCCTTACGTTTTAAATTTTTTACTTTTCTCCCGAGTTTTGCTTCAAGAAATATGGTCTGGTCACCGTACCTATAGTACCTATATCGCAAGTAAAAATATGTCCCTGTGTGAATGTGTCCCACTGTCTATGAAAATGTTTTCCATTGCTACAAAAAATCAATTTAACACAAAATACAATTCTAAGCTGTCAGTTTACGAATTTGTTTTTGATTGTAGTAATTAAATGATAATTTGTTATGTGGAATTCTAATAAAAAATGAAGCAGTTTAAAATGAGTTGGTTAATTCATCAAGCTCTTTTTTCTCTTCTAGAAGTGCATGAAGAGAGTTGCATTTATATGAGACACAAATTGAAATGCATCACGAATACAATGACAAAAATAAATCAACTTGAAATCGTGTTTCATTCGGCAGGAAAAAAAATCACTGTTTAGATTGAAGTCTAAATTCACCAATGGAAAACATCATTAATCATCGATATTTTTATTACTACACGCACGAGTTGTACTTTTTTAACAGATAACGTACAACTTATTCAACAGTAAGTCAAATCATTCAGACTTTTGGAATGATTGAACCCTCGATTGGCTTGCATAGAAAACCAAAATTTTCCAGTAAGCTAATCAATTCAGCTATGAACTTTAAGTGTTGATAAATTTATTCAGAAGCAAATTAACCAACTTATTTACTCGTACATTAAAACTGCAATTTGAAAAATGTCTCATTACATGAGAATTTTGTTGCATATCAAACAAAATAAAGACTACTCACTCATTTCGCTGAATTAATTTATTAATCACATTACATTAAGTTATCAGTTTTATCACTGAAATTCTGAGCGGCGCGGCCGGGCGGCGGCCTGTGAAAATGTTCTTTAAAATTTCTTTTTATTAATACTTTGTAAAATGAAATAAAATTTAATGTTTAGTTGTGCATTAAGCTTTCACAAGCTTAGTTTGTTTTAACGACGACAGCTGACGACGACATAACGCTACGTGTCTATATACTTTAATTAAATGCAAACGCAAAATTTATTTCGTTTCTAGACTTTAAGCGCGATCGTGTTTCAATTTGTTTTTTTTTTTTTTGTGTAAGTTTTGAGTATTTTTATAAAAAATATATACCCAGAAACCCAGAAAAAGTGCAGTGAGAAACAAATTATTTAATTGTTCTTAAAATTTAGTGTACAGAGTGATTCGAATAAGGTGTTAAGAAAAGCTAGAGCGTGTAGACAGTACAAAAATCGTATGGGAGGGGAGTATATTCCCACAAAAAGCAGGAGGACAATTAAAACAAATACTTAAAACTATTGAAACAAATTAAAAAAACAAAACAACCATGTCATACCTTTTTGAAAGCCTAAAAATTCCTTCTTTTATTTTATTTTTAAATAATGTTATTTTACAGAACATTTTTGAAAAATTAATTTTCAAGGTCAAAGTCGCACAACAAAAAATCAAACTATTTTTTTAAAAATAAATCATTAAGTACTATTTTGGTTTTTAAAATTCAATGGTTTGTCAAATACTGAAAACGGGATGGCTCTAGAACTTTTACATTTTATAATATTTAAAAAAATAAAGGAATTAACTTTCTCATAATAAGAAGTATCGAGCTGAGTTATCAGTTTGCCTTGTTCTTATGATGTATTTAGTTCCTTTATTTTTAAATATTTTGAAAAGTTAAAGTCTTACAACCATCCGGTTTTCTGTTTTTAACTAAGAATTGATAAGATCATTGAAACAAAAATAGTACAATGCGTAGTGCACAGGCCTCAGAGGTGGCTGTGGCTGGTCTAGGTTCAATTCCAGTTGACGGCACTAATTTATTGACTAAAATCTGATGATAGGTGTGGCAACCATGAAATTGCAATCATTCTAGGCAAATGCAATAGTGATAATCCACTCAAGTGGTTGTTGAACATTCAAAATAAATATATATGACGGAGCGAAAGCTATGCAGCTTAACTGCGAGTGTGTTATCATACGAAAAACCCAATTGATTGAAATAAATTCTTGATCAGTGTCAAACTTTGTATACAATTTCCCACCTTTCAATTATTGTCCATAGAATTGTTGGCTTGTAAATCGTGTACGGAGAAAAGAGAAAGAACCCGAATGATCAACAACCAACTTGTGTGCGGCTAGTAAAATTGCTAGTTGTCTCAAGATGTAGTTTTCTAAAGACAAAACCCTACATTGATGGGCATGATCAGGTGATCTCGCTGGCGCAATGCGTAGTGCGTAGGTAGCTGGGTTAGGTTCAATTCTTGCTGACGGCACTAATTTATAAATTAAATTATATATTTACGCTCATCCCTGACTCACTGACTGAATGACTGTACACTCCAATGCGATTTTTCAAAAAAAAAAATAAACTTTTATACAAAAACAAAAAATTGCTTTTTTACATTAATTTTTTTTTAAATAACTTTTTTTCAAAAAAAAAAAAAATAACTTTTTCAAAAAAAAGAAAAAATAACTTTTTTCAAAAAAAAAAAATAACTTTTTTCAAAAAAAAAAAATTACTTTTTTATAAAAAAAAAATTAACTTTTTACAAAAAATATTAAATTTTTAACAAATACAAAAACAACTTTTTTTTGCAAACAAAAAATAACTTTTTTACAGAAAAAAAATAGCTTTCTTGCAAAAAAAAAAAAAAAATTAATTTTCAACAAAAAAAAAACCTTTTTACAAAAATAATAACTTTTTTACAAAAAAAAAAATTAACATCTTTACAACAAAAGAATAACCTTTTTACAACTTTTTATTAAAAACAAAAAAAAACAAATAACTTCTTACAAAAAAAAAATGAATTACTGTCTTGCTCAAGAAAATATTCAATTTCCAACATATCGCCTGTATTTTTTTTTTTCGATTTTTCAATTATGGTTTATATTTAATACTATAAATTACATATAGTATGTATCAGGGACTGTTTTAACTTTTAAGTGGTAGTTTGTTATGTTTTCTGGTAGTTGCTATTTGAAATTGGTAGCTCTAAATCAAGTTTCTGGTAGTTGCTATTAAACACTCCGCCCTTTGTTCGAGCAGTTTAACACTACTTAAGTACTTCGAAGAATTTCAATTAAGGTTCGAATATTTGCTGCCTATTTTAATTTCGAATGATTTTTTTAGGATTTTTTAGGATTATCTAAGCACAGAAAACATGTTCAAATTTTATCTGATGATCCCAAAATTTTAAACGGGTATAACCTATTACCGACACAGAATAAGCGCACTTGGTTGTTTTGCCTCAACGACTTCACATGGAATTGAAAGTCAAACAGAAACCTAAATTTTTGAGCGTCGTATTTATGGTTTTTCAAAAATTTTTTTTTTTTCAAATACTCAACTGCGACAAAAAATTGTTAACAAAGCAAATCAAAAAAATTTCAGTACCAACCTTTTGACACCAATAAAATTGCACTTGGTATAACAACTAAATTAAGAAAGTGTCGATAAAATAGCCAACCGATAAACGGACTGCGTCTAAGAAAAAACTATTTAAATCGTAACGAACATTTTCTGTATAATTTTGTTCAATAATGATTTGTTGGTAGTTCTGATTTTGGTGCTTATAAAGGTCATTGTCTTATTTTGAATGACGCACCCCCCCCTCCTCATTTGTTCTAAATAATTAAAAATAATTGAATGTTTGAATTTTCAACAACCACTTGAGTGGGCTACCACCATTGTATTTGGTTCGAATTATTGCAATTTCATGGCTGCCACACCAATCATCAGATTCCTTTCAGTGGTGCTTAGTCTTTATGTTCAATTTTAATTTATAAATTAATGCCGTCAATTGGAATCGAACCTAGACCAATGTAAAGTTTTGTCTTTATAAATCTGATGATTGGTGTGGCAGCCATAAAATTGCAATAACTCCAGCCAAATACAACGGTGGTAGCCCACTCAAGTGGTTGTTGAAAATTCAAACATTCAATAATATAAATTACGGAGCGAAAGCTAACTGCGAGTGTGTTATTACACAAAAAACCCAATAAACTTTATTAAAATTAAATAAAAAATATTTTTTTTTTGTTTAAATAAGTAAGCTGTAAGAAGGAATGAATATCCCTCGATAGCCTAGACATCTTGGGTCTGAGTGAAGTTAGATGGTTGAGCGCAGGGCAGGTGGATTCACCTTCGAAAAGCACTTTCTTTATTTACTCTGGAAACTCCCGATGTTCCGGCGTAGGTTTAATGTTGACTCCAAAGGCGCGGCAAAGTCTTATAACCTGGAAACCCATCAACGACAGGATATTGACAGCCAGGTTCCAGAGTAAATTAAGAAAAATCACCATCATCCAGTGCTATGCCCCAACTGAGGAAGCGTCGGACGCCGAGATGGACGAATTTTACAGCCAACTTAGCGCGGTTTTCAGAAGCTCGCCGAATGGAGACATCACTATCGTAATGGGAGATCTTAATGCTAAGGTTAGTCAGGACAACACAGCGTTGAAGCACGTTCTGGGTAACAACGGTATCGGGGAACGGAACGACAATGGAGAGCGGTTTGTTGACTTCTGTAACGCAAATCAGCTAGTCATTGGAGGTACTCTGTTCGAGCATAGGATCTCGCACAAGATAAGTTGGTTATCCACAGATCGTCAATGTACAGCGAACTTAATCGATCACTTTGCTATTAGCAAGCGCTTTAAAAATTGTCTTCTCGACGTCCGAAACAGACGCGGTGCTGATGTAGGGTTAGCTCGCGATCACCATCTTATGCTTGCCTACGTTCGACTTCGAATTGCTTCAGTACATGGAAATCGGCAAAATTTCCTGCGTACACCCAGATGCAATACCGACAGATTACGGGATCCTACAGTGCGCCAAAGTGATAAGGACCGCCTCGCCGCAGAAGCAGAAGTTATCAGCATTGACACGCCAGAAAATGCAGACCAACACTGGAGCAATGTGAAAAAGGCCTTTGCAACTGCCGCAACTGAGTCTGTGGGTATAAGGCAGAGAAGCCAAAGCACATGGCTTTCTGCAGATACATGGAGTAAGATTGAAGAAAGGAACGCATTTAGATCCCGACTTGCGGCTGCCCAAGTAGGTGAGAGATTTAACATCGATTCCGTCTACAAGATAACCAAGGAATTGGTTGACAACAACAACTCTCGAAAACAACACCTCGTCAATGATGTAGACGGCATCCTGCTAGTTACGGTTGAGGATCAGCTCAGGAGATGGAAGGAACATTTTGCTAGCGTGCTCAACCACATAGGCGATACCGGAGGTGTTCCAGCCCCTAACCCAAATGAGCTATTCGTAGAAACTAGTTCCCGTATTCGCACCTGCCCTCCCAGTTTAGCCGAGATAACATCAGCAATCAAATCCCTCAAGAACAACATAGCGGTAGGTTTGGACGGCATTCCCGCTGAGCTCTACCAAGCAGATCCACAAACATCAGCGAAGATGCTACACCCCTTAATAGCACAGGCATGGGAGAACGAAAGTTTCCCCATTGAATGGAAAAAAGGGATGATCGTCAAACTACCAAAAAAGGGAAATCTTATTGCGGAAACTGGAGAGGGATCTGTGTCCTCCCCGCGGTGGCAAAGATAATGGCGAAAATAATCTTGGAACGAATCAAAGAACATCTCGATTCTACTCTCGACAAAGAGCAAGCGGGATTTCGTGCAGGCTCATCCTGCATTGACCACATCAACACCTTGAGGATCATAATAGAACAATGCGTGGAGTTCCGCTCCCCTCTTCATTTGCTCTTCATCGACTTCGAAAAAGCTTTCGATAGTTTGAATCGAGATTTCATTTGGTCAGCTTTGCGTAGGAGAGGAGTACCCGAGAAGATTATCGCCATTATAAAGGCTACCTACGAGGGTGCATCGTGTCAAGTCTTACACAACGGAAAGGTATCAGAGGACTTCGATATCCATAGCGGAGTTGGTCAAGATTGTTTGCTATCTCCACTACTTTTCCTGGTGGTTATATGGGATGTCCTTCATGCAGCTCTAGCCAAGCAAGCGCGTGGAATTCGATGGACGATGTTTTCGTTCCTGCAACATCTTGATTACGCTGACGATATTTGTTTGCTCTCGCACAACATTATGGATCTTCATCATATGTTGACTAATCTGGAATGCGAGGCAAACAAAGTCGGTTTGAGGATCAACGCCGGGAAAACAAAAATCCTCAAAATTTCTGAATCTTCTTCTCAAGTTGTCGTTGCGGGACAGAAGGTTGAAGGGGTGGACAACTTCCTGTCCCTCGGTAGTGCTGTCTCAAAAGACGGCGTGGTGGTACGGATGAAGATGTTAACTGCCGAATCGGCAAAGCTAAAGCTGCTTTCGGCATGCTGTCTAAAGTTTGGAGGAGCAACGTCTACAGTACGAAGACCAAGCTGCGACTGTTCCGGTCGAACGTAGAGTCAGTACTACTATATGGGTGTAGTACATGCAAAGTGACCGCCTTTGTCCCAAACTTTCGAAAATAGATGTCTCCGAAACATCCTAAGGATTTTTTGGCCGAACACCATCTCCAACCAAGAACTCTTTCGGAGAACGGGCCAAAGTCCTATTGACATCGTTATTAGGAAAAGAAAGTGGCAGTGGATTGGTCACACCCTACGTCGTGGTGCAGACTCTATTGCAAGACATGCAATGGAGTGGGATCCACTCATCCAAGATGGCAGAAGACCTGGAGGCCAGAGAAAATCTTGGCGCAGAACAGTCGACAAGGAATCACAAAAGCTCGGTAAAAATTGGGGAGAGCTAAAGTACATTTCAAGAAACCCAACGAGATGGCGTGTAGCAGTAGTTGACGCCCTGTGCCCCTTAGAGGGTCAAGGATCTAAAAAAAAAAAAATGTATAGTGTAAAAATGTAAAAGTGGCTACATGTGTTCCAAAATTAAATTTTTTTATCAATCATTACCAAAGTTAAGATCTTTCAAATTTGGATTTTTATAATTTGAATACAAGGGATTTTCCATATAAAACTTCAGACGTCTTGGGGGCCGGGTTAACGTTAACATTATGAGCTGAAATTTTACAGGATTTTTTTTTTAATTATTTAGAACAATTTAGGGGGGGTGCGTCATACAAAATAGGACAATGACTTTTATAAGGACGACCCTGATGTATATATTTATGTTCATCCCTGACTAACTGAGTAGCTGACGCTGCTATGATACGATTCGTAAATTAAAATCGGAAAATAGGCTCGACTCCTGCTCCTAAAAGAAAAAACAAAAAATAAACAGGTAATATGTCGGAAGGTAGGTGTAGGCCTAAAGTTCGTAAAATTGTAAGGGTTGCCACATTTCTAGAAGTAACTTATTTTTGAGAGTAAAGCGTGAGGTTTTCAAATAAATTATATAAATATTTACGCTCAGTCCTGACTCACATGACATAACGTTAAACGGGCACCTCTGGCATCCTGCAACCTACTTGTTGGACATAAAGACCACCACTAAAGGAATCTGATAATTGTTGTGGCAGCAATGAAATCGCCATAAAGCCAGCCAAATGGAATGGTGTTAGTCCACTCAAGTGGTTGTTGAACATTCATAATTAACATACCTACCTATGACGGAGCGAAAGCTATGCGGCCTAAGTGCGAGTGTGTTATCATACGAAAAACCCAATTGAATAGTACTTAATAATCGAAATTTAGTTAGCATTTATTTTTTCAAAATTTTGAGTTTGATAATTCATTTTTCAAAAGCTGTTCAGTAAAACAAGTTTATTTATAAATAAACTAAAAGGAGGAATTTCTAGGCTTACAAAATGTATAACATGATTACATGACACTATATAACACTAGTAATTTTTCAATATTTCTGGTGTAACTCGAAAATCAAGCCGAATTTGAGAATTTTACTTAAATGATTTTTTGTTTGAAATAAGATTTTTGTATGCAAATAGATGGTTTACAAAAATTTATGAAAACAATTTAAGCACTGCAGAATAACAAAAACCGACCTTAACCAGGGGTTTAGACAAGCGAGTAGAACTAGTAGCATTTGTATCATAGTGTTAGTTTTATGGATGTATGTGTGACTAGTAGCTCTCTGCGCGTTTTGTCAACTAGTATGATTTTTTTTAAATATTTCATACAGAAAAATATACAAATTATAGAAACTATGGAAACAATTCAAATAAATGAAAACAAAACACTACACTAGCAGGATAACTGGCATGCTACTCGCAGGCACTTGTATCACTTGTCACGAATAAGTGCTTCTCGTCTAGCCGTTCGGATTCGGCATAAAATTGTAGGTCCCTTTCTTTCCATTCCTGTCGATAGGCGCACACAGGAATGGTTGCGAGTTGTTAGTCACAAGGCCCTGGTTCTTCACGAGCCGTTGTGCCACCCAATTTATTTAAACTAATGTATTGTGTTTATGATAGAGCCACGTTCACTTTTTACGTTTCACACTTGACTGGCATCGTTTAAAATAGCCATTGTTAAAAACAGGGATCGGACGAGAACGGTTATCGGACTAGAACGGTTGAAGTGTATGCAAACGAACGTCCGAGATATTTGTCCGAATAGCTCCGATCCGAAATTGGCCGCTTAATCGGTTTCAGTGTACGAGAACCGTTAATGTCTGCAGTCGTTTTTCCAAAAATCTATTCGTTAATATTTTTCTGTCAGATTACTATGAAATTATATGAATTTTTCTATTTGATAGTAAATTAAATTCGATCAAGAATTTCTGATCGACTTAAGTCGACTAGATTTTGTCGGATTATACTCCCGCAATAAGGCTCAATATTTTAAAAGTTTTTGATATCTGCATCATATTTAACTATTAATTTTTATACATCAAAATCCAATATTAAAAAAATCTTCAGCCCATTCTTAAAATATTTAGGCTTACGAGCAAAAAACTAAAAATATAATAAACATGGTTACTTTTGGATGGGTGTATTTCCTCCAATTTTTATCAAATTATCTTTTTTGATCCTTCATATTGAAGGTTTGAGTCTCTTCTTCTTTTTATATGATTTTGTCTTGCACCTATCCTTGCACAAACAAAAAGTTGAGTTCGTTTTTTATTATTTTTGTCTGCTTAATTTTTTTTATAACTTTGTTTAAACCATCGATTTTAATAAAAAAAATCTTATTTCCAACAAAAAATCCTTTAAGTAAAATTCTCAAATTCGGCTTTGTTTTCGAGTTAGACAAAAAATATTGAAAAATGCCCACTTTGACCATTCTCTCAGAAATGCATGGGTGAATTTGGGCGAATTTAGAGTTTTAAGCCAGCCCTAAGTTTCAGACAAACCAATATATAATAAAACCGGTCGAAGGCAATATGTTCCTTACTAGAAGGTACCTATAGCATATTTAAGTAATTTTTTTGTTTTTAAATTTCTCCAGACACTTATGCGAATCACCCTGTTTATCGATTTTTATAAAAGTAGCCAAAATTGAAACTTTCAGTGATAGGGTGTTTTTTCCCATATATATATACATATACATATGTCTTCAACGCCAATAAAATCTTAAGCAATAATCACACAATACATTTGTATTGTGTGAGCTTAAAATTAAGTACAAATTAACTGTACCTACCTTACTTCATATTCGTAGATATCATCCTTTTTGATTTCGTTGTTTTCATTTAATTAGTTTAATTTAAAATTAATTTAACTTATCTTATTTAGCCCAAGGCATAAATCAACCAGGTAAATTGCATCAACCCGTCATATTTGTTTGGCCTTGGACGTAATATTATTCTGATGCAATGAGATACATATTTCCTTTAGAGTGCTGTTAAATCTTAAAATAGCATTCTGGAGTCCGAATTTATCTGCAACTTCTTGTTTTAATTTAATTTTATTTTATTTCTCATCCATGGAATATGTCGAACATGATTTCTTTTAATTACTTACTTTACTTTTGATGGCGCTCACAGCCCAGGATGGGCTTCGGCCTCAACTAACAAGCCCCTCCAGCCAGCTCTGTCCCTAGCTAGCCGCTTCCAGTTGCGCACACCGAGTGCTTTGATGTCGTCATTCATTTGATTGCGCCACCTGTTACGGGTTCTTCCTCTGCTGCGTAGACCACCGGGGTTGGATTCGAAGACTCGTCGGGCAGGTGCGTTGCTGTCCATACGCTCCACGTGCCCGCCGCTGTATTTTCAGCTTTTTGACCAGGTCAACGTCGCTGTATAGCCCGTATAGCTCTTCTCCTCTATACTCCTTCGATACACACCGGACCGAAAATCACACGAAGAATCTTCCTCTCAAAGCACCCTAGCAGATTTTTATCCGAATCTTTCAGTGTCCATGCTTCTGACCCATAAAGCAGGACCGGGATGATTAGGGTTTTGTATAAAGTCTCCTTGGTTCTCTGAGAGAGGGCCTTACTACTTAAATGCCTTCTTAGACCGAAGAAACAGCGGTTGGCAAGAGTAATTCTTCGCTTGATCTCTGCACTTATGTCATTCTGCGATGTAATAGTGGAGCCCAGGTAGACAAAGTCCTTGACAACTTCGAAGTTATATCTGTCCATCGTGATATTTTGCCCGAGTCGACGATATTGAGATTCCTCTCTCGATGACAGCATATACTTCGTCTTGTCCTCATTAACCGCCAATCCCATTCTAGCCGCCTCCGATTCAATGGTCGCAAATGCCCCTGCCACAGCTCGCTTCGTTCTGCCGACAATGTCTATGTCATCCGCATATGCAAGCAATTGAACGGACTTTTGATAGATTGTACCGCTGGTGTTGACATGTGCGTTGCGTACAATGGCTTCAAGAACGATGTTGAATAGGTTGCATGATAACGCGTCGCCTTGCCTCAATCCTTTCTCAACATCAAAGGAATCGGTGGTGTTCTTACCAATTTTGACGGAGCAGCGAGATTTCTCCATCGTCATCCTGCACAGGCGGACGAGTTTGGCAGGGATGCCGAGACTCGACATGGCTCTGTATAATTCGTCCCTTTTCACGCTATCATACGCGACTTTAAAATCGATAAAAAGGTGGTGTGTATCGATCTGGAATTCCCGGGATTTTTCTAAAATCTGTCGGAGTGTGAACATTTGATCGACGGTTGACTTGCCTGGCCTAAAACCGCACTGATAAGGGCCGATCAGATCGTTGACAGAAGGTTTTAAGCGGTCACACAGGATGACCGACAAGATTTTATAAGCGACGTTTAGGAGACTTATTCCTATGTAGTTGGTACATTTCAGAACATCTCTCTTTTTAAGGATGGGGCACACTATACCGAGGTTCCATTCATCGGGCATACTTTCCTCCGACCTGGTGTATGCTCCTAGCCAATTCATCTCCCGCTGATTTAAATAGTTCGGCTTGTAAGCCATCCGCACCAGCAGCCTTCTACGACTTAAGTTTGGATATCGCCAGCCGCACTTCGGTTAGGTCGGGTGGACGGAACTCTTGGCCATCATCGTCCAAGTTGAATGGAGCGTTCTGCCTATTAGCGGCATCTTGGCTGTCTTCGCCATTAAGCAGTCTAGAGAAGTGTTCTTTCCAGATCCTCAGCACTGACTGTGTGTCTACTACCATATTCCCACTCTCATCTCGTCAGGCTTCCGTTCTAGCCTTGAATCCTTGGGTGGATCGCTTCACCCTCTGATAAAATTTTCGAACATCTCCCCTACCGCTACAACCCTCAATAGACTCTACCGCCCGCTTCTCGTGCTCTCTCTTTTTCCTCCTGAGAAGTCGGCGTTCCTCTTTTCGTTTCAGCCCAAAGAGCTCCCGGGCCACTCTCTCAGCAGCTCTTGTTCGAGTCTGCAGCATTGCCTGGTAGGCCTCGTCCTTAGCTGCATCCGCTAGCCGGCACTCTTCATCGAACCAGGGGTTTCGTTGTATTCGCCTAGTGAAGCCCAGCACATCAGAAGCGGCACTTCTAATGGCTTGTTGACAGTGTTCCCACTGGTCCTCTGCACTTGATGCTGGTGGCGGACCTCCTGAGAGATTAAGAGTTACGTGGTCTGTAAAAGTTCTGGCAGTCTCTTGCAATTTAAGCTTCTCGACATCGAATCTTTTCACAGCATCTGCTCTGCGTTGTCGCGTCATGGATATCCGCATACGTAGTCTAGCTACCACCAGGTAGTGATCCGAGTCAATGTTGGCCCCTCGGAACGTTCGGACGTCTATCGCAACGTGGTGGATTTGGTTGACGGTTACTTGATCACGCGACCGCCAAGTCCCCTTGTGTATATTGAGGTGTGGGAAGTAGGTGCTTGAGATGATGACATTTCCCCCCGCCGCAAAGTCTGCCAGCCTGTGTCCGTTGCCGGAAGTTTCGTCGTGTAGGCTGGGTCCTCCGACTATCGAACCAAAGATGCACTCCTTTCCGAATCTTGCGTTGAAGTCACCAAGAATGATCTTTACGTCGTACTTCGGGCACATATCATACGTTGTCTCCAGGAGATCGTAGAATGCTTCTCTGGTTGAGTCCTCTCTCCCTTCATGGGGGGCATGAACACAGATCAGCGAAATGTTCTTAAATTTGCCCTTGATGCGGATTGTGACCAGGCGCTCGCTTACACTTCGGAAGCCCAAGACTTCTTGCCTAAGTCTTCCCCTTATCACAAAACCACAACCAAAGAGCCGCTGACCCTGTTCCTTCAAGCACCCGCCGTAGTAGATGTCACACGCTTTCAGTCTCCGTATGCCCTCTCCATCCCATCGCACTTCCTGGATGGCTGTTACGTCAGCCTTTAGCCTGTCCAGGTTCTCCACTAATTGTTCGGCTGCACATGTTCTGTATAAGGACAGGACGTTCCACGTGCAGATCCGAAATTCATTGTCCTTGTTTCGTTTGCTGGGGTCGTCAACTTTAAAATCATCCATATCCGAGGCTTGTTGTTGTTTCGGAACAACTTTTTTTTACGTGGTAGGGAAGTTAGCCCGAAGCACAACCCCCGACCCGGAGGACCAGACCCTTCGTATAACTCCAAGGATAGGGAGCCGGATAAACCGCTCCTTATAGGCCTGAGCTACAAAAATGTCGTAGTAGCCCATATAAGGTGTTCACTAAGTAGTTCAACCTAACTGGAACTGTAGACGCCACCGTTGATTCCATCTAGAGAATTCGTCCGCTGCCTCCTCGATGAAAGGAGAAGTGCCTTAGTGGGAACACTCCCCCCCCCCCTCTCTCGTTGGCTGTCCCCAACAGCTTTCCACGGGGATTTAAACCCCGTCTCCAGCTGAGGTACTAGACACCCGATGTTCACCACTAGGAGGTGAGAGTAGGAGTTGGTAGACAGAGGTGGGTTTTGAGAAAAACCTGTGGACGCTTGTGTCCTCTTGAATGCACATAACTACCGTTTTGAACATCATTTCTTTTAATTATTCACTTGTTTTTAAGTGATTTTCTTTCAATATTTTTAACACAATTTAATTCTTACTTTTTCTAACCTACATACATACATAATGTATAATCAATAAATAATATTCTTTATTAAAAACAAAATAGAAATATGGCTTCTTCATGGGCCCTTGGTTTTGGCTTAGTACTTGTTATTCAATCAAGTCTCATTGGAGTGTCTGTTGCAGAAAAACCCCTTCATTTCCCAGCATGGTATGTGTAATATAATTTTTGTTTAATTATTTGATAAATAAATAATGTTTTTTTTTTATTATTTTCAAGTGATGTATTTTGCCATGGTGATTTGCTCAAAACAATTCAATTGAGTCAAATTTACAATGATTCAAAGCTCTTTGTTGACTTGAAGTTAAAACACTTGCCAAATATAACACTTCAAAATTTCAATAATTTCATGAGGAACATCACAGACTCCGAACCTAGTAAGGATGAGTTAAAATTATTTATAAAAGTAAGTTGTTTAAAATGTTATCTTTTATTTATTATATAAAAACACTTTGAAAAATGTCTACTATCAGAAATTCGTTAAGTTTTATGTTTAACTAACATTTTGAAATTAATATTTTGATTATATTTTTTTTTATTATTTGGTGTGTTCAGGAAAACGACATATCGGAGGTTTTACTCCGTCAAAAGCTGAGCAAACCCGTACAAATTTTTTTTTTTTCAGTATTTTGACAATACACCTGCACTGTCTCCACAAAAACCATACATCCATTATTTTTCAAGTTATCACCTATACGTTCCATGAATCATATTTGATACAAACAATTTATTTTATTTTTCTAGGTCTCCTTTATACGTCCATGTATCATATATGATACATGTACGCCAGATAAAGTGGACATATAAATTTCAAAACATAAAAATTCCGATAACGCTTAAATTTGGTACGGACCTTCCACTAACCATAACCAAGCAATAGTAGAAAGTCCCCATCAATCCGACGTGAGGACAACTTTTTACGCATGTAATTTACAAAAAGGTTTACTGATTTTAGCAAGGTTTTTGACAAATTGTGTCACAAAACTCTTTTTTATTAAACTGAAGGCCTTGGGTTTCAGTGAACGTTTTTTAATGTGCCCCAGAAATAATTGTGTTTCGCCCAAGGTATAACAGTGGGCTCTTCAGTCAGTCTGTTATACCCTACTAAATTTCTTCATCTTCTTATTATTTTCTGGGTGCACGAATTTAAACAAATTCCCCTAGAATAATTAAATTCACAGTATCTTTTTGCTGTGATTTTTATAAGAGTCGGTAAACATCGACCAAAAATTGTGTCTTAGTAGAGTATAACAGACTGACTGAAGAGCCCACTGTTATACCTTGGGCGAAACACAATTATTTCTGGAGTTGAGGTCACTTGTACTCTTTAATTGAATTTTATTCATTCACTCCACTTAAAACAGAACTAATTTCAATATTTTAATATTTAAATTTCTTCATCTTCTTATTGTTTTTTAATGTGGATCGCTTCTTACTTAGCTTATAGAAGTAATGCTGTTATTTTCCGTAATGAGCCTTCCGAAAAATTGTATGTAAATTCTGGTGTTCCACAAGGAAGCCTTTTAGGTCCTTTGTTATTCACTTTTTACATAAATGATGGGATCTCAATCATTAAAAAATCATCTAAACTTATTTATGCCGAAGACATGAAGTTTTTTTTAAAAATATCCTCTATTAATGACCGTTTACAGCTACAAGAAGATCTTCATAATTTCAGGGAATGTTGCAATAAAAACAACTTATTTTTAAATATAGACAAATGTAACACAATGAGTCTTACACGCAAAAAGATAATATTTACGTATGAGAACATGTTTGACACAAGTCCTTTAACTAGACCATCAGTTTTTTTCTGGCTTGGTGATTATCCTCGGCCCAAAACTTGTCTTCACTGACCACTATGATTTCATTTAAAAAAAGGCCAATAGAACTCTGGGATTCATTCAACGATTCTCCCGTGATTTCCACAATCCATACGTCTTGAAACTTCTATTACTAATGGAAGGACAGAGAAGATTTATGCGTTTTTGTCTTCGCTTTCTCCTTTGATCCCCCAGAGTGTCACTGCCCCCTATGTTCAAAGACTAAAGCTATTGAATCTTCCACTCCTCTCGAAGCATAGAAAATACTTACTATCGTGAACTTATCTTTTAGTCCCCTTTCACACAGGAAAACCAGTTGCTGGAGATTTTTTGACGTTTTCCTTTAATTTCCTTGTACCTTTCACACAAGGAAACAAAAATAGCCGGAGATTTTCGTTTGTTTCCATATAAAGTCTATCGGCTCAACGCACATTACGGACAGTGTGAGAAGGAATGTGATAACAACCTTCTCAAACGTTGACCGGGGAGATTTTTTTCATTCCCCTTACTTCTTGCCCTTCTCGCCTCCAAACACCCAGTTTCCAGCAACTCAGTTTCCTTGTGTGAAAGCAGTCTTATATGCAATTCAAAGTGTAAATTTCTTTCTTTTTCTATTCAATCAGCCAAAGCATGTGGTCATAAGCCAGAAATTAATTGTAAAACTTTTAATTTTTTAAAATAGTTTAGCTTGATTTAATTTAAATCCGAAGACCCGATACTAAACGTTAGTAACGTTTCACTTGAGAATATCTGGTCGAATTGAAATCGCGTGAAAGTCGATAAAATCGAAATGTGGAACAGGAAAATTCCATCAGTTTAAACTTCGAAAAAAAATTAAATTCATATCGATAAAATTTAAATATGGAACACCAAATTTGATTTCACATCGATTTCAATTTCATTTCAATAGAAAGTGATTTCTGGAGCCTAGCTGTTTATTGAATACAAATCCGACCCAAACATATTCCCGAAACATTTTAGCCTATAATCTTTGTTGGCAAATCAATTGGCTTCATTTCATTCCCCGTTATGAAAAAGCATGATTTGTGGTATACAAAAATTGCAATTATTTTATTAAAAAACAATTATGTGATGCGAATGACGAAAAATATTAAATTTAAAAATAAATCCATATTCTGCAAGTCGTACTCGTGTTTGAACTCGAACTCGTCTCGTATCAAAATCGTTATTCTTCAAGTCGTATAAGTTGTATACGAGAAGCTTAAAAAACAACCTATGTATGTACATAAGGGTGGTGCTTATTTTGGCAAAGTTGGAATTTTTTTCGAAAACTGGACCATTTTCAATTTTTGTCCAATCAATTTGACTGATTTTATGAAGAATTTTAAAAATCAGTAGATAGTTTACCAGGCAGGCAAATAAAACTTTTTGCAACTTTTTCAATAAAGATTGCATATTTTTAGAATTATTGAACTTTTATACCTTAAAAAATATAATTAACTTGAAACAATATTTCATCTAGGAACATTTTGAAGAAAATGTCGCGGAACTAACCGAATGGATTCCAGACGACTGGAAAGCTAAACCAAATTTCATTGATTCAATTAAAAATCCTTACTTCAAGTTTTGGGCAAGTGATCTAAATGAAATTTGGAAAACTCTTGGGCGCAAAATGATTGCAGACGTAAAGAAGAATCCAGACTTATATTCCATTATTAACATTGATCATCCAGTAATTATACCGGGTGGACGTTTTCGTGAACTCTATTATTGGGATTCCTACTGGATAATTCGTGGACTATTGCATTCAGAGATGTATTCAACAGCAAAGGGAATGTTGTTGAATTTTCTGTCGATGATAAAACGTTTTGGATTTATTCCAAATGGCAATCGTATCTATTATACCAAACGCTCTGAACCGCCTTTATTGGCTGCCATGATGGAGTCTTATGTTGAATTTACAGGTGATAAGAAATTTGCTGTAGAAAATGTTGCACTCTTGGAGAAGGAATTCGAGTACTGGAAGAAAAATCATTTGGTTGTTGTAGATGGTCACACCTTAGCTGTTTATCGAGATAGTTCAACTGGTCCAAGGCCAGAATCATATCGCGAGGATTATGAGATTGCTAAAGCATTTCCAACGGACGATCTTAAGCAAGCATTCTATTCAGAGATTGCAGCAGGTGCTGAATCCGGAATGGATTTCAGCAGTCGTTGGTTTATAACCGACATTGGTACGAATCTAGGTGATCTCAAGAACATCAAGTGTCGGTCTATTGTTCCAGTGGAATTAAATGCCATTTTACATTGGAACGCCAAAATTATTGCCAAGTTTCACTTGATGGCTGATAATGTTGACAAAGCAAGGAAATACACGTTTTACGCTGACCAGATGTTTGAAGTAAGATTATAACTGCCCAAATTGTAATTTAAAAGCATATTTATGTTAACATTTTCCAGGCAATCGAAGCAGTTCTTTGGAATGAAAAAGCTGGTGTTTGGCTTGATTATGATCTGATCAACAAGAAGCCCCGAAACTATTTTGTTCCCACAAATCTGGCTCCATTATGGACGAATTCCTTCAATGTCTCCAAGTCTGATCAGATAACTACATCTGTAATTAATTACATTTATTCGTTAAAGCTCAGTAAACATCCAGGTGGAGTTCCCAACACCTTGGTAAATAGTGGAGAACAATGGGATTATCCAAATGTTTGGCCACCAATGCAATACATTCTTGTCAAGGGTCTTGAGAATCTTAAAACACCAAATGCGGTAAAATTGTCAGAGATCTGGGGACATCGATGGTTAAAATCAAACTACCAAGCTTACAAAACTCACAATTTAATGTTTGAGAAGGTATTTTGTTTTATATGGTTTCTCGAAATATAATGAAATAATTTATTTTCAATTTCAGTACACTTCTGAAGCTTTTGGACAACCTGGAGGTGGCGGGGAATACGCCATCCAAACTGGATTTGGTTGGACAAATGGTGTTATCATTGAATTTCTAGTTAAATATGGCCGGGAGATTGCACCAGTACATCCATATTTTTAATTATAGTAAATTATATTGTATTATTTAGTTATACATAGACTTAAACCACAGTTACATAATAAGCTATTTATTCATGACTCATTTTCGTTTGGCTATTTAGATTTGGCTATAAACTAGTTATAAGTAGTTTTATCTTCTTTTTCTGTAATTGCATATTTGAGTTCATATAGAAGAAGAAATATTAAAATAATTTTATTTAAGAAAATAATTAAAATGCTGTATGCACAATTAGATTAAAACTTTGCCCTTAACTGTTCAACCTTCTGTCACGTTGTGCTACATGAAATTGTTCAGAACAGTTTACTACAATCAGCCCTATCGTGGGATCCGTTCGGAAAAAGTTCCGAAACGATAGTCTGTTCCGATCGGAACTTAGATTTCGTTCGAGGTATCCACTTCGGAACAAAAAAGATAAAGCATACTATCGCATTCATTTGACACATCCGTCCGGATTAGTTCAATAAGTGAAAATCTTTGTGATGTTTAAAAGTTTATAAATTGGTCCACAAAAAAGGATAGTGTTGCTTTGTCATCTATTTGTTATTTCAACCAACCTCTCTTGCTGAGTCGTCTTCGTTGTTTATTGCACTAACGCAACAAAATTATAATTGTTTATATTTTTTTGCTTACTTTTCTTAAAATATTCCGCAACTATTTTCTGTCGGAGAATTTCGGAAGAAATTTAACGCACCACTGTCAACATTTCTGGACTGAACGCACTTCATCGCTATGCGATGATAGTCGTACATTTTCTCGGAAGATTGTCCGATCTGTCAATCGAAACGGATACCTCGGTAGAAAATTCTCCGATTTCGAATAGATAGGAAAAAAAATTTCTCCGAACGGATACCTCGATAGGGCTGAATATTTTCTGCACCTTATGTACTTCTGATATAGAACAAGAAACAAGTGAGTAAGAAGTATCAATGAGTCAGAAGATTTGTTTGTTTAGGATGGTAATACGCTAAAATTGTATCAAAAAAAGTAGATTTCGTAGATTTTTGAACTTCAAATAAAAAACAAAATTTAATAATATGAAAAATGTGTGAATTTTCTATATACATACATATGTATGTACTTTTCTAGTCTATATTGTTCTGATAACAGGGGCCCTACTACGTAACTTTATTCTACTCTCGATTTCATTCGAAAGTTGTTTTCAATGTTAATTTTAAGTGGTAATATGTATGAAAGAAGGATCAAATGTTAGTAATTCCGACTCTTTGGCATATAATCTCCAATAAGCGCTGTTATTTTTTAAGGTACATCCTATAGAATTAGCCAATTAAGATATTACGAATTCGAACATTTTTATTGTAGAATCGAATTGCATAGTTGGGCCCCAGTACTCTTACACATTTGTGCTGTTTTGCTCCCTTCTGATCTAGAACTTTTTCTCTAAATAGACCTCAACAGAAACGGACACAAATTCCCTTATTAAGCCTAGTACGCTACTGATACGAAACGAAATGTTCCTGTGGTCTCCAAAAAGACAACGAAATGCTTACGAAAATACAGCGGAAAAATATTCATGGAGAGTTCCACAAATTGCAAACAAATAAAACAAAATTTAACGAAAAAATCAAACAACAGCCATTCTGTAATAGACTAAGAGCCCAGGGCCGCCAGACATACGTCATTTTATCAAAGCTAAGATTTTTTCTGCGAACAGGTACTATGGTAGCTAAGAACAAATGGATGCTAAAAATCTTAAATCCAGGTGCAACTAAGAAGTACCGAGTGTTAAAGTTGCATACAAATGTTGCAACATTGCGTTATTTTATCAAAGCTGAATTTTTTATATGTCTCAGGGGATGGTGTCATTAACTTTATTGCACACTTTCCAGACATCTACAGTGGGACCTTACGTGAGCCAGACACTTACAATCTGTCAAACTAATTCGAAAGTCTTGAATTTTGGCCTTTTTACGAAAAAAACAGTTTTTATTTTCTAAACAACGCAAGGGAAAATAACGGTACCTTTTTTTGCTCAATTCACTTGTTTACTGATGCCATTAAATAAAAAAATAGCAAGGTGTCGCTTCAATTTTCAGTTTTCTATAAAATGCATTTTTACAGGTGCGTTTATACTTCTGCAAAGCACTGTAGTTCTTAGACAAAATATCATAGATAGTTGTCTCCTCTTTCTATTTTGATAACGGGATCCTACCTTTAACTATCTGGCTATCTGGGCTTTCCGAAGTTGTTCGTGAACCAGCTGTTTTTTGTGTAAGGGTTTACAACAACGCAAGGCTATCCAGATATTTTAAAATCAAATCTGAACGTTGCCATTCACACAAATGCCCAGACGTTGAATTTGAGTGAATTTTTAAGAAAAAGAATGAACCCAATGATAAAACTTGGGTAAAAAATCACAACAGTCCAGTTGGCAGAGATAAGGAGGTTGTACCGTACCGTACCTATTCCGAAAAATAATACTATTTTGTTAACGCAAATGTTCACAGAGAAGAATAATGCAGGGTCAAACAGGAAAAGCCATACAAAGATCAACAACTCCATGAAACGTAAGAAATGTTATTGTGAAATGGAATCTTGAATGGATCCATGTTCATGACTTGTTTTTACACTTGTCCGGCGAAATTGTCGCCCACTACTTAAACATCACAATACCAGCAAATCATTCCGTATAACATGTAACACAATGCTGAAGTGATCTGTTTGTTGAAATTGTTCATCTGTTCTAGTTTTTGGTGGGTAGTACTTACTCACCCGACAATGCTTGATTTCGGTTGTCGGTCGGGAACTAAATAGCATGAATGAATAGACAGAAATGAAGCAAAATCCCAAGTTTGCTCGCTAACTTCTACTATTTCGGGTAGTTGAGAAAATCCAAAGTTGATCAACACTAGAGTAGAAAATCAAAAGTTGAAAACGTCAACTTAGAGTGAATAAAATCTATTTCTTAAGTTGACTGTTTAAATCCCAAAGTTATATTCAACTTTGAGTGAACAAATAAGGCCTTAGTCTTCTGGAATTCTGGTACTTGGCAATATCTGCTCAAATATGTGTATAGCTCATAAGAAAAAAGAATTAGAAAGTTTTTTGAATGCTTGAAAGAGTTAACAAAACCTGTTATTTTTGCCAGAAAATTGGACAATAATCGAAAAAATCATTTCTAGGCCAAGTTTTCCAGTGGTGAGTTGAACCAGAGTAAGTTAGCTCTGGAAAAAGATTTGTCTTCAGTTGAGTCAGAAAGCAGTTTCTTTTAGTGGAGGATGAATGCATAATTGCAGAGTTAATCCGGAGTTAACTCATCAGATTATTGTCAATGGTTTCAATTTAATATTTACACGAACACACATCATAACATTAAACGCCACTAGCGGTTTTCCTTACCCTTAGGGCCAGTTTCACACCAACAGTAGTAGCACTTAAGTGCAAAATATCAGATACCAAATGCCAATTTTCGCAGTACACACTTACCTGAATAAGTTGTACTTAAGTATCTCGTATTGCGCACTAAATCAGACTTCGAAAATTACCAAAAAGTACCAATATGCAAATCTTAAGTACAACTTATTCCGGTAAGTGGTCACTGTGAAACTGCCCTTTTCTACCATAAAAAATGTGTCCTCGGTTCTCAAACTGTGTTCTGCGAAACCATGGGGTTCCGCCGCAAAGATTTCAGGGTTCCGCGACTTCCTCGAAGCACAAACAGTAAAAACACAAAAATATATTTTTTAGTACCGTGAAACCGGGTGATTTTGGCGCTTTTAAAAAAAATTAATAACTTTTGGAGATTTTTCTACAGAGTAAACATTTTTTGCACAAGTTTCGTTAATTTAAGACAATTCAGTTAGCTAGTTTATTTTTTGGAAAAATTGTTAATTTCACAGGAAAAGTATTATGAGAATCAATCTTTCTCTGCTCTTTTGCAGCTTTATTAGGAGATTGTACTTATATGTAAGCTTCGTACGTCTTTTGATGACAAGTTGTCATATAATTTTGATGCATTTTTTCATAATTTGTTGTGGCTAAAGTCACTCAAAATGCAGGCCAATGCCCATCATATGTCATTTTGTATAAAATAAAAAATATATATATATATTAATAAATTATAGCAAATTCGATTTGCATAATATTCCACATAAATGCGTAAAAATTAATCTGCTGTAGTATTTCCACAACATATTGAAACCTTTCAACATTTGTTGGTGTTTTAAAATTTTTTAATAAAAATTATTTAGTTTAATTGATCCTAATAAAGCTATTACAATCATTTTTAATTTATTAAATTATACATTTGTAAAAAGAAAGCTGAAAATATTAGAAAAGTTTTTTTTATAAAAAAAAAAAATAGAAAAAATGTGCGTTCATTAATCAAATTCACCTAACAACCAGGCCAATTTTTATCCAGCTCACGTTATGTAATCATAAAAATGTTTGACGTTTACATTTTCTTTTTATCGAAGTGTGAGCTTCTCATAATTTAAAAAAAAAAAACAAACAAAAATGATAAAACAACACTCAAAAAAAAAAAAAATTTCATAAGAAAATTACGACCCACACTCATAAGCAATATTTCTCATAAGGCCACATTTCATAAACAGAAAATTGATTTTGAAATCAATTGTGTTCTTTTTCATCTTTTGATGCTATCGTCAAGAGTCAGGGTTTCGAAATATATTTTGATCTTGTTAACGGTTCCAAAGCTTAAAAAGTTTGGGAATCGCTGGTCTTAGTCATTGATGGCAAGAAATTGGAAAATGTTATGACAAATAATAATAACTTGTATAAATGTGACATTAGAAAATAAGAATTCAGTAAAAAGTGGCAAGGTAAGCTTTGATAGATAATAGATACTCTCAGGGTGTGCCAACTTAAAGATACAAACAAAAAATATTTGTAATGAATCAAATTTTTATCTATAGGTACATTCCAATAGCTGATACCACAGAAGTAGTAAGATTATAAAAACAAAAAAAAATCAATTTAACAAACCCCTAACAGCTTTATCTTTTTTTTCAAACGGTCGTGTCATGAAACCGATGTAGTGGATACGGCGCAACACACTAAATCGGGTTGACATATGGAGTGCGATAAAATTATAAAAAAAATCTTACTCTAAGAAAAAAATAATTTCTATTTCGACCATTAGACAAATTGGACAATATGACGGTTTCTTACTATTTTTAATAACATAATTAATATCTTGCATTGTTAAAAATAGTGTTTTAACGTGAAAGTTTTAACAACAACCTACAAAAATGATAAACATACCTTTTCTCCAAGTGAGAATACTGTGTGTTTTTCATTTATTGCTGATTTCGAAACCGCAAACACTCGTGGCCTTTGCTGTACGGCCATCCCTTTCACGTTCATTGCAAGTTGTTCAGCCGAAGAGCAATGAATTCCCATCCTGGTATGTTAAATTTAAATATTCATTCAAAGACGGTTTTAAATAATAATGTTCATTATCTCCGTTTTATCTCACTGTAAATGAAAAGATTTTAGAAATATCTTCTGGTTTTTAATATTTGACAAAAAAAACTTAGCATCTTCATATGTATAAAAAGCTTTGAACATGTACACGCTAGGGCATTTTAGTTAAAATTAAATACAAAAGAACAGATAATGAAACATGCTACTTCGTACATGCCCTTGATAGTAAATATAGTAAATACAAAATACTAAGCTATAAAAATGACAAAACCTTATCGAGACTACTCCAAGTTTAAACTCATACTACACAAAATTGTATGATATTAAATTGTTCTTGTTTGTACTTCAAACTTAGTAGAAACTTAAGGTTTCAGTTGACTAATAGAAGAAGAATCGAGAGAGAAAAAATAAGAGAGAAATATATAATATTATAGTATTTATTAACTTAAAAAATCGAAATAAATAAAATGTGTCGAGTATAAAATTCCCATACAAATTTGTGTGGCAAAAGTATGACCTTAGAGGCGCGAGTCGATGACCTCGGAGAAAAATTTGTTTTGGTCAATAAATTTATCTTTCGGCATAAACTTTTGATTGACGGGGTGTGCTAAAATAATTTGGGAAATAACGGACACCCTAATATACATAGTCAAAGCAAATCAGTTGATTATGAAATTGATAAGATTTTGTGAGTGTGTTTTGTTTTGTATGGAACTAAAAACTAACAAGAATAAATTGAATTCTTACTCGTATCAAAATGTAGATCGATTTGTTATTTTTTCGGGAAATTTTGAAAGCCTTCAAAGACCAAAAAAAAACGAGTAAGAAATGCAATATGGTGATTTTTTGACAAGCACTTTTTCGCTTAAAATGCCTAGTACATTAATAAATCGTACTCTACTAGGAACTTGTCTAATAAACCACGCCTGTTGGCATTTTTGTTCGAACTGCTTGAATCAATGCGACTCGATCGAAATCCATTTCTCGCTCCAATTCTCGATTAAATGCGAAGAAATGTAGATACTAAAAACTGGATCTTCCCGGATTTTCAATTTTCCTGGGAATTTTTCGGGATAATCGGGATAATATGGGTGAAAATATTAATATTTCGGGTTCCATCAATTTTAGTACAAAAAAAAATTATAAGAATTTTTTTTTATCGATATATTATTTTTTTTTTTATTGGATAGAAAATCAAATTTTATTGTAAATCGAATGGAACTCCTCTCCTCAGAATCGTCAGAAGCTTTTTTTTTTTTGTTCCAATGGAATGGTTTCAGAAGGCTTCGGATGCTTCCAGACGTCCAATGAAAAACGGCATTAGTTTTAGTTCCTATACACTCTCTCAAAAACACGGCTCCTATTTCTGGAAAACAGATGTAGGTACATATCAGTATTTGGACAGCCAAATTGAGAATTTTTACTGAGGAGTCCTGTTCTGTCAGAATCATATTCTTGAACACGCCTATTACAAATATTTACTGATCTTGAAATGTTGACTTCAATTTTATTCATAACATACCGAATAAAAAGTACATTACCAAATTGATACTTTGATTCATTTTAGTGAGATATATTGCCGTGGAGATCTCCTCCATACAATACAACTGGCTAAAATATTTAAGGATTCAAAAACATTCGTAGACATGAAACTGAAGAAGTCACCAAGTGCTACGAACGAAATATTTAAAAAATTCATGCAGGATAAAAACAACTCACCCAACCGAACGGAAGTGGAAATCTTTGTTAGCGTAAGTAAAAATAGCTTCAATTGGCATTTTTTTTTTTTTTTCAAATAAACCATAAATTACAAAATTTCTCATTAAAGGAAAATTTTGAAGAAGGAGGCAAAGAATTTGTGCCATATATTCCAGCCGATTGGACAGAAAATCCAAGCTTCCTTAACCTCATTGCAAACGCCAATCTAAAGCAATGGGCAAGTGATTTGAATGCGATTTGGAAGATTCTCGGACGTAAAATGATCCCTGATGTCCATGCAAACCCAGAGTTGTATTCAATTATACCTGTTACCAATCCAGTGATTGTTCCTGGTGGAAGATTCGTCGAATTCTATTACTTTGATTCGTATTGGATCATTAGGGGACTCCTTTACTCTGAAATGCAGGACACCGCTCGTGGGATGTTATTGAATTTCCTCTCAATCGTTCAGCGCTATGGTTTCATTCCCAATGGAGGACGTGTCTATTATTCAAAACGATCCCAGCCACCACTTTTGGCCGGCATGATCAAATCGTATGTGGAACTTACCAATGACAAACAGTTTGCTGTGGATTCTGTTGCAATATTGGCAGCTGAATTTGAATTTTTCATGGATAATCATATGGTTCATGTGAATGGTTATAAATTGGCTATTTATCGTGAAACATCTACCGGCCCAAGACCAGAATCTTACAGAGAAGATTATGAGAATGCTAGAATTTTCAAAACAGCAGAAGCAAAACAAGCATTCTATTCGGAACTTGCAGCAGCTGCTGAGTCGGGAATGGATTTTAGCAGTCGATGGTTTATAAATAGCATAAATGGAACAAACGAGGGTAATCTGACGGACATAAAGTGTCGATCTATTATAGCTGTTGACTTAAACGCCATCTTGTATTGGAATGCAAAGATTATTGCAGAATTTTACTTATTAGACAAAAATGTTAAGAAAAAATCAGAATATGAGGGAAAAGCTGCACGTCTTTTAGAGGTAATAAGTAAGATTTAATTATACGGAAAGTTATGCCATTAGCGATGTATGTAGATTCGGTCGGAACATACAAAAATCGCATGGGAAGTGAATCTGACGATATTAATTTGTATTCCAGGCTATTCAAGCAGTTCTATGGAATGAAGAAGCCGGTGTTTGGTTAGATTATGATCTTATTAACAAAAAACCAAGAAACTACTTTGTGCCAACTAATCTGGCACCATTGTGGACAAAAGCATTCAACGAAGCAGAAAATGAAAAGATTACAAAATCTGTACTTGAATACATTAATAATTTAAAATTGAACAAATATCCTGGTGGAATTCCAAACACTTTGCAACAAAGTGGTGAACAATGGGACTTCCCAAATGTTTGGCCACCAATGCAATATCTTGTTATTGAAGGTCTTGCTAATTTAAGAACACCCGAAGCTACGGAAATGTCCAACGAATTGGGTTACAAATGGGTTCAATCGAATTATGAGGCATATGTTCAATCGAAGGCTATGCATGAAAAAGTAAGTTAATTATTTATTAGGTATATATAGATTTTGTACCTACCTCATTTGTTTTCAAAATTTAATTTTGATGGTCTTTACAGTACGATGCTTCAGTTTTTGGAGGAACTGGAGTTGGTGGTGAATATGAAACACAAACCGGTTTTGGTTGGACTAATGGTGTTATTATTGAGTTACTCATCAAATACGGAAAAGATATTAAACCAGCAGATGGTAATGAATTAGTAATTTCTATTTATTTATCAACTTTGTATTACCTGAAATATTCAAAATCTTAAACCCATAGGTACGGGTTAAATTAAAAAAAAAAACATACACCGAGCGCCATAAATTACATTATTAATAATTAATATTTTTAATTAAAATATTATCTTCATAAATTATTAAAACATTTATAGAATTGATTCCTTCCACGCAATACATTATTTAAATAACCTTTTTTTAATACAATAAGGCTACATGCAACTCTTACCGAAATTAAATAGTTTAATCGCTAGTTGATCGATGACCGCGCACATAAGCAACTTTTAAATTTAATAATGCCAAGAATCGAATTGATTTTTCACTCAATCAACTTTTTAGTATGATTTTCTGATAATTTTGCAAATATTTGTACACACAAGTGTATTTTAACATTAATTTTAACTTTAATTGAGTACTTAGGTACTTTTTAATTATCCAACAAATATAAGTCCGCTTTCACAAACCAGTTGCTGGAGATTTTTTTCGACGTTTTCCTTTAACTGCCTTGTATCTTTCACACAAGGAAACAAAATTGCCGGAGATTTTTGTTTGTTTCGATATAAAGTCTATTGGCTGAACGCACATTACGGACAGTGTGAGAAGGAATGTGATAAAAATCTCCTCAAACGTTGACCGGGGAGATTTTTTTCATTTCCCTTACTTCTTGCCCTTCTCGCCTACAAACTCCCAGTTTCCGGCAGCTCAGTTTCCTTGTGTGAAAGCAGTCTAACTCAAGTTATAAGCCTCATAAAGTGGCCAAATCTGCTTTTTTTTCAAGCTTTAATGGAAAAATGTAATAGAAAATAACATTGATGAGGTCTTTTAACACCATTTTAGTGTGAAATTTTTTGCCCCTTCCCAATATTTTTTATACAGAATGTAGACATTTCATCTTTATTTAAAGACCTTAACATTAAAAATCTGATCATTATAATCAAAGTTATAATTTTTTGAATGAAGCAATCTTGGTTGAAAAATTATTTTTTTTTAAATTCGGATAACTGTGCTTCGTCACTGAAGCTCGTCTGCGGCGCTGCAGAGCAACTCATTTGGGGTGATCATTTAGTTTGTGTCAAACATAAACTGTTTGGTTGCTTCAATCGGTAACTGAATAGATTCTGCATGTGCGTGCATTCTTATATAAGAGCATGGGATTCATTTTAGTTCATTTTAGCAACCAAACTGTTTCGTGACTGAAAGTTGCATATGCGCGCTTAGCCTTAGAGTGTTATCTTCTTATGTGTTTTCCCGAACACAGTTTCCCATTAAAGCCTAGTACGCTGCTGATGCGAAACGAAAAATCCCATACAAAAATGACATGACGAAATCATAAACGAAAAATTTCGTTGTGCTTTTCATTCTGTAGTACGCTGTTCGACCAGCGTACCAGATTGTGTTGAAAAGTCTCCACTCTCTTTTCGCAATGAATTAATTGCCCGGACCATTAATTGTGTGCAGAAAAATGACATTTGGGTTTGTTCGTGTTTTTATTTGTTGTTTCTTTCATTACAGCACAGTTTTTGTTTCATTTTTTCGTTAAATTTCGTTTTATTTATTTGCAATTTATTTAAACTCTCCATGAATATTTTTCCGCTGTGTGTTTCGTAAGCATTTCGTTGTCTTTTTGGAGACCGCAGGAAAATTTCGTTTCGTATCAGCAGCGTACTAAGCTTGAGCCTAGTACGCTGCTGATGCGAAACGAAAAATCCCATACAAAAATGACATGACGAAATCATAAACGAAAAATTTCGTTGTGCTTTTCGTTCTGTGGTACGCTGTTCGACCAGCGAAATTGATCATTATACCAGATTGTGTTGACAAGTCTCCACTCTCTTTTCGCAATGAATTAATTGCCCGGACCATTTATTGTGTGCGGAAAAATGACATTTGGGTTTGTTCGTGATTTTATTTGTTGTTTCTTTCATTACAGCACAGATTTTGCTTGATTTTTTCGTTAAATTTCGTTTTATTTATTTGCAACTCTCCATGAATATTTTTCCGCTGTGTTTTCGTAAGCATTTAGTTATCTTTTTGGAGGCCGCAGGAATATTTCGTTTCGCATCAGCAGCGTACTAGGCTTTAACTATAATTAAGATCGTGCAGGTCGATTTATCAAGTTCCAGTCGACTGTCCACAAGTCGAATTTCCCTCTAACTAGAATCGTGTGTCCATATTTTTGCTTAACCAAATTTTTTCATAGAGAAAATTTTTTCTTAGCCGAAATTCTTTTAACGATTTGCAATAATAGGTTTAAAATCTTAATTTTTTTAAAAAGGCCTAACACAATTTGACAATTTTCTTTAAGTAATTTTGTTAAAACAATATTTTGACAAGATAATAATGAAATAAAGAATTTAATTAATTTGTTTAACCTTATTTTTAAATTTAATAAAATGATTTTAAACAAAAAAAAAAAATTTGTTTGTTGTTGTTCAAAAATTCAATATTATTCCCTCTAACTCGAATTTTTCCAAAACGTCCTGTAACTCGAAATAGTTTTGATATCCCGTGAAAATTCGACCTAGAGAGAGTCGACTGTATTTGTATTTATTTTTTTTTTTTTTCAAATAAATACAACCAAAATTTAAATTATTTTTTGTTCTTCTTTCTTTCAGGAATAAGCAAAAAAACAACGGGTTTTATTAGTGTGACTTGGATGGCAGTGATTTTTGTATTTATTTTTTATTTATTTATTAATATACTACTGCCTATGAGCACAACCTTATGTTGGCTGTTTAAACGTTTACTATTTTATATAAAGAAAATTTGTCGATTTAAAAAATGAAATATGTATGTATGTGCAAAAAAATGGGGTGTTTTTTTTTTTGAGGAGGAAGGAAAATATTAGGTTTAACCTAAAATTTTATTTTTGTGTAATCGCTGTACCCATACGAAATATGATAGGAACCAGAGCTGTAAAGTAATTAAACATTTTGTGACTTAAGTACTACTTAAGTACAATTACTCGTACTTAGAACTTTCTAAGTACAAGTAAAATTCCTCGGTACTTGTACTTAAAAATTTTAAGTACCAGTACCGAGGAATTGTACTTGTAATTGAATTCCACAAGGGAATTAAAAATTTTGTATTCATTACTTTAGTAATTAAATACTGTACTTAAATTTTTTTTTCAAAAGCTTTTAATTCCTTAAGTACTAATAATTCCTTTTAAATTCCTTTTAATAAATAATATTAATATTTCTACTTTTGTTTACAAAAGGAAATAAAAGAATTTTAAAAGGAATTATAAGTACTTAAGGTTAGGTTAGGTTAGGCTAGGAGGGGTGTGCCCAGCCTAGGCTGTTGCGTACACGGGGGCATATTGGTCCATTGTGATCCCCTTATAAATTAAAACAGAGGTGTTCCTAACTAATGGTTCAAATAGACTGGTTCATTTGTGAACCAGCCTGTTTTTTCTATAAATTTTCTCATATTTGCCATTGAGACCTGCGCTAGGTCATCCAGTTCTCCAACAAACCTGTTTCCGAAGTACTGGAGGCGATTTGTTTGGAGGTTTGGACAATCACAGAGCAGGTGCTTAATGGTCTCAGTTTCCTCAACATCCTGACAGCTCCTACAGAAGTCGGGTGCGAAGGCGCCTATTCTGGTGGCCATTGTGCCAATGGCGCAATGACCCGTTAGGCGCCAGTTATAGCGATAATTAAAAACCATCAGTAAAAATTGAAACAGGTGAAAACTGGAATTTTTTACTTAGGCGCCAGTTATAGCTTTCATTGAAAACCATCCTTGAAAATTTTGTCTTTCAATTTTGAAGCACTTAAACAAATAAAACTGATGGCGTTTTGGTACCAAAATGATGGTTGTCAGTTATATAATTTTTTTAGTGAAAAAAATGTTTAATTTTCTTTACAACTTTCATATAAAATCATTTTTTGTTTTACAATGATGAAAATCGTTTTCAATGAACAGCTGATATTTTGTTCCCAAAAGTGGAACACATTCGTTCCAATGAAATGTATTCCTTTCTCTTCCTGTTCTCGTCTGTCAGTTTTTCGTTCAATGATCGACTTTAACCTCAAAGTTGTTTTTTGTATAGGGAATGGAATTTTCAATGAAATCAAATTTCATGATAGCTATAACCGACTTGTCAGAAAATATTCCACTGTTTCACTGATTTGTGTTTCAATGATGGATTTCAATGAAAGCTATAACTGGCGCCTTACGGGCGGTTATAGCAATCAGTAAAATTATATCAGTAAATTAATGTCAAACCCACAGCCGCAATCTTTTATTTATTTTTAATGATGCAAAATGCTTCAGTAATTTTTTTACTGATGAGTGGAACAGTAAAAAAATGGAACATAGAAAACTGAAACGAAATGTTCCATTTTTTGGGTTTTGACAATCAGCTGTTCAGTAAAACGAATTTCCATCAGTAAAATAAATAAATGCTTTTTTTACAAAAATTATTCATCCTTGGGATTATTTTTTGGCAGAAAAAAATATTTTTATTGATTTGCCATCGATTCGTACCATTTTAATGTTTCAATTCTTTTTTTAACACAGCAAATTATCCAAAAGAAAATTTTTACTGATGGTTTTTAATTATCGCTATAACTGGCGCCTTAGTACCCCTATCAAGATTTTTATTATCTTTTTAATCAGCGATAAAATATACTGAGTTCCCTTTTCCTTAATTCTAGGCCATAAACTTCTAGAGATAACGCAATCGTTCCTGGAAATCCAGGAGTTAATGATTTGCTCTTTAGTTACTAGGTCAAGTTTCCTTTTAATGACGCCGATCGGGATTTCAGGCCCGTAAATATTTGGCTACTATTGTTTCTATTTTCTAATAACCCATTCCTTCCAGTTCATCTGCTTTATCATTCCCTTCTATATTGCTATGTCCAGGAACCCAGCAGAGTTTGACTTGGTTGGAGTAACAAATTTTCTCCAATACGCCTCGGCATTTTTCCACTTAAAGAATTAAAAGTATTTGAAAAAGTATTTTAGTACCGTATTTAATTACTAAAGTTATGAATATAAAATTTTTAAATTTCTTTGTGGAATTTAAGTACTTAACAAATTTCAAGTACTTAGAAATTGTACTGTTACTTGTACTTAAGCTTAAATAATACAGGTGTGATAGAAACATTATTTTAGGGTATTTTTAAGCGCTGAAACCATAATACACCGAAAAATTAAGACGATACACACCCTAAAAAAAGTAATCGGCCGTTCGAGAGCTTCTTTTACGTGGCCAACCGCGCGATGCAGAAAAGCTGCTTCTTTTGTTTTGCGATCCCGAAGATTTATTTTGTTGTTATATTAATGGAATATTTGGTGCCATTGTTTTTTAGTCTTATCACCGGAGATCTGCTTTCTGTACAAATATTTATTCAACTGAGGTTTCAGGCCACAACCTTCAAAAGACACATACCCAATGTTGTAAAGTTCAAAAATTGCAAGACAACTTCGATATAACGGGTAATATCCTGTTAGAAGTTGGGTTGCAATTGTTTTGTATCATGCAAATTTGAAGTTTCTTGATACAATCCAACGTAGATTACTAAAAGTTAATGAAAGTTTTGAAAATAATATATTTTTATTTACTTTAAATCCGCAAAAATTTTATGAATTTGAAGAATTTGCTTTGATTCACTTTAAGTTGCAAATGTTTTGTCCGATACTGTATGTGCGTTGACCAAGGCGGGTTTCTCAATTCAGTATGGTGGGAGTAAACACAGGCACCACTGTTTTGAAAAAATGCTCGCTCATAAGCCATGTACTGAAAATTTTTGTTAGGCAGATTAAAGCTAAATTCTAGTTGTCAGCAACATCAGCAAGTTCGTGCGATCCAGTTGAGCATTTTAATTATCTGGCATATTGTAGTCCTATTGGGGTTAAAGCTCATAGTATAAAATTTATTTGTCTATACATTTTTGGTGTTGCTTCATTCAAATCATTCAATTTTTTCTGATTTTGTTTCGATAAATAAAACTCAAAACCTGGCATGGGCTACATTTGGTTTTGGACACCACCATTGGAAAAAAACCGAACAAAATATATTTTTTTTAATTGGTATTTTATTGAAACAAGAATATCATTATAGTTTTCAAAATAAAATGAAGATACAGATTTATGTAGATCGATGAAAATAATTAAGAATCTAAATTCAAAAACTATACAGCAATGAAAAAGAATTAAAAATTTTGATCCATACAGAAAAGTGAAAAGGCGACCAAAATTATTGTTTTATATTTTGAAACACGGGGAGAGTACGATAACTATGGCGCCGAAAATTGATAACGAATTTATGTAGAAGGGTCAAATACAAGCATTTTTTACTACGGGAAAGGGGGTCTTTCTCACCCCGTTTAGTAGGTAGGGGTAATTTTCGATAAAAAAAAAACGACTTAAATGGAAAAACAGATATTAAAAAGCAACGACAATACTTAAAATGCAAAACAATTAAGGTTTTAAAAGCCAGAAGTCTGATCTTTAATCCTACATTTAAATTAAATTATTTGTGTCTATAGTTTTCAAAAAATTTGCATTCAAACTCAAAATTTTGATTAAGAAAAACGCAAAAAGAAATGATTAGATCAATTTTGTTCAAAATTGTAAAATGGAAAACCAAATTTTCTTTTTGTGGTCAATGCTCATAACAATTCTGAATCGAACACAAAAAACCGAAAGCCTTTATATCCCCTAGTTTTTGAGAGAATTGAAAATTACTAGAAGTACTTTTTTATTTTTTCATATATTTACATTTATCATATGTAGCTGTTGACATTGGAAATAGAGAATACATTCAAAGTTCCTTAAATGCAAACGAAATTTGCCATACACCGAACCTCGCACATACCCCGAATCCTATAGTGAGCCCAATCAGGGGGGTTGCAGGGGGGCAGCATGCCCCTTCAAACATACGTCACTGTTTATACGCCGTAAGGCTGGGTGTTGGGAAAGTATGATAATTTAGAGTCAATTTGTGTAAGAATTAATCCAAACTCTATTTTTACTATCAAAATAAGACCACGTAAAATACTCAAGCAAAAAAATTAATTTAATTTAAATAGTAGTTTTTGGTAAATTTTAATTTTCTAGAAAACAAGAAGATATGAAATCATTTTCGGTTTCTGATTAAGAATTAATGTAAGCAACGATTTCTAAGAAAAAAAAATATAATATAAAATCTCAAAGTTTTGAAAAATTACACTTGTAAACATTTTTTTTATATTTCTTCCCCAAATTTTGAGTTTGGAAGTAGTTTTTTCAAAAACTGTGAATAGATATTGGCTTTCAAAAAAGATATAATACTTAATTGTGTAGGCATTACCGTTATTTTTAAATGATTTTTGTTTGCATTTTAGTACTTTTTTCATTGAATTGCCCCACCCGCCCAAACGGGAGGAGATAGACCCCCCACCAATAGTAAAAAAATGTTTGTATTTGACTTCTCTACAAATATCCGTTATCAATTCTCGGTGCCCAAGTTATCGTACTCGTGCCTGAAACACCAGATACTTTTAGCGTTGTTAAATATAACTAAAGTTTTCACATAAATTAACAACAAATAAAAATATAAATAGATAAAAAGAAATGTTCATAGACAGCGTGCATTCCGAATGGACCAAATGTCAGGTTTGTGAGTTTATGTTTGCGTGATATAAAGAATGGCTAAACCAACTCTCTGAGAAATTATTTAAACATTAAATTCTTTAATTTTTAGTAGTATTTTTTTTTTTTTTTTACTGGTAAAAAAAACATATAAGTTCATAAAATCTCATCCAGATTCATTGCGACCGATTTGGCCTTTTTAATATGCTTACTTTCAGCTCTAAGTAAACAAAGAAAAGAAAAACACACGGTTTAAGCATTTATTCAAAAGTGAATTTATATTTATTTTAAATATGTAATAGTTTTGTTTGTGTTCTACCCCATTAAATAATTTGTTTCCTTAAAAATATACTTTATAATTATTTAAAAAAAAACGTAAACATTCCAAGCTTTAAAAATGAAATGTATGTATGTATTTGTCCAGTCAATTAATGCTTCAGAATGAGAAGGTTAGAGGAATAACTGCCAGAAAGAAGGACTATTTTCGTCTTATACAAACGAAATTTAGTAATTTCAAAATTCGTTGAAAAAGTCACTTCCTGTCGTTGAATAATCCCTAACATAAAAACTTTTTTCGTTCAGGAGAGTTTCCGAGCTCGGATTCATTTTTAGCTTCTGTTACAAAAACAATTTTAGGGAGTTTTTAAGAAAGCGAAAAATTTTCAAAATAAATTAATCTCTCAATTTGTCTTACTTTTCATGTGCGTTTTCATTTGGTAATCCAGAATAAGAATTCGGAACTCTCCACTCCGAAATACCAAACGAACAAGTTACAGTAGTTTTGTATTCGATTCTAAAGCTTCTGTTTCTTTGTATTTGCGGAGCGTTGAATGCAGATGCCAAATTCCAAAAAGGAATTTGGATGATTTCGGTTATATTTGTAAGGTTAGATTGTTATTGTGTGGATAAAACAAATATCCCCGAAAATGGATAAGTCTATTAAATTAAAAAGGACTTAAAATTCATAACTTACATAAATCTTTACAACTCACAACAGCAATTCCAAAATGAAACAGCCAACATCACATTACATTATTTTGATTTTTAGAATGGGCGCATGAGTGCATGCTTCTGGTTTTCAGACGAAGAACTATCATCTTGTGCAAAGCCACCAAAAATAGCTTTAAGGTGAAAAGACTAAAAGTTTCCAGTTTCACAGTTGGTGCGTTCTTTTATTAACCATAGTTAACTATGGTTAACTATAGTTAAAAATGGTCGTTCCTTTATTACAAAATAGTTACGATTTGTAACTATATGACGTCATCACATCGTTCCTAAATTCAGTTTATTAGTGTCAAATAGTTACAATTCGTAACTATTTCCAACTCATCTCCATGATATGAATTGAAAGTGTTGATCTGTCAAAGCACATATAAGAAGGTTTGTTTACAAAAAATAAAAATTGAATAATCAAAACAAAGCTTTTGGTGAAGTCAAATGAATTAAAATTGAATTTTCTACCATTTTTAATGAAAAAGGAGAGTATATTGTAGAAAAATAACATGATTTTATGGTAATTAACGATAAAATAAAGTTTTGCAAAATTGTCGTTCGACAAATCAACAATATCTAACAATAAATCGTTCCTAAATGAAATGTAACAATTTCCAACTAAATCTAACAATGACACTTCAACATTTTTTTTTTTTGACATAACAACCATAGTTAACTATGGTTATTAAAAGAACGCACCAAGTGCAAGTTTAAACTCCACTTTTGGTTTAAACTTCAGATCAAGAATTTATTCGGTTTCACAGTTTCGTTTAAACCTTGAACTGAGTTCAATTTTTAGTTTAAGTTAACCGATATCATTCTGCCGTTTAAACATTTATTTAGCATTTTTTTTTCATTTTGTTCGTGTCACTTGAAAAAAAATGTCGACAAATTATCAACAACCCAAAATAATTGTTGCTGTTTCGCGTGTTCTTTGCTTCAGAAAGAGAAAGAAAAGACAAGGAAAGCTACGTACTGTTTGCAATACGTCACTTATAGAAGCAAAAACGTACAATGCTGCCAACTCTTTTTCATAAAATCTAGTTAAACGAAGTTCAACTGATCTGAAGATCAGATTTCACTGTGAAACCGGAAGAGTTAAACCAAAAATTTAAACTCAGTTTAAGGTTCAGCTGATCTTAGGTTTAAACTTCCACTGTGAAGCTGGGGGTAAGACTAGAATTCTCACATCCTAACTGCAAAAAGTAACTTTGGCGCAAATAACACAGTTGTACTTTGTGAAATTCCTGACCTTTTAATCTTCTAAGTAATAGTTAGCTTAATGCGCTTCAGGTCAAATAAATAATTTAATTATGTCACAACGTCTCGTCCATGTATATGGACATCATCAGGTGCGAGCAATGATGATGTCCACATATATACATGGACGAAAAACGTTGTGACATAATTAATTGTTTTATTTGACCTGAAGCCCATTAAGCTAACTATAACTTAGATAACACAATTGCATCAGATCCGCGTTTAGGAGCCCAACAAAAGAGAAAGCCAATAAGTATAATGAAATTTGTTTCTTTGTCGCGCACAATATACCACAGTGTTTAAATTTCCAAAAAAAAACTATAAAGTATGTTTAATTCATTTTGTGTGCCTCAAAAATCTATGGTATATTAAATTTATATAAGCTTATGAACATGTCTACTCTTTCTGCATTTTTACAGAAATTTAAATTTTAAAATAAGTTGAAAAACTTCGTTAAAATCAAAGCAAAATTTGCTTTTATAAGAAATTTTCATTTTGGTTCTTCCAAATTATTACAAAATCGACAGAAAAAAAAGAATTCATTTTCTCGTCTGTCGCTTTTTTTATGAATGGGTGTTTTGAAAAGTTTAGTCCCTCAGTTAAATTGGTAAAAAATAACATTACAAAAAAATCTCGATTTCATTATGTGCAAACAAATCTGAATGACGCAATAAGAAAAAGTAAAAATTGAGAGAATAGATTAATTAAACAGACAAACTAAGGGTCCCGAGAAAATATATAACCCAGGACCATGCATAACGTCAACTTGTCACTGCTTCCTAACTAATCCAGGCGGCTTGAAGTGAAATTTTGGGTGCTTTTGATAGCCTATTGACTAGATTACATACAATTAGTCAAATAATATTACACACGTCCCAAACATAATATTTTCATAGATTTTGTTTAATAAATTTAAAATAATATAATTTTTTAAAATAAAAAGTAAATATTTGAATATATAAATTATACATATACACAAGTGCATCACAATATTGAAAAGTTTCTTTTTTTATTTGCTAACAAAGCCAAGATAATAGGTATGTTTGGTAACTTGAAATTTATAAAAAAAAAAATATTTGTCAAAACCCCTATAGTCCGTGGACCCACAGCTATTTTTGGGTTTGATTGACAACAAAAATGCACTGTTATTTTAAAATAGATCTGTACTTTTTATATGCAATATAGGCCTTGATAGGGGGCCTTTGTACATAATGCGGCATTGAAAAAGCATTTTTTTTTTTTTTTCGTAAAGCCCAGATAAAAAGTGTAGTTAACTTCAACATTGTATTTATTAATGAGCTGAATTTCCTAGACATCAATAATGGGTCTAAGACGACTACCATAGAGCAAAATGTCTGCAAGACGCACTCACGGATTTAATAATTGTCTTGTAGACATTTGGCCGAATGAAAAACTTGTTGAACCCCATATTCATGTTTAGGGAGCTCAGTTCTTTTATTAAATATAATTTTAAAGTTGCTACACTGCATTTTAAATACTGTATGGCATACCATGGCATGTAAGACTTTCATATTTGCATATAAACAGTTAAGATCTATCTATGTAGATATAGTCTAATACAAATAAAAAATTGTTTTTGAAACTTGGAAAATTTCGAGTTACCAAACAAAAATGATAACATCGCAGTGAGCGGCAAGGTTGTTTAAAACTTCTGTGTTTCAGCTTGAATGATTCGATTTTACTTAACAACTACTACAATTTCTGGTTTCTTAAGAAAAAACCCGACACTAGATTTTTTCTTTAAAAGAATTGTTTTCGAGATATTGAAGACTGGCACTAGTCTTTGTAATGGTTTAACCAATTAATTTTTTTTTACTTGGATATACCGCCTACAAGAACTATGCAAGCATTTCGAAAAAAATTGTGTTTTACATACAAAGTATTTGCTTAGGTACCTACGAACTACGATGAACAAAAAATTTTAAACAAGTGTATTAAACACAAAACATAAATTATTAAACAAATTCAAATTGTTTTCAAAATTAACAGTGATGTAGAAGCAGATATTTGTGAGCTTCAAATAATAAAAAATATGGTGCTATCGAAAAATAATACAAATAAATATTTTAAATTATTAAATGTGATCATAAGATAAGTAATAATTACTAAATTGTACATATACTTTTAATTCAAATTGCAACACGGAACAAAAAACCACCCAACCCAATGCGACATTTATAAATATCCTATAAGGCAGATACATGTATTCATATCTTTTTTGTTAATATATTCTTCTTTATGAGTATATCCTCGCTTTATAGACAATGAAATAAACGATTAGAATGTGTACGGTTGCGGTATTGCTGCAAGTGAATTTAAATCTCGTGAATTCGTTTAACTATTGAAAAATGCACACGCATTGCCTATGTTGTGGTTTGTGGTTGCATTTAAATTACTCCCACGAATTACGCGGATTGTAAATATTTAAAAAGAATATTAATCTCTAAATTCGCTGACAGCGTAAACACATCCTAAAGAGAAGAATAAAATCTAAAAATTTGTTTTAAGGTTAATTATCTAAAAATTCCCACTCGCTGGATGTGTTTGAACTGGCAGTACCAGGACTTGAACGATCACCACCACCACCATCGATAGTTTCCACAGTTATATTCCACAACGAAGGAATTTTCATACTATCAGGCATTTTGAGGATAGTTGGCATCATCTCATTTGGCTCAATATCTCCGATTGGCTGTGTTGGAATGAATTGTAATGGTTTATGTTGCAAAGTCAGTACCGAGTCGCACTCATCCTGATCATCGTCGTCGTCGTTTATAAAATGAATCTTTTTGCGTGGAGTTGTCTGCACTTCAGCATCTTCCAGCTGGGTAATTGGATACTGCTTTATAGGATATTGCCATGTTGTGGAATGCATTTGTGATTGCATTTGCGTTTGAAGCTCTAATTGTGACTGCTTGATTTCCTCTTCGGAGACCTCGGATAATTCTATTGGTTGTAATTGGAGTTTTTCAGCAAGAGCCTTGCCTTTGACTACGATTGCTTGCTGTAGAGAATTGGGTGTTAGGGCTTCGGGAAGGAAATTTTTGATGGATGTTGGTAAAGAGGAATATGGCTTTGAAGAGGAAGGAATGCAAGAAGAACTTGAAGATACGAAAAATATAAAGTTAAGCCATTTTTTTGTTTGTTTGTTTGTTTTAAAAGAACCATTCTCCTTGATTGCTTTACGGCTCACCTTGGATCTGTGCAAAAACTGGCGTCCATTACAGTTGGCTTCGATGTGAATTCCAATGTTTTGGGCTTTTCGGGTTTTTCTGTTTTTTCGGCTATAGCTTGACCAATCTCAACGATTCCTTCGGGTTTTTGTTTTTTCTTCTTTTTCGGTCGTTCCTCTTTTTTAGCACTATTTACTCCTCGATGATGGAGTATTGATTCTTCGAATTCTGTTTCACCAATATGACTTAGGATTTCCATGCGACGAGATTGTTCGGCACGTGGTGACTCAACAGCCAATTCGATAGGAATGTCCAAGTTGATTTCTTCAATTGGTGGCAATTCGAAGCATTCTTCGGCATTAATTATGGCCTCGTCTTCTGCTTCGTATTCGATTGGTGATTCAAAGAGAGAAGCACCTAGTACTGGAACGGGCGGAGGCAGTAGTGGATTGAAGATAATTTTGGCTAAAATGGAAGAAATAAATAATAATAATAAGTAAGGAAAGTAGTAAGTAACTTATGTTTGTATGTAGATTAAATGAATTCCCTTAAAAATTGTATGACAGAGAACTATATCCTTAAGACGTTGTTATTTTGACAATTCAATGGCCAAATTTATTGTATCGTACTGGTAATGAAATTGAACTCAAGAAAACATTTGAAAGTTAGTATAACAGAAGATTATCATTAAACATCGCCATAAACAACAAAGCTCTTCTTCAAAAACAAATATATGTACATATTATTTTGAATTTTTTTTTTTTTTATTGCTGATGAGTCTATTCGATTCTTATCTCGAATGCCTTGACATCGAAAGTTATCACGAATCCAGATTTGTTTTATTATTGAATATATTTTTTTTCAGCTCTGGGTTTAGGTTATTTAAAAGAATGAAATTAAATGCGTAAGACTTTTATTCAGGGTGTGGTTTGTAGTTCTTTATTTCTTTGGCGTGTCCAAAGTTAATAAAGGTGTGTTTTTTTTTTTGTTTGTATGGAAGTATATTTTCGACAAGGGTTTTTCTTAAGGGTGCTGTTTTGTTTGCTAAGCTTTACCATAAACAGACAAATAGTTTTAAATATGGATCTAATAAACAAAGCAAAATATTGAAGGAAGACATTGGAGTTTAATAAAATAACTGCTTTGAAACTTTTAGTAGTATGATTATAACAAAGCTATTATATTATGCTAAACTATTATTAAAAGTATCTTGAGTAATACATTTTTTTTATTAATTGTTAATAAAAAAAAAATAACAGGTTTGGAGTAAATAAAACTAAACTACCATTTGCACTTTAATAAGTGTTAGCTCGTATCGAAATGTTCGTGTCCACTTATCGAATAGCATAAAAGTTTATACATTTAACTCAATTTTTGTTTTTACTTTAGTTACCTATCCGGCTCCCGATACTTCAGGGGTTTCTGCATGAGACAAGATATATTTCCATCTAATCCTTTCCTTTTTTTGAAAGCACGCTGCTTCCATTCATCCAGACCAAGCTGTCTGGCATCAATGCTGAGGATGGCTTGGTCTCTGCTTGGGACTGGAAGTTGAATACTTTTACTACTACATTGTTGTCAATTCGCTCCATAGAAACGACGTGTTTTGAATTCCTGGACAGCATCAACATATTTGTGCAGGTCATACAGTTGTTGTATTATTTCTTGTCCCTTCGCTTGCACTCCATCTTACGCGGGCGGAATTGATTGGAACCCATTTGTTTCGCAGCGGTTATCTCAGATGATTCTAAGTGGGTGTTGTTCCTGGGGTTTATGGGCCTTAACAACAACCAAATTTAGAGATAACTTAAATATTTAAGTTAAATGAACCATAAATGTTATCGGCTCCAAAAAATAATGAAGTCTTAATAGTATGTTTTATATTTTAGATTCCATAAAATTATTAGGGGCCACTTAAATAATCCAGTCATACTATAGGCCTTTTTTATTGGTAAGTGTATACGCAGCGCAGCAAAATTTTAAACTGTAAAGAACAACAAAGGAAAAGTGCGGATACTAAATAAAGTGTTATTACTTTGTTTTGGGATGTGTAAAAAATATTAGATATTTTTTAAACATCACAAAACAAAGTAATAAAACGTTATGTAGGATCCGCACTTTTCATTTGTTGTTGTTGTTGTTTGTTTGTTGATGTAAAAAATATTAGATGTTTTTTAAACATCACAAAACAAAGTAATAACACGTTATGTAGTATCCGCACTTTTCCTTTGTTGTTGTTTACAGGGTAAAATTTTGCTAAGATGCGTATACACTTACCAATAAAAAGGCCTTATATATGTTAAATTATTGAGTCCACTATGTTTGGTTCATTTTATTTATTAACTTTACTTTAGCTGGCGCTCACAGCCCAGGATGGGCTTCGGCCTCAACTAACAAGCCCATCCAGCCAGCTCTGTCCCTAGCTAGCCGCTTTCAGCTGCGCACACAGAGTTGGTTGATGTCGTCCTCCACTTGTGTGCGCCACCTGTTACGGGTTCTTTCTCTGCTGCGTAGACCATCGGGATTGGATTCGAGGACTCGTCGGGCAGGTATGTTGCTGTCCATAAGCTCCACGTGCCCCAGCCATATCAGCCGCTGTATTTTCAGCTTTTTGACCAGGTCAACGTTGCTGTATATCCCGTTTATCTCGTCGTTGAATCTTCTCCTCCACACTCCTTCGATACACACCGAACCAAAAATCACACGATTAATCTTCCTCTCAAAGCACCGTAGCAGATTCTCATTCGAGTTTTTCAGTGTCCATGCTTTTGCCCATAGAGCAGGACCGGGATGATTAGGGTCTTGTATAAAGTCTCCTTGGTTCTCTGCGAGAGGGCCTGACTACTTAAATTCCTTCTTAGACCGAAGAAACAGCGGTTGGCAACAGTAATTCTTCGTTTGATCTCTGCACTGATGTCATGTTGCGAGGTAATAGTGGAGCCGAGGTAGGCAAAGTCCTTGACAATTTCGAAGGTATATCTGTCCACGGTGATATTTGGCCCGAGTCGACGACGTTGAGGTTCCTCTCTCGATGACAGCATATACTTCGTCTCGTCCTCATTAATCGCCAATCCCATTTCAGCCGCCTCTGATTCAATGCTCGCAAATGCGCCTGCCACGGATCGCTTCGTTCTACCGAAATGTCTATGTTATCTGCATACGCAAGTAATTGAACGGACTTTTGATAAATTGTACATGGTTCATTTTACTGCAATATTTAAGTAATCTCTAAATTTGGTAATCGTGATGGCCCTATGCTTAATCCAAGGTAAATGAAATCCTCGTATCTACTTCATGGTTGTTGCTATCAATAGTAATAGTCTTAGCCGTTGGGTAGATTCTTGTTTGTCTCTTGATGGCAGATGGGTTTAGTTTGAGATTAACAATTACACCTGTTCTTCAATCGTCGTAACAAAATCTATAACGACACACTGGGTGTGCGCGGTGATGTTGACATACTGTAATCTGATGGGTCTGTTTAAGATAGTGGTTTCCGTGTTAGCACCTGATCTGTAAACCATCTGCTCTTAAACGAGTAAAATCAAATGATATTGCATCTCCTCGTCGAATCCCTGACCATGTCTGGATTATCTTTTTCTTAGTTGTAAATTGCATTGATTATTTTCCAAAGTCATACATATATTCCTACTTGTGTTCCTTTAAGTCATTGATTAGAGAAATTCAGGAAGTCAATGGGAAAAGTCGTGTGTTGGTACTTATTCTTTTAAACAATGAAAGTCATTTTTTATTTCTTATTTTTGGACAAACGTTTTGTTGTAGTTCTTCAGAAATATAAATTGCAAGTCTTATTTTGTAGTTATTCTTCTTGTTTTTCAATCGAGTTGGCTTCTTTAACAGTTCCTTTATGTTCCATAAGCCCTTGTGTAACAGTTCTCATGCAAAACATAAAATGCTAAGCAAAAATGTATTGATTCATCGAAATTTGCCGAAATTTGATGACCTACATTTACACACATGTGCTTGCCCAAAGTACTAATATTTATTAAAATTCCTCTTCAATATTTGTATAGGCAATTTTTTAGCATTGAGTGGTGATTTAAAAAGTTGTTTGCATCTCAGGAATATTTATTTTTATTTTAAGTCATTCAGTTTATTTGATCAGGACACTTTATGCGCTACTAATGCCAAGGCAAACATGTTTGACCTTAGATATTAAGCAATATTATAACGGATCAAATAGAATTAAATTTAAATTAATTTTTTCGCATGCGAATGGCAGACATCGTTTGATCAAAATCGTCACTGCGCTACCGAAACCTCTGTGCCGATTCTGAAAAGCGTGGCGGATCACTTTCATTGGCGGACTTGTATTTTGTTATTCTCAAAAGCTACAAAGTATTCATATTTGAATTTTTTTTTGTTCAATTCGCCAACAATTTGTCACATAGAAACCTATCGCTTTCAAACAAAAAATGGAAAGAAAAATCGTTTTTGAGACTTAGAAAATACAAAATCCGCGCTTTTCATAATCGGCCTATTCATTCATCATTTCGTAAATCTTTGAACGCGCGATTCAGGGCTTCCTATACAAGTTTGTGAGCCATTGTGCAGTGCACTCACCCCAGATGATAATCTAACATTGCTTCAATATTTTCACCATCGCAGAGAGCAGAGATATGTTGCATTAGGTTCTTCAATCACTTGCACATTCAATGGCAATTTGAAAGCAGAATGGTTCGACCGCCTTCTGCAATCCCATAAGAGGCACGTACCAAAGTAATAATAGATCTCGTTCGAATCGTAGGCAAAATCAATGAAATCAGGAATATTTTTCCAGTTCTACCTGGGGCATTCAGGAGAAAATGCCACCAATCAATTCATAGTACACTTACTTTTGAATTAAACTGAAAAACAAATGTGAGGTTACAGCGCCAACTGTTCAGAATTGTCCGACTTTTCGAAAACGAACAAACCGCGATCCAAGATGCTAGCTCGTAAAATCGATAAAATGACACAAAAAAACTCCATTTTTTGAGTAGATGATCCATTTTAAATGAAAAAAAATCTTAAATACATAGATTTGAAAGTTGGTTAACTATGGGACATCTGCTCTGAAGACTTCTTCATTTTATTCATACCAACCCGCAACAGCTCGTGAAGAAACAGCGCCTAGTGACTAACAACTCGCAACCATTCCTGTGTGCGGGTGTCGACAGGAATGGAAGGGACCTACAATTGTATGCCGAATCCGAACGGCTAGACGAAGAAGCACTTTTTCATGACAAGTGTTACTCTTAAAGGATTTGTCAATTCCTCGCAAGAGTCAGTAGCCCTGAAAAAAAACTTTTTAGTTTTTAGGTGCACGAGGATGAGAAGTGAACCCACACTTCCAGCGTGACAGTCCAACGCAGTAACCACTACGCTAACAACCGAGAGAAAGATATTCGAGTTCAATAATCGGCATGAATAATTTACACACTGATTTTTTCGTTACAAATATTCGCTTAAAAATTAAATTCCAACAACGATAACTTATTTACGCTAGGTTAGCGGCGATAAACATCCCACTTATGGGTTGAGCGGAAATAAAAACAGAACTATAATTATAAAACCCTTTTTTAAGTGATTAATCCGATTGGTGGTAAGTTTTAGAGATAAACAAACAGCTACTTGCAAATATGCCCCAATGTAAAAAAGCCCTACATACAAGGAAAACAAGTTTAACTATGAAAAAGCACATCGTTAGGGTCAACTATCTTAAACTAATGCATTCGACCATCAACACCTCGCAGGATTGCATGTCCGTAGGTTCCAACTTCTTAAATTAAGGAAGCTCATGGCCACCAGGCATGATTATTAAAACGTTGAAAATTTGTGGACATGTTTGATATAGTGCCCTTAACTATATGGGTAAGTTTCTTAAATATCCCAACAACAATCAGTTCCCCCAATATATACACAAAACCCAAACAAAAATCAGATGTCAGTTTTTTTTCAAAACTGAGAGTATAACCTCAACTGGGATATTTTGGGAACTTACGCACATGATTGTGGCTGCAATTCTAAACATCCCCGTTTAATTTCAGCTTGTTAATAATTGAGGCTGTAAGTACAAAAGTGGCTTACACTTTTATGGAAAATTGTCTTATTTTGTCTCTGAATTTTTTTTACCTTACAATGTCACCTATGGCACAAATACGATAACTTTTGCGCAAAAAAATAATAACGGTTTTTTCTAGAAAGGTCAAAAACAAGAATTTTTTACTATAAGAGGGGAAAGGTCTATATCCCCCCATAGGAGGTAGGGGCATTTTAGAAAAAAATTACTTAAAATGGAAAAAAAAATATTAAAAAAACAACGCCAACACTTACAATGAAGTACTGAAATCCAGAAATCTGTTCTTTAATCCTAAAGTTAAATTGAATTATTCATGCCAACAGTTTCTGAAAAATTTGCTTGCAGACTCAAAAGTTTGATAAAATGAATGAAAAAAAAAGTTAATGCTTATATTAATTCTGAATCGAACACAAAAAACCGAATGGTTTTATGTCTTCAAGTTTTTGAGAAAATTGAAAATTACTTAAAGTACTTTTTTATGAGATTTTTATCTTTTTGCTTGCTTAAGCCCGTATGATATTACATTTTTTTCTCATTTTTAATTCAGCTCTTTGCTGAGTTAAACCACCTGACTCAGCTTGTTGACGAGCCAACTCGAATCCCTGATGTTGCAGGTCAATCCGCCAACACACTTGACTTGTTTCTTACCTCTGACCCTGATAAATACACTGTTAGTGTATTATCGCCTCTAGGCACATCAGACCATTGTGTCATATCTGCTAATTTCTCGTGCCAACAAAACTCAGTTAAAGAGAAAGTACCAACGAGAACCGTTTGGCAATACGAGAAAGCCAACTGGGACGGTCTCAACGGTTTCTTCAGTAACTTTAACTGGTCACTGTGCTTCCTCGATAGTGACGTAGATGCCAGTGCAGATATTATAACAAACTTAATTCTTTGTGGAATGAGAAATTTTATCCCGAATAGGGTAAAATCTATCAAACCCAAAGAAAACTCATGGTTTGATTCGAGCTGTAAAGAGGTTATTAGGGTCAGAGAAGTAAGTTTCCGTAGTTACAAAGCCAACCCTACTGAGGAAAACCGGAAGAAGTTTCAACAAGCCAGGAAGACCTGTAACGCTCATATTCGACGAACTAAATTTTTGCATGACCAAAAATTAAGGCAAAAAATACTACAATGTCCCAATAGTAGTAAAAATTTTTGGTCATTTGTAAAAAATATTCGAAACACTACTTCGTCTTCGGTTCCTACACTCGTCTTCAACGACACACCTGCTGTCAGCTCGCAAGATAAAGCCAATTTGCTTGCAGCACAGTTTGCTGTTAATTCGACGCTGCCAGCAAGTGATAGAACTCCGCCTGTACTTGAGAGCGTAAACGATTCTATGGGTCAAATCTTCTTTCGCACTCGTGCAGTTGCTAGAGTTCTAAAAGACCTCGACATACACAAATCCGCTGGCCCGGATAGTATCCCTCCCATTGTTCTGAAGAGGTGTTCTTCATCGCTGGCAAAACCACTGCGTAAGCTTTTCCATCTGTCCTATTCTACTGGTTTCTTTCCGAGTGGATGGAAAACAGCATTTGTCCAGCCTGTCCCTAAAAAAGGCGTATCTTCTTCACCCTCAAACTATCGGCCAATTGCATTAACGTCCCTTCTTTCCAAGGTCATGGAAACGCTGATTAATTTTCAGCTCAAGAAATATCTTGAAGAACGAAAGCTTCTTAATGACCGGCAGTACGGCTTTTGTAGCAATAGGTCCACTGGTGATCTGATGGTATATCTCACCGAACAGTGGAACAAATCTTTACATCGCTTTGGAGAAAGTAAGATTATTGCGCTTGATATTTCTAAGGCGTTTGATAGAGTTTGGCACCAAGCTCTCTTATCGAAAATGCGCGCATTTGGTTTCGATGAATCTCTTCTTCGTTGGATTAGAAATTACCTTTCGGACCGATCAATACAAGTTGTATTGGACGGTTTCAAGTCTGAAATTCACAAAATAAATGCTGGTGTGCGCCAGGGCTCCGTTTTGTCTCCGACTCTCTTCCTTATATTCATAAATGATCTTTTGTCTGAAACTTCTAATCCATTAAACTGTTTCGCTGACGACAGCACCCTCAGCTTCTCATATTCGTTTTCAGATTCACATCCATGTCCTTCGGATGTGGACCTAGAACGGCAGCGTATGATAAGCTCATTAAATTCTGATCTCGACAGCATTGTCCAAAGGGGAATCAAAAACCGCGTAGAATTTAATGCTTCGAAAACTCAATGCTGTCTTCTGTCGTCAAAACGAAACACACCTCCCATGCCGCTATCCATGAGCGGCACTTGTATTGAGGAAACCGAAAAGCTTTCAGTCCTCGGTATGTGTATCACAGACCACCTTCTGTGGAATAAACACATATTCGACGTCGCCAAAAATGCTGCTAAGTGCTTAGGTTTTCTTCGGCGATGCAAGAAATTTGTCTCCCCTTCTGATATGGCTGTAATCTATAAAGCATTTATCCGTCCGAAACTTGAGTACAATTCTCATATTTGGGCAGGTGCCCCAATAACCCACTTGAGTATCTTAGATAGGATTCAAAAAAGAGCTTTGAAAATGATAGGTGACAGAAAACTACAGAAACATTTGCATCCCTCGAACACCGCCGCCATGTTTCATGTCTAACATTATTTTACCGTTACTTTTATAAACACTGTTCTAGTGAAATAGCCAGCTGCATTCCTCCTCTAAGACAATTCAACCGTAATACTCGTACCTCTAGGAATGCACATCAGTTTACCCTCGAGTCCAACTTCGGACGTACTGTCAAGTATAGAGATTCTTTTTTAGCCGCACTACCCGAATGTGGAATGCTTTACCCGGCTCTATCTTTCCCGACCATTTTAATATTCAGAGGTTCAAAACCAATGTACATCGGTATCTCCTCTTAAATCCTTCCCTATTTTCCCAACGCTCGCGCTGTGTTTAAACATTTTAAGGGCAGCCAAAATCCCTTTAGTGCGCGCTCAAAAAAAAAAAATTAAATCATGACTTATTGTCAGCTCTTTGGGGCAGTGTGGTCCTCAGATACAAGCAAATCCCAGATGGCAACGGTTTTCTCCAAGTTTACTATTTACTATTTTACTATTCACATACAACATCAGGGCAATTCTTAAGACGATAGTAGATTGTAATTAACAACTTACCTGTTTTACTTGGCGGTTCTGGACATGGTGCCAATCTCAGCAAACTCCTCGAACCCTCCAGTACGAATATTTCTTTGTTACTTATGCAAAAGTCAACAATGTTCCTAAATCCAGTAGCTACGGCTTCCACCTTCAACTGGTCCAAATTCAAAATGTATAACATCGTCTCATCGTGAGTCACGACATATTTGTTAAGATAAATATCAATCGATCGGAAGTTCGTTATTGAACTGCTAACACTACGACACGGATTTAAAATAGGAATTTCCCATGCCGCATTAACTTTACTCAATGCATCTCTAAAGAGAAGGGTTTTCTCGACGTTACCATCGACATCGGCCAACCAGAGTCTCAAGCCAGGCCTGCCACATATCAATTGTATGCTGGACGCATCTTTTCTAAATATTTTTCCACCAATATCGGCCAGACTCTTACGGTCCTTCTTGCCCACTTGTGACAATTGCCATTGATTAGTTTTGGGATTCCTTTGACATATTATCGATCGGTAGAGAGTCGATACAAGCAAGTATGACTGATGAATGCTGAGTTGCACAATTTCATAAGACTCATTGAGGATTTCCACTGATTTACTCAAGTGCTAAAAGAAACGTAAGGTTTAACTGGGGTAAGAAAATAAGTGGTCGATAAACTTATGTACATTTTGGTAATCGAATTCAGTCAGAACAATGACTCCCTGCTTATTTCCGGAATAAAGTTTCATTCCATTCTTGGACCATTCACAGCAGGTTATGGAGCAATTATGCAAATCACGAATGGTATAACGTTCGACGGGTTTGGCTTTGGTGAAAGGAGCCACCAGATCCAAATCTGCCGGCAATTCCTTCTGAATTTGAAAGACACTCACTTGACCGCTAGCATTGCCAGCTGCTACCATATACTCCACAGAGGAAACAATCTTTAAACACGTTATCGGTGAAGATACCTACAACAACAAAAAACAATGAAAAGTATTTTGTTGCCCAATTCCCATTCAAGTGTTTCTTTATACCTCCGAACGCAGTTTTTGCACTTCACCGTTAAATCGATTATACCAAAAAACAATTCCGGCATCGCTGCCGAGTGCTATGAATTCCGGGACGACATCAACACAAGTGATTCCCAGATCGACAGGAAATAGACCCTTTTGTATGCGATGGGGGATTTTTTCGATAATTTCCGTCAATGGAGCCCATTCTCGCAAAGAATAGATTTCATGGTTCCTTTCCATCGATATGTGGTTGTGTGTGTAAGGCAAAAAACGTTACTACTTGGACGTTATCTTACCCGTTGAATGATTTAAAACAAAATACACAAATTCAAAACTATTTATTTATTTATTTTATTTATAAATAGATTTTTTGCACTTTTGACTTTTCTCTAGCCCACTTCTTCGGTTCGCAGCCAAATGAAATATGACATTTGCCGCATACAACTACAACAACAAACCCAAATAAAAATAAAACAGCTGCCCGAGATGTGTTCAGAAATACACCTCGTCGATACTAGCGCCAGTGAAATAATGAGTTGTGAAAATAAGTAGATGATTATCTGAATTTAAGGCCAGAAGCTCACCAGCGGCGTAATTCCGCAAAAAAATTAACTTCTGCTAAAAATCTAAAGAAGTCAATTAACTGTCAAAGAACTTGGATAACAAGATGTAGATATTTCTTCGAGGTTATTATGTCATTTTCATTAAGACTTTCTATGGCAAAACTAAAATTACCGGAGGGGAATTGAAGCGGAGGGACGAAAACAATCGAATACAAAGATATCCTATCTTGCGCCTATAATTGTGGTTTGTTAAGGCTCTCCTAAACCAACGCGAAACATACGCTCGCCAGGGTGAATCATTCACAATAATAACGAAAATAACAAATAAAGGCTCTCCCAAACCAACACGGAACATGGAATAGTGCAATATGGCTGACTTGTGCTTTTTTTTAGTGTCCTTTCACACAGGGAAACTGAGTTGCCATGGGATATTGTTTTCCTTCCCGTTAAGCCCATATCCCCTACAAAATTTCTGGGAACACAGTTTCCGTGTGTGAAACAGGACTTATATGACTAGCTTAAGTGGTCGTCCGACAATTATAGTTTTAGCTTTAAGGCTCTCCCAAACCAAAGCGAAACATTCGTTGCGGCGAAAAAACATTCGTCACTCAAAATTATTTCATATGTTTCTCCGCCGCGTTGGTGTGGGCACTCTCATATATCACCATGTAAATAAATTTTGACATGCGAATGTTTTTTCGCCGCAACGAATGTTCCGCATTGGTTTGGGAGAGCCTTTACTCTTTTTAAATACCTACTACACTAGGCTTGCCGCCCACTAGGCAACTTATAGTCGCCCACCAACTTTGTATTGCTCCCGATCCAATTACATTAGTTAGGTTATATAAAGCCCTCGCTTTTATCATATTAAATTTAAATAAACGCAAGGTTGAAATTGGAAATGTAACCGACAAATCCGACTAAGTTTTGCACTATTCTCTAATACCGAAAATGTGAATCCCTGGACCAACCGCGTCAGATACATTAAACTTTCATTATTCTCATCGTATTGTAATGTAAATAATGTACTCGCACTCAAGTGGTTTTAAGCCCCTTAAAATGTTAAATTAAACAGTCCTAGGATTAGGATAATATACAAGGATTTAAGAGGAGATACCGATGCACATTGGTTTTGAACCTCTGAATACCAAAATGGAAGGGAAAAATAGAGCCGAGTAAAGCATTCCACATTCGGGTAGTGCGGCTTAAAAAAAATCTCTATACTTGATAGTTTCCGAGGAATGGAACTAGCTATTTCACTGGAACACTGTTTATTAAAATAACGGTAAAATAATGAAAGACACGAAATATTGCTTCGGTGTTCAAGGCATGCAAATGTATCTGTGATATTTCTATCGTCCATCATTTTAATAAATTGGGCTTTTTGTGTGATAACACACTTGCAGTTAGGCTGCATAGCTTTCGCTCCGTAATTTATATTATTGAATGTTTGAATTTTCAACAACCACTTGAATTATTGCAATTTCATGGCTGCCACACCAATCATCAGATTCCTTTCAGTGGTGCTTAGTCTTTATGTTCAATTTTATGACGGCACTAATTTATAAATTAAAATTGAACATAAAGACTAAGCACCACTGAAAGGAATCTGATGATTGGTGTGGCAGCCATGAAATTGCAATAATTCCAGCCAAATACAATGGTGGTAGCCCACTCAAGTGGTTGTTGAAAATTCAAACATTCAATAACATCATTTTAATAGCTCTTGTTTTATATATATCCAAAAGACTCGAGTACTAGAGTTTTTGATGAATAAAGGCGTTATAGATTCAATCGAGAGCGGAAAAGGTGACAAATTTCGACGTCTAATATGTGATCGTTCCACAGAAGGTGGTCTGTGAACTGTGATACAGATATACCGAGCAGTGGAAGCTTTTCGGTTTCCTCAATGCAAGTGTCGCTCATGAATAGCGGCATGGGGGTGAGTTTTTGTCTTACCGACAGTAGGAAACAATGAGTTTTTGAAGCATACAAAAAGAATTGAAGGACACAAATAAATATGCCATATTGGAACACAATAACGTTTTCAAAACTTGTGAACAATTCCCAACTTTCATAGATTATTATTTAAGGGATTTTTTAATCAGTATGAATATTTGCACATTCGTAATAAAAAAAGAACAGTTTTATAGTCGTACTATTTATTTATTTAGATAGTAAAGTGAAATCGTTAATTCTACAATAGGGACTTAAATAAGAAAACTAAAAAAAAGCCGAATAAAAAAAAACTCCATCAACTTTCAAATCATCTCTTAAAGAATCCGCTTTCCTTGGAGATTATTTTGATTGTTAATTTTAATATGAGTTTGTCGCTTCTTTTCCTCTTTGAAAGCCTCGGCATTTGCCTTTCGCTCTATACGCCTCTCCATTCTGTATTCCTTAAGCAGCCTTTTTCGTTCCTTCTTCTCCTCGGCTGTCTCGTCTTTAGGTCTAATCGAGAGTACACTCAATGTTGAGAGCACAGACTTTGCACAAAGAGATTTAGGTCCCCCACTTGGTACATCATCACTGTCCAATTTAGCCAACGCTTTTGCTGTGAGTTTGTCACTATCACTCCCACGGAGGGTATTCACTGGCAGTCCAGTCTTTGGATCGATTTCAATCTTTCGACTCTTGCGAGGTTCATCGATGAGTTTTGGATGATTGTAGATGTTCGAGTAAGTCGACAGAATACTCTCACAATCCCATTTCTTTTCTTTGGGATCGTCAACTTCGAGTTCAACCATTTCGTCGTCATCGTTGTCATCGACAACATTTCTGTACTTTTCCAAACGTTCTTTATCCCATTCTTTTTTGTAGTCATCGACCACTTTGGATTTTTTCATGAGTTTGTAGCAGTCCATCACATAGGGATGTTTCTGGCCCCATGTACCTTCGATTTCCTCCATGTCGAGTGGACCCATCTCAGGATCATCATAACTTGCGTAGAACTTATCAAACCTGTCATCCAATAAAGTTAACTGTTCATTACGACGAATCACACTGCTGGACATGGAATATTCTGTAAAGCGAGATTTGGTTTCTTCGTCATCGAAGCGCCGTTCCCGCATCAGCGGAGCCAAGCGATCTCTCAACTCTGCTTCCTCGTCCCCACTCGACATCAAATCATCTGAATCGATGTCTTCCTCGTCCTCTTCATCGTAATAATCATCATCATCATCTTCATCGTCTTCATCGCCCATTGCTTGAACAACAAAATCATCTTCCATTTGATTCGCCTCATTGTCGAAATCGAAATCATCATCCAGAGCAGCCACTACATCTGGGTCGAGATCGGGCCGGGGTCCAGGACGTGGAGCGGCTTTATTTAACATTCCCTCTTCCTCTTCGAACTCACTGGCAAACACAGAGCTCGGCAGTTGTAGTTTCGGTTCAGCATTTTGGTTCTTTTTCGCCTGATTTGGATTCTCGACGTATTCCCAGACAATTTCTTGTCCTGGCTTCTTTAAATGCTGCAAATAGTCGTAGTCGTCATCAAATTTAATGCCAAATTTCTTTTGCTCTTCTTGGCGTTTCTTTGGATCGACTTCTTGCTTGGACGGTGTTGTTTCGAGGAGGACACGTTGGGGAGCATTTTCATCGGCAACTAGGGGATCGTGTTGACTTCTATGCACTAGATGAAAAGTGACTGCCTTCTTTCGGTCAATAAATGACTTCTTGCCTTTACCCTTAAAGTTATATTTTATAGGTTTATTTTTGTTTAAACTTGTGAGTATACATTCTTACCATGTTTAAATAATTGTTTTTACTTCTAGAAAGCTAAGAAAAACTTAAAATTTTTGTTATTGCGTTTTTACGAAAAAATCAAAACATGTGGTGTACGTCAACACGAAATGTCAAAGGGAACAGGTCCAGGATGACAGTTGTAGTTGTTGTCAAAAGTCATAGTTCAGGTGAGTATATTGTTTTAACCTTTGCTTATACTACGTTTTCATTAGAGCTGGAATGAAGTAATTTCGAAATTCGGCAAAAAAGTGTTTTCATTAGCTTTGTACAGTGACGTTGTTCCGAACAGTTTAGAACAGAAAAGTACAAGTTTTTGCTGTTCAATGAGAATTTTCTGTTCCAAACTGTTCTGATTTTCTGTTCAGTGAGTCTGTTCCGAACAGTTTGGAACAGAATAGAACAGGATTTTCTGTTCTTACTTTTTAGGTAGACCAACTTAGAACAGGTTTTTGACAACTGTCAGACAGCTGCCTGTTCTATCTTGTCTGACATTTCTGTTCTTCCTGTTCTGTACTTTTCTGTTCTGATCTGAGAAAAACCTCACTGAACAGTCCTATTATCAAATTTGCTAATTTCATTTGACATCTCATTTCATTTTAAATTTGGAATGGTAGTTAGCCGTTTATTTTTGTTTCATGTTGTTGAGTATAGTGTATTGATATTTTCATGCAAAAGCTTTTAAGAGCTTTTGAAACTGATTCCCGCTTGATGCATTTACCTAATTTCCAACCTAATTTCGTGCAAATGAGGTCGAAATTACCTCATTTCGAAATGTGATTTTGTATGGGAAATTAGGTAATTTCGGATCTCATTTGGAAATTTGCAACGAAATTACCTCATTTGGCCCAGTGAAAACGGCATATTACACTAGACTTTTTCTTCAAAATCTTTCGTTTTTTGGAATCATTAGGCATGTTCGTAAACTCCCCAGAACTGCACATTTCTTCCAATTTTATTCCACAGTATTTTCATACTTACTTACTTACTTAGGTCCTCGGACCTATTACGTCCGTGATGTTTCCCTTACGGGACATAGGGCCTCCACTACACCTACGCGCCATCGTGTACGATTTCTTGAAATATATTTCAGCTCTCTCCAACTTTTCCCCAGTCGTGCCGATTCCTGTTCGACCGTTCTTCGCCATGTACTTCTAGGCCGGCCCACTTGTCTTCCCTCCTGTGTGAGCGGGTTCCACTGCATTGCTTGAGATGCAATGCACCGATCGCCTTTTCGAAGCGTATGGCCAATCCACTGCCACTTTCTTCTTCGTATAATGGAGTCTATGGGCTCCTGACCCGTTCTCGTATGAAGTTCGGCATTGGAGATACGGTTGGGCCAGAAAATCCTCAAGATGTTTCGTAGACATCTATTAACGAAGGTTTGCAGCTTTCTAGTGACAATTTCAGTGACTTTCCAAGTGCTGCAGCCGTAAAGCAGAACGGATTCAACATTGGAGCGGAACAGTCGTAGCTTGGTCTTTAAGCTAAAAGAGTTGTTTCTCCATATTTTGGACAGCATTCCGAACGCAGCCTTTGCTTTTCTGATTCGGCTGTTTACGTCCAGTTCAGTTCCGCCACCCGTAGAGATAATACTCCCAAGATATTGGAAATCCTCTACCATCTCTACCGGTTGTCCAGAAATATTTACTTGGATTGATGAGGAAGTTCCAAGGCTGATCCTTTTAGTTTTTGCCGAGTTGATCTTAAGCCCTACGATTTCTGCTTCTCTCTCCACCCTTGTTGTCATTTGATGGAGATCCATGATCCTATGAGAGAGTAAGCATACGTCGTCCGCGTAGTCCAGATGTTTGAGGTGAGATTGCAGAGTCCACTGAATTCCCCCATTTCCATTTGACAAAGCTGCGTGCAGTACGTCACTTATCACCAACAGGAACAGTATTGGTGACAGTATACAGCCTTGCCTAACTCCACTTTGGATTTCAAACTCCTCTGACAGCCTACCTTTGTGCAAAACGTGACACCTGGATCCATCATATGTAGCCTTGATAATAGCAATCAATTTATCTGGGATGCCCCTCCTGTGCAAAGCAAGCCAAATAAATTCTCTATTGACACTGTCGAACGCCTTTTCAAAATCGATGAACAGCAGGTGAAGTGGTGATCGATATTCAACGCACTGTTCGATGATGATCCTCAAGGTGTTGATGTGATCAACACAGGAAGATCCAGTGCGGAAACCTGCTTGTTCGGCGTCGAGTGTGTCTTCGAGGTGGTCTTTAATTCGGTCCAATATTATCCTTGCTATTATCTTGGCTACTGCAGGCAGAACGCATATTCCTCTCCAGTTTTCGCACTGTGTGAGATCTCCTTTCTTTGGGAGCTTGACAATCATTCCTTTTTTCCACTCTTCAGGAAAGCTCTCTGCTTCCCAAGCTCTCTTAATAAGTGGGTGCAGTAGCTCGCTCGATGTCGTTGGGGCTGCTCCTAAGAGCTCTGCAGGAATACCGTCAAGTCCAACCGCTTTGTTGTTCTTCAGTGCTTTGATGGCGGTGATAATTTCTTCTTTACTGGGGGGTACGGTGCGTATTCGGGAAATTGTTACTTCGGGTAGCTCAGTGGGAATAGGGTTCACTTCACTTGCGAAAACGCGGTTTAAAACCGCAGAAAAGTGTTCCCTCCACCTTATGAGCTGGTCCTCATCCGAAATTAGCAGGGATCCGTTTGTGTCTTTAACCAGGTGTTGTTTAGAGCTCTGGACACCAGTGAGCTCTTTGGTAATTCTGTAGACGGTCCTACTGTCACACCTACTAGCGGCTTCTTCTGCTTCTGTAGCCAGTGCGTTGATGTAGTTACGCTTATCACGTCGCACACTACGGTGAACTTCCCTCATCTTCATGCGGTACGTAGACTCAAGCTCGTTTCTCCCTGCTGCTGGGGTAGCTGCGATGCGAGCTTTAAGGTGTTTCCTTTCTTCGATCCTTGCCCAAGTTTCGTCGGAAAGCCAAGCACTATTTCTTCCTTGCGCCCGGCCGACTATACTTTCAGCACCGGATATGAACACATTTTTCACAGCACACCAATGATTTTCGATGGATGTGGTTTCCGTGCTGCTGATTGCGTTCAATCCTTGTGAAAGGTGGTCCCCTAGTTGTTGGCGCACTGCAGGATCCTTTAGTCTATCTGTATTAAACTTGGGCATTCGAGTGTTTCCTTGGGATCTCCGAACTGCAGCTGTACGCAATCTTACGGTAGCAACCATCAGATGGTGGTCCCGGGCCATTCCCATGTCAGCACCTCTTCTGTTACGGACGTCCTGGAGACTGCTTCTAAAACGCCGGCTGATCGCGAAGTGGTCAATTTGGTTGGAAGTTGCTTGTCTGTCAGTCGACACCCAACTGACTTTGTGGCACGTCTTATGCTCGAACATGGTCCCTCCAATAACAAGGCCGTTGGCGTTGCAGAAATCGACAAATCGTTCGCCATTGTCGTTTCGGTTACCAACACCATGTTTTCCCATGACATGCCTTAGCCCAGTGTTGTCATTGCCAACCTTGGCATTTAAGTCTCCCATCACCATTACTATATCACCTCGTGGAACGCTATCATAAGCAGCACTCAGCCGGTTATAAAAGGCCTCCTTCTCCTCGTCAGAAGAGAGCAAAGTTGGGGCGTAACACTGTATGATGGTGACGCGACGTACTCTAGTCCGGAACCTGGCTTTCAGGATCCTGTCACCTAAAGGCTCCCAGGAAATTAGGCTTTTGAGAGCTGTTTTGGAAAGCAGCAATCCAACGCCAGATTCCCGAGCGCTTCCAGGTGTTTTTCCGGAATAGAATAGTACAGTGTTACGGGTTGGTGACTTGAACTTCCCCGAACCCAGCCATCTAACTTCACTTATCCCTAAGATGTCCATCCTATACCGCATGAATTCCTTCTCTAGTTGCAGGAATCTGGCATTCTGAGGACCTTCTTTTCCATTATCAAGAAGCGTCTTCACATTCCAGAAACCAATCTTTGTCCGGGTACAATAGCCAAAAGTCGTCAACGAGTTATCATTAATTATCCGAGGCGTAGTGTTGGTTTCGGTAGCGGGTTGATTTCAGTTACGGAGAATGCTAACCTCCGTAACCTATCCTAGAAAGCTAGGCCTTTTCGCACTTGTAATTTTAGCCTATTTATGTATATTGGGATACATAAATAGTTGCCCGGGGACCACCACGAGGAGGTAAAACAAGCACTTCATCGTGACTGATTGTTGCGCTACTGGCCCAGACCAAGTTCTGAGCAATCAATAGTTTCCCGATCAGGCACGATGCAGGTCGCATAGCTTATATAAAAAATTAAATTGACAGAAATTTGAAATCGGCAATTTTAAGAGGTGAGCGGACAGATATTAAAGGCTCTCCCAAACCAACGCGAAACATTCTGCCCGGCGGAAAAACACATTCGCCTGTCAAAATTTAGTTACGTGATGAGAAAGGAGAGTAAAGGCTCTCCAGAACCAACGCGAAACATTCGGTGCGGCGTAGAAACATTCGCAGTTGGTGTGGTCACTCTCATTTATCATTCTGTAAATTAATTTTGAAAGGCGAATGTTTCTTTGCCGCGTTGGTGTGGGCACTCTCATTTATCACCATGTAAATTAATTTTGACTGACGAATGTCTCTTCGCCGCACCGAATATTTCACATTAGTTTGGGAGAGCCATATCACCCTTAACCCTGATCCACATCTGTGTCGTGTGTTGTGTTGTGGAGTCGTGTGTCGCTGTCATTCCATATATTTTATGCGCAACACTGCAACACAACCCACGAGACAAATATGGTTCTACGCATATGTCGCGATAGCGACACACGACTCCACAACACAACACACGTCACTGATGTGGATAAGGCTTTATTCTGGCGACCTCGCTGATGCCTCACAAGTCTAAATAACCTCATAACTCGTGGTGAACTCGCCTTGAGCAGATCATCTGCTCAAGATCACAACTCACGTTGTTCTTGTAACGTTTCTCATAAGGGCTTCCATAGAATACGAAATTGTGAGCTCACAAAAACGTGAGCCTGTGAATTAATTTTGATAGATGAATGTTTGTCCATCGCGCCGAATGTTTTGCGATGGTTTGGTAAAGCCTAAATACTTTGACTATACACGTGTTATTCAAAAAAAAATTCTCCAAATGCCAAGTCACTTAATTATCTGCTCATGTGCGTAAATCGAAACATATAAAAACAAGACAGTACCACTTTTGAAAAGTAAGTTGTTTTCAGGTTTACTTTGAGGAGGTCGCCATAGAACAAATAAATGCGGCTAAAGCCTGATCCACATCTGTGTCGTGTGTTGTGTTGTGGAGTCGTGTGTCGCTATTGCTACAATGTATTTCATATGCGTAGAACCATATTTGTCTCGTGGGTTGTGTTGTAGTGTAGCGCATAAAATATATGGAATGACAGCGACACACGACTCCACAACACAACACACGACACAGATGTGGATCAGGCTTAATGTGCTTTCAAAGTAAATAAATACGTTTTTTATTCTTTTTTCCCTAATCACCTAATTTAAAACTTGTCAGTAAAGAGAGAAAGTTCTTCAGTGTAATTTACATTTTGCAAAAAATTCCAGATTTTTTTATTGTATCATCAATAATTTAGAACACAACCTTTAAAAAAATGTCTAAAATCAAAACAAATCGAACAGATTTTTTTTTATTAAAATCGTATGACGACACTGGGATGAAAAATCGCCTTTCAGCAATGTATCGAATGTTAAAAAAAAAGTGTATGGAATTGTACTTTTTGGTTAAAAAAAAAATCAATGTTTATGAAATAAACAAGAACATATTGTGTGTTTGGACTGGAAAACAGCTAGGTACACTTAACTCTCCAAAATTTAGTATAAAGTTATGTTACAGTATAACTTTCTATGTTTAGTACTACCGGCTTATTTTATAAACAGTGTTCTTTAAATAGCCAAGTGCATTTTACCCTTGAAAAATTCAACCAGAATGGTAAGCATCTACTTGTCATTGAATTGACACAGTTTGACAGCTGGTATTTTAACAACATGAATGCCAGTTCATTTTCACTTGTGTCTTTAACTGCCACAAATTAGTTTTTTGCCTTTTAAAAGACAAAGAATTTTTAACAGATGCCTTTATCAGTTCATTGACAAGTATTTCAACTTGGATTGGTCGTTTCCGAATTTACACTCATGGATAATGAGATCTTCGAAATTTGTGTAGATATGTGCAGAAGGATTTTTTTTTTATAAAACAGATATAGATTCATAAAGAAAAAAAGTAAGTTTACTATCTTATGAGTCACCAACTATACCTACATTATTAAAAAAAGTTATTTTGTTATCAAAAATCATAATTGGAAATTACTCGTTGAATTTTCATTTATTTCCTCTAACCACTTTCATTTAAAAAATAAATATTTAGTAAAAAAACTTTTCAACTATGTTCTATTCCAACAAATTCCTGCACTGAAAAACGATGCAAAATCAAAATTTAGCGTATGACACATGAAATTTATATTCGTCTGTTTTCCAACCATTTCCAATTAACATTTCTAGTCTAGCGCACTCTCTTGATTTATTGAACTGCATAACTTTTTACATTAAATATCGGGTGATTCCTGATTGAACTGCAGCACTTTTTAAATAAAAGATCGGGTCAACTCCGTTGTCCCCTCCAGGAGTAGACTCCCTTTTTTGTTTTTTCTGTTAGTTTCTACAAAATTTTATCCTCTAAATTGCGATCCGATAACTTATATTCTGGTCACTCATTTTACGGAATTAATTTTCTTTTACCCGTCAAATTACAAAAAAAAACTTCAATGTGAAAAAAGATTCATTTCTAATTAAACCTTATAGCTGTCATATCAGTGTCATTGACAAAGGATAAAAACAAGTTGGACAACATTTTTCGTTATCTTTCAAAGACAATGTAGCATTTTATTGGTCAATTCAGTTATTTCAACTTGTCTTTCAAATTCGTTGTCTTTCATTGACAAACGGAGTTTGCCGGTTCAAAGACAAGCAATTAAAAGGTATTTCCACTTGTCATTTTGATAAAAGACGCAAAATTAGGTATTTCGTCAGTTGTTAAACGACAAGTGGAAACCTCGCATTATGCTCGTTGCTCGTGCTTCGTGTAAAAAAGAAAGTAGCTGTTTAATTTTCTAAAAACATTTATTGTTGAAGTAGCTTTTAAGGTTGGACCGCACACAACTGCAGCGGAACAACACTTCACGACGCGGCAAAACATTATTTGTATGAAATTGTATGAGCTTTATCGCGTTAAGCAGCAACTGAACTTCATATAATTTCATACAAATTATTGTGAATCGCAGTTCCGCTGCAGTGCAGTTCCGACTAGAACTAGTGCGGTCTAACCTTTAAGTGGCAGGGCAAAAGTGTACTGAATTTTATAAAAGTGTATTTGTGTAATTTAGCATTGTCGAGTGTATCAAAAAAAGTACAATTGTATCGACTTTTGCAACCGTGTGACGACAGAGAAACGGCCGAACAGCAGATAAGAGTGAATAGTGAAAAACAAGTGAAATTTTTGTTGATTTTAATAAAGATCTCTCTCTTGTTACACTTATTTATAAATAAAAAAAATTACATCAACCATATTTAATTTCAGCTAGACAACAAGATAAACATTTTCAATGTGTTATTAAAGAAAATACATCACGAGAACAAACAAAAATAAAGTTCATCAACATCTGAAACCCACAAAAGAAACAAAGATGAGTGAAAATGCTGAAAATTTCCGAAGTGCTGTCCTAAATGAGCCCATAATTACAGCTGGTGGTGGTGTCACGACGTCAGGCGGTGTTATGCGCACTCCATTTGGCAACGTCAGAGCTCTGGGTCCACAATTACCACCATCTATTCCACCTCCCCCGGTAAGAACTCAATACGCTGGTCAAGCAGGCGGATATTTACAGCAAAACTCTTTCGGTTATATGAGTAATCCCTACATGGCAAATGGAGGAGGATACACAGGGTATGGTGGGGGGTTTAACACATTCGGTGGAAGTGCCTTTGGTGGGGGTGGGGTTGGCGGTGCCTTTGGGGGATACGGTGGTGGTTCATATGGAAGATTTGGAACGAATCCTGCTGACCCAGAACAAAGATTCATTCAATTAGCTGAGAACAGCTCACGTCCGGCCTTTCAGAGCATTGAGTCTCTGGTGATGGCCATAGGAAACATTGCTCAAATGTTGGACTCGACATTCTTCGCCATCACAAGCTCATTTCGGGCTATTTTAGGAGTTGCAGCTAACTTTGGTCGATTGAGAACAGTGTTTGGACAGCTTTGGCAAACATTTGCCATATTTCGAGGACTAAACTGGATTTACAGAAAGTAAGTCAAAGAGAACTACCCCGAATCTCATTTTTACTAATTCCCTACAATTACAGACTTCTCTATTGGTTAAGAATATCAAACCTTGATCCCTCGTCGATGGCCTTTAAAGAAGCGTTTGCTGCTGCTATGAAACAATCGGCAGCAAGCCAAGGGCCAGCTTTGCCAAGTAAGGGAGCGTCACCTTGGCCAGTATTAGCATTCATTAGTTTTATATTTACGGCGCCATATCTGATTATGAAACTGATGGGCACTGTTTCAGAGACAGCTCTTGAAGAAAGTAAGTTATAATTTTTATTCTTTTTTTGTTAGTTGATTTGTAATCTAATTGTGTCGATTTTCATTTTCCTGTCTAAAATTGTGAGTAAGATTTTTTTATTCGCTATACTGATGCGCTAATCTGCGATAAACTTACTGATAAGATTTTGTTGAATTTAATCTGGGCAATCATTATGTACTTTTAAGTATGCTTATGAAGTATACACCGTTTTTATTTGTTTAATGTTTTTTTTTTTTTAATTTGCTGTTTTAATATTTTAAGACGATTGTTGTATTGTACATATAGGTGAAGGCTGATGGCACTAGTAGAATTTTAAGAGCAAATAAAACCAGACAAAGTTCTCCATCACAAATCAACCACACAAGAAAAAACAAAATCAGAAGAATTCTGCCAAAAGTTTTTGTGAACATCGTTACTAATTATTAGCGAAATAAAATACTAAAAAAAAATAGAATCACACCACTTCGCCTTCTTAAAAGAAGGATGGAAACAATATCTATAATAATTGATTGATAATGGGCTCGTTTGAACTTAGAACTTGAAATTAATGGTAAAATCATAAAAATCCATTGGATATTTTTCACGATATTCGACATAATGTGTTAAAGTATTCATGTCCTTGGCAAGGCTTAATGAATTCTTATGATTTTACCCTTAATTTAAAGTTTTAAGTTCAAGCTTTAAAACGAGCCCATTAACAATAAATTATAGATATTGTATCCATCGCGATTGTTGTTTTTAAAAGACGAAATGTAGTGATAACATTTTTTTTCTTGCAAGTGTAGATTTTTTTTTGCACTCGAAGAGTACAAGATTTCGATAGAATCGTATAAAAGAAAAGGACTAAGTATTATAACAACGTAATCAAACATCAAAGCAGACAATTATAAATTAAAATGTAGACTGTAGAGAAACAAATACATTTAGATACCATTACCAGGTTTAAAAACAGTAAGATATTTTAACCAAACCATAAGAAGCAAGTAGATTAGATGGTTTAACATCTGTTCCACATTGTGCAGGGATGCACACCCAGACTTAGAGACTCTCTACTCTTTTGGTCAATGTAATATTTTAAATTGGAATTTCCTGAAAGCAGGACGCAAGCATTTCCTATTAAACTGCACATTATAACCCAAAGGCTGACTGGTTTAGATAAAAGCAACTTTTTCTTTCCTTCTTGAAACGTATCAGAGCATTGAGTATTAATAGATTAACAATTGCAACACTGCATAAGACGCATAAAATAGTTAGAGTGTTGGTTTTGAACAAGATCGAGATCGTATGGGAGATGGAAATTAATTTGCCCTCGTTTAGGAGAGAGGGATATTTTTCTAAAAAAAAAAATATAGGACATGTCATTTCGATTAGATTTTGGAAGAGATCTACTCCGATTTGATTCCAATTCAATTGTTTTATGTTGACAAAGCCATAGCTTACATTTTTTTATGTAAGAATAGGTGAATTCCGAGTCTATTCTTTTTTTAAATCAGGAACAGAAATACACTCCCAATCGAAATCTTTTAAAACAAAAGAAGTCAAAAACAAGTAACTCCAACCGTTTAGTCGTATATTGTGCTTTCGGAGGTCTCCTTACGTAAGAACAAGAACCTCTGTTTATAAAATGTTCGTTCTACTGGCCAGTTAAAATGAGTTAAAAGAGGGACTTTTCTTGGGTTAACTGTTTTTAAATTGTGTTCTCTAAGTCGGCTGCGAACAGTTCCAACACTTGCATCCTGCACCAATATTTAGTTATTTCATAGACTCACTCTTACTTTGTCGAATTAAACCTGAACGAGTAATGCCGACATAGGTTGTTTTCGTCCACAAGTTTGAGGCACGCTTTTTAATGGTTTTTTTTTTTTTTTTTTTTTTTGAAAAAATCAACATAAAAGTCTTTTTTCTTAAAGAAACGTAGGAGCAGTGCTATTATTTTTACCGTACAAAATGGTATTCTCTAGAAAAATTACTTTACAAAAATGTATTTAAACAATATTAATTTTATTTTAACCATCTTTTAGCTCGCAATCCCGAAAAATGGGTTAATCCCCTTGAAGCATCTGCCTCTTATGATTTCCAAGCGAGAAATCCATCAGAATTATCATTCCAAACAGGACAACGTATACTAGTTGCACCCAAAGAAATACAAAATACTCATCACCTCTTGAGTACCGGTTGGGGTCTTGCAACCATAGATGGTCAAACATCGGGATTAGTTCCAATTAACTACCTTAAAACTCCATCACAGATGAAACAGCCGATTCAACATTCAACAATACCAACAGACAACAGTATTCCTTTGGCTATACTAGATCCACATCCTCAATTACCGGGCCTAGGAGTAAATGATTTTGCGAAAGCTCCACAATTGATAAGTAATGATATTTCCAGCACAAATCTGACCGACCAGGAAGCTAATCCAGTTTTAAACTAGATTTGTTTAAGTGGAATGTCGGAAAACCTATTTTTTTTTTTAATTTACATAAGTTGGTGTGATTTTGAAATGGCATAAGACAAAGTCGTGTGTCGGTTTATTGTTTATTCATTCTGTGTCAAGTATAATTTAAACGAATTTCTTATTTTCTAAGTTTGGTATTGACGTCTTAATTTTATTTAATAAAAAATGAAAATACAAAAACAATTAGCACTGTTAAGTGTTAAAGTCAGAAAACGTTTCTTAATTTCAATATTTAAGATCAAGGGAATGAAATTTTTTTTACTCACATACAATGTGAATTCATATAATTTATAGATTTATTGATGAAAATTTCCTTACTCACTAAAACTGGATCGCTCGATATTATTCTTGTGGTCTTCAACTATAATTTAGAAAGACATTAAAGATTTATGTATTTTAATGGTTCAATTATGTAGTGAAATCCTTTACGAGAAAAAGTTAAAACATTTAAAAGTACGTGTTGAAACAAATGATTGATAATTTTTTTTTTTTTTTTAAGTTTTTACAAAAATCATTTATGGCTGAATTTTTAAACTGCAATTATTTGTTTAACTGAAAGCGTCAAAAACCTTTTTCGTTATGCGCAAATATTTCAATTAATTTAGTCAATAATATACGAAGTTAAATCAAAACCGTTAGTGTTTTCTAGATAATTTGAAGAAAACTGTATGGTAGCTACCAGGTTTAGATGAACTAAAAGAAAAATTGAAGTTTCTTCTTTTATACCAAATAAATCCGTGCAAGTCCATCCATTTTAGGCTCTAACTTTATGTTAATATGTAAGCCTGGCACTTGTTTTAGATTTGATTAAAATCTCGCCGATTTGTTTGCCCTATAGAGCAAGTGCAAATGGCTAGGATAATCAGTGGTTTAATTACCTACACAAAAATCTACACGTTTTCAAGTTATCAATATAGGCTAATTACTAGACTTGCCACTAGGGTGTTGCATAATTATTTGAAGTGGTCCTTATTGAAGTCATTGTTTTATATTGATTGTTCACCACCCTAATTGATTTCAATTACATTTAAAAAAATCAGTTCTTTGTGCTTAGTGCAATGCAGTTCAAGTGGAGTGGAAGAGTGGTTTTTGAAAAATTAGCTGCCATCTCTTTACGTATTATCGGACATAATCCAATAACTATTCAAAATCTCTGCAAGCCGAATATCTCCTGCCCTCAAACTTTATCTTTCCGACCAAAAGAAATTGAAATAAAAAGTACGCTGAGTCTGAGTTAGTATGCGCCAAATTTGTTTTGTATCACTAAGAATTTAATAAAATGCAAGTCCAGAGGAGTAATTCTGAAATGTATTAGTAATTATAGTATTTATAATTTGTAAACATTTTGGTATAAGAACTTCGAAGGTTAATTTTAATTGTATGATGAATATTGAACAAATTGTACAAGTTGTAATTTGATGACATTTCAGTTCTCGAGACTTGGTGTTTTAAATGGTATATTCGGGATTTTGGTTAGATTGTATTGAAAATATAACGCAATTAATCACCCCTTTACGGTTGTCATTTTTCTAAAACGGCTGTAAAATGACACGTCACAGTGATGAGAAGGGTTAAGAGCAGAGACAAAGCCGAAGTTTGAATTTTTTTTAACGCCAATTGTAGCTTCTAGAGTGGATGTTATGCGAATTATTAATCTATCAATTATACATACACTCCAATTCACGATTTCTCTATAACCTTTTATAATTATGAAAAATCTAATTACAGAATTTATTAAGTGTAAAATGGGGATCCAGAAAGAATTTTGAATCCTCCTAAAAAATTGTTATGGCTCTTTGAACAATTTTAGTCAGAAAATCGATCATATTTTTTGTATCATTCGTTTAAATACACCTTGAAAAACAACCTAGAAGCTCAGAAAATTTTTAAAAATAGTATGCAAAAAATCAAATAATCAACAGTTAAAGACATTTCGCATGAATTAAACAATTTTGCCAAAAGGAAGTGTTCTAACCGAAGAGTAAAATGCTCAAATTCGAGACTATCAGGACAATGGCCATAGCAGTCGATGTGAAGGTCACAATATTGGACTAAGTATGCAGCTACCTTCGATATAGGGAAAACGATGAAAAAACAACAAACCGCTAGCGAACATGACTACAATACCTGTAGAAAGACAACGCATACTCCGAAAAAACCTCAAATTCAACATTATCAGTCAGCAAAATCTATGGTAAATCCATAGTTAAATCCACCAAAAATGCTTTTTATCACATTGTCTGGGAAGCCGCACATTTGAATCATCAGAAAACTAAAAAAGATTAAACGAAATCAGGCTGGTACATATATAAATATATCACATATACATATCACAATATTGGAAAGTGAAAATGTGGATATATCACATCAGTTGAAAAAACCGTCAAACATCGTTCTAACAACGGTAATAGGACCGTCCTATATTCAGTCTACAATCAATACTAAAATAAATTAAAAAAAAAAAATAACGCCCCCGGGTGGACTCGAACCACCAACCTTTCGGTTAACAGCCGAACGCGCTAACCAATTGCGCCACGGAGGCGGATGAAAAAGTCATGTCATAATAGCAATATATTTAGGTCGTATGAATATTTGAAAAAAAATATGAATAGTTGGGGTTAGTTTGCATGGAGTATTACTGCAAATTTACATCATACCAGGTTGATGATAAGACCACCTACTCTGTATTTCGTTCCGAAAGTCAATCCTATTCGAAAGTGCTTTTCGTTCTGCTTTTGATTTTGTGCTCTGTAAAACATTCGAAACGGAAAAAATAGTACTTAATACTTTTCCATCTTACGGATTAGTTTTTTTCGAGTCTCAAATTATTTCTCATGAGATCTGTCAAATCAAGAAATCAAAACAAATAATAACAAATGGCTCACTTGGGAATCCAAAAAAAACTGAGTGTCTCACACACATTAAAAAATTTTCTGTGTACGCATGTAAAAAGAACGAGAATCGAGAATATTTTTTTAAGCACCGAGAAATAGAGAGTATGAGCGAAGTATACAGTTATTTTGTCTTAATTTCCATTTCCACCACTTTTATGTCCTGTTTATTAGTGTGAAATAGTATTAAGAAAACCTTTTAGGAATGATAAATAAAAAAACTCTTGAAATGAAAAAATTCTGTTTGTTTTATTTTTGTAGGCAAGAAACTGGACCAGATGGGAAGTTTTTTTTTAATACATTTGGATTGGGTATGCCTCGATTCATTCATTTTTTTTGGAACCGTTTTGGATTCCTTTTGGTTTCGGTTCTCCGAGTATGGTGAATTGAAAAACTCCCTCTCACAATACATTCACATAATGGCTCCGTGGTGATTCTAATTTCCATACTAATTTGAGCAGCAAAACGCAGTTTTTCGATTCGTATTTGGATCCGAATGCGAAGTCGTCCATACGTTGTTTGATACGTTTGAAGACCGAAAACGAGCTCGCTTGCTTGAAGGGGGCGGATAAGCAAAATATAATTTTTAAAGAAATAATTTAAATTAAATCAAAAGGAAATGGATTCGGTTGAACTTTGGATGGACGCACAAAATAATGAAGAATGGATTGCACGGAAAATTATAAGGGACAAATCAAATATTACGGAAATGTGTTATAAAAGGTAAAGTTTTATTGGTGGCAAAGATTCCACAAATTCTAAAATGTTTGCTTGGCGTACGGGGTTTCTAAATGTCCCTTGGCCAAATCGGGATGAGCACACATGCTCCAGCAACATCTCGAATTGTTTGTGTTTTGTTTGTTCTTTTGTAATTAAATTTATTTGCTTAAATTGCTATCAAAACTAAGATTTTCTAAAAAAAACATACATTTTAAGACTGTCCTTCTCAATTCCGTTATCACATTAGTTGTAGAAACAAATTTTCCGTATTAGAATGCTTTTGACGTTCGAAAACGAATTGCCAGGTACGAAAATTCCACTTTCGGAATTGTCATTTCGAAAGTAGTAGATTTCATTCCGCTTAAGAAATAGAGAGTACACAAAATTCGTTTTTGGAAATTTTCACTTTCGGAACGAAATACAGAGTAGGCCCCCAGTGAGACTTCCTAACTACATCACAGCGAAGATAACAGTAGGTACAGAAACCGTACACGATATTATTTGATTAAAAAAAATGGAAACCAAAAATACAAAATCATGTTGTGATCTTAATGGTCTAGGAATCTACTAGGTGAAAATGGGGATTACTTACGATAACTTGCGACGCCAAATACCTAATAATGGTTTTGTTAGGATGAAATATAAGCAGTTTTTGGTATTCACTACCGTTTGGAGGGTCCATCTCCCGCTGTTCAAATTGGAGACTGGGAGGGGTAGTTTTCGAAAAAAGAAAATACATTACTTGCTGGACCCGAGAGTATTTTTCTGGAAATCGATAGAGAATTTCAAATATGGTGTGAGTATTGTCTTTTGTTTTTAACAGGATATCAGCAGACAAATCGGTAAGTTCAAGGTATTTGGAAAAAGTGAGTTCGAAATTGCGAAAAAAAAACTACGACTGTTTTCGCTCAAACGTCGAATCCTTAGATGTTGAAAACGGAGTCCGGATTTGTTAACAGGTGTTTGCGCAACATCATTCGAATTTTCTGCTCCAGGCCTAAAAGAGTTGGCTGCGACCCAAACGATGCGATGCAATTGAACCTATTAATCCCAACAGGCAAGGATGTCGAGTGTTGACCTAGCTGCTTCATGACGGTTCAGAACAGTCAAAAAGAAATTAGAGTCAGCACAACTGGAAAGGATTTGGAGAGATCAGATATTATGTACATAGTTTATAGGTACATTACCAGAAATCAAACGCCATGGCGCGTGGGCGGTTTAAGCCGAATCCCATCAGCATAACTCATAACATAAGTACATAGTTAATAAGTAACTATTCAAACAGAAAATACAATGAAGTGAGATCGTATCATGGCATGGGAGATATGGGACCCATATTGCTATATTGAACTGTCAATCTGCAGTCGCACGCGCATCTTCAATCATCATAACAAACTGAATCTGGCGTTGATAACCTTGTGCATGATGTAGAAATTTCAAACGACAGACGGCAGAAGCCGGCTTGCAAATTATGTCTTTTGTATAAAAACGTTGTTATGTACACATGTATGTATGTGCGCCAAAATGATTATAATTGAGGCAAACTAGGTATGTTGTTTTCTTCTTTAAAGTAGAATGATAGTTTTAAATTCTAGAAGGAATTTTCCACTGATTCTTTTTTCTAACGCATTGTTAGAGTATAAGAGTGTTGTTCAATTGATGAAATGGCTCAATGAATGTATGAAGACCGATTAAGAGTACATTGTATATGCAACATAAACAACTTTGGTGAACTATGTGCAATTGGTCACGACAATCTCAATGGCACCAGACTTGCATTCTTCATATTGCACAATTGTTCCATCAATGGAAAATCACTGACAAGATAAACAAAAAAAAATAACAGTCAAACAACAACTGCATTTTGAACCTGGTTAAGTAAGAAAAATTGAATATGGTCAAGCATCAACTGGAAAGTTTTGGATTCCCTAATTTTCAACGCAAATTGTGGGGTCTTGAATCTGGATTGATATAATGTAGGTATAATTGATTGGCCATTGGTGGTGATGATGATCTAACACGAACACAATAAAAATCGTTTAAGATGCTCACACTGAGAATTTATATTTTTGAAAAGTGTTATGTCGGTAAATTTGATTGGCGCAATCTTCCCTTTTTTCTTTTCAGTGAGGAAATAGTCAGATCAGAACAGAACAGCACAAGTTTGTGGGAAAAGTCAGACAAGTTAGAACAGAAAATCCTGTTCTAAACTAAACTCACTGAACATCAAAGTTTGGAACCGAAAATTATCATTGAACAGCAAAAAGTTGTACTTTTCTGTTCCAAACTGTTCGGAACAACGTCGCTGATCAAAAGCTATTGTATAGTGACTGATAGCTGCATCAGCATGATTATTGCATGGTGATTACATGATAACTACATTTTCGGTCTTAACTTACTTTTTTGGTGTAAAAACTTATTATAAAGGAAATAGTGTTTGGCGTTTTTCAGAAAATTGAATTAACAGTTAAAATTTTGTACACAAGTACTTCAAAAAACTATACCTACTAACAAAATTGTATTCGAAAATTGTAAAAATATAAGTTTCTTATATAAATATAAATACTAGGGTGGGTCAGATAGAACGGAATTCTTTTGGTTTTGAAGATACTATTAGTGTTTTCTATTGGTAAAATTAATCAATTTGTTTTTGAATTGGATCACAGGATACAGGAACACAATGACAAAAATAAATCCATTTGAAAAAGTGTCCCATTAGCTGCGAAAAAAATAATTTTATAGTTGAAATCTAAATTAAGCAATAGAAAACACCATATGAAAAATTTATTGCTTGTGGCTTAACCTGCAAGAAATTGGTTGACATATTTACCACTAAAAATGCTGTTTTTTAAAAAATCGTGTTGATCTTTGTATTGAATAAAGATAATAAAATATACAGATTCCGCCTGAAAACGTAAATGTTTTCTTTAAAATTGTAGGAAAATGCTTCATAATTAAATACAAAAATTGGGCGTGCATACACACAAGAAATGGGCGTGCAAGATGGTTCAAGATAAGAACAAAAATCGTAAGGAACAAGGGTCTTTTTCCCTCTGATTAGGCGGGAGGAGCAATTTTCTAAAAACAAAAACCTTAAATCTTTTAAAGCCAAAAACTCTAATCCTTTATTAAGATTTTAAATCAAATTGTTAATTAATGAATTGCTATTTAATTTTTTTTTGTATATTTTGCGCGTACTTAAGGGTTTATGACTACCCTTATAATGTTTTAACGCAGCACGAGCGTTGAGGAAAGTTGCAGAGAATTTAAAAGTTGAAACCGACGCATATTGGTTATGAACAGTAGCGGATCCAGGGGGGTGGCTATAGGGGCTAAAGCCCCCCCCCCCACAGCTGAATCATAAAATAATTTAAAATATAGAAAGCAATACATTACAACGTGTAAAATTTTATATTCCTTACCGAAAGAAACGCATTTGAGGCTTAAACCATTGGAGAACAACGGGATGACAAGTTAGTGTATGTTTAATACAACAGGAATTGTTTCTTACGGCCTTGGCTGGGCTTAGAAATTTTCGAGGCTACGTTTTCAAAATTTGAAAGGTCCAAGGCAATTGTACATACAAAACAAAGAAATTCTCTAGTCAAGGAGCCAAATTCCTAAAGCGCGAGTTTTCTCTATGCGCGCTCAGAAAATCATGCAAAAGCAAATGAATATTTGCAATCCCTCTAGACTCTGGAGTGACGTGCAAATTTGTCGCATTTTTTTTAGCATGAATACCTATAAAGCGTATTCAGCGTATACACGAAAACTCATTCACGCTGGCAGAATTGGGCCGCGGCTTATTTCTTAGAGCAGCTTTGTCTTATGTCGTAAAGTGTCAGTTTGAACACTTATATAATTCAGGAAAAATGAGATCTTAGAGGACTTATACCGTGTCAAAGCACATATAAGAGCTTTTGCCAGTACGAACACTTAAATATAATTTTTCTGTACTAGCCAATTAAAAACAGTTTTTAAATCTTGTCAAAAATGGGAAGTTCAAAACATACCCACAGCTAATTTAAAAATATAACTACATAATGTAGGTACCTAATCAATTTTTAAATAATATAAATAGACGAATTTGTACGCGTGGTTCAAGTATATATGGCTAAAAATTATTGTGCACCTTTGAATTTGCTTCTATCTCCGCTACAGCAATTATGAATAATTGTTATTGTACTTTGTATTGAAAACATTTTGAAGCGCAACAGGAGCGGATATAAAGGCACACAAAAAAAGGATATCATTAAAGGAAAAGGAAAAAAAATACTTGAGCCTTAAAGGTTAGACCGCACTCGCCGGAACTACACTGCATCGGAATTCGGAACTACACTTCACACGAATTCGTATGAATTTGTATGAAGTTCAGTTGCCGCTTATAGCTCCTTAAATTTCTTAAAAAATGATGTTTTGCCGCGTTGTCGTGAAGTTTAGTTCGACTGAAGTTGAGTACGGTCTTGCATTAAACCTAAACTGATCTCTATTATTTGTTATAAATTATAAAATTTATCTTGGGACAAGCAAATTTTATTACTTAAGGTCTCAAAATGGATCTCCAAACTACAAGCCCCCCCCCACAGCCAAATCCTAGATCCGCTACTGGTTATGAAGGTTTAAATATCACAATGGAAGGGAAAACGGAGCTGGGTAAAGAATTCCACATTCGTGTAGTACGACTGAAGAACGAATCTCTATACTTAACAGTACGTATTGAAGTTTGGCTCAAGGGTAATCTGATATGGGCATTCCTAGAAGTACGAGTACGAATGCAACTGGCTATTTCACAAGAACACTGTTTATAAAAATAGGGATACAATAATAAAATACATGAAAAATTGCACTCGTGTTCAAGAGATGCAAATGCTTGCGTTATATTTCTATCGCTAATAATTCTCTCTTTCGTATTTAATCTTATACACTCAAGTGGTTTTTCTGCAGTCACTGCCCAAACATAAAAGTTATACTCAAGTTTTGGACGAATTAAGACTTGGTAGATCACAGGCAGATCAGAAGGGAAGATACATTTCTTGCATCGTTGGAGATAAGATAGATAAAAGACCTTCCTTACAATTTGTTTCTTGTTTTGAACCTACATACCTATAAATAAATAAATTGGGTGGCGCAACGACTCGTGAAGAATCAACGCCTTGTGACTAGCAACTCGCAACCATTCCTGTGTGCGCGTGTCGACAGGAATGGAAGGGACCTAAAATTTTATGCCGAATCCGAACGGCTAGACGAGAAGCACTTATTCATGACAAGTGATACTCTTGGAAGATTTGTCAATTCCTTGCAAGAGGCAGTAGCCCTGAAAAAAACTTTTTTTTTTTAGTTTTTAGGTGGACGAGGCTGGGAAGTGAACCCAGACCTCTAGCATTACATATACACACACATACAAAAAAATACATGCCTACACACCTTATATTTTGTGTGTACATAATTAAAAAGCATCGACCTGGATTTTTAACAAAACATTTACATTTTTTGAACGGAATCTGAAAGTAAGTACCTACTTACAAGTACCTACTGAATATCTTCTAAACTGTAGCTTTTATCTATTAAAATCTGAGGACCTTTTTTTTTTTAAAAAAAATCCAATTTAAATATTGAAATATTTAATTTCTCCATGTTCATCATTGGAAGCTGTGCACTTCCGAAGTTGTTCTCATTTTTTTCCAATCCGACCAACTTTTATATTGATATTTGTCAAGATTCTTATAATTCACAATGGTCTGCATCATTTTCAACAACCAAAACTTTTGGCGGTTGAGTGGTTTAATATCGAATTTCAATATTTATCAACTATCAATCAATGATTGACAATCACAATAGGGGTGTTTATGTCTGCAGACTGTAGCCAAAAATACATTTTATGTTGTTTGTACAATTGTTTTTCTATGAGAAAGTGTGAAAAAAGTCAAACTTACCCGCGCATAAAAACATTCTAGTTTTTGACATGGCACTAGAGAGTTTTAAATAGATTCTGTTCATATTTTTGCTAGAAACATTAAAAAAAGGTATTTTAGTATCGGTTGTGATCCGATAGTAAAATAACTCAGATCAAAAATAAAAACCTGAATAATAAAAATAATAGCGCAAATTTTATGAATTCAATACGATATTAAAGCAAATTTAGTATGATACTGGGCATTTTTGTAAAATACTCTTATTATCATATTATTTGATTTAGTATCGTGTACAAAAATACGCTTAATCTAAACTACATCCCCCCACAAAAACAACCGGATATGAACCACTTGAGATATTGTTTAAGACAGTAAATTATAATTTTTGATTAATTTTAATGAAAAGTTCAATAAGCCTTGGGCGGGGGTGGGTGGTTGAAAATAGAGATTTTCGAAATTAAATACCTATATGATTATCTTGGCAAGATTTGCAAGAGCGTGAAATTTTTTACTTTTTTTTAAACCAAAACTGATCAATTATAATAAAAGCTAAAATTTGTATTTTTCGATTCATCGATTCAATTTGTTTAGTTAAAATTTTGCATATGTATCAATAACGATAGTGCTTAGTCTGATAGGCTGCCGAAAACGTCCAACATGTTCTTACTAGCCAGAACCTCACGGGAGTATGAAACATTTTCCTCGTCTTAATTTTACTTACTGAAAACTTGCTAGGGCTTGACATGTATTTGACAAGTTTTCCTGGTCTAGATTTTCCCTAAAGAAAACTGACTAGTGCCATGTCAAAACTAGACAGAAACTGGGCATTTTTCCAGCCGGGAACTAAAAAAAGTTTTTGTAATCCAATCAATGAATTTTATTTGTTAAGACATTTAACAATATACTTTTTACCTCTATAAGAACAAGGAGCGAATAAAAAACTAGCATTAGAAATCATCCTAGGTATCTTAAATAAAACAGCCTATATAAAAACACATTCGAAAATCATCGAATCAACAGTTATTACAAAAAGCAAATAAATAACAATAGCAATGAAAATAAATAAATGATTAGAAAAAGTGCAAACAATGATCAAAACAAACACATTTATACAATTATGTTTGATTTTTCTGCTTCAGAAAACAACAACAAAGTTCCATTGAAACGATATTATTCTCTAAAAAAAAAAAACAAATGAAGATGACCGTTGTCCATTGACGTTGACCATTTATTATTATCCATAAACAAGTTCTTTATTCTGCCTTAATAGACTCATCAACCACCAACGACCAACAATAACATAACACTCCACACTCAGCTGATTCTATACATAATGTAAAAAATAAGACATGCGCCCTCACCAAGAGCACAATAAATAGATCCGGCAATTCGAGAGGAAAGCTCATAAGTTTGAGATAGCTCAAGTGGTTAAGACCAATATATCAGAGGCTGTTCCACCGACTGTAACGTCAAGCAAAACGCATTTTCCATTTTTCATCACCAAGTTTTAAATTTTTGCATTGAACAAAAATCAAGATCAAAGAAATTTCTTTAGAATTCAACCATTTAAACATTTCAGCAAAAACTGGTTTAATTTAATTTCATTATTGCTTTCCATCCAAGAGATTTAATTTTATTTCTGAAAATATTGTGAGAGGCTCAAAATAAAAATAAAGAAAAAAGGACTCAATATAAAGAGAAACATTTTGTGAAATCCAAAGACTGTTATTATTTGTATGCAAAACTAATTAAGTTAAATATATATTTATATTATATTTAAATTAAAAGAAAAAAAAATCGAATCAATTTACAATGAGTGCATCAGGCTTAGAAGTCTTATCACCGAATGTGAAAATCGATGAAAATTACATTGAAGTTGATTACGAGTACCAAACCTCATCAGTAAAGCGGGATGGTGGTAAAATACAGGTAAGTTTATACATATAGCAGTGAAAACTTCTATTTTTCAAGTGTTTTTTTTTTAAGTGTTTTGGGGTGGGCTTTACATCATCCTACCGAAATAAGGCGGCATAAATGCCTTTTCCTGGTTTATCAGGTTATAAAATCGATATTTTCCCCTTGACCTTGAATTCATTGTATGGGTGGATGAAAATGTTCATTGTTGTTATTTTTGTTGACCGGTGTTCTAGAACACACCATTCAGGACTTTCGTTGTAGGTGTAGAGAAGAAGGCCGCAGCCAGACAAATATTTTTGATAGGTAAAATTTGTACAGCAGGCTTAACCTTAGGATTTGTATCTTGAACATGAAATTTATTTCAGGAAAATTTCATAACATTCCAAACGCTCTTAAAAAATTTCTCATGAAGCTTTTCAGACCAGTTTTTGTGAGGACATGGCTACACTCTTATGAACAACTTATTCAACCAGTTCATATGAGAGTTCATTTGTATCTGATATTTATAGGACATTAAACTTTAACGGTGTCTTTCTTTTACCTTTTAGCCAGTTGATTATTACTGAAATTTCACGAATGACAGTGGTTAGAGAGAAAATGAACCCACATTATGAAGCTCTATAAGAATTAGTACTTTTTCTTTGTAAATCAAATATCTCTTTGATAAATATTTTAATAAAAACGTACAATTTTTAGCCATTTCACGTTCCTTGATCTCACTGAGATCTTAGAAATGTTCTTATAATTTTTTTGTCAAAAAGCTTAAACTTAAATTTGTTTTATTGGCATTTCTTTTGTGGTGTAGTCTCCATGTTGTGTAGATATGGAAGTGTTTCGAATGAAATAAGGCTAATTGATTTAAAAAAAAAAACGTTTAAAAAATAATTTAAAGTTATATGATTGTTTAATAATACCAGTGTATCGCCCACTGGCCGAAATTCCACCAAAAACTCACTCAAAAACTCATATTGACATTGACACTTGAAATAAAATTTTCTAGAGTCAAACAATTAGTTTGAAAATTAAATCACACAAAATTTGTTCTATAAATTTAAAATTATTTTTTTTAAATATGCACAGTGATCGGCAGTGCAAAAACAAAAATGACCTACAGTGTGTAAATGCGTGTCTCAGATATATTCTGCACATCTTCGCAGTCTGCACCTATGGCTTTCCAACCATATACAATTTATCGAAATCGGTTGGATACTTTCTGACCAAATGGTACCACACAATTTTTTAAGGCTATTTTGTATATATAATATGTATGTAGATTACAACATTTATTGATTTTAAATTTGAAGCGACGCGTTTCGATTTAGAAAAACATTATCGGGCTTTAACTTTTTGAACTGTGGTGTTATTTGTGCAAAGTTCACTTTCTTTTCGATTGCAGTGCGTAATGATGTTGTTCGTGGTGGTGGGTGGAAATATGTTTATCTCGTTTGGTTTTGGTGTAGTTTATTCCTGTGTTTAATAGTCTATTTGTATTTATAGTAAGTTTGTCATTTAGTATTTTGTCTTGTTCAGTTTTGTAAGCTTTGTAAATTTCGTATTCGTATTATTGGGTTGCTCATCAAGGAGATCCAGAAACGCATAATATTAAATTTGTTATGAACAGAACAAAAATAAAAGAATTATGAATTTTATATTCCCTACGTGAAGAACCTTGTCCTACGCCTAAACTCTGTTTAAATTATGTCACTTTGTGTTAAATATCCATTAATTTCGGTTAAAATTGATAGTTTTACCAGCTAATAGCCAGTTTGTTCACAGTGCGTTAAAGGGGCATTCCATTGTCACGTACCCGACATTCGTACGTAGATTTTACTATTTAAAATAAATTTAAAACAACTTAATACTAGAATCTAGATTATTTTCATACATTTTTAGATGGATTGAAATCCTTGCTTTGATGTGGCAAAGGATTTTTAGTTAAAAATTAAAAAAACCTGGCAATTATACTAAGAGTAGTTTGCGTCACGTGCCCGACATTAAAACTACCAAAGTTCAGAACTTCATTAATCATTGGTTTATTTTAGCTAAACTTTGAGTATTTATAGCAAAATAGCATTTTCTACAAAATAATTAACAAATAACGATTTTTTTAACAAAAAAAATTAGTTGAAAACAATGTACTTAATCTGAATTTTAGCATTATAATTGCCGTAACGTGCCCGACAATTATGTAACGTACCCGACAATTATGTAACGTGCCCGACATGTACGAAATTAGAACTGACACTTTTTCTTGGTTTTCAAAGACTTTTAATAAAACGCTTCACGTTCCCGACAATATGTTAATCCCCCTTTTTTACATGTTATTAGCACGATAAAATTAAACAAAATTATGTATCAGATAGCTCACTTCCTGCGCTGTTTAAGTCGTAAATTATAAAAAGCTACTAGTCTCAGTTTGTTAATACATAAAATTAAACTGTTGAATTGTCACGTGCCCGACATTTTGACAATTTGATTTAAAAACGGTAAATTTTATGCCTTTACTTGTCTTAAAAGCAAAAAATAGGTGTTGACATTTCAAAAGGGAAGATAGAAAAAGAAAATAATACAAACAATTATTAATAATAAGATGAAACAAACTAAATTATTTTCAAATTAAGATCATGCTAATTTGTAAGGACGCTGGACTGTTTGCAAGTTAAATTTTTGTTTAATTTGACATGTTACTATTTAAGTGTTTTTTGAGATGTGACTACTCATTAAAGTTAGGTTAGGGATAGTACTTTATTTAAAAAATATTTTCATTTGTTTCCCAAATAAAATATATAAACATACAAAGTTACCACTTTTCATGGAATGCCCCTAAACTCGTGATGGTGCTTTTTAATTAATAAACACTAATAAACCAAAACCGGCTGATTAGCAATTCCAATCCATGATAAGCCGCTAAAAGTGGATTTTTTGAAACAAAAAACACTTGCAATAATCATATAGATTAAAGAGGATAAACTGTGAACAAACTGGCCTGGTCTGCAGTTATTTTTTTTTCTATTTCCATTCCCGATTTTGCAGTTCATCAAATCGTGAGTGTAATCCAGTGAAGCGCACAGTAACGATTAGCAGGTGTAGCTCGTGAACCAATCGTGCTAGGAACTTGCAGTTATGCTGGATTTACATGTATCTTCGTCTGACTTCTGGAAAAAAAAGGGATGCAAAATTAAAATTTACATTTGTTGGGTAGACAGAGTACACCATAATTTAGAAGATCTTCGTACATGCAGATTATAGGAAGTGCCAAAATTCAGATATGGAGACGAACATATTCATCTTCTTGATGGTTCTATTTCACACGAACGGATTTTTGGCATACATCTGTCCCGCTCTACTTTTCTTCATATTTTTAGACGAAGATACACGTAACTTATTTCACAAGTGTTTTGGTTAGCACCACCACTTTCCCCACCCTAAAAAAAGCACTCTATGGCATAGATATTTTTATGGACTTTTATTATTCTTGGTTTTCATTTCATGAACACAACGGACCATTATTCCCAAAGGGTGTTCGGCAATACTCACCTTTTGGACTTAAAATATAGTCATTAACTATTTTATTCTTATCACCGGATATCTGCTTTCTATACAAATATTTATTCAACTGAGGTTTTAGGCTACGACCTGCTGTGTCAAAGCCTTTTTTCCTATATAATATAGGGACATCCAATGGCGTCAATTTTTTAAAGACTGTTTTACAGTTTTACTATTTTGACAGAAAAGCTTTTTCCTAGAATTTATTTTTAAGTTTGTTTATTGGTGACTCTTCCATTTAAATAGTTCTAGATAATTATTTATCCCTTTTCATGTACACCCTTACAACGTTTAGCAGGTCAACTTTCAGCTAGAGTAACGGCACCAACGCAGCAATTTGCAGTTTTTTGCAATTCTATTCCCGATTTTCCAGGTCACCCAATAGTGGGTGTAACTTCATAGTGAAGTTTCCAGGTCACAAAGTGTATCTCGAGAACCAAGCATGCTAGAGATTTGAAACAAGGCTCCAAATTTTAAGTTCTTTTTGCATTTCAGGAAATGCTAATTCTATATTTTGAAGTCCTTTATTTAAAAAAAAAAATCATGCTGCCGTGCTAACTTCACAGGTCAAGGGCAGTCGATTACACCAATTAGTTGGTGAACTGCAAAATCGGGAATAGAAATGCAAAAAAAAAAAAAAAAATGCAAAAAAAAATGCAAATTACTGCGTTGGTTTTGTTACTCTACTCGCTGAAAGTCGCTCTGCTTCTTTACAGACGTGCATCTGCGGTAAAAAAACGCCCTATTACGTTTTTTTTTTTTTTTCATATTTTGTTATTAGTTTCTTCTTTGACTGACGGACGCTGGCAAAAAAACGGGGTGGCAAAAATGGGATCTGCCCCGGGCGGCAAAGAGCCACGCTACGTCACTGCCACGACATTACCCAATGTTGTGCAATTCAAAAATTGCAAAACAACGTCGATGTAACGGTAAATATCCTGTTAGAAGTAGGTGTTGCAATTATTTTGTCTCCTGTAAGTTTGAAGTTACTTGATATAATCTTAGGGGCCAGTTATAGCTATCATTGAAAACCATCATTGAAAAAGTTGGCTGTTGATTTTGAGACCCTTCGAAAGTTTAATCATTGAATATTTTAATGCAGAACTATAGCTTACGACTTCAAAATTATTTCTCCTTCAAAAAAAATTAATTTTGACCCATATCTTCCCCATAACGTTACTTTTAAATTTTCAATGATGAACTACCTTACCAATGATCATTGAAAAAATTAAAAGTTACGTTATGGGGAAGATATGAGTCAAAATGAATTTTTTTTGAAGGTGAAATAATTTAAAAATCCTAAGCTATATTTGTGCATTAAAATATTCAATGATTAAACTTTCGAAAGGTATCAAAATCAACAGTTAACTTTTTCAATGATGGTTTTCAATGATAGCTATAACTGGCCCCTAACGTAGATTACTAAAAGTTAATGAACGTTTTGAAAATAATATGTTTTTATTTACTTTGAATGCGCAGATTTTTATACTCTCTTTGTGATTTATAGGTTTTGATTAAAACTTTTATTAATTTGAAGAATTTGCTATGTTTCACTTCAAGTTGCAATTGTTTTGTCCGATACTGTAGGTATACTGTAGATACACGTATGTATGTATAACCCCAAAAGTTTCAGGAAAGAGAATTAGCAAACTTTATACATTGATATAATATGCAGACAATAAATTTATGTTTGCACTTGTATGTAAATTGAATATACCTACATGCTACATCCGTACATACCTTATTATTGTTGTACTTTAATTCACATGTTTGCAAACTTATGACATGAACGTGTGTCATACATCGAATGATAAATATGAAAAATATTATTTGTTAATTGAACATGGAAAAAAAATTAGACGTCGCGTCTCAAACAAATAGAAGCCGGCTAAAATAGAATATTATATTGATTTTCCATGCAACCGAATCTTACATACATATTTATACCAACAGGCAAAATGTAAATTAAAAATCAAAAATAAGTTTGAGTACAGAATTCCATTGAACTATTGAATAAAATAAATAAATAAAATAAATCTTCAATCGTAAATAAGATGCAATTTGTATTCGTTTTGCTTACTGTTGAGTAATAAAATCAAACAAATTTGAATAAAAGCGATCTGAATCTCGATTTGCAAATATATAGTTATGCATTGAAATCAGCTATGTATATTATTTATGCAATTATAATATAAAATATACGTTGAATTTTAAATTTTCGAATAAAATAAGAATATTAAAAATCATTTAACGGTATTAAAAAAAATATACATAACAGGTGCATGATTTTATGGGTGTTTTTGACAATGTTTAAATATAATTTTAATAATTTAAAATTTATAAAACACAATTAAATCCTGATTTACAGTTCTCGTGTTTTATTAAACGTTATACCTAGCTGCTAGCTTATGTAAAAATTAAAACTAATATCAATTAAAACTCCCGCCAAACAACGTTTTTCTCAGTTTTGATTTGTTTTATTATTAAATTAGGAATCAGGTAAAAAAAACAAAAAAGATTTAAGTTTGACTTTGCCATTCTCTATCATTTTAAATTCTGACTTAATATGATAGTTTGACCAAAGGGAACAAATTATTGAAATTTGATTAGCAAATTTGATGATTGGACGTTTTTCTTCTTTCTGACTCTTAGTCGAGTCAACAAATACCCAAAACTAAAACATAAAAGCAAAGATAACATAAACAGAGTCCCCAGCCCAGGTTCACAAGCTTTATTGGTACCTTTTTTTAGTTTGAATATTTTGAAAATTAAGCGTATTAGCGAAAAAGTCTATAATACATAATTATACTCTTAATAACGAAACGTTTTTAACGTTGAAGGGATAACAATGTGCAGATGCTTATAACCTTCCGCCTTACGAGCATCGAATAATCTTCTTCAAATCCAAACTTTGTCACATCGTATGATCAGTAATATGTTTATTTAGAGCCGATTTTTCAATCATCAGTTAAACTATCAAAGGAATAAGCAAATTAATATAAAAAATAGTGTTTTTGAACAGTATTCTGACAATCAAAGAATGTTTGACATAAATGCACCAAAGCACTGGAGCGTGTTGGTTAGGCCAAAAGAAAAGAACAATCATACAGGAAGGGGGTTTTTATACCCTGGTTAAGATGGGAGGGGCGATTTTCTGGAAAAAAAAATACTTGAAGTATTTGCATCCGACCAAAAAAAACCACTATAATACACTAATTAACATGAAGAAAAATCACTATTAAAAACAACGGTAATACCTACATTTTTCTCCTATAGCCTTTCTTAAAACCAGAAATCTATTCTTGAATTTACTTCTTAAATAAATTTATTTTAATCGATACTTTTTGAAAAATTAATTTCCAAACTCACACTTTTAAAGAAGGCTAGCGTCTAGTGCCTACAATTTGGGATATACCACGTTAGAAAGCTTAGTTCAAAAGCATCATTTTTAAATATAAACACAGAACTGTAAACCTTGGGGTCTAGGGTTAGATTTGGTAAGATGGGATGATGATGAGGCGTGCCACATCATCTCACTCGGATCTCAATGAAATACGTTACCCGAAATACGAAAGGAGGGGTATGGGCAGGGGTGGGGGATAGGAATTTTAGATATGGGAGGCCTCCCTGAACCATCATGAATTCTGATTGAATTTCAAGATGTTTTTCGGTGGCAAGATTGAGATGTCGCATAGTTCATCGAAAAAGAATTCTCCTAAGGCTACTTTTCTGGTTCTGGCTAGGCTGGGGCATTTACAAAGAAAGTGATATGAGCCCTCTTCCGCCTCTTCATGCTGACACCCTCTACATAAGTCGGATGTGCTGATGCCCATTCTGCTCATGTAGGTACCCATCGAGTTGTGGCCCGTTAGGATTCCGACTAGTAGGGATAAATGAGGTCTGTCCATCATAAGTATGTACTCTGTTTTCTTATGCGAAATATTTGGCCATATACAGTTATCGGTTTGGCTCGTGTCTAGAGCTGACCCGATTTTGGCCAGTTCATCTGCTATTTCGTTTCCATAAATATCACTATGTCCTGGGACCCATCGAAGGGTAACTGTGTTTGTTGCGCTGAGTGTTCTTAGCTCATTACGGCAACGATCCACCAGTTTGGACTTTGTGATGATTGAGGAAATAGCTTTCATCCCCGCCTGGCTGTCTATGAAGATGTCAATATTCCTATTGGTCAATTCACAAGTGGCAAGATGTTTTGCTGCTTCGCAAACTGCAAGTATTTCTGCTTGGAAGTCACTGCAGAACTTTGGAAGTTTTATTGATCTGTTAAGGGGTGGATTATCTGAATATATGCCTGACCCGATACCCTCCTTAGTTTTGGAGCCGTCCGTAAAGATCGAAACATGATTTTTATTAAGTACTCGGTTTTCCTTCCAGAGTTCCCTTGTTGGGATATATGTTAGAGCCACTGGGTTGAAAACTGTGTGCGGTGTAGAATAGTCTGTTTGAATGTCTATGTCAGTGAAGTTCGTTATAGTTCTATGAACGTAGTGGCCCCTTTTCCAATTAGTTCACTGTTTAAGTCTTATAGCAGTCTACCATAGGGTCTAGGCAGAATATTACAAATAATATAATATAAAATATAATTATTCGAATTTGTATTGTTTTTCCTATTTTTTTGTCCGCATATTTTAGCTAACTCCCATTGTTTAGGACAACAAAAATACTCGTACGTTGGCTCACTCCTCACTGGTCTACCTGGGCACTAGGTAGACCAGGTCCCACGTCCCATATATTTTTGCCCATTCTCCTTTTGTCTTAAATTAATTTTTGTTCAAAATTGTATGTAATTTATAATTATTTTTGGTATATTTTCTTATCAATTCCACTGTTAAAATTTTAGAAACAATATTTTGTTTAGGTTTTGGCAATATTTGTTGATATTATTCTCAAATACATATGGTACAGTTACAGATAAACTCTATTCCACGTATTTTTCGTCGTTTGCAATCAAGATTTTTAGGAAACAAAAACCTACTGAACAGCAGATCGCAGATGTTTCATATCCAAAATGAGAAATATTTTTCCGAAATAGATATAAAAATTAATCAATTCGAGCGCAGTTACGTAATTTGCATGCATTATTTCTGAGAAGCGTGAGAAATGCACGGGATGCATTTAAAAATTGTTTTTTTTTTTTTTTCTATTCTACAAATATAAATAACAACCCACAAGCAAATATAACCTGGCATGGAAGTAAAATATTATTTATGGATAGCTTATCTATAATAGAGTCAAAGGTATGGGTAATGTGATTTATTTGTAGAATTTTATGCAGACAACTGCAACGAATAATTTAAATTAATAATTTATATATTAGTACAGTCAACGGAGGAATTTTGCTTGCAAAAAATAGTGCTCTCTGGATTATTTTTATATATGGTAGGAGTTACCCCCAGGTATAACATACCCAAAGTCCCCAGCCCAGGGCCGCGAGCTAAACTCAGGAGGTGGGGTTGAAGGTACCCCTTTTTAGATGTTCGTGAATATTTCCACAACCTAGCATGTTAGCGGAAAAGTCTATACTACTTAATTAGAGACAATTAAATTATCTGTAAAATATATATATTCACATTTTTTCTAGGATCAAAAATAAAGGAGATGCGGGCGGTAGAAAAGTCAACAAATCTGAAAAACCTGTTATTGTCTTAGATTTAGATTTAGGTTTCAACAGGACGGCGCTACGTGCCACACAGCCGAAGCTACACTCGATGTTGATGATGCATTTTCAAAAAAAAAAAAAAAAAGTTATTTGGCGGACCCTATAGAAAAAAAAAGGAAATTATAACTCCTTTCTTAGCTTCACGACATGATGAAACAACAGTGAATTAATGTGTATTAACGCTTTTTGTGTTTTCCAAGTAAATTGGTTAGAAAACGTTCAATATCTAAGACAATAACAGGTTTTTCAGATTTGTTGACTTTTCTACCGCCCGCATCTCCTTTATTTTTGACCCTAGAAAAAATGTGAATATATATTTTTATAGATAATTTAATTGTCTCTAATTAAGTAGTATAGACTTTTCCGCTAACATGCTAGGTTGTGGAAATATTCACGAAAATCTAAAAAGGGGTACCTTCAACCCCCCCCTCCTGAGTTTAGCTCGCGGCCCTGGGCTGGGGACTTTGGGTATGTTATACCTGGGGGTAACCCCTACCATATAAAAAAATAATCCAGAGAGCACTATTTTTTGCATTTATTTTATAATTTTGAGTCTTCGTTGACTGTGCTATATAACTAGTCGTGCAAAACTGATGGTCCTTATATATGTATTTATATTAGGGTGTCCATTAAATGAAAAAAGCACTTTTATTTCTGTATAGGGTTCTGGGCGACCAACGCAATAAATAATTTAAAGATGTTTTGTGAAACCAAGGGTAAATTATTTCTTACAAATATTCAAGAAATGCATTAAAGTTTTTGGAAAACTCTTATATCACGTTATGTATTTCTAATTTCTAATTTAAATTCTTTTACTTAAAGGTTAAACCCGAAACACTAGCCCTAAAAATTCGAACTGAAAAAAATGTGCCAAAACTGGGTCTAATGCTGGTAGGTTGGGGTGGCAATAACGGTTCCACGTTGACTGCTGCTCTGGAAGCCAATCGGCGTCAATTGGAATGGAGAAAGAAAACTGGAATACAAAAAGCAAATTGGTATGGCTCCATTACCCAAGCGTCGACAGTTTATTTGGGAAATGATGAGAATGGCAAGGATGTTTATATTCCAATGAAAGATCTTGTTCCGATGGTTGATCCAAATGATATTGGTAAGAATTTTTCAACAAATTCACTTACGATGTATACAATAAACAAATTAATGATTTTTTAGTCGTCGATGGTTGGGATATCAGTTCACTGAATATTGGAGAAGCAATGCGCCGAGCTGAAGTTCTAGATGTCGGACTACAAGATCAATTGTATAAGGATCTTTCTAAAATGCAACCTCGCCCATCAATCTATGATGCAGATTTTATAGCTGCCAATCAGTCAACACGAGCTGATAATATTATACAAGGGACCAGATATGCACAATTCCAACAAATTCGCAAGGATATTCAAGATTTTAAGGCATCGTCAGGAGTTGAAAAGATAATTGTTCTATGGACCGCTAATACAGAACGTTTTGCTGATATTAAAGAAGGACTTAACACAACCATGGAAGAGCTACATGCATCTTTAAAAGCTAATAAGTTGGAAATATCACCATCGACAATTTTTGCAATGGCCAGTATTGCTGAAGGAGTAAGTTTGCGCTAAAATTTTTTAGAGAACAGTATGAAACATGTCTATTATTTTAGTGTACTTACATTAATGGATCTCCACAAAACACTTTTGTTCCTGGACTTATCGAAATGGCTGAACATCATGGAGTTTACATAGCTGGAGATGACTTCAAATCTGGCCAGACCAAGCTGAAATCGGTGTTGGTAGATTTCTTAGTTGGTGCTGGTATCAAACCCACTTCAATTGTCAGTTATAACCATTTGGGCAACAACGACGGAAAGAATCTATCCGCACCGAAACAGTTTCGGTCCAAAGAGGTTATTTCTTAAATCTGAAGTAACTATTTTTTTTTTGGATTTTTAAATTCCAATTGATATTCCAGATTTCAAAAAGTAACGTTGTTGACGACATGGTCGAATCGAACAACATTCTTTATAAGCCAAATGAGCATCCTGACCATGTGGTCGTCATCAAGTACGTCCCCTATGTGGGTGACAGCAAAAGGGCCATGGACGAGTACACAAGTGAAATTATGATGGGCGGCCATAATACCTTAGTTATTCACAATACCTGCGAAGACTCCCTTTTGGCATCTCCATTGATTTTAGATTTGGCCATTTTGGGAGAGCTGTGTTCAAGGATTCATCTGAAGAGTAATGATGAAAGTGCTCCATGGGTGGCTTTTAAGCCTGTACTGTCAATACTCAGCTACTTGTGCAAGGCTCCTCTTGTCCCCAAGGGAACTCCTGTTGTGAATTCTCTCTTCAGTCAAAGGTCAGCTATTGAGAATATTTTAAGAGCTTGTGTTGGACTTCCCCCAATTTCACACATGGCTTTAGAGCAAAGGGTAAGTCGTCTTCTTTAAATATTTACAACAATATTTTAATAAGTTTGTTTTATTAGTTTGACTTTGCAACCATTTCCACCAACGAACCACCACTAAAAAAACTCAAGACCGCCATAGATGCTAAAAAGCTTGATATTGGTCATCAAAATGGTCATGCCAAAGTGGATGCAAACAATCATGGACAAGAAGTAACAGCAAATGGCTACCATTAAGATGAACGAGTTTTAAAATTGAACACAATATTAAAGTATACAATTCTTCAATCTCATACAATTTCTTAATAGAGTAAGAGGCCAGGACCGCCAGACATACGTTATTTTATCAAAGCTAAGATTTTTTTCTGCGAACAGGTACTATGGTAAATGGCACGATTAGTTTGACATATTTGAAGTGTCTGGCTCACGTTAGGCCCCACTGTAGATGTCTGGAAAGTGTCCAATAAAGTAAATGACACCATCCCCTAAGACATATTAAAAATTCAGCTTTGATAAAATAACGCAATGTTGCAACTTTAACACTCGCTACCTCTTAAATGCACCCGGATTGAAGATTCTTAGTATCCATTTGTTCTTAGCTACCATAATATCTGTTCTCAGAAAAAATCTTAGCTTTGATAAAATGAAGTAAGTCTGGCGGCCCTGGGCTCTTAGTCTATAAGCTTTTAATAGCATTTAAAAAAAAAATAACAAGCAAAATATTTAGTTTTCTAAATAAAAAAAAAAAATTTTTTTTTTGCTCAAAAAGAGAGACTTATATGTCTTTATTTTGTATTCTACATGAAAGGCAGTTACTTTTGTACAACTCAGAAAAAAAGTACCTAAAGAGATTTGTAAGTGTATTTAAGAATATGAGTGAATGTTTTAAAAAAAGGAATAATATAACTCAGCGCGCATAAAGTATTTTTGTAAATGGTTTTCTCATAATAAAGTGTGAAAGAGTATAGGCCTTAGGGTGACTTAACGTGCATTAAATTAAATATGAAACAAACTATTGATGTAAAGTTGTATACATACTAACATGTAGATATGATAGATTACTATGAAAAATAAAAATAAAATGTGAAGTTGAAAGGGTAGTTTTATTAGGACTTCTAAGAGGTACAAGAACAAAGTAGAGATTTTTACTTTAAAAAATCTTTGAACCTGTTTATGTATTCACGCCATCGCTTGTCGAACACAATCAGCCTTATCACCAAGTCAATGGGAGATTTTTCCGTAGGATTTTGTCTTTTTCGCAGGAGTTACAAACCTCTTTTGTCTAAATGATATCGATTTTTTCCAGCAAAATGTCATTAATTTTCACTCGAGAAATAGATCTACCTTTTACTTTTCCGAAAATTGTTAATGATTGGTAAATATCACATCTGGAAAATTCGGAGGAGAAAATCCAATATTAGCGTATATTCTTCAATACAATTCAATCGAGAGGAAGTTGAACTAAGGGTGTGCAAATTTACGCAAGGAAAGATACATAATTGAGTGGGGAAAATTAAAGTCAATCGAATATTGAATTGTCAGAACTCAAATTGTTGATTGTCAAAGATCGATTCGAGGTGCGAAATTCAAATTGCACGTGCATTTTTAATGTTTAATATGCTCTAATAGCTTATTTCGATAGGACAAATACAGGAACACTCTTAAAGGCATTCCACACTAGCCCACTGTGTATTAACACATGTCAAATTGAAAGTGGGAAAGAATTCCACGCGACTGCTAAATTTGTGGGAAAGAAATGACTTTTCATATTTTGCTTCCACACTTGCTTGTATTAATACATTACCTTAACCTAAACAAAAGTGTGATAGAATGTGGGATAGAATTAGAACCATTTCTAAAATTCTTCATGTGTTAACACATGCCAAATCGTGTGGGTTAGAATGTCAGGTTGTGTAGGCTGGGCTGTCATATTTTGTTTCCACACTATTCTACATAATTTGTGTACCATGACATGACATGACATGTATTAATACACAGTGGGCTAGTGTGAAAGGCCCCTAAGAGTGTTTCGGAAAAAAAACGCGGTATTTCAAATGGGATTGTGAAACGTGTTTTTGACCTTTCGAAATGATTAAGGTGTCAATGGGTACAAAAAAACTGTTTTAGAGGCATTGGAGCAAAATTTCAATAAAACGCTTCATTACATAATAGTAAGGCATCAAAACGGTAAAACTCGCCATTTTTCAAAGCGACTTCTGTCAAATAAAAAGATATCTTACTAAAATTCGTTAATGAACATAAAATTCAACATTTGAAGTATATGTAGTCTAGAAAAATAAGATAAATTAATTTCCAAAAACTCCAACAAAGCTGAATTTTGATGGAGAGCTCTATTTTAACGTCCTGAACATTTCCTAAAAAGTCTTCAAATTTGGAGTGGATCAAAAAGTTTTAGAGGGGGTAGAGAGGTTACAGTTTTTTCCAAATTACTCGAAAACTGTAGGTTCTTTTGAAAAAAGTTGTATGCAGTATCTACCTTTAGTCAAAAAAGGGAGGATATTTTTCTTTGGGGTTATGTTTGGAAAAATGTTTTCAATAAAAAAAAAACAAGTTTTACGAGTGGTACCGGAAAGTAAATTCCGCCATCTAAGATCAACTTGTAGATAGTGTATTATCTACAAAATGACATATTAATGTATGTCGATTCGTTCTTAAGTTATAGCGGTATGTTGGTTATTTGTGTGGGTTTATTGAGTCATTGCGGTAGTCTCGTTTCTTGTAGTCATAGGCATATGGCAAGATACATTTAGTTTGTTGTTTGTCCTCTGTAATTATGTGGCGCTTCAAGCAATTCGCATTTTCAATTTCGGTTCGGAACAGGAACACACTTAAGCAATATTTTTTAAACATTTTAACTCTGTCAGCACTAGCAAAATGGAGTCCAGCTTGTGTGTGAAGTATGGAATATGCGTATTGGTACTTTATTACTTGTACCTAAATCATATGAAGGGTCCAGGAGAAAAACAGCTTATGTATCTATAGGTCCACTTTTTTTAAAAACTAAACTAATTATGATATCTTGCTGGGTTTTTTGTGTAAAACATATACTCCCGTGTTTTACAGAAATACTTATTTTAGCTCCTGTGTTTAGGAAAACTACAACATGAAATAATAACTTTCCAGACTCAAACTAAAGGCAATTGCTTACTGCTTCATTTGAGCCCGGAACATTCTTATTCCATGGTGTAGTTTTCCTTAACACGGGAGCTGAAATAACTATTTTTTCTTTATAAATAAGGGGGATAATATCTGTGATAATTTATTTAATTTTGCAAAAATATGTGATTCTACCAACAAATTAATACCTAAAACCATAATGTCTTGCTGCGAAATAATAACTTGAATCCAAAATATGTATGGAAGGATGGCCCATTGTCATCATGGACTGGTTTTCGCCATTGACCCTTCATGTGTTTACCAGTAAAAAAAAGAAAAGGACCGAATTCATTAGTTTATTTACTTTGCTATTCTTAAGTGTTCAAATTTTTCAACTTGGGTTTAGATATTTTAAGTCGTCATCAATCTTAATAAATGAAAGACAACGAAAAAATCAACTTAATTTAATAAAATTTATCTTACAATACTCACACTGAGAGTTGGAGACAAAAATGAAATGCACATCAAAGAAAGTTTTTTTAACCATCTTGGGCCTATAACACAGAACAAGTCAACTAGTCAACTTGTTCAACTAAGTTTGTCAAACAAGTGAGAATAATTTCTGTAACACAATAAGAACCGTAACAATTGTCAATAGAAAAAATTTCCCTTCACTTGTTGAATCAGTTGAACAAGTAAATTTACCAAGATGAGTCGTGTATGGTAAGTTAAACTCTTTCATTTTCAGACCAACACCCTTGTTTTTGAAATTCAATTTTATTTATTGAAAATGTGACTTCTTTTACACATCGAAAAACTGTCATTTTACATGGTGTCCGCTAAACTGGAAAGTCAGAGAAAGTCAGGGAAAGTCAGGTAACAAAATTTGGTCAGGGAAAGTCAGGGAATTCGGGAAGCGGTCAGGGAATTTTTTCTATATCAATTTTTAAAAAAATTCACTGAACTCCTTTTTCACTTTCTCTCATAAGAAACTTTTTTCTGATCAAACATTTCGTTTTGATGACATCTATGTTTAAAATTATTCATTTCGTATCTTTTGCCATACCTGTGAATGTGTCAAAAAAATGAGTGAAACACAACTAACTTCACTTCATTGTATTGTGTTATTTCGTACAGTAATGGCCGCGATCGGAAACCTATGTAGAGCTATCCAGAAAGGTACGTGTTGTTGGAATTCCGTGTAAAAACAGCTGATGACAAAACAGCTTTTGCTGTTGGATAGCTTTCCATGTTATCTGAATTGTATCCCAAGCGAAGTCAAAAATAACCAATCCGTTCGAAAATCTATGGATATAAAACTATCTTAAGATCGATTCACAATGCGACGAAAAAACGCAACGTGACGAGAGCTCGTCGTAGTTGGCAAACCGATTTCAAACCATGTAACTATACAAGGGGACCCCAGGGTATGCACAATGAAACGTTTCTCGTCGTCACGTCACGCCAAAGTTGGGGAAATTGAAAAAAAAAATACGCTCTCATCGACGATTTTTATATTTGACTGATGGTGAGTTTTGTGAAATTGTAGAAAAGAATAAAGAAAACAAGAGATAAGCGGAAATTAACAAAAAACAATAAATTTTAATGACAATGAAATTATATTTATAGATCTATTTATGTTGACAATATTATAATATTGTATTGTTTTAATTTATTAGGATTTTTAGCCGAAAATCGTTTCCCCAGCCAGCTATGGGCAAACACAGTTATAATTATTATGCCGTTTTCGATTGGTCATCCGGAGCTACTCCATTTTCACTGTTTCTGTTCCATTCCTATCGAATATGGAAAATCTGGAATAGAAGGAGTAACTCCGAACCGTCCACTCGAAACCGACATTAAATAATAAAAGTAATTTCATTTTGATTTTTTTCATTATTTTGAACGCACACTGCACAGCAAGAACATAAACAGTAAATAAATTAACGCTGTCAAAAAAGTCGTCGTCAAGAAACTCATCGCATTGTTAATTGGACAACAATTTCATGACTAGAAAAAAATGACAGCGAATCACGTCACGCTCTCGTCGCGTTTACTCCTTGCATTGTGAATCAACCTTTAAATAGGCTATCGCATAGGTTTCCGATCGCGGCCAATAAAAGAAAAAATAAAAACTGTTAAATTTGACTGAGATTCAACGAACGCCGCGTCCAAGTTTATATATTTTAAGTACGATTATTTCTGCATACTGTTTCTGCATACCTGAACTAATACATTTTGATTTATTAAAAAAAAATTAACTATTAAATTTTATTATCGCAAAGATGTATGATTTAAAAGGTTACGTGAAATACCTAAGGCCCAACGAAATAAAACCAAATATCAAAAATTTGGCCTTATTTCGTTTTTAATTAATAACGGCAAATTTTAGTTTTGGCTTTATTTCGCTTTAGAAAACGAAATAAGGCCAATTTGGCTTTATTTCGTTCTCATTTTTTTTCCGTTTCAAAAAACTGCAAAACAAATAACTGTTGTTCTTTTAATTCGGTTTAGTGCATTAACGCCCATGGAACTACCCCCGGAGGTGTAATTTCCCAAAAAAGAAACCGCGGGGGTTAAAGACTTTTACCCAAATCACTGACTGACTGAAAGCATAGGCGCTTGCTAGCCGACTGAGCGTACGCTAAGCGGAGTGACGAAGTCACGTGAGCGGAAGAGAGGACCCAAAAAAGGAGTTCAAATCCTTGAACCCGCGAAGCCAGTGCCTGCCAGTTGGGGGATTAATTCCTTTTATTTTTGGGAACTAACCCCCGCGTGTGCTAGTTCCCATAAAAATGGAATTAAACCCGATCTGGGAGGCACCTATGTTATGGTGCCGTGACATTTGGCCATGTGACACATTGTGAAAGCGTCAAATGTCCATATTCCAACATTTGGCTATTTATCGTTTTTACAAAGTGTCATACGGCTATTATGGACATATGTCACTTTCAAATTATTCTTTTGCCAGAAGTAAGCGCGAATTTAAACAAAAAACTTCTAAACGTCTTCAGAAGGTTGTTTCGAATTTTATATTATTTGTAAAGTATATTTTTAATTTTTCTGGGAACTACCTTTAAAAACAAAATTAAAACTTTTCAAAACAACTTTTAGAAAACGTTTACAAGCATTTTTTTTTTTAAATTCGCGTTTTAATTTTGTTTTTAAAGATAGTTCACAGAACATTATAAAAAATACTTTACAAACAATATAAAATTCGAAACAACCTTCTGAAAACGTTTACAAGTTTTTTGTTTTAATTCGCACTTACTTCTGGCAAAAGAATAATTTGAAAGTGACATATGTCCATAATAGCCGGTTGACACTTTGTAAAAACGATAAATAGCCAAATGTTGGAATATGGACATTTGACGCTTTCACAATGTGTCACATGGCCGTATTTCATATACGGCCATATGACACATGGCCAAATGTCACGGCACCATAGCATAGGTGCCTCCCAGATCGGTTTAATTCCATTTTTATGGGAACTAGCATACGAGGGGGTTAGTTTCCACAAAAAAAGGAATTAATTCCCCAACTGGCAGGCACCTAAGTTTCAAAGTTTTTGAACTAAACAGTACTTCGGGTGGCCCGCTGCGCGGGTTCAAGGATTTTTACTCTCTTTTTGGGTCCTCTCTTCCGCTCACGTGACTCCGTCTTTCCGCATAGGGAACGCTCAGCCGCCTTGAAAGCGCTTATGCTTTCAATCGGTCTACTTTCAAAGCTTCTGTTATCACTGAATTTTTTCGAAAAAACAAATTTGGTCTTATTTCCAAATGAAATTTGCCCTTATTTCATTTTGGAAATAGAAATAGAGCCAACTTGTCCTTATTTCCATTTTCAAAGCGAAATAACGCCAAATTTGAGATTTGGTTTTATTTCGTTGGGCTTTATTTCACGTCACCATTTACAAAGGATTTTATTATGTTATGAATTTGACCAATTTTTTTGTGTCACTCTTCCACTGTGATTATTTAGGCTATTTTGGTCTATTTGAAAAAATGCCAATAAAAACAATATTATTCCATTATTTTCCCAACGTTTCGTGAGTATTCCTCACTTCTTCAGGGGTTATCTATATTTTTTTCAATTTGATTGTTAAAAACTACATAGGTACTCTGCTTCTTGTATCCTACTATTGCATCATTCCCGGAGACGGCACTGACACAAAATTGAACATAAAAGCAAATAAATAATAAATTAAGAACAATCTAGCAAAAAATAATCAAATACAAAATTAACAATGATACTTATATCACAGTTCAGCTTAGGTACTTTTATTAAATTTAATAAAAGTACCTGCTAGATTGTTCTTAATATATTATTTTTTTTTTTAATGTTCAATTTTGTCAGTGCCGTCTTCGGGAATGATGCAATAGTAGGATATAAGAAGCAGAGTATGTAGATTTTTTAACAATCAAATTGAAAAAATATATAACCCCTTAAGAAGTGAGGAATACTCACGAAACGTTGGGAAAATAATGGAATAATATTGTTTTTATTCGCATTTTTTACAAATAGACCAAAAGAGCCTAAATAATCACAATGTAAAAGGATTTTATTTAAATGGTCATTTATCATTATACTATGAACTACATTGCAAAACAATTTTTTTTTTAAATTCATGCAGTTATTATTTTTCACTTTCAATACAATCGGTAATGTATACCTTCAGATAGATCTTTGAAAAAAAAGAATTTGAGTTCTTTTTGCCTAAGGTTTAATTAACTCCATTCAAATATGTACATTTTCTACCACTTTGTGCAATATTTATTTAATACGTACCTTTTCTCATGAAAAAATATTTTTCTTTTAATTTTTTGGTCAGGGAAAATTTTGAAATTGTTCAGGGAAAGTCAGGTAAAGTCAGGGAAATTTATTTTGAAAAAATAGTAAACACCAAGTTTTATTAACACCATGAAAGTCACCTATAGCATGGTATTGATATCCAGTTCCAAACCTATCAATATTTTCTCCCTTACATTTAGTGCTTTACTTTTATTACTGGGAGACTTTCGGTTACATAGTCAACAACTTCTACGGACACACGGAATTTTTCAATAAACATGGGGTTCAATTTCAAAGTTAATTCTTACATTGAACACTTTTGTCTGTCTTTGGCTCTCATTATCATTGTCTGATTCAGAATAAAAAAAAAAGTTTTTAAACAAAACTCATTATTTCTAACTTGTTGACTTTCAACAACATCGATTGAAATTTATCAACTATTCAATAAATTTATTCTAATTTTTTTAACTCTTGTTGTTTCCAGTTACAGAATCGGTAAAATTGTGAAATTTCCCACTTGTTGAAAGAAGCCAAAATAAATAGTATAGTTCTCCTAGACTTAGTGTTTCGTGTTACATAAATTTTAAAAAGTTGTTGAATTTCACTTGTTCAACAAGCACTGTAGATACGTATTGTGTTATGGGCCCCTGATCAACCCTATTGGTCAACAAATTTATTTCACTTATAGTTAACAAAATGTACTCCTTTTTGTTAATAGAACTGTAAGGTACCTGTTTTTGTAAGACTGCGTCTAGATCAGTACAATCTGGACGCATTTGTGGAACATTAAACGCACGCTATCGATTCCAGTCGATTTGCTGCGCACTGGTGAAGTGATGTTGCCACCATCAAATTCAAGTTTATACAAAAATCAAAAATGTCATTAACAAAAAAAATGTATACTTTAATTAATTAAAATAAAATCTTGTAACTAACAACTTAGAATGTAACTATGGTTCGATGATATTTTTATATTGTTAAAACGAGAAAATTATAAAAACATGTTATAATAGCTATTTTTATTTTTTTTTATTTAATCTTTGTATAAAAGACCGAATAGTTATATCATGAGTCAGCTTTTCGTTAAGCCATGTGGATACGTTGCCGGCGGGCGCTGGTGCAGCACTAGTGTTCTTTTTGATTTGATTCCACAGCTTGAAAAATTAGTTGTGGGACCACCAGACGTCACCACCATTGATTTGATTCATGATAGTACTAGAGATTTTATATAGAAAACCCCCCTATTTATAAAGAAAAAATAGTTATTTAAGCATCCGTGTTTAGGAAAACTAAACTATGGAATAAGAATGTTCCAGACTCAAATGGAGCAGTAAGCAATTGCCTTTAATTTGAGTCCACAAAATTCTTATTCCATGGTGTAGTTTTTTTTTTACTAACTTTTAGAGGCCGGTTATAGTGATCAGTAAAAGACATCAGTACAAACCTTTCTTTTTGATAATTTAATGTCTTAACATAGTCAGTTTTCTTTAGGGAAAATCTAGACGAGAAAAACTTGTCAAATATACTTCAAGCCCTTGCAAGTTTTCAGTAAGTAAAATTTAGATGAGGAAAATGTTTCATACTCGCGTGAGGTTCTCGCTAGTAAGAACTTGTTGGACGTTTTCGGCATCCTATCAGACTAAGCACTATCGTAATTGATACAAATGCAAAATTTTAACTAAACAAATTGAATCGATGAATCGAAACATACAAATTTTAACTTTTATTATAATTGATCAGTTTTGGTTTCAAAAAAAAAAGTTAAAAATTTCACGCTCTTGCAAATCCTGCCAAGATAATCATATAGGTATTTACTTTCGAAAATCTCTATTTTCAACCACCCATCGCCGCCAAAGTCTTTTTGATCTTTTCATTAAAATTAATCAAAAAATATAATTTACTATTTATTTAATTCCAGATGGTTCATATCAAGTGGCTCATATTGGTTGTTTTTGTGGTGGGATGTAGTTCAGATTAAGCGCATTTTTGTAACGATACTAAATCAAAAAATGAGTCTGGGGTCGACCCACACTTGTAACTTCCCATTGGTGCACTTGAAGACCATATACATATTTACCTAAGTGGTGGGTGGTAGAGTATATATTACATAACTATATATTATATAGTGTTATAACTTTGGGTTTTTGGATAATCAGTATATAGGAAGGTAGGTATAGATATAGAGATTCATGGCAAACTGTGACAGTACCTATATTTTATACTTTTTTTTCCTAACTCTTCTCGGTATAGAGGTATTAATTATTTTAGCCAATTATTTCAAAACAGACTATTGGCTAAAACAATACCAAATATCAGGGGAATGTACTTAAAAAAAAAACATGGTTTCAAAGAATATAAAAGTGTCATAATGCAAAATTTCGATTTTGAAAGAGATTTTGATGGTAAAAATTTTTCGAATTAATGCATTTTTGAAAAGTTTTTTCTTGCAACATTTTTATTTTTAGCTTTTTAAACGGTGGTTTTAAAAATCTCAAAATTACACAACATTTAGGTGGTATATGTGTATATTTTTGGTAGAAATTTTAAATCACTATCATTGTTTGTTTTTCAAAATATTTGAGTTGAAAAACATTTTTTAAGAATTTTTAAAAGTTTTTGTTCCAGTTTTTTTGCTCTTAAAAACAAACTGTTTATTGATTTTTTTTTTAAATTATCAGTTGTTGACTACGTCATTATATGTAAAAAAAAATAGAGTGGGTTCGGAATCATTTTTTGTTCTTGAAATATTTGAGACGAAAATTATTTTTCAACTGTTTTTCTTAGTTAAAAAAAAAAAGTGTCTGTTGATTTTTTTTTTAATATTTACCAATTTGGTATTAGTCTGAAGTGAATATCTTATTCCGTTCTCGAGGTATTCCAGATAAATGACATTTTACAGCGCCTTTTTAAATTGCTGTAGTAGAAAAACGGTTTATTGAATTTGTTATAAAACCTTTTCAGCTCGTTAAGACAATATTATCTGTAAAATAAAATTTATCCGAGGTCGATATCTTTATTGATTCTCGAGATATGGTGGACGAAAAAAGTACCCCGAACGTACGTACATACACACATACAGTCATCTGGCTAAAAACGACGAATTCTGATTCTAGAGACCTCAAAACGTGAAGATATGTCAAAATTTTCAATTCGACAAATCGCACCAATTACAATAACTTCCAATGGGAAGTTAATAATATGATAATAAGAGTATTTTACAAATATGCCCAGTATCATACTTAAATTGCTTTAAAATCGTATTAAATTCATAAAAATTCCCGCTACTATTTTTGTTATTCAGGTTTTTATTTTTGATCTGAGTTATTTTACTATCGAATCACAACCGATACTAAAATACCCTTTTTTAATGTTTCTAGCAAAAATATGAACAAATCTAGTTTTTGCTGGTCCGGGGCCCAGAGTGGTTTTTCTGACGAGGCAAAAGTGTTCATAATGGACAAGGCCCTAGTTTTGGCCATTACTCAGCCATGCTAGGGCCTTGCCAGAATCTATTTAAAACTCACTAGTGCCATGTCGAAACGAGAATGTTTTTCTGCGCGGGTACCAAACCAGTTGCAAAATTACAAAATAAAATAAGCAAAGGTCATCTATCCGCTAGAGTTAAAACTAATTCTTGGATTGTTGAAATAGATCCAGATATACAGCAGGATCCCAATGCGTGTTAATCGTAGGTAATTAAAAGCAGCTTTAGTTAAAAATATATTTTAAAACCCCTCAGCGGAATTTTAACTGTTTCCGTAAAACAAATTGCAAAAAGAAACCCAAGGTAATGCAAACCCATTCCGTCGTGTTTATTTGACGAACTTTTAATGACATAAATGTTTGTTTACTTTTAAAACGTCATTTTTGTTTACATTCTAAGATAAATTCGTTATCATTTGGAATATTTTGTAATAGATCATTCACTTTATTTTATTTTTGTGATAGGATCGAAATAATTGTCTATTAATAAAAGTCATAATATTTACGCAAACTTGATAGTAAATTACTCTCTTCAAGAAAAAGCAATCAAGGTTTGGTCGATATGAGAAAAATGTCATTACACTCAGAAAAAAAATATGTGTTAAACTGCCTTAAACGCCTTATGTAAAATATTTTGAATGGAAGTTATTTGCCGAGCATAAATCTGCCCAGAACTAAATCAATTTACGTACCTCCTTTTTAACGTAAAATAGCCTTATTTGTCTTACAAAACTAAGGTAACTTTTTTTGTATGGAAGTTATTAGACAAGCATAACTTTCCCCAGCACTTAGACAATTTAAGTGCGTCCTAGGTAACGCAAAATAGCATAAACACGTATACAAAATTGAATTGCCTTAGTCTTAAGGTCATTTAACCATGTAATAGGGAAATGCTGACGCCATAAATGTATATAGTATATAGTTGGAACTTTAACCAAGCCCTAAGCCAATTTTACCCAGGTTCTTATATGTTATTTACCTATTCCGTTTTTATTAACTAAGGGTTAATGTGGATTCACCTTAGTTTGAGGTATAAGATACAGACAAAAAACTAATTAAAGTTTTAAGAATTTTCTATTTGGTTTTCTCAATGAAGATAATAAAAACCAGTGGCGTAGCTAGCCCTCGAGGGGCCCCGTATCAAGAAATAGTTAATGCCCCTTAACAAAATTACACATTAAACAAAAAACAATTTTTACAAAACAAACAAATACACTCAAAATAACAAATCCAGTATATTTAATGGTACATACATATGGTCTTTAAAAAGGTTCATACATAAATAAAGGTGCTATAAAACTTCAACTAACAGTAAAAAAAACTCAAATAAAAACTTTTCTTGCCTTTTTTCCCGCAAATCTATTAATTAAATCATCTATTTCTGACGGAGATTTTAATTTTTCAAGCTTTGCAACTTCTATGGACATGATCGCTAAGTCCGACAACCGTTCTTGTCCCAAAGAAGTTCTTAAATAGTTTTTTATTATTTTTAAGTTTAGAGAATGTTTTCTCAGCTTTTGTCGTTACCGGAAGCGGTAAAAAATAAAAGGCATCCTGTTATTACTTCCGGAAAACTGGATGCAAGGCTGTTGTATTTAATTAGCAATAACTCTGTCCTCTGTCAGTTCCTTAGTTGACTGAATTTTCTGAATTTCTGATTTCAAACAGTATTTTAAAGCAATTAGTTGTTCAAAAAGATCAACTGACAGGTCCTTATTGTAATAAGCAACCAGTTTTCCTGCTCCCGTTTCAATTTTTTCATTTGAAACGGATAAAAGTTTTTCTGGTTGTAAAACTTCAAATAAATTACTTAGATCATAGAGGCTCTGAAATCTTTGTTCAGTTTGAGTTATTTTACTTCTTTTATTTTTAAAAACAGTTGTTACCCCCCACTCTTTTCCTAAATCTCTGGACTCGATAAGCAAACTTAAGAATGATTTTTGATTTATTAATTCTATTTAAAAGATTACTTAGTAAAATAAATACTTGATTTTTGTAAATATTGTCTTTATGCTGTAAGGCTTTGGACACAGGGTTAATGATTACGAATAAAGCAGAAAAAATCGAGACCAATACAATGAATTCTTAGCTCTCTAAAATGTTAATTACAATTTTACTTTTATCACGTTCATCTTTTTTTTTTAACTAAATTAAGTTGGTACAATGCTTTCATTATTTATGAATAATTTTTCCGTACAGCGAATAAAGCGTCATTAAACCATCTAAGTGTAATTTTTTTATTCCTCAGATGACTCCTTATTCAACATTGATCACCGTTTTATGTTATTGCCAAAAAAGTATATATTTTTTCCAAATTGTCGTGTCGTGACGTGTTTTGTAGCATCAAGGACTGGTGCAGTGCTTCGAGAAAAAAACACATTTTTTTGTTGGTGTGTAGATTCGTGAACCTGTGAGAATTTCATGCACTTGCGTTGGCCTACGTAGATAGGTATATGAAAAAAAGAAAGAAAACAATTTTTTTGTATAGGGTGTAGCAAAAAATATGTATTTCAGTTTCTTACTAACTTATCTCGGTTCGGGGGCCCCTGTATCTCGGGGGCCCCGTATAAATGATACGGCTGATACTGCAGTAGCTACGCCCCTGTACTAAACGGAGGGTCAAATCTCATCGGGGTAAGTAAAGTTTTTTTTCAAATAAAATTTAATTGTATAACGTTTCAGAATTATAACACAGCGGCTCTGTCCAAGCCAACACGTCCCATAGGTAAAATATAGGTAAAATACTAGGTAAACTCTCTACCCAAGCAGTAGGTTGAAATGCATTAGTATGTAGGCAAAATTGCCCTAAGTAAAACAAATTAATTCTTTTTTACCTTAGAAGTTAAGGTGAGACACTCAAATGTTAGGCTGAATTCAACCAAGATTAAGGATAAAATGCCATAGGCAAACTCGCTTATGTTTACCAAAAATAAGGCAAATTTTATTTATACCTAAGGAATCTAAGGAAAGTTACTTAAGAACTTACCAGGTTGAAAACGGCACTAGGACTAACTTAATTTGTACCACGATTTAGGTTTATTTTACACAGTATTTTCTTTGGGTGTACCCGTGTTTTATTGGAAAAGCTATCCATAGTAGTAGTCCATAGTAGCTATCCATAGTAGGATTTTACATGAATAACAAATACAACATCGGCAGTATGAATACTGCCGATAAAAGTTAAAGTAGAATCATACTGCGGATAGTTTTCCGAATCTCGAATGGATTTTTGGTAATTTCATTCTCAAATGTTGGTTACTATTAGTTTTTTCGTGAAGTTAATTTTGACTGCTTCTGATTCTCACAAATTCTATATTTTTTTTTTTAATATTCTGACAGGTGTTCTTTCAGTTAAACCAATTTTGAAATACAAAAACTAGGCTACTGCGGATGCGTTTTTTTGGTGTACTATTTACAGAATGCCAAAAAAACACGGGTATTATCACTATTATTGACTCAACTAGCTAATCATCTTGTTAAAGGCCCTGTTAACATCTCTCCACAATACTAAAGAAGTATTATTATGAATCAAAGCAATTGAACTCCTTATAGACAACTTAATAACTTACTTACACATACACATACACATACACATACACATGTATACTGTATGTATCTAAATAAAATATATAGGGGATTATTGCGAGAGTCTATTCGATTTAAGTCTATTCAACTTTCTTCGATTCTATTAAGTTTCAAATTAGTATCGCCTTGCTCAGTAGACTTTGTAAAATAGAATCGACTTTCTAAAATAGAAAAATTAAAGCTCTCGGCTAGAGCTTTCAACTGAAATGTCAAATACTCGTTAATTTCTTGTAAGCTTTTAAAAATAAATTTGTTTTTACGAAATTTTAGCATTTGTTGATGACATAAGCAGTTTATTTTAAAGAAAAAAATGAATTCATCTCAAGATCGTATGGCTTGGAACATGTCGGCCTTAAAGAGAATGTTGGAGGAAAAGTAGGAATAGAACGAGGAATACTTTTATTCTGGGTATAACTTAAATGAAAAAGATATACATACATAGGATCATATCTAACAATGATGTCAAATAATTCTAGGTTATGCTGCCTATCCCTTAACGCCATACTTAATAACACCTTTCAGATGAACGGAGGCAAATTCTCCTCAAGCTAAACATGGATGACGATATGAAAGTTCATATTGTACCAGAAGATATTCTTTTTCACTAAAATACATTCTTATTATATGTAGGTTTAAGAAAACATGTACACAAAAGTCGATAGTTTTCTGTAAAGAAAAAAAAATTGAAGGGGTCTATTTTTGTTTTGTTAGTAAAAAGCATGAGTTCAGTTTTGCTTTGATTAATACCTTCCTTAAAGCCACCTCCGTGATCTTACTTATCACAGGGGTAAACCTACCTATAAAAATAATGTAGGACGGGTAAAAACTACTAGGTACTCTTGTATTAATAGAAGAAAAAAATTCAAGAATTGCTTGTATTTTGGCAAAGATAAAGCCAGAGAAACAAGACCAACAAAATAATAATAACCGTTATAAGTCGAAAAATAATCGAAAACAAGAAAATTACCTCTTAAGTTTTCCGACTTAAAATTACCTGAGGCAACCATGGTTTTCGCCTGGACCGGTGATATTTGGACACCCTGTATATTGGTTCCGAATTACAAATAGGCGGAGAGCCGACCGTCGAATTAATTAGCTCATTAGTTAAAACAAACCAAGTTAAATAACTTAAGTAGCTCATACCTATATTTAAACTCAAATTGTTTAGCACCACAGTTATTAAATCAAGTTGGCAACTTTGAACTTAATTACTTTTTTTTGACTAACAATGTGGTGCTAAATAATTTGAGTTAAAATACGTATGAGCTACTTAGAATCAGTCTGCGTTTCATGCACCATTGAAGTTCTGAGTCAGAACTCAGAAGTCTTGTTTGAATACCTAATTTTAAGGCTACATATGTACATTATTAGTATTTAGTTTATCAAAACAATAGGACCGGTCTGCGGTTAAATGCATAGCTTATTTGTGCGGTACATATTCTTGAGCAATACGACCTTAAACTAAATTTAATTCAAATTAATTAAACATAATAAATAAATGTTTCGTTTCCAATAACAAACTCTGTCGGGTAATATGCTTTGACCAAAAGTAAATCGAACACAATATATTATTGTTTATTTTAATATATTTAAAACATATATGTAGTTACTCATCAAACTTTAAACTGCGAGCCATGGTATGCCGGTTAAATTTGTTTTTTAAAATTATGAAAAATAACTCTGAACATTTTTTAAAATTCCTCGAATTAACTTTCTCGAAACAAAATTGTTACATAAATACGTGTGTAAAAAAAATATTATTTTAAAACTGTCATGAAATTTTTTATTTTGAAACTTTGCAATCATTCTGCCAAACCTGCCTAATTATACAAAATAATTGGAAGAAATTTTAATTAATGTTTTAATAAAAACCATAGATTATTTATATTAGAAACAGGAGAGAGGCTATTTAAAGAAAAAAGAGAAGGTGAGTGTTGTTTGCACAAATGTATTAACATACATACATACATATTTACATAATTTCAAATTTTAATTTTAAAAAGTATGTATAAAATCTGCATGAGTGTCATTTTGAGTGGCATTGTGCGATCGAATTTAACAGTGTTGTTATTTGTATTTCGTAATTTTCGTTTGTACATATATTTTTTAAAAATATAAATACAACTGGGAAGTCAGTAAATAAAACATTTAAGGCTCTCCCAAACCAATGCGGAACATTCGTTGCGGCGAAGAAACATTCGCATGTCAAAATTTATTTACATGGTGATATATGAGAGTGCCCACACCAACGCGGCGGAGAAACATATGAATTAATTTTGACTGACGAATGTTTCTTCGCCGCAACGAATGTTTCGCATTGGTTTGGGAGCGTCTTTAAGGCTCTCCCAAGCCAACGCGAAAGTGGCCCGGAACATTCGTCGACGGCAGTTTTTGTTGTTATTTAGCATTGTTTATATGTCATTTTTGTTATCATTGTGAATGATTCGCCCTGCAGAGCGAATGTTCCACGTTGGTTTGGGAGAGCCTTTACTTGTATTACCAAAAACAACATGTTTTACTTATTTCATTTTTGTTTATCGAATTTCAGTGATGTATTTTATTGCAAAATTATTCACCTTTTGCATTTAAGTGTGCTTTTGTTTTTATTTTGATCGAATTAATCTTTACTTTTTATAGTAACTTGTTTTACATTTGCTTGGTTAAATTATTTATTGAAGCGCGAAAACACTTTAAAAATGTCTGGAATACTTAAATAATTGATGATTGATAAAACATATTTTGTGCACTCCGAGAGTCATTTAAAGTAAAATAGCATTTAAAGGCAAATATCGACCGCCAATCGAAACTTCAAACCATGTAGGTTTCTATTCACATGATGGAGTTCTTTCTATACCTAATGATGGCCGAAAATATACGGTAGATAAAAAATCGCACGAACTTGCTCTTGCTGTTTTAAACTATTATGTAGCTTGACTTTGAAGATATATGTATGCTGATTATTCAGTAAAAATAAAGATTTGTAGTAAGTGAGAAAATTTGAAAAGCATAAGTTGCTTTTTTTTGTTTCTAAGAAATTGTTTGTACCTACAAGTTATTTGTTAAAAATGTGTAGTAATGCTAATTTTTATATTTCTGATTCATTTTCATCTTTTGCAACAAAATATTACATTTATTTAAAATTTTAACTTTACAGACGTTAATCGAATATGTAATTTAAAAAAATTGTAAAATAAAGTTCCTATATGATTAAATATACAAAATTAATTGGAGAAAACACAGGTTTAACTTAAAAATTTTTGTAAATCAATGCTAATAAAATAAAAATTAAATTTATAACAAAAACTTATTCGCCTGATGATGAAGTAGATACACGCGTAGCAATTACCAATATAAATTAAAGTTGTGATACTAGTTTAAATATTTTTTAAAAATAAAATCAAAAATAAAATAAAATACATTTTAACTTATTTTTTGTTATAAATTTAATTTTTATTTTATTAACATTGATTTACAAACATTTTCAATAATAACACACAACTTGGAGTCAAAAAACCAAAATGCACAGGTTTAACCTTTACAGATTCAACAAACAGATAAGCTCTGTTCTCAATGCATTATATTAGCATTGCCGTAAACTTTTTAGCATTAATAAATATTTATGTGAATGTTATGTTAGTACATACAGGGTGTCCCAACGTCACCGGCCCAGACAAAAACCCTGTGTTCCTGAGGGTATTTTAAGTTGAAAAACTTAAGAGGTAGTTTTCTTGTTTTCCGTTTCTAATTATAACGGTTTTTATGATTTCTGTTCTCGTTTCTTTAACTTTGCCAAAATACAGACGATTCTTGATTTTTTTGTTTGTATTAATTAACACAAGAGCACCTAGCAGTTTTCACTCGTGATACAACTTTTTTTAAATGCCGATAACGGTTTTCCCCATTTTATTGCATTTGTATTTCGTATTTTGCTGCCAGACGCCCCGATTTTGGCGGGACAGTCCCGATATTTGAACCCTGTCCCGATATACAAAATGTGCCGATATTGTTCCGACTTACCACGTTTACTTGCTATATAGGGCAATTATTGGTTTTGTGTCAAAAACAAAATTCGAGGTTTCAATCAAAACTAACGTTACGATAATGTAGAAGTCTGATTTTCGACAAAAGACGTCCGAAGGTTTGTTTGCCTATGCGTCCCGATGTATATCGAGCTAGAGCCTAAGCGAATCTGTGGAATTGTTTTAAATTTGCTGTGAAACATTCTATTTTATTCGCTAGGAGTGCGATTAAATTTTTTTTAAGCTTATCTGGATAGAACGGTAATACAAAAATACGGTTTTATCAAGTTTTCTAAAAAAAACAGCTGTAATGGTTTTAATAAAACTTCGTAAATGTAATTCACGCCGCCCATGAAAGGAGAGAGGACTCAATCCAAAGAAGCATTCTACGATCTCCTGGAGACAACGTATGATATGTGAGAGCACGAGAAGCGGGCGGTAGAGTCTATTGAGGGTTGTAGCGGTAGGTGAGATGTTCGAAAATTTTATCAGAGGGTGAAGCGATCCACCCAAGGATACAAGGCTAGAACGGAAGCCTGCCGAGATGAGACTGGGGATATGGTAGTAGACACACAGTCAGTGCTGAGGATCTGGAAAGAACACTTCTCTAGACTGCTTAATGGCGAAGACAGCCAAGATGCCGCTAATAGGCAGAACGCTCCATTCAACTTGGACGATGATGGCCAAGAGTTCCGTCCACCCGACCTAACCGAAGTGCGGTGGGCGATATCCAAACATAAGCCGTACAAGGCTGCTGGTGCGGATGGCTTACAAGCCGAACTATTTAAATCAGCGGGAGATGAATTGGCTAGGAGCATACACCGCTCATCTGCAAAATTTGGTCGGACGAAAGTATGCCTGATGAATGGAACCTCGGTATAGTGTCCATAAAAAGGGAGATGTTCTGAAATGTACCAACTACAGAGGAATTAGTCTCCTAAACGTCGCTTATAAAATCTTGTCGGCCATCCTGTGTGACCGCTTAAAACCTTTTGTCAACGATCTGATCGGCCCCTATCAGTGCGGTTTTAGGCCAGGCAAGTCAACCGTCGATCAAATGTTCACACTTCGACAGATTTTAGAAAAATCCCGGGAATTCCAGATCGATACACACCACCTTTTTATCGATTTTAAAGTCGCATATGATAGCGTGAAAAGGGACGAATTAAACAGAGCCATGTCGAGTCTCGGCATCCCTGCCAAACTCGTCCGCCTGTGCAGGATGACGATGGACAAATCTCGCTGCTCCGTCAAAATTGGTAAGAACACCACCGATTCCTTTGATGTTGAGAAATGATTGAGGCAAGGCGACGCGTTATCATGCAACCTATTCAACATAGTTCTTGAAGCCATTGTACGCAACGCACATGTCAACACCAGCGGTACAATCTATCAAAAGTCCGTTCAATTGCTTGCGTATGCGGATGACATAGACATTGTCGGCAGAACGAAGCGAGCTGTGGCAGGGGCATTTGCGAGCATTGAATCGGAGGCGGCTTAAATGGGATTGGCGGTTAATGAGGACAAGACGAAGTATATGCTGTCATCGAGAGAGGAATCTTAATATCGTCGACTCGGGCAAAATATCAAGATGGACAGATATAACTTCGAAGTTGTCAAGGACTTTGTCTACCTGGGCTCCACTATTACATCGCAGAATGACATAAGTGCAGAGATCAAGCGAAGAATTACTCTTTCCAACCGCTGTTTCTTCGGTCTAAGAAGGCATTTAAGTAGTAAGGCCCTCTCTCAGACACCAAGGAGACTTTATACAAGACCCTAATCATCCCGGTCCTGGTTTATGGGTCAGAAGCATGGACACTGAAAGATTCGGATAAAAATCTGCTAGGGTGCTTTGAGAGGAAGATTCTTCGTGTGATTTTCGGTCCGGTGTGTATCGAAGGAGTATGGAGGAGAAGATTCAACGACGAGCTATACGGGCTATACAGCGACGTTGACCTGGTCAAAAAGCTGAAAATACAGCGGCTGAGATGGCTGGGGCACGTGGAGCGTATGGACAGCAACGCACCTGCCCGACGAGTCTTCGAATCCAACCCCGATGGGGTACGCAGCAGAGGAAGAACCCGTAACAGGTGGCGCAAACAAGTGGATAACGACATCAAAGCACTCGGTGTGTGCAACTGGAAGCGGCTAGCTAGGGACAGAGCTGGCTGGCGGGGCTTGTTAGTTGAAGCCGAAGCCCATCCTGGGCTGTGAGCGCCATCAAAAGTAAAGTAAGTAAATGTAATCCCGAGAACAGTTTTTATAACACTGCATAGGTTTTTGCCAAAAAAAAATCGAAGAACTGAAATAAATGTTTGGGTTTTTTCGTGAAAATTACCTGTTTCTTACTTATTTCTCGCTGTTGGCTTTGAATTTTGCAATTCGGTAAAGGTACTTCTAGGTTAGTCATCATTTTGACATTAAGAAACGTTAAGAGGTGGTATATGGATTCAGTACGATACAAAATAGATTTTAATTTATGTAAAGTGTAATCTTATGAAATAGTAAGTTGCTAAACTCGTTTTAAATTTATTGCTTTAAAATTATTTAACATTGTACTAAATAGACTAAAATTTTGCGTCATTGCATTTAATATTTGTATAAATAGATTTTTTAATGTCCCGATTTTTGGGCCCTAGCGTCCCGATATTAACCAAATTCAATCTGGTAGCCCGAGCTATAGGGCAAGTATTGGTTTCTTGTCAAAAAAAATTCAAGGTTTTAATCAAAACTCAAATCACGATGATAAGTCTAAGAAAGATAGAATCTGACCGGGAACAAATTAATTTATGAAATTTTATTCCTGGTATCGACGCAGAATTTTATCCTCAACAACATATCCAAAGTCCCCCAAAAACCCCGCATTGGCTTTTTGTATAGACGTATTTAAAGAGGTGGAGAGGGATGGGAGGTGGGAGTTTATCAAGCTGAGAATGTTGCTATAATACAAACTAATCATATGACACATCTTTTTAGGGTGCTTTAAAACGATGATTCTAAAGAGACCCAAACTGAAAAAATACATGTATCCTGCAGAAAGAGTCCTTTTTATGGAATGATTACTTTTTTTCAAGTACAAGAAGTAAAATATTACCCAAAACCATTTTAAGATAATGGAATATTAATGAAATTTGGTACAAATGTTCCATTTGTCACGATTACCAAGAATCAAAAGAGTCCCCAAAAATACCTGTGGTGCAAGGGTGTTTTTTTGAGGGCGAGATGTTAGTGCGTCATTATTACCATAACATCTGTAAATAAGTTTTGACACTGATGAAATTTGCTAAAAATGTTAAATATGTCATGGTTTCCAAGTATCAAAAAAGTCTATTAAAATAACTTGATCCAAAGAGTTTTTTTAGAAAGTTTATATTTGACCTGTCCTATACGGAGCAAAATGTTACCTCTTACGAAAAATTGTATTTTCGTATAATCGAGAAAGTACATGTGACATATGATATATGATTTAAATCTAAAAAAAGAAAAACCAAATATGATGCAAGCACCCTACAAAAAGTTAGATTAATTTTGAAGCAAAAATTACTGTTTTTTCCGTTAACCAGGTTAAACATTACAACCCAAAAATACACCTTGGACCTTAGATATTTGTATAGACTCTTTTGATCCTTGGGTGCCAATATAAATTAAATATTTTTAGCAAATTTCATATGTGTCAGAAATTTTTCATGGATGTTATGGTAATAATCACTCACTTACATCTCTCCGTCAAAAAAAAAAACAAACTTTAACCACAGGCATTTTTGGGGACTTTTTTTATTCTTGGTAAACATGCCAAATTAAACATTTATACCAAATTTAATTAATATCCCATTATTTTTAAATGGTTTTGGGTAATATTTTACTTGTTGTACTTTAGAAAAAAAGTCATCATTCCATAAATAGGACTTTAAACTTTCTACAGGATACATGTGTCTTTTCAGTTTTGGTCTCTTTAGAATCAGTGTTAAAAAGCACCCTAAAAACATGTGTCATAAAGATACGATTGTATTATACCAAATTATTTCGTTTTACCAACAAATACGAATAAAGGAAAATGAAAATATAAATTGCCTTTTTTGATACTTTTGTAGGTATACATATATTCCCTCATATCTCGTCATTGACTTGGTCGATTTTATTATTAATTTGCGATTCAGTACTTCAACAAATATTGCATTTAAAATTTGTGTAAATCATTTTTTAACGAAAAAATAAAATCAAAGAAAATATTGTTTTTTTTTTTTTTATTTTATTGTTAACTCGATGAACGATTCGATTGTGATATTATACGAAGCAAACTTTTGATGACGTCGTTCAATACAATCGTTTAAACGACGATCGTCTTCGAAATTACGCGATGAGAGCCCTGTTTTTAATGCGACAGTTTGTAAGGTGTGTTTTCTCACTTACAAACGTTTTTTATTTTATTTTAGTTGTCAGAATATTAAGCAGTATGCTCATATTATATACATATGTAGCTTCAATTCTGTGTTAATATATCAAGAGTTTTTTATATTTAAATAAATTTAACAAATCAAAACCATTTTTAGGGTTTTTTGACAGATCTATTTTTAAAACAAAATTATTGAATACCTTCTATTTTGTTTATTAAGAATGAAATAATAAAAAAAGAAACATGTAAGTTGTATATGAAAAAAGGGCGACCTGTATCGTGCCTGATCGGGAAACTATTGATTGCTCGGAACTTGGTCTGGGCCAGTAGCGCAACAATCAGTCACGATGAAGTGCTTGTTTTACCTCCTCGTGGTGGTCCCCGTGCAACTATTTGTGTATCCCAATATACATAAATAGGCCAAAATTACAAGTGCGAAAAGGCCTAGCTTTCTAGGATAGGTTACGGAGGTTAGCATTCTCCGTAACTGAAATCAACCCGCTACCGAAACCAACACTACGCCTCGGATAATTAATGATAACTCGTTGACGACTTTTGGCTATTGTACCCGGACAAAGATTGGTTTCTGGAATGTGAAGACGCTTCTTGACGATGGAAAAGAAGGTCCTCAGAATGCCAGATTCCTGCAACTAGAGAAGGAATTCATGCGGTATAGGATGGACATCTTAGGGATAAGTTAAGTTAGATGGCTGGGCTCGGGGAAGTTTAAGTCACCAACCCGTAACACTTTACACTATTCTATTCCGGAAAATCACCTGGAAGCGCTCGGGAATCTGGCGTTGGATTGCTGCTTTCCAAAAAAGCTCTCAAAAGCTTAATTTCCTGGGAGCCTTTAGGTGACAGGATCCTGAAAGCCAGGTTTCGGACTAGAGTACGTCGCGTCACCATCATACAATGTTACGCCCCAACTTTGCTCTCTTCTGACGAGAAGAAGGAGGCCTTTTATAACCGGCTGAGTGCTGCTTATGATAGCGTCGATTTCTGCAACGCCAACGGCCTTGTTATTGGAGGGACCATGTTCGAGCATAAGAAGTGCCACAAAGTCAGTTGGGTGTCGACTGACAGACAAGCAACTTCCAACCAAATTGACCACTTCGCGATCGGCCGGCGTTTTAGATGCAGTCTCCAGGACGTCCGTAACAGAATAGGTGCTGACATGGGAATGGCCCGGGACCACCATCTGATGGTTGCTACCGTAAGATTGCGTACAGCTGCGGTTCGGAGATCCCAAGGAAACACTCGAATGCCCAAGTTTAATACAGATAGACTAAAGGATCCCGCAGTGCGCCAACAACTAGGGGACCACCTTTCACAAGGATTGAACGCAATCAGCAGCACGGAAACCACATCCATCGAAAATCATTGGTGTGCTGTGAAAAATGTGTTCATATCCAGTGCTGAAAGTATAGTCGACCGGGCGCAAGGAAGAAATAGTGCTTGGCTTTCCGACGAAACTTGGGCAAGGATCGAAGAAAGGAAACACCTTAAAGCTCGCATCGCAGCTACCCCAGCAGCAGGGAGAAACGAGCTTGAGTCTACGTACCGCATGAAGATGAGGGAAGTTCACCGTAGTGTGCGACGTGATAAGCGTAACTACATCAACGCATTGGCTACAGAAGCAGAAGAAGCCGCTAGTAGGTGTGACAGTAGGACCGTCTACAGAATTACCAAAGAGTACACTGGTGTCCAGAGCTCTAAGCAACACCTGGTTAAAGACACAAACGGATCCCTGCTAATTTCGGATGAGGATCAGCTCATAAGGTGGAGGGAACACTTTTCTGCGGTTTTAAACTGCGTTTTCGCCAGTTAAGTGAACCCTATTCCCACTGAGCTACCCAAAGTAACAATTTCCCGAATACGCACCGTACCCCCCAGTCACCAATCACCGCCATCAAAGCACTGAAGAACAACAAAGCGGTTGGACTTGACGTTATTCCTGCAGAGCTCTTAGGAGCAGCCCCAACAACATCGAGCGAGCTACTGCACCCACTTATTAAGAGAGCTTGGGAAACAGAGAGCTTTCCTGAAGAGTGGAAAAAAGGAATGATTGTCAAGCTCCCAAAGAAAGGAGATCTCACACAGTGCGAAAACTGGAGAGGAATATGCGTTCTGCCTGCAGTAGCCAAGATAATAGCAAGGATAGTATTGGACCGAATTAAAGACCACCTCGAAGACACACTCGACGCCGAACAAGCAGGTTTCCGCACTGGATCTTCCTGTGTGGATCACATCAACACCTTGCGGATCATCATCGAACAGTGCGTTGAATATCGATCACCACTTCACTTGCTGTTCATCGATTTTGAAAAGCGTTCGACAGTGTCAATAGAGAATTTATTTGGCTTGCTTTAGGCAGGAGGGGCATCCCAGATAAATTGATTGTTATTATCAAGGCTACATATGATGGATCCAAGTGTCACGTTTTGCACAAAGGTAGGCTGTCAGAGGAGTTTGAAATCCAAAGTGGAGTTACGCAAGGCTGTATACTGTCACCAATACTGTTCCTGTTGGTGATAAGTGACGTACTGCACGCAGCTTTGTCAAATGGAAATGGAGGAATTCAGTGGACTCTGCAATCTCACCTCAAACAAAGGATCAGCCTTGGAACTTCCTCATCAATCCAAGTAAATATTTCTGGACAACCGGTAGAGATGGTAGAGGATTTCCAATATGGTGGGAGTATTGTCTCTACGGGTGGCGAAACTGAACTGGACTTAAACAGCCGAATCAGAAAAGCAAAGGCTGCGTTCGGAATGCTGTCCAAAATATGGAGAAACAACTCTTTAAGCTTAAAGACCAAGCTACGACTGTTCCGCTCCAATGTTGAATCCGTTCTGCTTTACGACTGCAGCACTTGGAAAAACACTAACACTGTCACTAGAAAGCTGCAAACCTTCGTTAATAGATGTCTACGAAACATCTTGAGTATTTTCTGGCCCAACCGTATCTCCAATGCCGAACTTCATGCGAGAACGGGTCAGGAGCCCATAGACTCCATTATACGAAGAAGAAAGTGGCCGTGGATTGGCCATACGCTTCGAAAAGGCGATCGGTGCATTGCATCCTAAGCAATGCAGTGGAACCCTCTCACACAGGAGGGAAGACAAGTGGGCCGGCCTAGAAGTACATGGCGAAGAACGGTCGAACAGGAATCGGCACGACTGGGGAAAAGTTGGAGACAGCTGAAATATATTTCAAGAAATCGTACACGATGGCGCGTAGGTGTAGTGGAGGCCCTTTGTCCCGTAAGGGAAACATCACGGACGTAATAGGTCCGAGGACCTAAGTAAGTAAGTATATTAAAAAAGTTACGTATACGCCATAGTGTACCTACGTGAGAACAAAACAAAAACGACAAATTTCATACTGTAGTACGCAGATGGTACGTTTTAGATGGTACCAGATCACGCAGATTCCCCTCCCCCCCCCCCCCTTTCAGTACAGAATTTGTTTTACAGGCTCAGGAAAATTGGATTCTGTGCGAAAAGATGGCATTTGAGATTGTTTCACCATGAACTGTACAGTATAGATTTTTGTTTTGCAATTCATTAAACTTTCCGAAATATTTGCCTTTTGTTTTCGCAAACATTTTCTTAACGTGACTGCAACGACAAGAAAATATCTAGACCAAAAGCCAACGGCAAATTTTTAGAGTGGAAAGTATATAACTGAAATATGAGTATGAGTCATGATAGAACAACCAAAAATTGGCAGGTTTATTAGTAGGTACGCCATAAGTGGCGGGGGAGGGGTGGTGGGGCAGGGGTTACCAAAAAATAATTGTTGTACGTTTGGTAACCATAAGTCTATATTAATATTGCTCGAAACAAATATCATCTTTCTTGTCACCAAAATAGTTTCATTTTTAATTTAATCATGTTTTTTCCCGCTAAGGAAATGTGTCATTTTTCTGTATGAAAATTTCTTTTTTACTTTTTTATGAAACCATTGAGATTTAAAAAAAGGATAGCTTGTTTCACAAGACAACTTTCGACTATGTGTATTTCCTTAATTTGTATCTGGTCGTCATTTTAATTTTATGAATACTAAGGGAGAAATCAACTATCTCGGTTAATATTGGATTTAGGTATCAAAAAACTATAAGGTAAACATTCGGTAAGGCCAGTGGCGGATCCAGGGGGGTGGCTATAGGGGCTAAAGCCCCCCCCCCACAGACGATTTCTAACATTAATTAAAATATAGAAAGCAATACCTTACAACGTGTAGAGTTTTATATTCTTCTAAAATATTGTTAAGCTGTTAAATTTGATAGGAATCAGACAAAATAACGAGATAGGGGCTGAACAATTTACATGTTATGTAATTTTTTAAGCCCCAAAAGGATTTGCTTGGGGCTAAAGTCTTAAAGGAATTGGAGAAAAAGCAAGTTTGGAGCTACTAATAATGGACATGTTTAATGCAAAGACAATTATTGCTTAAAGTCCCTAAGTCCTGACAAGAATTGGACAAAAAACGTGGTCGGGGTTAAACAACCAATTCCCTAAAAACATAACTTATTACAGAGAGTGTTTCTGTCTTAGATCTAGGGACTGTCAAAGTCCTCAGTTGGGGGAAAGCTAAAAGAGGTAATTGAAAAAAAACGGGGTCTAAGCTGAACAATTAACATGCCAAATGCAATAACAATTTAACCTAAAAACTTAGCTTATTTAACACAAAAAATCAGTTTTGGGACTAAAACCCGATTAGAATTTGAGAAAATCGAGGTCTCAATTTAAGCGTAATTGTTTCATACAACAGGAATTGTTTCTAACGGCCAGCCAGGGCAGAGAAAATATTGGTTCTTATATTTCCAAGGTCGGATTCAACCATACATACAAAACATTTTTGGACAAAGCGATTATAAACAAGAAATCTAGTCAAGAAGCCAAATTCCAAACGCCTGAAATTTCTCTGTGCACGCAGAAAATCATTCAGTAGCAAATGAATATTTGTAATCCCTATAGAATCTAGGTTGAAGTGCAAGGGGTGTTAAGTTGAGTATATCGACATTTGTTTTGAGCAAGAATATAGAGTGCATGTAGCGTATACATGAACATTTATTCACGATTACAGAATTAGACTACATGCTATTTCTTAGAGCAGCCTTTTCTTGTGCCCGACTAAAGGTCTTGAAGTTTTGACATTTTATTTTTGAAAGTGCTTTCCAGTGACAGTTCGAACAAAACATATACCTATTCTACTAGTTGATTGGGCTGAAGTTCACGAAAATGAGGTCTCCAGAGAGCTCATACTGTCTAAAACATATCATGTTATGAGCTTTTACCAGTGAGACCCCTTATAACCGTTTCACTCCAAACCCAAAACGGGGTTTTCCAAAATGTCTTATGCGAAATTAAAAGACAATTTTGTAAATATTGGAAGTTAAAAATGGAAATGCAATGCAATGCATTCTTAACCGAACAAGCTCACGTAGTAGTAAGGATGCGCGAAAAAGGGGAGAAGTCCAAGTTTATCAAACTGAAATATTCTACCCGATAACAAAATCTAGCGAATGAGGTGCAGAGGGATTCGGGATCAACTCTGACATTTTTACTATTCCAAAAATGTCAAAATTTAGTCGAAATCTCTCCACTCATTGATTTAGTTTATACTAAGTTGATGTCTTATGATACCTAATGGGACCTACAAAAGTGTTAGACTCCTTTTATGCATGTATATATTACAGTAGGGTGTGGATCGTTTTCAACATTATATGCCAAATCACTGCTTTTCTGAACTTATCATTTAATTTGAGTCGCCCGCCCTAGGGAGAAACAAAATCGGAATCGAAAATTAGTCGTTTTTCACATGCAAAAATCTAAATGTATTTCTATACTTGAGTTTTCATATGAAACTTATACCTATTTTGAATGGTCTAATTGTTTTGTCCATAACCATAGTATATAACGATGATATTTTCAAAGCAAAATAGGTAAACTATTACCAAAAAGCCTTTTCAAAAAGAGAATTCATGCTACACATATTAGTTTCATCACATTATTGTCTTGGTAACTGGGGATCCGATGAATCACTTGGTACTTTGTTTTTGATAACACATATTTAATAGCATCTTTACTTAACCTAGTAATAATCCGACCACATATGTATAATAGTAAGTAGACTTCTTGACTGATGATTTATGGTAGTTAATAGTCTTATCTCAAAAAAAAAAACATATTTACTAAGGTTGAAAGTTCAACCTTCAAAAAAGAAATTTTCGTAAAATATAATGTCTCCTTTCCAAACAGCAAGCCATCATCATCGACCAGCCAACAAAACGATTGTGTGACTTCTAATCATTAAAATTGGCCTGCCAAAAGTTTGATTACCCATAAATCAACTAAAATTTTGTTTTTGGTTTGAAATATTCTTGTCCATCATCAATATATAAATATCATTTAATGTATTTATATGATATGTGTGCTTAGCCTCGCTGTTTAATATACCTAAAGGGTGTGGATTTTCCACTTAAGAAATACTATTGGTTAGCTAAGGTCAAAATACAGATACTGATGTTAAAAGTACAACAGACAAACAACACCTTTATTTTTTTCTTTTAAAGAAAGTGAACTTATATTTTAAATCAAACACTTGTCACACGCAATAATATTGTTCGCGCAATTTTCGCAATATATTATATGAGTAGCCTTGAACTACATATGTACATGTATGTATATAATGTATTAAAGCCTTTGATAGGAAGTATGTCTTACCACGAGTGATTAATACAAAGGAATACACAATCAATGATTCATAGTACACCTGTATTGCAAGTGAAACAGTCTCATACTAAGCCGCCCGAAAAATAGGGTCTGAGGGAATTCTAGGTCCCAACTAAGTTTTTTGATTTTCCATTAATAACAGGTAAGAATGTTCGAATTCACAAAATCAAAACTTTGTAATTTTAAAGCAAGTAAAAACTAACCCCTTGGCAGTACAAAAGTCTTTTCCTAATTTCATACATGGTGTTATTTAAAATTTGCACCAAACAAAATTCGAATAATATGAATATTCACGGTTCGCTTATAAATATTTAGACGTGTCAAAATATTTACGTGTCAATTTAACTCCAAAAATAATGAAATGTACGTTTTTGAAATAATTATGCCATAATATGGTATACATTTCAAAAACGTAAAAAGTTAGAAATTAGGCAGGTTTGGATGTAACGCATAGTAACTAAGAATTTGGTGGTATTCGATTAAAAATAATATTTACAAAATAATATTATTTTTGTGTCAAATCCTCCTCGCTCTACCCTAATTAAGTATTATTTTTGTTTTCAAAATTCAATGCTCTTATTAATTTCTAGTCAAACACTCAAAACCGGAAGTTTCTAGAACTTTTATTTTTCAAGATATTAAGAAATGAACCAACTTTCTCATAAAACTAAAAAGAATCCGACTAAATTATATCATTTCAGCAGATTTATCATTTATCACCAACTTCTTGATTTTACTAGTTAAAGGGCTTAAAGTTTTTGTGTTCTTTTTGTATGTTTCATTGTTAAAAATGCTAAATAAAATAATTTAAAAAAAAACTAAGAAAAAGGTCTGTTCAACATAGTGCCATTTTTTTTTTGTTTAACCGTTAAAGGGCCCATACACGACACAGACTCGTCGCTGCAGATCTTTAATCTGTGCAAACATGCCTTCGCCACACACGGTGCAGAGAATCTGCACAGGCATTAGTTTGTATCGTGTCGTCGTGGTCGTCGGGTCGGAAAAATGGGGGATACCGGATACTGATTGTGCTGCTTTTATCATTGATTTGACAATAAAAACAAAAAAAAATATGAATCAAGGACAAAAAAAAAAGAATTTAGAGCAAGAAATTGTTTACAAAAATTTCTTTCATTATTGTTTTTCATGTTTTTCCACAAATTTTCTCGATCGTCTGTGCACAGTTCTCCATACACGACACAGACGGCCGCTGCAAACAGTCGACATGGATACACACGACGCGACGCAGATTTGTGAACAACAACAAAATGTATGGGTCTGCAGCGACGTGTCTGTATCGTGTATGGGCCCCATTAGTTTGGTCTATCTGCACGTTTAAAAAAAAGTTAATTTTAGAGTGTTAAAAAACTAATTAAAAAAAATATAACGGGATGCAAATTTGAAAAAGTAACGGACATCACCCTTGGAAAATTATTTGCACAACATTTTGGTATTTGAAATTTTACAATATCATTGATACTATTCGAGGTCTGCAAGTTTAAAAGAAAAAAAAAAACTCTGATGCAGCGATCTTCAGCTACACATGATTATAGTCAGTAGCTTTCATCAAATTTTTCATAATTTTTTTTAAGATCAGCTAGCTTTGTTCCAATTTTAGCTGATTCAGACTACGTAACATAATTTTCACAGAGCCAACCTTGAGCTGTAAATTGTTTGGCGGTAATCCTGGCAAATCCAATGGATGTTGGAATTCAATTCATTTGGATCATGATGGAATCGATCCACTTAAATGAATGCATTTGTCCATCAATTTGACCCTGAATTTGTATATTTAAAGTTTAAATCCTCCTTATTTTTCGCTGTTAAAATGGCTCGTTCGCTCAACCAAGCATCGTTTTTATAATTCATACCAATGTTATAGAACACTTTCGATATTAATTCTTCCTTTGACGTTGTGAATTGACAACAATTTGGTGGAATAGTAGAAGTGTCAACAAGAATTTGCCCATTGCAAATGTCTTAAAATGGATTGGAAAACAGTTTCGCCGATAACTCATTTTTTAACGCCAATACGACCAACCTCTAAACACACATCAAAACACAAGAACACTGCTTTGCTATCGCTACAATGTATTTCATATGCGTAGAACCATATTTGTCTCGTGTGTTGTGTTGCAGTGTGGCGCATAAAATATATGAAATGACAGCGACACACGACTCCACAACACAACACACGACTCCACAACACAACACACGACACAGATTTGGATTCGACTTAACTAGTTACCCTTCATCGTTCTTTTAAATAAGAAAAAGTAACTTAAGAGTTTTCATTTTGGGGTTAGATTGTGTTTGCTTTTTGTCTTCCGATTTGTAATTGTTTTCAATTTTGTAATAATTTATTATAAATTTAATTGTTTTATTATTGATTTTGATATTTGGAATTGTTTTCTGAATATTTCACTTTTCATCGAAATTTGTGGCTCATAACGTGTGGCTCATACAAAATTAACAAAACAGGCAAAACCACATTACAAATGTTTTATATAACAATGCGATTTCATGCAAAAATGAAGTCGATAGTCATTCAATTTGTAAGAGCCATGCATTTTTGGTAGTGAATTATGTATCAATAAATTTAACGCAATACATTTTTTTAAAACCCTTCCCATTTTTTTAACTTTAATGTTTATTAAATAAAAAGTTACTTTTTTAACTTTTACAATGCATTTTTTTTTTTTTTTGGAGCATAGCAACAAAAAAGAACGCACCACTTAAACAAATAACGCCAAGCACTTAAGCGGCATTAGCCCAAAATTTTCGTTTGACGTTTAGAAGCTATGAGACAGAGATATATTGCTTTTTTTCTAATAAGCCCTATCTATCACAGTCTTCTGTCTCATTCAGATTAAAAAAAAAAAATCTGTTCGATTTTGTTTTAATTTTCTTTTATACAAACCTTGTCCTGACAATAACAAATACAAACAAAAAAGAATTATTCAATTTAGTGCAGCCGTTCGGAAGTTATACGCTTACATTAATTTCAGCGTTTCATTTTTATTTATATAGATTTTGTTCAGTGATGTCCCCGCGTGTAAAAATATTGCGACCGCCAATGATTTTAGATGTTCTAGTTATTGTTTTGAAGTCCAAGTCTATACGGCAATTCACTTAAAGTGTGTTAGGTATAATATATGTTGGAGTCGTCGAGTAGATTACGACGCACCTCCAACTATATACCATTCTCTAACCTCAACCCTTTTTTGATTGCGATATTACTGTATATGCCCAGTATTGGAAGCAACAAAAAACAATAAGGGATGATGATATTAATTCCATGTAGTCATAAATGGCTGATAAGCTCTGATAACACCTCACCGAACTAAACTACGCGATACGGACGCGGGCGACGATTACTATAAAGTTCTTTCCAAAAGCATATTGAGAAATAAAATAGGTTTAGTTGACTTGGTTGGGAGGACTGGAAGTCTTAAAACGTTTTTCTTCGACATCGGTTGACTTCTTTTTGAAAAAAAAAATAATAATTGCATGAATTCGAAAAAAAAAGTCTGCAAGGTAGGTGGGTAGGTAAAAAAAAAAAAGAATGTTTTCCAACACATTGATTGCACTTATCTTGTATACCTACATTTTTATTTTTAAATAATTTCGTGCTGATTAAATTTTGTTTTAAAGTCCTTATCTTATTTCAACTCTTACGCGCGCGCTTGTCGGCTTAATAATATCCCGGTGTTCTTATCTGTTTTTTTTTTTTTTTGTTTTTTTTTTGTTTTTTTTTTTTTTTATTCTTGGGGTTTGAACGCAAAATTAGAGTGACAGACAGTTTTCAATATACCAACGACTCAAGAAGACCTATTGACGGAAGTTCGTACTCCTATTGTCGCATCGGTCGTCGGGCTGTGGGACATACCTTTTCAATAGAATTTTTCGAAGTAATTTTGTTTTTGTTTTAATGAATTCTTTATTAATGAAATTAAAAAAAAGAAATATATATCAACTGTAAAAAAGCATTATGACAATCATTTTCCTCCCTTCAACTATTTCGTGATTTTATTAAATAAAAAAACATGAACAAATCGTGTTAACTAGAGCTGTTCGAACAGAAGTTAGCATGTTAAATGCAGTTTTTTTTTAAATTTTGTTTTGATTAAAACTTGTAATGATATTCTTATTATTTTGATTAGATAAAACAGAAATGCAATTATCATTGTTTTTAAATAACATCACACAGGGTCGTAAATTTTATTCATTTTTGTTGTATATACCCTCGAAGTGTTTTTAATAAAAACAAAAAGGAGATAATACTTGAATTTTCAAGTGGCGGTGTTTTACGTTAAGAAAATTTGTTTGAAAAGTGGTATAGTAATAATATTACCTTGTTTATACCTACTACTTTGAGCGAAAAAAAAAATTGTTTAAATATTACAAAGAGTGAGTCAATAATTTCATGAATATTGTTTTATAGAAAAAGAAATCCATTAATTAATGAAATGAGTCATTGCGCGCCGAACTTAAGTTTGATAGTGAGCCAATTCTACAGATTTGTGTGAATTGAATTTGAATTAATGGTTCATCAATAAAGTGATTGTTTTTAAACATATCATTTTTTTTTAATCTCAAGTTTTCAACATAGACTTTTAAGTTGATAGATAGATTTTTTTTTGGATTCTAAATGCGGAGCTATAAAGCCATACAACAAGCAATTTTGTCTGTTCTGTGTTTAACAACCATTGGGTGAAGATTCATTATTTTTGTTCTCTAAGTTTTCCGCTATTTAAACTCAAGATTTGACATGTCGATTATAGAATCCGCAAAATTTTATTATGGGGGAGTTGACTCGATCCGCAACGATTTTGGTGCGGATTTGAAATGTCAAAAGTTATAAGGAATGCGTAATGGCTTTTCAAACTACGTTGCCGACATTCCTGCAATCTTTTACAGCGGATTTCTAATACTAGGAAAAACTGGACAAAATTGTCGGAAGCCATCCGCAGACCATTCATCGGATTCTGCAATCTGATTTTTTTTTCTCAAAAACGACTTTAGTGATAAAGATAGAAGTTACTTACTGTTAACTGGCAGTGAAAATAGTTGGCATGCTGATTTTGTTTGCCATTTACTTTAAATTGTCTTCAGCATCACCAAGAGTATAGAGATGATAACAGATCTCGACTCTCGATCTGTGAAGTGATAAATTTTCTAAAACTTCAAGCGTTAATATTTCGATTTTGGATGAGTGTGGAAAAGTAAAATAAGATGTCAAAACTTTATAATTTTGTATCAAGTTTTGACATTTAATATCATTTTTATAGGCTATTGATTATGTCATATAGAAAGGAACTAAGACGTTACCGGGTTTTTATTGTAAAAATCATTGTATGGGTTATTGAAGATGAGAAAACCGTGGAGTGCTATTAAATGCGAGGATACAATTTTGAGGACGGGGGGTAAATGCAACCCTTTTCGTTTTTGCATATAACTCGGTAACCAAGCTAAATTTCGTAAAACTGCCTTTAACCTTTATTGTAGAAAATAAAATTTACTATCGAATAAGCCTATTCAAAAAAGTTTAAATACATTTTTAATGTGCTAAAATAAATAAACAAAATTGCAAAAAATTGATTTTTTTTGGTTTAATTTACTTATTTGTGTTTAACTTTTTTTCCGGTAGAGATAGGTATAGGAATTGATTCATATAAAAGAAAGATTATAAAATTTTCTTTAAAATGGCGTTTTCAGAAAACAATTTTTTGCATTTTGTTTGCAATTTTGTTTAACACATTTTAGCACATTAAAAATTTATTTAAAATATTTTGAATAGGCTTATTCGATAGTAAATTGTATTCTCTACAATAAAGGTTAACGACATTATTTTTAACGACAAAATTTAGCTTGGCTTTCGAGTTAATATGCATAAAACGAAAAGGGTTGCATTTACCCACCCTCCTTAAAATTGCATCCTGTCATTTAATAGCACTCCGCTGTTTTCTCATCTACAATAACCCATACAATAATTTTTACAATAAAAACCCGGTAACGTCTGAGTTCCTTATTGTCCTGTTTTTTAGGACATAATCAATAGCCTATTTACACACTCACCCAGAATCGAATTATTAACGTGTGAAGTTTTGGAAAATTTATCACTTTACAGATCGAGAATTGACCCCCTGCAATCTTCAAATTTATTTCATTTTTAAAAGCAAATTTACAAAAAACAAATACATTACTGACCAGGCTAAACTCATCGGTTCAGTAAGTTATTAAAATTAATTTGTTTTTTTGTTAATTAAATTAATCTAGGGGGGATACCCTTGAGACAATTTTTTGTTTTTTTTTTTTTCTCGCGAAAACGATCATAACATGTTTGTGTGTGTCTGTGATAAGGGAACTGATTGCAATAAAACTGTGGATTAGATGTTGAGCTTGAAATTTACAAATACAGAGGATGTTGACATTGTCATGTTTTGTATTTCTTAAATAATTTATCTCCTTAAATGAGAGACAAAATAAGCCAATTTTTCAAAATGGGGTTACAAGTTAAGGCGTTTAGGGAGCCAACCTTGCACTTCATTCTGACGCGATGAACTTTGGTTAACTAATAGTGCACATCCTAAATTTACTTTTAAGAAGTGTTGCCACGGTGGCAACACTGGCAGACCGGAGATATAAGGGTTGCCTTCTGACCATGTTTTAACACGAAATCTCACAAAAATTAGCCTATAAATCGAGAACCAGACATCGGTTGATTTCGTGGATTGTCTCGTTGGATTTAGAATACTTGATGTACGCGGGGGGGGGGGCAAAATACCCTCGGCGGATAAGGGTTTTTATTTGTCAAAAAATGATGGTTATAAAATGAGTATTTACAGCATATCCGAAATCCATTTCTATCCATGTATTAGTGTTTTGTAAAATCTCTCTCAAAATGGGGGGAGGGGAAGGTGAAGTATATCAAACCCCTATATATTCGCCTTGGTATAATCTTAGCATATGGCACATGACCTTAGGGTAGTTTTTAATGCCCAATCTTATGCATTCAAAATTATTTCAATATAATTTCCTTAGAAAAAGTTATAACCTTTTTATAAAATGACGACTAAATTTTCAGTTAAACATAACATGTGAGCATAACATTAGCAAATTTCAATGGTATGGTGATGAAACTTGGCACACATGTCTCATTTGTCGTAAGAAATATGAACCAAAAGAGTCCATAAAAATATCTGGGGCGAAAGGGAGTTTTTTTGAGGAGTAAAAGGGAAAAATGAATTACTATTACCAGTAAACCCTTCCCAAAACTGGTATGTTGGTGAAAGTTGGTAGAAATGTTTTAGTTCTTGTTAGAACCAAGACTCAAAAGGATCCATGCAAATATATTGGTTCCAGGGGTGTTTTTTTAGGCGGAAGGAAAATATGGGTTATAAACCCAACATTTTATTTGTATGTAATCGAGGTACAAATACATAATATGGTACATGATTTTAAAGTATTTTTTTAACGCTGAATCCACTTTAAGTAAAATTAAGAAAGACACAATCACCATTAAGAAAGTAATGGTCGTTTTATTGGAAAAAGTAATGTATTTCTTGAGTAGAGCAGATAAAACATTTTCCCTCAAAAATCACCTTTGACAATAGATATTTGATTTATCTTCTTTTATTCTTGGTAACAATAAAAAAAACAAAACATTCCTACTAACTTTCATCAACGAACTAGTTCTGGGGGGGGGGGGTTAAAGGGACATAGTTTTAAACTTTTCTGTTTCACTCAAAAAAAACACCCTTTAGCACCAAATAAAAATCATAATATATTTTTAAAGTAATTACCTCCATATTTATAGTGGAAATTATTTTCTGACATTGCTCTTTAAATTATTTTCATGAAGCCATATATATATATACTTGTTTGCCATCATAGTTAAGATTTCTTAAAAGAATGTATGGCAACACTGTGACACCCCAAGGCCCTTTTTATTGTTTTATGACCAAAAATAACAGTACATGTCATACAAATTGTTTTAAAGCTCAAGGAAAATTTTAATTTTCCCCAGAGATAAACACAATGCAATTTATTAGGTATTGTATAGCGTATAGAAAAACTTTTGGCAAACATTTTTTTTACAGCGCAGCGGCATCAATAAATGTATAAGATTGTCAAACAATTTCTTTTTGATTAAAACAAACATTTGAAATATTTTTTTTTTTTTTAATTCAATACAAATATTTTAAAAAGGATTGAAATTTTTTTCTCAATTTTAATTTTTATTTAGGCATTAACACGTTCATACTTCAATTTTTGTTTTTCTTAATTATGTCTAAATACTTTTATTATATACGAATTTATTTTTTTAAAAACCATCTTCAACAATTTAAAATTTCAGATGTATTTCTTTTTTATCTGAAATACCAAGGAAGTTGTATGTACATATGTATATTATGATAAGATTTTGAAAATTCTAAGCCACTTGAACATTTACAGGGTGGGCCAAATACAAGTTTCTTTTCAAAAATGCAATAAAATGAACTAAATTAAATTATTTCCATGAATTATGGCTTTATTAGTAAGAGCCAACATTCCCAATAATTATGGAATACAACGTCGGTCGTTCAAGTGGCTGCCTCAGCTGGCTTCGCAGTAGCGCATTCTATCACTCCAATTTGCCAAGACCTTGTTGATGGTTTCGGGTTGTAGCTCACGGATCTCTTGGATGATATTGGCCTTAAGTGCTTAAATCGTTTCCGGATTGTTGGTAAAACCATCGGTTCCTCACAAAATAAAGTCCAAAGGGGTCAAATCGCAGCTTCGAGGTGGCCAATTGACATCACCAAGACGACTAATAAGACGATTTGGGAATTTGGTGCGCAAAAGATCGATTGTGGCATGGGCTGTGTGGCATGGGGCGCCATCTTGCATGAACTAGAGGTCGTGCCAATCCATGTCTTCAATTTCAGTAAAAAAAAATCTGTTAACATGGCTCTGTAACGCCCACCGTTGACCGAAACGTTGTTCCCAGCCTCATTTTCGAAGAAAAATTGTACAATGATGCGACCACTCCACAATCCGCATCAAACTGTCACTCAGTGGATGCATTGGCTTATCATCAACACAGTAGGGGTTTTCTGATCCCGAGATGCAGCAATTGCTTCATTTCGACCAAAACTTCTCTTCAAAAAACGCACTGTTTGGACTATACAGCAATCACTTTGGAATATTCCCCAAGGTTGTTCCAGCGTAAAGTGACTCATTTTGTTCCGCGGAACGATTTCGAGCGCGAAACAGCTGTCAGTGTCAAATTAGCTTATGATTTAAAAAGAAACCACTAGATGGCCCACCCTTTATTTTAAATAATTCAAACAATTTTGTTCACATTTTAAAAATAGGTTTCGGTATTTGTGCAATTATTGCAGAACATGCCGCAATACCTTATTACGCTTAATTACCATATACGAGTATGTACATATTTTTTGTTATGTTTTAAGAACCATGCAGCTTAATTTTTATTTAGTTTCGTACATATAAGATTTTTACGTTTAAAAAAACAAAGTCTTTCTTTTGGGTTCTACCCGATATAATTTTATGAAATACATTATTATTGTATATGTTTCAGAACCCTTTCTCTAAAGGCGGTATAACATTATAATACATGTCCAATTGTTCATATATGACAAGTTTGACAAAAGTGACATACATACCTTCAAGTGTAAAATACACTTTCCATAGGAAAATCGGCTTAAGTCCAGCTTAATTTGATTCTTTGAAAAACGATTAGATGTTCATTGATGCTTAATAATTTAAGATCGTTTTTCATACAATAAAATCAGTGAAGTAGATGAAATCATGGCAACTTGTTCAATCTATTTTTGTATAGAAAATTTGGCCTGTACCTTAATATTTTGAGCTCATCGATGTTATGGAAGAAAATAACCTTCAAGAACATGCTTATAATCTTCAAAACATTGAAGGTATTTTGAATTGGTAATGTATTGCATTTTTATGCTGCACAAAATGTATTAAAAACATCGATGTAAAAAACCGGTGTTTCTGATTCGATAATTTTTGACATCGAGATGGGTTCTTCGATGATGACTTATCGATGTTAACATCGATGATTTTTCAATATCGCTCATCCCTACCACTACATCTTTTGACGACTCATTAATGCCGTTTGCCTTTAGACGTCCGGAAGCGTCTAGAAACGTACGGAAGTCTTCTGAAACGATTCCATTGGCACAAAAAGTACGGTTCTGACGATTCTGAGAAGAGAAATTCGATTCTTGATTTAAAATCAGAATCAACTCAAGAAGCACTAATACATTTAAAATCAAATGTCAATAAAAAAACTCACTCAAGCGTTTTGACAGCAAATTGTGAGAGATGAACGAAAATTGTTAAGATGTTTATCGATGTTGGCAAAACATCGATGCTAGACGAAAAAACATCGATGTTGGACGAAAAATTTATTTTAGCTTTCAATGCTTTTGAAGTATTAAAATCATCGATGTTCAGAAAGCAAAAGCACCAATTACACACGATTTTTTGTATAAACGACTTGTTAGATTTTTAAGGCTCTCCCAAACCAATGCGGAACATTCTTTGCGGCGAAGAAACATTCGCATGTCAAAATTTATTTACATGGTGAGAAACATATGAATTAATTTTGACTCACGAATGTTTCTTCGCCGCAACGAGTGTTTCGCATTGGTTTTGGAGAGCTTTTATTCATGTTAAATAATTTAATATCGATGTTCAAACATTAAAATCATATATGTTCAGAAAGGATAGACACAGTTTACAAAAGATTTGTCTTGCCTAACGACGTGTTAGATGTTCATTGATGCATAATAACTTAAGATCGATGTTCAAGCATTAAAATCATCGATGCTCAGAAAGCTCTGGCACCGTTTACACATGATTTTTTGTACATACGATTTGTTAGACGTTCATTCATGCTAACTATTTTACGATCAATTTTCAAACTTTATTGATTAATTTCTTCAGCGAAATAGAAGAAATCATGGAAACTTGTTCGATATATTTTTGTAAAGAAAATTTGGCCTGCATCTTAATATTTTGAACTCCTCTATGTTATGGAATAAAATAACGTTCAAGAACATGGTTATAATTTTCAAAACAATGAAGGTATTTTGAATTTGAAATGTATTGCATTTTTATGTTGAAAAAATGTATTAAACATCGATCAGTGTTTCTGATTCGATAGTTTTTGACATAGAGATTGGTTCTTTGATGTTGCCTTATCGGTTAACATCGATGGTTTTTCAATATCGCTCATCCCTAACACCACATCTTTTGACGATTCACCAATACAAAGATAAAACGTCAGAATTGAGCAGAAGCATTACAAGCTGTTCCATTGGATTTCAGAAGGAATGGAACCTTGAGTGAAACCAATGGAAAACGGCATAATACAAAGATAAAACGTCAGAATTGCGCAGAATCATTACAAACTGTTCAATTGGATTTCAAAATTTGTGGAACCTTGAGTGAAACCAATGGAAAACGGCATAAGTAATAGAAGGATCTATTGTTTTTGCCTACAAATTATTGCCGTTTTCCATTGGTTTCACTCAAGGTTCCACTCATTCTGAAATCCAATGCAACAGTTTGTAATGCTTCTGCTCAATTCTGACGTTTTATATATGTATTGGTGAATTGAATTGAATTGAATTTTATTGAGTCTTTATAAGCGAGTTGTTACAGAGTATACATTTCGATTAGAGAGAAATTCTGCGGCTATCAAGTATTGCCTGCTTTGTTCAATTACATACTGTTTGCCTCATGGCGGTTATGTATTGGTGAATGGTCAAAAGATGTATTGGTAGGGATGAGCGATATTGAAAAATCATCGATGTTAACATCGATAAGTCAACATCAAAGAACCAATCTCGATGCCAAAAATTATCGAATCAGAAACACCGGTTTTTTTTAACATCGATGTTTTTAATACATTTTTTTCGACATAAAGGCTTAACTACATAGGCCTACTTTTGTACAAAAGTACAAAAGTGAGAAATAAATATCTATTCTGAAGACACCTGCTTGCGAGAAAACAATGGAAAATTGTGCATGGTGGTTTAATTTATGTTATCAGAACAATTTTCGTATGCGTAAGCAAGCATTTTAATTTTTCATTTTTGTACTTTTGTACAAAAGTAGGTCTATGTAGTTAAAGCTTAAAAATGTAAGGCATGCTTGAACATCGATATTAAATTATTAAGCATGACTAAACATCTAAAAAGTCGTTTACACAAAAAATCATGTGTAATTGGTGGTGAACATCGATGATTTTAATACTTCAAAAGTATTGAAAGCTAAAATAAATTTTTCGTCGAACATCGATGTTTTTTCGTCTAACATCGTTGTTTTACCAACATCGATGAACATCTTAACAATTTTTGTTCATCTCACACAGTTTGCTGTCTAAACGCTTCAGTGAGTTTTTTTTTGACATTTGATTTTAGTGCTTCTTGAGTGGATTCTGATTTTACCAAGAACTGGAATGGTTTCAGATGACTTCCGGACGTGCAAAGGAAAACGGCATATGTAATATGGCCACATATACATATTTTATATCTCGTCTTTCAGATGTGTCTACGACACATGGCAAGTTTGACATATTAAAAGAAACTTTAAAAAGAATTTTTGTTACCAAAAAAAAAATCAATTTTGTTTACCAGTGTAATTTTTTTAGATATGTATTTACATTTGATTCTAACCCTTTTAAAAATAAATAATTGCACAAATCAGTTAGGCTACTATGGTTTTGATGGCTTCAAATATTGATTTCTGTCTTATCTGTGCACTTATGTAAATCGACAAAAAAATGCATTTTCTTAGTACTTTTGACTTTATTTAAGAACTAACGATTTCAGTACATAATTAACCCATTATTATGCAACTTTACTGTCAAGCCGGGGTTGGGACCTATGTACGTAATGCTGCATTGAAAATGCATTTTTTTCTTAAAGCTCAGGTACCAAGTGTAGGAACTTGGAAATTGTATTTAATTAAAGAGCTGAGCGCCCCAGATATGAATATGGGGTTCAAGGCCTTTTCTCCTGGTCCTGCCAGACGCACTCAAAGATTGAAGCTTTGAGTGCGTCTAACAGCCATTTTTGGGTCTTCGGAAAATATTTTGGACTTCATAGCCAAGGCATTCAGCTTTTTTAATACATATGATTTTGAAGTTCCTACACTGCATTTTAAATGCAGTATTGCATACAAATGCCCCAACCCCGACATGCCAGACTTTCATATTTGTGAATAATATGTACCTATCTTAAAACAAAAAGAATTTTTGCTATCGTTCACGCCCAAAAATTGTTGTGGGCTCTTAGACTATAAGCTTTGGACTATTTTTCATTAATTGATCAAAGAAAAATTTTTATGTTTTAATCCTTAAATTTTATGTTTTACTTTCTTCTTTTAATTTGTAGTGCATATAACACATATATGTATGTAGGTATTATTTATTAGTGACTCCTTTATTGAACTTCTTAAATGTGATTTGTCACATATTAATATTAATAAATTATAAATCATCAATGCTTATCACTAAAAGACTTGAACCACAAGAGCTTTTATGCGTGATCCACTAGTCAATTTGATTTAATTATAAGCAAGAAAAAAAACGAAAAATACAAGATAACGCAAAACTCTAATATAATACCACAAACCCCAAAAAAATGAAGCACGTTTTTTAATAGATTTTACAATCAGACAATACTTATGGTAATATACCTCATAACCGACCACAATCATGTACTTTGGTGTAGAGATTAAAATGTTCAGAAAGTTGGTGTGACAACATGAATCTAGGTGTATTTAACGGGTACGCAGGATTTCAAACAGGGATATAGGGAATGGAAGAAGAGGGGTAAGCTCATTTTAAAAACCAGTTCTAATTTCACATCTAATTCCAATTTCTTAACATTGATATTGGTCGGATACGCCCTAGAGTTAATTCACCAATGGCCCTTCTAATAAGCGTTAGTTAAAGAAGCAACTTTTTATCAAATAAAAAGTGTTCTATATGGGGCAATTTTTTGTTTTCTTGTAAAAAAAAACTTTCGAGGTTTTAATCAATTCTGATACAATGAAGGAGAAAATGTTGTTTTCGTTATACCCTCCTTCGAAGTCCGCTCGTCGGTCTTTGAGTCTTGTTATACTATTCTTATTAATTCTATTATTAAACTTTGAAAATGCAATGTTTATAAGCAAAATCTCAAAGCAAAATTACAATTATTGTAATATTTTAATGTCATTTTTTTCAGTTGATGTTCTAAGCTAAATTCAAAATGGTTGAGTTGGAAACAAAAAGCAATGAAAATCAAGAATTCATTGTTAAATACAATCAAAACTACTATGATATAACAAGATTTTTGAAAAATCATCCCGGTGGAATTAATACCCTCAAAGGTCTCAATGAAGGAGATATGACAGAGAGATTTATGAAAGCTCCACCGCATTCTGATGCTGCAATGTATTTGATGAATGAGTATAAAATCGATAGTGATGTGATACAAAAGAATGGCAAAAAATCAGCAAATGGTGATAGTAACAATAATCAGATTGATGTGAAGCTTGATGACAGTATGGAGGTGAGTTTAAGAAAGAGTAATACATTACACAAATTTTAGGAATGAATTTATTTGCAAGGGGCTGGGGCCCTTATAGCTGGTATATATTTAAAGTTCAAAAAATTGAAAATAACAACCGCGCAATAATCAAATGTATGAGGATTTTAAATTTTGGTTCTGATAACGTTCTCCCCAAAAACAATAAGTACAAAAATAAACATAGATTATTTAGTATTATCCAATCTGGTGAAATAGGGTTCCAAATTTATAGATAGATTTGATTGAGCTCTGCAATTTATTATGCTCGAATTTTCATTAAAAAGTATACTTGCGAAATATATTTTAAACTTGCATAAATCACTTTTGATCATTATTATTTTCGTTTCCATAAATCTATGACATAAACCAAAAACGACATCAGTATTATTAACTATTTTAAGTTTGTGTGAAATTGACTGCTAAATGAGAATTCATACAATATGAGTCAGATCTGCAGTTTGGTAAGTGACAAAAAGAACGTCTTTAAGTTCAGAAAGTTTTTCCTCACCTGGACATGATGTAAAAAAAAATAAGATACGAATAATTTGAATTTCCTGTGTGAAAATGATTGTTAGCTTTTTTATACCCACAACCCAAATACTATCCACTAACTAAAATCAAACAGGAAATACATTTGTGTGTATATGAATGTAAATATTGATTATATTCAATGTCTACATAAATATGAATAACGAAAGTAAAATTTTTTGTAAATATTTTTATCGGCTTTCAATTACGTGTGCACATATTAAAGTTCAGATAATACTTATCTTTACCTACACTTAATTCTAGTTATGTATGTAAACTGGTATAGCCCATGAGCAGGTGTCAGTAAATATAATTTATCGACGACTCATTCGCATTGTTGAATCCTATCATAGTTTGTTAACTAAACCAAATAACAAATTACCTCTGAATCGCACAATTTTCTACAACAACAAAATAAAAGATAAGATAAAAAGTTGGAATTTTGAACTGATATCGTTTTGTCATACAAAAAAAATCACAAAAAAAATAGTTTTGTGTGCGTGAATGTTTAAAGATAAACCACCAAAATGAGTTTCTTTCAAAATTAATCGAAATCGTTTTTTTTTATTATTATTAAATTGTACACTGTCGCCGTCATTGGAGATAAGGATCACAGTAAATAGACATTGCATAAGACAACTAAAATCAAAAAACTCCATTCATCTTTACGTATACCTTTGGTTTTGAAAATATTCGTATATCGTTTTCCAGTTCAACCAATTCGCGTTCAATTTCAACTTTTCGACTCCTAATACGAAGGGTTTCAGTTGTCATTGGCATTCGATTCAATTCTCCAATGAGATCTTGAAACTCTTTAAAATAAAGGGAAAAGAAGGGAATTTGTGATTATTTAAGAGACGATCTGAATGTGACTTCTTTACGTACTTTTCTGTGCTAATTTAAGAGCTTTTATGCGTTCCTCTTCCATCAGTGGCTCATAGCCAAAAGGGCAATTTCGATCTCGTTTGAGTTCTTTTTGTTTTAGTTCTTCTTTTTCTCGTTTTTGTCTTTCCAGATACTTTGGCAAACGGACATCTTGTCGGTCTATATAAAAAATAAAAACAATAAATTCCTTATAAATTTGTCAATAAAGACAAACAAAATTACCTCCAAGTTCATGTATCCTTCTGGTTGTTCGTTTGCCACTTATTTGCGTGCTGCTTGCAGTTGGGGGAAGTCTTTCGGTGTCTATGGCTAAGTTCTCAAAATGAAAATCAGGTTCAGAATGATTGTCTGGCATCGAGTCAGTTAGTTGCATCTGATTAATGGCTTGATCAGTATGCGAAATCTAAAACAAATATCACTTGCATTAAACACAGTTTAACTCTTAAAGTACGAGACAACGCAGAAAACAAAAAGACCACGTCGCCTCACTTGGTAATTTTGAATTGATATGATTTTATGCTTACTAAGCAATAAATATTCAATGTGACTGCGAAAGTCAGACACCAGCAAATGTTTTTCTCAAGTCAAAACTTCAGCTAGTTTTTCAATACCGTCTCAGTTGAGCTGCGATGCCAAATTTGTTAGGATTAACAACCATCATAATAATGGATTAACAAAGTAGGCTAGCTAACTTGCAACTTGTCTCCAAACTTAATTTAATGCATAAAAACACAAAGCGATAAAAATAGCAAATCCATTGAAATGTTACAACATTTTGGCCGAGCTTCGATGTGAATACAAAAATTCAGCGCTAAGAGAACGTTTGAAGTTTTCCGCCTTATCTTAATAACCCTTTCTTATAAAACAAAAAATATGCACCATTTTGTAGCAACCGCCTTTAAATTGCCTGTATATAATTTAAAGAACATTTATGATGAGTGTAGCAAAAGTTGAAATGAGTTCAATTTCAGCTACACCATGCATTTTATGCTACAATCTCAGCTTTACATTGTGGCGCTGGGTACAATTATCGTACCTTCCTACTTTGACAGAGAGACACGCTGCATCTACAGTTAAGGATCTCGCTCGACGCATGGCAAAGAGAACGACGGAGGTTATGACGAAAACCATGACCATTACTTTGGCAGTGTTTTATGTAATGTTTGTACATATATGGTCTTCCCTATTTAAAAAGGACCCCAACTTTTTTTAGGGAAGGTTCTCGTATATGTTAGGTACTTTGCAGTTTATACTATTTTACCCGTGGCAATATGAAAAACGTAAATTCTACAGTAAAATGTAATTTTTCCGTGGAAGAGTTTGTTCGAGGATCTGAGGTATCATGTTTTGGCCGCTATTAATGAGCCTAACTGAGAAAGATTTTCTTTTGTTAACATTTAGTTAGACTGACTTTGTTACGTAGATACATTTACCTAAGTAACTAGATATTGTTGGGATAAAATGGAAGAATTAGACATACATGACTAGATGTGGTTCAAGATGGAGCTTTAGTTTGTCACAGCTGGTCAAATAATCGATTTATTAAAATCAAAGTCTGATTAAAGCCTTACTTCAATTAGTTCGTGCGATAGCACATCTCTAGACTTATTTGTTGGAATGTCAAGTCGTTGGTATATTTCGGAAGGTCAGAAACTTATGGCGATCTCAGGGCCAGGTTAGGTTCATATAAATTAATGATCAATTCAATAGCCTGGGGGTATCTCAAATAGGCATGGTACCCGATTTGAGAATAACGGTCGAAAATTTTCTTTTGAATATGAATTTCATTCACGAAACTTCATATAGTGTGGTCAACCTTTAGGTACAAAAGGGGAGCACAACACAAAAATTGTTATAATAACAAGCTATAATTTGCATTTCAGGCACCTTAATCATTGAAACTCATCATGAATATTTCATTCAGTGAAAAAGTAGTTCAATGATTGAAATAATACGTACATAGAGTCGTGGAGGCCTAATTAAGAACGATATTTTTAGAAAATTTTAAAATGCATAACTTTTGTTTGGGAAATATCTTGAGGTTGAGTAGTGATTTTAATAATAGCCCATGAACTGCGGTACACTTTGAGTAATGTTTAAAAAATATAAGCATGAGAATATTGGTAGCAAAAAAATAAACATAAATTTAACTGTTATTTCGTCTGGCAATATAATTAAGAACAGAAACAAAATGTTCTCATAACATTAAAAATCTTTGAAATTTCAATATGTTAATGTGAATACATTGTAGGAAAAGTTAATTTTTTATAATTTCGCGTAAGGCATGGAATCTTGATAGTGGTGTACTCTATCAGATTTCCTCAATATTTAGAACATTCTGATCAAAATGTTTTATTTTTTTACTTTAGCCATCCCTTGATGTCTCCCCACAAGTTCTCGATAGAATTTAGGCCCTAGCTTTGGACGGTCTAATGTAAAAAATGACTTGTTGACTACGCAAACACCTTCTTTGCACTCCGCTGAGGACTTCTTGGATCCTTAAAAAAAAATTTATGGGCATGATTTCAAAGGAATAAGCATGTTCCTCAATGTCTTTATAAACTTTCTGGCCAATTCGACCAATTTTTTCAAACTTATCGACCATACTATGCCAAGTAAATGCACCCTAATCTTCTTAAAAGTTGCAAACGCTCTCCGCTATAAGCACCTTTTTTTTTTCTTAAATTAAACTCACTATTTTTTCAAAGATTTGATATTTGAGTTTCATTTTCAACATCAAAATCCAAACTTATTTTCATTACAGTCAATAAAGAAAATCATGCTCTCTGGGTTATTTTTTTTTTTTTGTTTTGTATAACCCATGTTTAACATACACACAAAAAAATATAAACCGAGGAATACTTTTGGTGATTACTTGAAAAACTAAGTGTGATTTTTTTCAGTCAAAGTTGAAGATTACTTTTGGATTTTTTTTTTCAACTTTTGAATTTGATTTTATTCACTCAAAATTGACTTTTTCAACTTTCGATTTTCAACTCCAGATTTGATCAAGTTTAGATTTTCTCAACTTCCGGAAAAGTAGAATTTGGATGAGCATACATGAGAGTTGACACACAAATGTTGTTTTTTTTGTCTGTTTTTGTTTAAAAACCTTGTTCGTTGGTATTGCCAACAAAAATTTGGGTTACCAAATAGAAACTTGTTTTGATACCCCATTTATAAAAATCCATCATGGTTTAGGTATCCTAAGCCAAAAATAAAACCGAAAAAGTGCGTTTTCTACCCATTGGCACCTGAAAAACCTTGTCCGACCAGCGGCTTTGTTAATGTTAAGACTAAAGCTATGAATTGGCATCATTCTTTTCTGAAGCCGCGATGAGACAGGTAAGCCAACGGTCGCCTCTCGTACTATAATGGGTTTTATCATTTTAAATATCTAGAGTTGAACTTTGTGTTGTTGTATAAACTTGACGTCAAACGATATAATCTCAAACCAGTTTTTTTTTGAAAGTCAAATTGCAGTTTTAAATTATCCTTTAAATAACTTCTAAATATAATATTTAATCATTGATAGTTTTCTACTTAATTATTTAAATAAATTATAAAAAAAATAATATTTTTATTGTACAGGCATGTTTAACTCACTTTTGCGCTTAACCCATCCAGTCTTATATCTGAAGATGAACATCTAAAATTATAAATTGTATTTCAATTAACCACTTAATTACCAATAAAAACAATTATCAAAATTATACCTCTTTAGAGCCTGGTAGAGGAACTCCTCATCGAGAATATCATCTGTTTGTACTTCTTTTGTGCAAGTCTCTATTTTTCTAGAAACTGCCGATTCTGCTCTACACGAGACTTCAGTTTGAATTGTTTTCCCACAATCACAAGAACATCCTGAACTGGGTCTCCTCTGTGTTACTGGAAATGCTTTGGCATCTAATGATTTGTGTCGCAATCTCTGGCGTCTTCGTAATTCGGCTAATTTTTGTTCTTCTTCCTCGACTTTTTGTGCTATTTGTTGACGACTTGAATTCCTTTGTAAATCTTTTAAATGGAGTTTATTCTCACGTAGAAAATCACGTTTATGTTGAGTTTCTTAAAGCAAAAAATGATTTATTATTTATTACAAAGGTATATGTATGTACATTGGTAGACACTGGTTCCTTGGTGGTTTCTTTGGCAACACCAGTTGCAGTGATATTGGGACATTAAAAACTCACTTGGTTTTGGAAAAACACCTTTTAAACTCGGCAGCATATTCATTTCAAAAAGTTAAGAGTTACATAAAATTGTATATTTAAAGTAAAGAAATAAATTGGATTTATAACAAAAGTAACAAAATAGCCGGCATTATTACAAATTCAAAAACAATTCAACCCCTCTCTCAACCACCGACTTTCTGTTTCTGCTTTTTGTTGTTCAAAACAAAACAAATCCGTTTTTTTACTTGAAAGGGAAGTGTTTGGAAATTTTGCGTTGTTGGTGACATGAGGGCGGATTCACAATGGATGCAAATTCAAACGTAAGGCTTTGAGCCCACCGAAGTTGTTTGGAAGCGAGTGGCAGCGGCGTTCGCAACAACAAATTTTCTTTGTACAAAATATAAAGGTATTCATGCAACTAGATAATTTTCCGCCTTGCAAAAAGATATAGAGCCCTACCAATAATCAAATTTAGTAACGATTTGATGTCGAGCTCGCTAACCGCTTGGCCAATCTCTTATATGAAATATTTAGCATTAAAACCGATTGAGTTTCTCAATGAATTTTATAACACATAAAATTTATCTAAACAAAAATCTATGGAAAGCGTTTTCGCCTGCCGCACGTGAATTAATATAAGAGCCTAATGTTTTCATTGCATATAATTATTTATGCAAATAATAAAGATGCCCACATTTTTGCAAAACTAAAAAGCACATTATTACAAATTAATTATTACAATCACATAACACGTTTTACTTGAATTGCAAATGGTGACAAAATGGAGTCATGGCGTTTGCAATATAAGACTTTCCATATTTGCTTATATACAAATTATAGCAACCCGAGCAAGATACTAACTTTAAGGATTGCATTAATATTTCTTTGATGATTAAAGAAACATCAGTTCATCGCAATGTGACGCTGATTTTATTGCTAATTGAAAGTCTAATGGATCAGTTATATCACCTTTGACTCCTATACCGATTTGGCTGCCCGTCAGGAGGATTTCTGGGTCACTAAAGAAACGAATGACACTTTAATGTCTGAAATCGGAAGCAATTTTGTTAGTTGGGTGGTGTGATTTAAATATTTAGGTGGGCCCTAAATAATGAATTTTACATGGTATATGGACTCTAAAATTTGGTCTATGGTCTGTTTTCCTTAAATTTATTTGATTATTGGTAGGGCCCATAAACTTTACAGCAAGATGATAACATGAACACCCCTAAAACAATACATGCGTAAACGTGGGAAAATTAAACGTCAAAAATGACTTATCCGAGTGTATCAGGTTTATTTCTACGCTTTCCGCATCAAATTCGTGAGATAATATCAGCCCAATTCTAAATAAAAATTCCCGGGTATATGCTTCCCTTTTCCCTACGCTCTTATTCTTAACTATAAATTCCCGGGAATTGTTTTCCCTTTTCCTTATTCTAAGCAAACTTCAAATATGAGAAATAATACTACGAAAAAAAGCTGGCATTCTAAATGTCCACAAAATGGAAAATTTAAATATATATGGTATGGCGGGCATTTTAATTTTGGGGGAACAAATCTCCCGGGGAGTTATTTTCCCGGGGAATATTTAGAATTGGGCTGCATCTTTTTTGCAGAATATTTTTACCAAACACAGTTAATTTCTGGGGAGGTAAACTTCTCACGCTGTGGCACACAGTCACAATTTTTTTTCACGGGTTCTCATAAATTTTCATTTTTAATTTAAAAATGACGAAGAATCCGAGTAGAAACCATTTTGAAAAAAAACGAAACGTCAAAATTTATTGCCTCGGCAATGGAAAGCAATAATTGACTTTCATCTACCAGGCAGTATTGCGATTATTGCCATTGCTAAAGTGGTTCCATTGGCATTAATTCAAGGCAATGTCAATTAGTGAAGCAATTTATTGATTCAAATATTGCCTATGGTGCGTTGCATGAATACTAAAAATCTTTTATATAAAGATGTCAATCCTTGGTACGTTTTACCCCCCAAAACCCATTTGTTTACTTTGTTGTATTTCTCATTTAATTTTGTGTCTATAGGGGTATTCACGATCCGATGCATCTGGTCTAGTATCATTGCAAAAGTGTAAAATTCAAAAATATTCTTGCTCTATAACAACAACACTGCCTTAAATCTGCAACAGTTTTGCATTTTTGCTATACCTTAACCCCATTGCAACATGGAGTGTACAATTTACCTGGTGTCGTTGTCAGTTTGGAAGAAAATTTTTCAATTTTACACTTTTGCAATGATACTAGACCAGTTGCATCGGATCGTGAATACCCCTTATGAAAAGATAAAAACAGCTGGTGTACGAGTTTTTTTTTAATAATAATTTTAACTATATGCCTTTAAGACCTCAGGTTTTTTAAATGCAATGCACGGCACTCGTTAGAAGGAATAGAAGGAAAGGAAAGATTTTTGTTGGTATAGTGGATTGAGAATTAGAATCGGGTGGCATCGATTTGAAACTGGGGAATACAGAAAACAAAAATCAGCCAACAAAAATCTTTCCTTTCCTTCTTACTAATGCCGTGCATTGCATTTAAAAGACGTGAGGTCTTACAGGCATATAGGACGGCTTTCACACAAGGAAACTGAGTTGCCAGAAACTGGCTAGTTTGTTGGCGAGAAGAGTGTGAGGGAAAAACTTTTTTACCGGAATTCCTTTAAAGTTTAAATAATAGTGCATTCAAAAACATTTTGTTTAAAAAAAAAAAAAAAAAAAAAAACATCTGTGCATAAAACTTAATAAAATATTGTCTGTTTTCAATGTCTAATCAAATATTATTATGTTCTCTTAGCACCTGGTTGATTGGAATAAACCAATGGTATCTCAGATTGCAAACATCACCGCAAATTATGATGAATGGGTTCATAAGCCAGTCGACCGCCCACTTCGTCTATTCGGACCAGGGTACTTGGAGGTATGCACAAAAACCCCTTGGTGGGTGGTGCCTACATTTTGGGTGCCAGTCATATTCTACTGTATAGTCGATAGATTTTCGTATAGCTGGCAAAAATCAGAATATGCACAGGTAAAATCGACTCAACTTCCTTTCTATTTCTTAGCTTAATTTCTTTTTTATTTACAGCTTTTTGGACTTTCGGCTTATTTTGCAGTTGGAATTTTATTTTGGACCCTTCTCGAGTATTCTCTCCATCGTTGGCTATTTCATATGAAAACCAAAAACACTCAAAGTAGTACCCTTTGTACAATTCATTTCATACTTCACGGGCTACATCACAAAGTTCCTTTTGACCCCCTGCGCTTAGTATTTCCACCTCTTCCAGGAGTTATTCTGGCTTCAATAATCTATTTACCGCTTAGTTTCACACTGCCCAATCCAAGGGTTGTTCTTGGAGGAGCATTATTTGGTTACCTGTGCTATGACATGATGCATTACTACCTTCATTATGGTAGCCCAACAAGGAAGCATTTGTACTACATGAAGAGGTACCATTATCAGCATCACTTTTCCCATCAAGATCAAGGTTTCGGCATCAGTAGCCCTCTGTGGGATTTCGCATTCAACACAAGAATTCATTTGCGAAAGTTGAGATACATTTTAAAATGGAAGTAAAAAGAGTGTCACGATTTTAAGATTAAGATTTTAGATTTTAAGTTATTTAAATTTTTGTTAATTATATAGAGAATTATATATATGTATGTACTGCTTGCAGTTGTATACTCCGCTTTAGCCGGGGGTTCCTCTGTCAACAATTATATGGGAAGATTTATTTATTTTATGAACAAAAATTGTGTGCCTTAATTCTAGACATGTGATTTTGTACCTAGTGTCTATAATAACACTTATGCAAAAATAAAATTGACGTGAAATTTGATTTTGTCTTTATTTTTGAAACTTGCTACTTATGAATATTCAATTATAATCGCACCATCCCTACTATCGTCGAAGAAGTTGTGATCCACAAGCAACCTTTACGATAGAATGGATGACAAACAATGCCAAACTGGGGTCTTCTTACAAAAAACCATAACGATGGAAATAAATGTACCGTATTGGCAATAGCGGTCTCTTTCATGGGGAATTCCATATTCCCAATAGCCCAAAACAGTCGCAATAGCATGAGCATTTTAAATTTAAATGCCAGTCGCTAACGGCAACCATAACATTAGTCATACTTCAAGACCTTCAAGAATACTAAAAATATAATTACCAAAAAAAAAAAAAAAAAACAAATATGTTTCCACATAGAAAGATAATATATGTATATGAAGGTATGTTATGTATTTTTCTAAATTAATAAAAAGTCAGTTTGAATGAACCCACACTAAAAAAAATGGTAATCATCAATGTATAAATATAATTTAAGATGCAGGCCTTTTCTTGTTTTTCTTGTTCTTGTTTTTTTTGTTGGGAGATGGGGTTGTGGTCTCCTCAGTTGCTTCGGTTGCCTCAGTGGTCTCCATCTTCTCTACAGTCTTTTCCTTATCATCATCATCTGCCTCTGGTTCATCTTGTTTCTTCGTCCATGATGCCTTCCATTGATCCTGACTCAATTTAAAAGTATCCAATCTTAAAACATTAAACAAAATCCGTCCATACATGGATCCTTTCAATTTGTTTTCCTTGGCTGTGAGCTCTTTGGCAATTCCAACTTTCTGTGCTTCATTTGATGATTTAATAAGTATCTCTACCACCCTTGATCCACTTTGAGTAACTGCCAAATCCATATAGAATCCTTCGAAGAGTTTCACAAATTTTTCACGTGATTTCTCTCCAATTGTTGGACTCGTAAGGAACTTGTCCGCAATGAAACTGCCATTTGGGCACTGCAATATTTCCACCAGGCTTTTTATTGGTGTCTCCAAAATGGAGTTGACCAAGAAAATTGGCTTATTGAATTGCAAGATGTCTTGAATGATCAACGATCCGAAGAGACCAATGTATGTCTTATGTTCGTAGGGCAAAACCTCGAAAGGCTTAAGTTTGACGAGACAATTGAAGAAGGCTTTTGGATTTTCCTCCCCATGAGATGCATTGCAGTGCAAGACGCTTTGCAGAGCTGTGATAAAAGCTGCTTGTTTTGTTTTTAATCTGAGACAGGTTGCCGATAAAGAGGCCACTAAGTTTAATTTGTTGGTCTGCAGGTACTTCTCAAAACTTGGACAGAGTTCATCGAAAATCGCTTCGAACTCCGACTTCTCCAAAATGTAGCTGATGTATCGTTGTACTGCGAAAATACCAAATTTATTATTGGACAAAGACAACAGACGATCTTTGAATAGTGCACTGATTTGTGTCAAAAGCTGTGGAGAAGCAACTGATATCAGAGTTTGCAATAGACGAACGGAACTGTCGGATTTGAAAACCGATGGCTTCTCCTTGTCATCATCCTCTTCTTCTGCTTCTACTTCTTTCTCGTCGTTTTCTTCTTCAGCTTCTACTTCTTTCGCGTCGATTTCTTCTTCCTCTTCATCTTCTTTTGGCTCCGCTTTTTCTTCTTCAGCACCTTCCGACTTTGCTTCTTCAACTCCATTGCCATTTGCCTCCTTTTCGATACCATTTTTGGTATCATTGTCTGCGTTACCGTTCTTGTGAGTTTGGTAACCGAAAGGAATCTTGGGAATTTCCACGTCCATGAAGGTGTCCTTTATGAGTTTCGTGCCAAAGTCATCGAGAGCTTTTTTGTCGGCCTCGTGCAAAGCAATACAGATAACCTGAAGCAGAACCGAGCTTCGGTTACTGTAGGGAAAGTCCTTGAACTGGGGCCACAGCTGTAATCTTCCTGGGAATTCCATCAATATTTCATGCCATTCGGCGGGAACTTTGAAGACAGTCTTGTCAAGTTTAAATTCTCCCATACGATGGAAGTTTTGCAGGCCATTGAACTTTTCGGCATTATTCACCACTTTGCCTTTGTATAGGGCTGTCTTGGGAATGTGGACACCAGCCAGCATGAGTATGGCAGCTCGGATGAGATGACAGGCATTGGGATCACTGACAAAATCTTCCAAATTGTTTAGCACAAACTTGCTAACGCGCACGACGAATTCAGAACACTTGGTGCGATGTTCTTCGGTGAACTCGTGAGTGGTGTTGTACTTTAGTTCGGTGACTACTTCCCTGGGTCTCTTGGGCTTGCTGCTGCTGTTATCTTCCTCAGCGGCAGTTCCAACGGCTCGAACGAATGCTGTTTCCATCAATTTCTGGAGAACATGAGAGCAAAAGCCGTCTGAGCAGATAGGTCGTAAGCCTTCCCCGAATACCTCGAAGTACCTCTCCAGATGTTCGGCATCGACGTAACCTAGCACGTTCTCCAGAACTTTGGATACAACTTGATTGGATGATAGGTGAATTTCTTTGTCCTTGGTCTGTTCCATAACATTGTTGGCCATGGCGACTGTACATAGAAAAATAAATCAAATGAGCAAACAGAAACATTAAATTAAAAATTTCCATCCCAACAAAAACTCACCTTTCTCATCCCAAGTGCCGGCTGGTGCATGCTGTTGAGCTTCAAGGATTCCTATGAAATATGTGAATTCCTCTTCTTCGATGTGTGTGCCACGACCAAAATTACCCTTTCTACCAAAGCCTTTTGCGTTTTGGTAGAAACGTTGGTTTTTCTTGCCATCTTTCTTGAATTTTTTGAAAGGTCTTCTGCCACCACCACTGGCGAATTTTTGGAATGGTTTTTTGTTGGCCTTAGAACTCATTTTTTTGTTTTGCTTTATTTGATTTAATTATGAAAATTTAATTTAGGATAAAAAGCACGCTACACTTTCCTTGTTAAAATATAAAACTTTTCAATCAGCAAGAGCAAGCTGGAGCTGGAGCCGGAGTCGAAGAGAGACAAAATAAAACCACGCAACCACGCTGCTAAAAGTCAAATGGCAAATATTGGATATTGACATTTGTGTTTGAGAACAACTGTAATGGGGTGTGTTGGTTGAGTTTGGGTTTATAACACCCCGACTCCACAAGCCATGAACGATGTCCATGATCCAATCTACAATCCAATCCACAATCTGATTTGTATGGATATAGGCGATTTTCTTTTTTAGTTCATAGTCCCGGTCTACATTGAATAATTTTTCCAGTGCCGACCAAAAATTTTTGTTGTAATCGTGTGCGATTGAGAGGTACAGCCGACATGATCCTTCCAGTTTCGGCCGATTTTTCCATTCAGCACGGGAAAAATCGTTCAATGTAGACCGGGACATAGCAGAGCCTGAACTGTCAAACATTGTGTTTCTTTTTTACTTCTGAACGTTCAGAGCTTCAAATTTGTGTTTCTTTTTTCGTTCTGAACGTGCTCTGAGCCTGTTCAGAGCGCGCTGTATGAGCTCAGAATAAAATAACTGAGCAGACCGAGGTGAATGCTGAACACAAGCATTTGATAGGTGAAATTGAAAAAAAGTGACAGCTTAGTGTTCAGGTGTGTTTCAAAAATAATTCTGAGCGCTCAGAACCAGAACACGCTTTGTTCAGAGGATGTTCAGAGCATGCTCGATATGCTCGGACTCTGTTCAGGACTCTTTTCTGAGCTAAAAAAGAAAAACGCCTTATGTCACTGCTTGGAAATGGCTTGGACATGGAGTTTTGCGATTCCATGGGATTTTCTTTAGACATGTTCCATAGTCCGGCCATCGTTCATTGACTGTGGAGTCGGGTTGTAAAGGAGAATAGTTTTTAACCGATGACTTTTTTTGGCCCACCTTTTTTGCCCGCCCTTTGTTTTGGCCTATCATCCTTTTTCTTTATCCACCCGTCTTTTGTTTGGCCGTCCATCTTTTTGTTTGGCCACCGATCCTCATTTAAGCCACCTGTCCTTTTTTATGGCCACCCGTTATTTATTCTGCACTCTGCCCTTTTTTTGTCCACCTGCAGTGTTCTTTTTTTGCCACCCGTCCTTTTTTTGGCCGCCTGTCCTTTTTTGCCGCCCGTTCTTTTTTTGTTCGCCCGTCTATTTTTCAGCCATTCGTCTTTTTTTTGGCCATCCGCACTTTTTTGGTGAACCCGTCCTTGTTTGGCCGCCCGTCCTGTTTTTTGACCTTTCATTTCTTTTGGCCACACGTCCTTTTTTTCTTTTTTTGCCACCCGTCCTTTTTTTGCCACCCATCCTTTTTTGGCTGCCCTGTTTTTTTGTCGCCCGTCCTTTTTTTTGCTACCCGTTCTTTTTTAGGCCACCCGTCATTTTTTTGGCTCCCCGTTATTCATAGATTTTAAATAACTTGATGGCTACTTATGGCTTTTTGTATGAACGGAAAGAGAAACCTTGCGCCTATTTTGTTGTAGGGTGGATTTACATGTATCTTCATTTGGTTTCTGCCAAATACAAAATGTATATTTATTAGATAGAGAGAAAAGATCAGAATGCAGAAGAACTTCGTTTCTGCATTATAGGAAAGTGTCATAATACAGAAATGAAGACAAACATGTTCATCTTCTGGATGGTTCTCTTTCACTCACTCGGATTTTTTGTATACATCTGTCCTGCTCTGCATTATGCAGGTGAAGATACATGTAAATCCACCTTTACCTCACGAATTTGATGCAGAAATAAGCGCAGAAAAATAACCTGATACACTGGGATAAGTAATATTTGACGGTTATAGCCTTAACACCGACTCCACAGGCCATGAACGATGTCCTTAATCCAATCTTCAATCCAATATCCAATCAACAATTTGTATGGATATCGCTGGCCGAATACTTATGGTGGATTTGCATGTATCTGCATTTGGTTTCTGCACAAAAAAAGGGATGCCAAATACAAAATGTATATTTGTTAGATAGAGAGAAAAGATCAGAATGCGAAGAACTTCGTTTCTGCATTATAGGAAAGTGCCATAATACAGAACTGAAGACGAACATGTTCATCTTCTTGATGGTTCTCTTCCACTCGCTCGGATTTTTTGTATACATCTGTCCTGGTCTACTTTTCATGTAAATCCACCATTATGGTGGTGCAGATGAAGATACATGTAAATTCACCATTATGGTGGATTTACATGTATCTTCATTTGCTTAATGCAGAAAAGTAGAGCAGGACAGATGTATACAAATAATCCGAGCAAGTGAAAGAGATCCATCAAGAAGATGAACACGTTCGTCTTCATTTCTGCATTATGGCACTTTCCTATAATGCAGAAACGAAGTTCTTCTGCATTTTGATCTTTTCTCTCTATCTAACAAATATATATTTTGTATTTGGCATCCCTTTTTTTGTGCAGACACCAAATGCAGATACATGTTAATCCGCCATAAAAGCCCGGGACACACAGGACGCGGTCTGGCGGTACGGTCAGAACGCGTCGTTGACCGTCGCATTCTATAATGTCAGACAGAACGCGGTCACTTTCTGCGTTCTAGTTTCGAATGTGTTTTTCTGTTGAGCAGTTGGGCGGAATGCAGCAGTAATGAAAACAAAAATATAAACAGCAGCAGCAGTTCTGACAAAAATTGAAGTGCTTCTTCTGCTTACACTTGCAACCAGAAAAAAACCAAAATGGGTTCATGAGACAACCACAAAAGAAGATATTTTTTCCCCATGTCTTTGTCTTTTTAGCAACATCTTTATTCCCCGGGTGCTTGCAATCATATATGAATATGTTTGTTGAAACTAATTCGATCAGTACTACTTCAATGTCACACATATTGTCCTTTAGTAATAAACGAATTTAGAGTCGAATTTATCCTAAATTCGAGTTTATTCCATACAAAAAATCGAATCTAAGCTAAATTCGACTCGAAATTCATTTATTACTCAGGGCCATTATTTTCTTTTTAATTTGTCTTAAAATTGGAAAAGAAAACGAATACAAATACATTTAAGAGAATTACCAAAATCAATACAAAATAATAATCTCACATGCAGCTGTTTTCAGACTTTTGACGTTTGGTCTTTTTTGACGCTTGACCGTCGCGTTCTCTGTAAAAATTTACAAAATAAATTTGTTCTGTTTGAACAACAATAAGTGATTCTACACAAGACAAAGAACGCGACGGTCAGAAATGTCAACCGCAGCGGCAGACCGCGTCCTGTGTGTCCCGGGCTTAAGTGCCCCACAGACCATTATTTCGGGAAACTGAGTTAAAGATGCAGTTATACTAATTCCAATATTCTCTATCGTTTGGCGCTATCCCCATTGCACTACCTCAATTATTAACGAAGTTACAGAAAGCACTTTTGCTCTATAAACCACATATTTTTGGGTTCTTTTGATGCTTATTTGCCGTGTATCCAAAATTTGTACTAGGAGGGACAATTTGTGTAGGAATAAATTGTTTGAATAACACACGCTAAATGCTTAATTGCCCCATAACCACAGCAGATGGGATATGGAGCATTAAGTACTCACAATATATTAAACAAAAAGTGAGATTTTTGGTGCTTAGTCGCCTTTCACACAGGGAAACCAGTTGCTGGAGATTTTTTTGACGTTTTCCATTAATTGCCTTGTAGCTTTCACACAATGAAACTGAATTGCCAGAGATTTCTGTTTGTTTCCATATAAAGTCTATTGGCTGAACGCACATTACGGACAGTGTGAGAAGGAATGTGATAAAAATCTCCTCAATCGTTGACCGGGGAGATTTTTTTCATTCCCCTTATTTCTTGCCCTTCTCGCCTACAAACTCCCAGTTTCCAGTAACTCAGTTTCCTTGTGTGTCCATAGACAAAAGTGGAGTCAGCTGGAAAAGTATAAATAGAAGTTACATTTTCGCTGAGTAAATATAAATAATATAAAATCTTTAATTAAAAACCCAAAAATGCTGTCTTTGTTTTAATTCAATACTTATTGATCATTTGCGACGCGACGTTTCAATTCTGGTTTGGATCATTTTCAGGGCTGAATAAGCAACATCGACTTTTTTTTAAATATTGTGAAAAAAAATAAAACCGAGGTAGAAATGAGGAAACAAAATTATTTTAAATAAGACTATTTATATATCTTCAGGTTGACAAACTAAATAACCGCGTTTAATGTATTCTAATTAAAGTTTTATAGATGATAATTAAGCATTGTTTTTTTTACTAAAATGGATAAAAATAAAAAAGGTAAAAAAGAAATTTAATTTAAAAAAAGTGTGAAAAAAATACTAAGGGTTAGTTTGTTCACAGCTGATAATCTTTAATCCATGATTATTGGAGCTGGGAAATCCTCAAATGTTTTTGTTGATCAAATTTTGTTTGAAAAATTCAAAGTATGAGTTGCTAATCATGGAATTCACTAATCAGCCAATTTTGGTTGATTAGCGTTATATAATTAAAGACTTTAATAAAGTTATTTTATTAAAGTCACATACTAAATTTAACCCACTGTGAACAACATGGCCCTAAAACTTACTCCTAAGAATGTTGAAGTGTTTTTAAACCCAATTCCGAATAAAATTTTATGTACTTTTCTAGGAAATGTTATGGACCAAAGTTCATGTTCAGCTTTATCATTTACGTTTCTTATCGACTTAAAAATAATCCAATCTGGTATAAAGCGAGGCATAGCCAATAAATTAATATTCCTTTTTGTTTTATATTTCTATCACTTAAAGTGAAATCATAAAAATTAATAAAGGCTTAACTACATAGGCCTACTTTTGTACAAAAGTGAGAAATAAATATGTATTCTGAAGACACCCGCTTGCAAAAAAACAATGGAAAATTGGGCAAGGTGGTTTAATTTATGTGTCAGAACAATTTTCGTATGTTTCTTTAGCTAGCATTTTAATTTCTCACTTTTGTACTTTATGTAGTTGAGGCTTAATGCTAGAAGTTTTGATTTTTTTTTTACTATTTTTGCTTGCGTTGATTTCCGAATGTTCAGTGCATAAAAGTCCTTTATCCCTAGGAAATTTGAAGTTTGGTTTTCAAAGAGTTCGCATTCGTATGGAAAAGGGTTCTATATACATTTCTGTCTTTTTTCAAACTTTATTTTTTTTAAACTTTTTTTGAAAGCAGGACTTCAAAATACAAAAAAGAAATTTTCAATTAGTATATATAAAAATTCGAAAGTCGTAATTGTCAAGTAAAAAATAACGGAATTATTTTTCAAAACTTAAAGTTCGTTTTCTGAGGAATAATTTTTTTGTATATGAGCCGGCGATATGTATAATTGCTTGGACATGGATTTTTTTTTAGACATGTTTCATAGTCCGGCCATCGTTCATGGCCTGTGTAAGCGGTATGCAAATTACATAAGACATACTTTTGTACAAAAGTAAAAAAGTGATAAATAAATATCTTTGTTGAAGACACCTTATTCCTGCGCTTTCCGCATCAAATATAAACAGAGATAAATATAAATATAAGCGGAGATAAAATTATCTGGATTTTTACGCTGTGGCTCTTTTATCAATTTTTGAGCCAGTGGCAAAAGCGATGGGAATGTCAATTTATTGCTTGGGTGATGGGCATTACATTGCCAGGCAATTTCAGTCAAATGAGCTGTTTTTGAAAATATAAAACTTTAATTCACAATTTTTTTTCAGTGGTTCTCATATTTTCATTTTTAATTTAAAAATGACGAAGAATCCGTGAAGAAACCATTTTAAAAAAAGCAAAACGTCAAAATTTATTTGGCAGTATTGCGATTACTGCCACTGCTAAAGTGACTCCATTGGCATTATTCAAGGCAATATGTCAATTAGTGAAGCAATTCATTGTTTCAAATATTTCCAATGGTCCGTTGCATAAATACTAAATCTTCTTTATAAAGATGTCAATTCTTCGAACGTTTTACCCATAAAACAGCTGATCAGTTCTTAAATCAAATGCACGGCACTAGTTCGAAGCAAAGATTTTTGTTGGTACAGTGGATTGAGAATTAGAATCGGGTGGCATCCATGGTATAAGGAAAACAAGGTATGCTGGATAAGAGAATCGTGTGACGTCATTGCGAGTGACAGTGGTTTTGATTGGTAGATTTCGTTTGCGAAAGCAAATATGTGTGCTTTCTTTCCTTTTCTTTCCATCTGAAAATTGAGAACCAATGAATAATGATTGAGAACGTTACTCGCAATGACGTCGACAAGAACTGTCAAGCATACGTTGTATTCTTTTTACCATGGGTGGCATCCGTTTGAAACTGGGGAATACTGAAAAGAATGCTGCGTAGACTGGGGCTTGAACCCACCGTCCAGACTAGCAGTCTATACTAGTTCCTATTTACATCTTTAAGCTAAGCATACAGAGCAATATTTAAAGAGGCTAACTTAATTTAAATAAAAAAAAATTGTTTTTTTATATTTGATTTTGAGTTTAATATTTTTAAGACAAACTTACAGAGAATCATTAATGGTGTTTGCGACTGGTAAATTTAAACAATTTATATTTGATCTAAATCTGTCAAAACGCAGATTTTACATTCCAAAGGGCAAATAAATTGATTTATTTTTTGATTTAAAATCAAATTTGCAGTTTTAGATTTTTCGGCAGATTTACCCCTCCTACACTAATACCAATACAGTTTTAAGTTGTCACTTTACAAATTTTTTTGTATTGTTTGAATTTATTTCGGTTAATGAAAATTGTGTTCTAAATAAAAAGGGAAGCGTTTCGGATATAAAATGGAAGCTGTTAAAAAATAATTAGTAAATTCATGAAGCTCATTGTTTTCTTCTGAAAGTGCATCAAGTGATGACGAGTTTTGTGATGTTATGAAACATACATCAAATTACATGAATACAATGACAAAAATAAATCAATTTGAATTGGCTTTCGATTCAACACGAAATAAATCAGTTTTAAGATTGAAATCTGAATTTACCAATCGAAAACACCATAAAAAAGGCGTAAAAGTATTCGATAGACGATTTTTTTTAAAGGTAGGCAAAATTACACGAAAATTGCCCCCCTTGAACGAAATACTGGATCCGCGCCTGAATATGTCGCATGCATATCGGAAGACTGTTAAATTTCATCTATACTTGAATGTATTGTTTGAATCCAGAGCTGTAAAGTAATTAAATATATTGTGACTTAAGTACTACTTAAGTATAATTCCTTGGTACTTAAAATTTTTAAGTACAAGTACAATTCCTCGGTACTTGTACTTGAAAAGTTTAAGTACCAAGGAATTATACTTGTACTTAAATTCCACTAAGGAATTTAAAAAATTTGTATTCATTACTTTAGCAATTAAATACTGTACTTAAATACTTTTTCAAATACTTTTAATTCCTTTAGTACATACTTATAATTCCTTTTAAATTCCTTTTGTAAAAAAAAATATAAGAAAAACAAAAGGAGTTAATAGGAATCAGAAGGAATTAAAAGTACTTAAGGAATTAAAAAGTATTTAAGTACAGTATTTAATTACTAAAGAAGTGAATACAAATTTTTTAAATTCCTTGTGTTTTTGTTCACATTTTTTTATTAGCTGATGTTTTTCGCGAGTGAGTAAGTAAGTTATTTATAATAGATCATATGAAAAAATATTTTAAATGATTTTTTCATAGTTTTCTTTGATATAAAACACAAAACATTATAGAGATCATCAGTGATAGTGTCTGTGGTTTTTCAAATTCATAATTTTAGTTTAAGTAAAGATATCGCGACGCCAAGATCGCTTGCCACTCGAGTCTTGAAACAGAATTAATGAATATTGAAATCGTCCTTTGAAATCAAATCACCCTTGTCAATATCTTCTGAGAGACCATCCCAACAATGATGTGTTCTGCAGATTCTTCAATGATACATTGTACCATAGGATCGGTTTTTTTTTTGCCAAACGCTTAACACCTTCAACAAGTTTTGGAAAATCTTGTTGGTACAGTTCTTCAGCCTCCAATTTAGAGCACAATCCATCTTTCATGAAGAAGACTGGCTAAGATAGTTTCAGGTTGTAAACACACGCATACAATATTTCGAGATACTTTTAATTAAATTAACAATTTTAATTTTATAACATTTTATAAGAATCGTACTACGGAAAACGAGCACTCGGTATATATTTTATCTGTTAAATACGCAGAAACAATTCTTAAACTGAACTTCTTCAACATGTATTTAAGTTTGAGAGAAATATTACAATTTTTAATGAACACTTATTAAAATTAATGGAAAACAGTAGCAAATTAAACATTTATTTATGTTTTGTTTTCGTTTGCGTTTGCACTACAAACAAACCAAACCAGTGCTGTCAAACAAACAGCTGATATCAATGCACGATTTTTTGTGATGATAAAAAACTATCTCTTTCTTTCCTTCGGTAAAAAAAAGAGACAAAAGTCAAAAAGGATACAATTGTCAGATTCAATTTGCTTCAAAAAAAACTGTTATACGTATAGGGAATCCACTATCCAGTGTATTATAGAGATCAGTGGGCTTAACTTGTTGAAGGTAGGAAACAGATACTGCCCGATTACACGAGTCGTTTTTTCGGTTGTTTCGTCTTTCGTCTTTTTGACAGCTTGGGTGAGGGAAGTAGAAATGTAGAGGGAATGAAGTAACGAAAGCAGGGGCCTATTTCTCCGCTACTACATCAGCTACAATGTAGTAGTATAACAGTTGTATTACATCATTTCTGTTTCAAACATACATTGGTTTTTCAGGTGTAGTACATCAATGTAGCATTGGAGAATCGACTGGAAATATTGGAAAAATGTATGATTCTGTTTCACAGCGTTTGATACTACATTGTTGTAGTACATCTTACTGTAATTTTTTGTTACATTTTCACAATAAAAATATTTGCTGTGATTGCTGTAACAGAATAAAATTGCTACATTAAAAAGAAAATATACGAATGTAAGTATTTTTTTTTTGTATTTAAACATCAGAAATTCAAAAAATGTATGATTTATCTTTTGATTTTTTGTAAAAATGAAAATTGATTCGTTGTAAATACACTTTCGGCCTTCTTTCAATTCTTATGTTGAATTCAAAATCTTCGTCGAAAATATTTATATCGAAATCCATTTTTATTTTATTTATTTGTGTCTCTTCAAAGTTCAAATATCCCACTTCTAAAAAAAAAACAATTTAAATGGCCTTGTTCACGTTGCACTGAGATATGTTATCTCAAAAAATTCAACGTAAAATGTAATTTGAAGTCAGTTGTTGTCGACATTTCTCTTCAGACGTTCTAAATATATATTTTGCCTTCTTTGAACTCTTAAGGCAAGACTGCACTCAACTTTAGCGGAACTACACTTCACGACGCGGCAAATTATTATTATTTGTATAAAATTGTATGAACTATTTTGCACAAAACGGCAACAGAACTTCATACAATTTCATACGAATCCGTCTGAAGTGTAGTTCCGCTTTAATGCAGTTCCGTCGAGTGCGGTCTAACCTTTATATTGAATTCGAAATCATCATCAAAAATATTAAAAATCTCAAAATCCATTATTTTTTATTATTAATTTTCTTTCGTTATTTTGACGTTCATGGATTTTGGGGTTATTTTGTGATAAAAAAAAGTTTTTTAATGACTTCATTCTCAAATATACTCGTAATCATTTTTATTCAAATCGTTTTTTGCTAACTTATGGTGGATTTACATTTTGTTTGCGTCTGCATAATGCACTAAAGTAGAGCAGGACAGATGCATACAAAAAATCCGAGTGAGTGAAAGAGAACCATTAAGAAGATGAACATGTTCGTCTTCATTTCTGCATTATGGAACTTTCCTATAATGCAGGAACGATGTTCTTCTGCATTTTGATCTTTTCTCTCTATCTAACAATTATACATTTTGTATTTGGCATCCATTTTTTGCAGAACCCAAATGCAGATACATGTAAGTCCACCATTACAGACGAGAGACGAAACAACCGAAAAAACGAATGGTGTAGTCGGGGTCTAGGTCTACATCATCCAGCTCATAGACATAGGAATAACATGGACTGCTAGCCCCCAACTTCACGTTGGTTCCAGCTTTAACTAAAAACGACACGAGCGGCCGGCGGTGCAAAGCGGAAAACATGGTGTAACTCTTGACATTTTGAAGTTTTGTTTTTGTTTTTTTTTATGGAAATGACATTTTGTTTTACTATCAGTCCAAAATCGTTTTCGTAGGATTTGTTGCGTAAAAAAACAATTAAAATGTAAGTTCTTAATAATTTATAGTAAGAAAAGTTATAATCATAAAAAGATGCAAATTTGTTTACCTGTGTTATAATACTTTTTCTAATTAAATGTGGTGAAAACAAATCGATGTTCATGTTTGAATAGCTTTCTATTATCCGTAGATAAAAAAAACACAGGAATGTTTTTATAATTCAGAAGAAAAACCCGAAGAATCTGAATTTTTAGTCGACAATGGAATCGTCGTTGAAACAATTGAAGACACAAGAAAATATAAAAGGTAACATTCAACAAAATGTATTTTAGACATCATTTTCAATAATATCTTACAGCATGAAGATGTTGACATCAAACCCAATGCGGAAGAGCTTCTGTATACCAGCGAAAGTTGCCTGTCTCTTCGAAATACAATGTACCAACGTGCCAAAGAATATGATGATATCAATAAGCATCTGGATCCGGAATTCTTTAAGTGTGTCCATTGATGCGTTAAAAAGTGTATTTTGATTTTCTAAGTTTGGTTATAATTCTTTTTTACAGATGCCAAAGTTGCAATAAAGTTTTTGTCGATAAATAGTGCTTAAACAATCACATGCTCATAATACATCAATCCAATGAGGAGAACCCACTTCAATATGAACATTGTGCCAAGCGTTTCATCAAGCAAAACCTGGGAGCAGCACAAAGTTATTCATGCTTCAATAGAGGAGCAAAAGTTTCCTTGAGATTTTTTTCCAAAAGTGTAAGTCATTATGGAATGCTATCTTTTTCAAACTTTTTCAAAAATTATTTTAAAAATTACTAATTGCTTCTAAATTGCAATTATTATTTCTGTACCACTACTGCCCTAGAACATACTATATTCTATTTTATACTTTGTTAAATTTTCATTTCAGATTTCCAAGTGAAAATACATTAAGCACCCATTATAGATACAATGTGCCAAAGTTATTCGTGGAAGAGCCATATTTGAAAATATCAACTTGAACACAATAAATTGAGTTAAACAGCCAGAAATTCAATGTGAAAAATGTGGATCATGGTTGAAAAACAAGCATAGCCTACAAAAACATTTGCTCCGTTAAATGAAGAAGGAAAGATGCATATGAGCAATGTTTGTGAAAAAGTGGCACCAATCAAAGTGTTTTACGGAGTCATATAAGTTATGTCCAATCATCAGAACGAACATTTAAGAAACCCCTTTACTTGAAGTAAGTTCAGAGATACATTTTAGTCGAATTATTTTCATACTCATTAACTACTCAATTTTGTAAAAACAAATTAGAATACTCGTTGAAATTGAAACGTGAGTAATTAATGAGAACATGCAAAAACTCGGCTAATTTTTTACTCATTTATGTGTTATATTCTTTGATAACAACGTACATATATGTCTTATTCCAGGAACACTTGACAAACACGCGAGATATTTTATATCCATGTCCGCATTGACCAAAAACTTTTAATTCTAATGCAATTATGCATTCTCATTGAAAGAAATAACATACCAGAAAATGGGAAGCAAATAGAAGACATCAGGAAAAGTATCTGGTAGTTCTTCTACAGCAGTACAAAAAACCACAGATAGTAACAATCTGCAACTAAATTATGCCAGAAGATGAAAATACAAACAGTTGAAAAGTTGGATCTTTGTTATCTTAGTAGTTAAAGATTAAGATTTGATTTACTCTAGAAAATTAACATGTGTTTAATAATAAATAAATAAATTAACATAAAAAAGTAAAAGACTTGTTTTAGCTCAATACGTTTTGTTTACTGTTTTGAGTTAAATATCCTTTCGCTGGTAGAATCTGGGTTTTTCTAGAATTTAGTTTGTTGTCTATGAACGCGTGCTTTATAGTGCAAAATAATTTATTATTATTTTATTAATTGGACGAAATTAAAGCGTTCAGCCAGAATATAAATTTCGAAAATTTTAAATAAATTATAAAAACGTCAAGCATGATACTCTACTTCTTATTTTATTGTTTCTATTAAGCTTGTAAAATAGAATGCTCTGAAATAAATCAAACTCGGCTACCATTTAGCTGGAAGCCTTTTTGCAAAGCATGTGACAACTAATACAGAATACGCAATTTCTGAAGGCTCTTCTGAAGATTATTTCGTTTGTAGAGTCGACTCAGCTGTTTTTTACTTGGTCGAATATTAGGTATTAAAGCAATGCCCACGCCATGTAACTCCTTATAAGATAAACACTCTACTCTACAGTTGAACCCGGTACTTGGGATTTAAATTCCTATATATCTACTACCTAAGCCAAAAATCTTTATCTTGGCAATTCGATTTATTGAACTTTAGATATGGCTCACAATAAAGAAATATATAAGATTTTTTGAATACCTTAAAAAAAAATACACTTGTTTTATTTTCAAAAACAATATTTCATTGAAAAAGTTTTCTTTTTTAAAAAATCGATTTCAATTAAAAAAAAAACAATCTGCGAAAAAACAACATTGCTTGAATTAAAAAATAAAATGAGGTGTTCTATAGCTGGATGCAAATCACATTTATTGGCCCAACACGTGTCGCTTCACATGCAAGTACTTCTTTAATTACCAGAGTATAACGTCCAATATTATTTCCTTTAATAATTGTATTTTAGATTGTTTCGGGGAGGCCAGTACAGGGATGACTGGATTAATTCAATTTTGTCACTAAATGGCAGTTATTCCGAGCTGAAATTGTCAAAGTCATTCAGGATTTGTGATAGACATTTTGAAAAAAACTGTTTTTCAAAAATAGGTTTAAAAATGTGTCTCAAATCGAATGCAATTCCAACTATTTTTCCACATTTATTGGAAGCAGGAAGGTATGCTTAAAAAAGATGTTCACTTTTTAGAGAAATTTGCCTAGTTTTTGCATTATTCTACTCTAAGGCCCGTTTGCTGATACGAGACATAAATATTTAAGTTCAACATAAGCGCTTATGTATCACTTTTTCCTCAGCATAAACTGTCACATAAGTTCTTTTGTTGAACATAAACGCTTAGGTTTCGTTTCAGAAAATGGGCCTAAATAGTTCAATAAATAGGTAATGCATTAATTCTTTAAATATATACATATATAGATACAAATATATGTATATAGATACAAATTTAAATAAAGATTAATTTTGTATTGAACCATTAAAATATATTCATTGTCTAGCTGCATTATTATAGTTTTAGGCTACAAAAGCAAGTTCTTGCGATTTTTGTGATTTTAATGGCTTAAAAAGTTAAGAGATCAAAATAAAGTATGCCATTTGATTTGTTTGATAAATATAAATGTATGAAAAAAAAAATCAAAAATCGTTTGTGCGGTTTTCTTAAAAAATAATTTTTTATATGTATATAAAATTTCTTGCACATTTTAAAAATAAAATCTGATATGCCAACATTTAGTATTTCATTAAGTACAATTTAACAGATAGTAAACAAAAATATTTATGAGCCCGTTTTCAAGAAATTGAATTTTCAAAAAAAAAAATTCAATATTTTTATAAGAATACAAAATTTTTCAAAAATTTGTATATGCAAAATGGTTTGAATTGTAAAGGAGCTCTTGTATAAATATTTTGGTTGATATCAGTGTATCCGATAACGAGAAATTTGAAAATTAAAAAATGGGTTCTATGACAGATACCGTTAATAACCGTTAATAGTACAAATTTTTTCATCAAAATATTAACCATAACTTAAATAGTAAATGCTTTTCTTTTAATCAAAATTCTTGGAGCCGTTTTCGAGAAAAATAAGTTTTTTCTTAACGGTTTTTTTTAACATTTGTCTGGAAGGTACCGTTATTTTTGAAATTATAAACATTCTTTTTCTAGTATTCTACAAAATAATAAAAACATATTTTGCAACAAGTTTTAAAAACATTGACTGAGTCTTTTTTTTTAAATTTTGGTACACAATAATGTTCACTCTTTTTAGAAGATTTATTATAAAAAATGAAAAATTTCAATCTAACCGTTTTCGAGAAAATCAAAAACAAAAAAATGGTTGTTAATGTAAAATAATAATTGATAATTCATTTATCAATGCCCCATCTTAAAAATTTTCCAATTAAGATTTAAAACATTTCATTGAATAGTAATTTTGTTAATGTTTTTTTTTTTTATAAAAACGCTATTTACAAAATCTTTTTAATAATTGCAGTGATGAAATTGATAATGCATACATTAATATGCCTTCCACTTCGCAAGCGAACACTTCGCAAGCAAACACAAACAACTTGCCTACTCAAGAACTGTCTAATGAAGATTTTAATCATTTCATCGAATAGTAATTTTGTTGAGGTTTTTATAAAAACGCTTTTAACAAAATCTTTTTAAAAATTGCAGTGATGAAATTGATAATGCATACATTGATGTGCCTTCCACTTCGCAAGCGAACCCAAACAACTTGCCCACTCAAGAACTGTCAAATGAAGATTTTAATCATTTTATCGAATAGTAATTTTGTTAATGTTTTTTTTTTATAAAAACGATATTTTCAAAATCTTTTCATTAATTGCAGTGATGAAATTGATAATGCATACATTGATGTGCCTTCCACTTCGCAAGCGAACCCAAACAACTTGCCCACTCAAGAACTGTCAAATGAAGATTTTAATCATTTTATCGAATAGTAATTTTGTTAATGTTTTTTTTTTATAAAAACGATATTTTCAAAATCTTTTCATTAATTGCAGTGATGAAATTGATAATGCATACATTGATGTGCCTTCCACTTCGCAAGCGAACCCAAACAACTTGTCCACTCAAGAACTGTCCAATGAAGACTTTAATCATTTCATCGAATAGTAATTTTATTAAGGTTTTTATGAGAACGATATTTACAAAATTTGTTTAATAATTGCAGTGATGAAATTGATAACTCATGCATTGTTATGCCTTCCACTTCCACTTCACAAGAAAACCGTAAACGGAAATTCGATATTGACCAAGCCTCTCCCAGCACAGTTAAACGAAAGTGCCTCTTTTATAAAGAGTTGAATAAAAAAAAGGATAACAAATTGAAAGCTCTAAGGCGTAAGCTAGTCAGACAACAAAACAAAATTCAAACACTGAATTCGTTAGTTGTGGACTTGGAAAGTAAGAATTTGGTATCAGAAAACGGTTCCCAAATCTTACAGGTAATTTATTATTTATTATCATTAGTTTGTTCTAAAAACACTATCAAATTACACTGCTCATTAGGAGTTCCATAAGGGTTGGGGTCATAATTCTGTATGTGCAAAAATTCTGTAAATCCAAAATTCTTTATTTTACTAATATTCACCTACACATATTCTGAAACTCGTATTTATGAATCGTGTTCGACTTCAGTCGTAAGTAGGCATTTCTATAGTAGTATATCCGAGTTCACTTCTACTTTATCACAACATCGCATACGACTGGTCGTATTTTATCAGTATTCCGAATATAGTATTAATTCGAATTAAAGTCATTTTTGTGTTGTTTATTCTTCTTTGAAATCTTTTAAACGAGTATTATATTTTTCCAATACAAAATGGACAAAAACTAAATTTTATGTATGTGATAACTTTTGCCCGTATTGCTTTTATTTATAAAATCAACATGAGAGCAATACCTCAGCTCTAAGACCATCGGACTGCACTTTCAAAACGCAAACAAAAATAATAAATATGTACATATTACGTAAAAGAGCCCTTCTCCGTACAACCTATATGCTATCAACCTGGCAGCGATTGCGCGGCCCTAAGACCACTAAAATGCACTATGAAATTGTAATACTTTGTGTCGGTCAAAATTTCATTAATTACTACCTACTTTATATCTCCACAAACTACATGGAGAGTGGGAGCGAAAATGGTAGGCATGGTATCACTTGAAGAATAACGATTTTGATACGAGACGAATTCAAATTCAAATACGAATACGACACAGAGTACTACTGCAGAATATGGATCCTGGTTTTCCAAAGTTCTGTTGCCTGAATTTCAAAATTCTCTAAGCGATAAAAAAAATGTTTTGATAACAAAAAAAAGTGCACACTTTTTTTCATTATCAAAACAATTTTTTTCAATTAAAAGTTCAAGTGACGTCAACTCCAGAAATGATCGTGTTTCGCTCAAGGTTTAACATACACTTCACTTAAAACCAAAGTAATTTTTAATGTGTTAATATTTAAATTTCAGAATTTTGAATTAGATAAAGAATACAGAAAACATTGCAAACACATATTTTCATTAGAATCGAATTTAACTAATTTCCAAATTTGCAGAAGAAGTTTGTTTTATCAAGGTTAATGATTTTGTTAGGTCATTCGTTTTACCCCCGAAATTGCTTTGAAATAACTGATTTTAGTTATACATAGGTTGCTAATAATAGATTTCTAAATACTTTTCCTATTTTTATAAATGTGCTTTAAAATTGTGTTATAATAAGAATTTTTAATCTGTTTTGCATAATATAAAACCTATTTACTTGTTTGAAAATATGTCTAAACTATATCTAAGGAAAACTCTCTACAAGATACTTTAAAAAAGGGCCCACTTATTTTTTGTAGTTTGCACTCACGACTAGCCCTCACCATCTATCCATCTACGAAAAAAAATTTTAAACGATGTTTTTTTTTGTTTGTTGGAAATATATTTGTTTAAGTTATTCATCAAAAACATGTTAGGTTGGTATTAAAGTGTAAACGTCCCAAAAAGGATCGCTTAAACAGTCCTATATTTTATTATGCAAAATTTGCCAACACTTGACAATCATTTTGTATTATATTCTGATTGCAAATGTGAACAGCATTACAATGAAGTATTTTAAATTTTTCAGAATTTTAATAGTGAATTTTGAAAATACATAACTTTGAAATACAGAATTTCAAATTTACAGAATAATGGAACTATGGTCACAAACAATTTTTGAGTGATTTACAGAGTTTTGGTCATACAGAATTTTTGAATACAGAATTACGACCCGTTCCCGTTCCATAAGCCTTATAATATTATATTTATAAAATATGATTATTATTTTATTTTATAAAAATATTAGAATTTGCTTTATTATTTATTTCTATGAAAAATAAGATAAGTAAGATGATGTGAATTTTATAATATAAAATTTACCTCTCCTAATCTGATTCTTAGTTTAACATAAATATAATAACAATGTTTTCCTTGATTTTTAGACTTACGATAACAGTTTGATAGAAGTTCTGAAAGGTGAAAAATTGTCCGGAAAATACCCCGTGGATCTAAGGTCATTTGCATTGACTTTGCATTTTTACAGTCCACGGGCGTATAGGTACGTGAGGTCATTGGCAAATAATAATTTGCCTGCCGAAAGTACCTTGAGGTCATGGTATAGTCAAAGTGAAGTTGGGCCTGGCTGTACCCGAAAATCATTGGACGTCCTTAAACTGAAAAGTTTATCGCTTTCGAAAATTAATAGAAAGCTGGTTGCAACCCTCATGATGGATGAAATCGCTATTAGAAAGCATATCCAATGGGACGACTCAAGAAAAAAAAATTGTAGGCACCATTGACTACGGCACCAACTTCACGACAACAGAAGATCTTCCTCCTGCAAAGGAAGCATTAGTATATTTGCTTGTTGGAATGAATGGTGCGTGGAAGCTTCCCGTGGCATATTTTTTGTGCAATGGCCTTAGTGCCTCTGAGAAGGCGAGTTTCACCATGCAAGTCCTAAGTTTCCTGGAAGAAGCGAATGTTGAAATTGTTGGTCTAACATTCGATGGACACCCGGGAAACATTGGAATGATAAAGCACCTGGGCGCCACACTCGAAAACTTTAAACCAGCGTTCGAAAATCCAGCAAATCGTTCAAAAATTTCTATATTCCTTGATGCTTGCCATTGCTTGAAGCTAATTAGAAATACATGGGGCACAAAAAAAATAATATATGATGACACAGGTCGGGCAATCAAATGGGAATACATAGAGAAACTTATAAACTATCAGGGTGAGTTGGGGCTGCACTTTGCAAACAAGTTAAATCAAAGGCACCTTAATTGGTTTTCGAAAATGATGAATGTTAAGCTAGCAGCAGAGACCCTAAGCGAAAGCACAGCGAATGCTCTTTTGTTTTTGCTGGATTCTAAAGTTTCCGGTTTCCAAGGGTGTGAGGCAACGATCACATTTTTGAAAACTATTAACAGTGTTTTTGATTGCCTCAACGTAAAATCAAAATTCGGCTTTGAATTTAAAAAGGGTTTATGTGAACAAAACAAACACGCTATTTTTGAGTTTTGTACCAAATCAATTAAGAACATATCCGATTTAAGTCTTGGTACAGAAAAAATTATTAAAACCAAGAGTAAAATCGGATTTGTAGGGTTTATAGTTGGTATGAAAAATTTGAAAAATGTTTATAAAATGCATGTCGAGGAAAATAAAATCCTTGATTACATTTTGAGTTATAAATTATCTCAGGACCACCTTGAGCTATTTTTTTCGAGCATACGCTCAAGGGGTGGATTTAACAACAATCCAACGTCAGCACAGTTTGCTTCAGCATACAAACGGCTCCTTATTCACAACGAAGTTCGTTCGTCTGCTGAAGCAAATTGCATTGCATGTGACGAAACAAACATTTTAATGGTATCCTCGAGTCAATCTAAAAAGCCAACAAATTCTGAGCAAATTAGCGACGAGGACCTTTTCATCTTTGAAGGCTTGAGTGAAACGGCTTTAAACAATTCACCCTTGGAAGAAATTTTAATTTATATAAGTGGATTTGTAGAGTATAAACTTCTTAAAATTTTAAATTGCAAAATATGTAAGCAATTTTTACTAAACAGTGAAAAAAGTCATTCTAAGCTAATTTCCTTAAAAACAAAAGGCTATTTAAGATACCCTCAAAATGATACAATCAAAATTTGTAAAGTAGTTAGACAAAATATTTCTATACTTGAAGCCGAACAAAAACTAAAAAAAACAAATGCATATAGTTTACTAGTTTTAAGTAGTCTTAGGCATTTAGATTTAAGTAGTATATACAAAAAATTAGACAGACATGTTCTAAATTGTGATGTTTTAAATAATCACAAGTATGACCTTATAAAGAGAGTTATAGAACAATGTTCTAAAGTTTTGTTACACCATATTGCGAAACAAACAAATATTAATGAACACAAAAAGTTGTTGAGACAAAAACTTACTAAAATTGTACAATTCATGGGGCAATAAATTTGAAAAAAAATGTATTCTTTTTATTTACAAAAAAATGGTAAATGAGTAGAACATTTTAGGTAAGTAAGCCTGAGTTCAAAGATTTGCAAAAATAATATATTACTTCAGGCTGCAGTAAAAACATACAAAATATAGGTATGTACATACCTACTCATTGGATTCAAGAAACTATCCACTAGAAACTACAGAATGCAAACATGGAGAAAAGTTGTTGCTGATTCATTCGTCAATTATTTTTCACAATAAATTCTTTTATTAAAAAAAAAACTACTCATAATTTTAATTAATTAAAATTTATTTATAAAAGTAAACTAAATAGGAGTAGAAAATATAGATGAATAGATTTTAATAAAAAAAATATGAAAATGAAAAGAGCATTCTATTTTATTCTCATTCAATCTATAGTGATCAATTCCTTAAAATTAAATTCAATATTATTTCGTACCAGTTAAAGTTCCCGTTCCATGTAAACTACAGAAACTTAGCTCATCATTTTATCTCCCTGGTGGTAGTTTGTCGTTATGCTTGATTTCAATTTCAATAGCTTTATTGGAATCTTATAAAAAATATAGTTTAAGGTTTTGTGGAAGAGTTATTTAAATTTGTCTTCTTACTCGTAACAGTACAACATCGGTTGTGTTCGACATAAAATAGTGTCCATAGATATCTGTTGCAGGACTACCGACTGACGTTCTAACTCAAATTCCTGCATCAAAAGCAATTGGTCGTTAAACGTTTTTAATTACATCTTCGGTTGTATAATTTTCATCGAGTTCAGCCTGGAAAAAAATATTTGTATATAGTCAAGGCAAATTGGGATAAAATTGAAGCATTTACTGCTTACAAGAGTATCAAAACCAAAAAAATGGCTATACCAGAGGTACCAAAAATATCAAATTTTTGAAAATAAAAAAATTATAAGGAAATAGCATTTACTTATTTGTATTATTTGAATTTTTTTTAACAAAATCCTCGCAGCGGTTTTTGATAAAAATATTATTTTCCTGTTTGGCGAAAAAAATTGTATGGCAGGTGCCGTTATTTTTAGTTCTAAGAAAAATTTAAGAAAATTTGTGGGCAAGTGTTCCACTCTTGGCAGCTACTACATGTCTATATGTAGCAGTATTGCTACAGGTTGTTGTTGTTGGTTAAAGCGACGAACAATCCGATAAACTTGTCATCATTACTGATTGCCAACTGTAGTTAATCTAGAGTTTCCCCAAAAACCCAAAACGCGATCGCAAGCAGTTAGAAAAAAAGAGAAATAGAGCAAAATGAAAAAAATGAGTCTTGGGTCGACCCACACTAGTAACTTCCTATTGGTGCCGCTGAAAGCTATATACATATGTACATATTTGCCTTAAAAATCGATAATTCAACCAAAAACATTAAATTGAATGCGTTTCATTAGCAACACTCACCAAAATTTAGTATGATGATCCGAGGTCGATATCTTTATTCCTTCTCGAGATAGGGTGGACGAAAAATTCTGATTTTGATTCTAGAGACCTCAAAACGTAAAGATATGTCAACATTTCCAATTCGACAAATCGCACAAATTAATAAGGACCAACAATTTTTCTTGTGACAACAGCGGTATATGTCAATTAAAATTATTATTTTTTTAAACAAAAACTGTATTTTTATCTATTTTTCTTTCATTTTTAAGAAAAAAATATATTTTTATAAATTTTTTGTAAAATAGAAACTCACCTCTTTATCAAGAACACTTGTAGCTACTTTGACCAAAAGATTTCCTAGATTTTGGGATGGCGTGCTGTTGGCAACTAAAGGGGCTTCCGACTGTACATCGCAGAGATCTTTCAGAACATTTAGTTGAGAATACTGAACCATTTTTTTAATAAGACTGGCACGACGTACAATACACCTCACCTGGTGATTGCAAATTAGCCGCAACTTCACGATGGGCGTCGTCAACTCCTTCGCGAGATTCGTCTAAGGGTGAATTACCATCTTCATCACGTAAATCTGTGTAGGCTCCAAATTTAAGTACAATTTAGCCATTCCTAGCCCGCTCAAACATGCAGCGTAATGCATCGACATCGTCCATGTATTTAACATCGATGTCACCTTTTTCAATAGCTTCTTGAAGAGATTCTTTATTTTTTCTGCGAATGTAGTCAATTAACTGACGGTGCGTACGCTCAGCACTCGAATCATTCCGACATACTCTCGGGTCAAATTGACCTTATGTATCAGCACCAACTCTACTAAGTGCCTGTCTACTTTCGAAAAGAAGCAAAACCAGCAAATCTGCAAGTCGCATACAATCAAGAATGCAGAGTTCGTCACTCTTCAATGCTCTCTCTAAAGCTTCGGGCAATTTAGACCTCAGTAGGTCATGTAATTGTCGGAGATCCTCGGCAAAGTGTAGACAACATGGAGATTTTTGTCTAGAGACTGTTTGGTTCCACTTAGGTGCACAAACGGAATCAACAGCTTTCGCCGAATGAAGGGTGTCCTTGTGCACTTGTGACCCTCAGTCACAAATGAATGGCAAGTGGCAAGACACAACGTACCCATCGAATACAGCACCAGGTTCGCGAGTACAATTCAACTCGAGAACTTTGATATACTGTTCAGCCAGATCACGGGTAGTCCGGCTTCGCTTCATCAGCCACAACAAGACGATTTCTTTAATGACACAATCGATGGCAACAAAGCGACGGGTGCTTTCGGCTGATAAATCTCGGCAATAAGTTATTGCAGGTGCTGTTACCTAAGCACATTCTGTGGTGCAAGTTTGTATAGGAAAATCTTGCAAATAGCGGGAAGAAAGGTCTTGCCAGCTTTAACACAATGAAAAAAAAGACACTAATATTTGCCGAACTTAAAAAAAAAAACTTACCTTTCGAAGCATCTGTCCACATTATCGACATAAATAATAACATGCATAGCTGCTCGGGGGCAATCAATTGTCTGTCACGGTCATCCCTGTTTTGCGAACGACGTCACTTGAAATCAGTGAACTGCTCGTTTTCTGATACGATTGCTGCAATTTCATCGTTTACCAAAGTATTGGTTTCTGTTTCCAATGAGTTGGGTTGCGATGTTCCAACTTCCTCGACGGTATTCATTGTTTGCATTGATAAAGATTCAGGGCCAGTTGGTTCACAGTTGGTTGTATTTAGGATGAGCCTTTCACAGACTCTAATTAATTAGCAACTTTGGATATTTTGAAATAAAAAAATTGATCGACAAAAAGATTTGAGGATTAAAGATGATTAGCTGTGAACAAACTGGCTCTCAAATGGTTGGACCTCGTTAGTTGGAGTAATCACCGCAAAATCATCTTCATCTTCACCTTTGCCATTCCAATAGTCAAGCTCAGCACATCTGAAAAAGTTAAATTATTATATTATTATTAAGAAACCAAATAAAACAATTATAAATAAAATAATATTACCGCGACGAAAAATATTTTTGGGAATTGAAAAAAAATGACAACTAAACGTCAGACGTCAAAATAATAAAACGGTATCATAACAGATGTCCTTAGCTTCTTTGACAAAATATGGTTGTGTTGATAAGTGACAATAGATGGCTTTCGTAAAGTAGTATTTTTTTTTGCCACTTTGCACCAATAGGCCAACGAGCGGTGAGCTGTTTTCAATGGGGTTTTTGTATGGAAACCACAATGGGCTGGCTGTCCATGTTTCCTATGTCTATGATCCAGCTACATCATACAACTCTTCCAGTTGTAGTTATGAAACAGAAAAATGTAGTTGATGTAGTTGTAGAACGTTGCTGTCAGATGTAGTTGATGTAGCTGCTGTAGTAGCGGAGAAATAGGCCCCAGGAATGAAAATTTCAAGACTTTTTCAGGTTGAACTTTGACGTTTCTGATTTGGCAACCACAATTCTCCTCGATGTTAGCAAAAAACGATTTGAACAAAAATTATTGAATTGAAAAATAGTTTTTCGTAATTGGATACACCTAATATGCGTTTGTATTTGAGAAATAAGTGATTAAAAAATATTTTTATTTATTACTACTGATTATTTTCTTACAAAACATCCCCCAATTCCATGAACGTCAAAATAACGAATGGAAGTACGTACGTATTTTCGCGAACGTTCTTGCCTGTCAAAAACACGAAAGACGAAACGAACGGGAAAACGAACCGTATAATCAGACTCATACATACATAAAGATATAACAGTCAGGTTCTGCGTTACCACTTCCGGAAATAAAGTCAAAGTAGATTTGAAGAAAAAAGGGAAGTAGATTGACCAAAGTCGAAGTAGATTTCAAAATTAACTTTTTTTTCTAATGAACGCATATTTAAAAAAAAAAAAATTCAATTAAATTGAATTTAATTGAACAAAAAAAGAGTCTTACAATAAATTATTATACATATTTAAATATAATTTAATTAAACTAAACAAGTAATGCAAATTAAATTTATATATATGTTTATTTGACATACAAAAATTCTTGCATATTATTAAATAAAATCTAAGACTTATGGTTCATAAAGAAATTATTTGTTTGTTATAAAACATAACAACATTAGTATCTTCTTACAAAAATAAGAACACGTCATTAAAAATAAACGAAAAAGATTTCAGTCTTTAAAAAGTTTTAAGGAACAAAAAAAAAAGCTCTAAATTGGCATTGATATGGGTTTTTCATTTAGTTATATATTTTCCATCTACCAACTTATATTTTTGAAAATAAGCCAACATTTTTTGTGGTGGGTCTATTATTTCGTTTTTTGAAACATTTTCCTGTTTGATCAGTTCTTTGCAGAGCATAATGCTTTCCACAGTTCCGCAGAGGAGTTTGTTGGTTGTTTTGTATTTAATAAAGTTCATTTCAGAAAACTTTCGCTCTGCTACTGTACGGCAAAACTGCCGAGTTAAGCATAAACTCAGAAAGTTCTTGAAACATTGATTTTTTCGACAGTATTTTGTATTTTTTTCAATTCACTCCAAGACATGACAACACCTATTTCAGTTGTAAATTATTGTACAAATCAAATTCGCCACTGCGAATTTAATTCTTCCAAATCCGAATTACCATGAAATGGAAACACTTTCAAAATTGGCAGAATAGTTCCCATACTACCATTTTCTATTTTGTTTGGATTAAAATATTGAAGTAACACCACGTCCGTATTATTAAGCTTAAATCTTTTATGGATTTTTTTACACAATTAAATAAAATTGTAAACATTTTTTTTGCTTCCTCAAGTTGAGGAATTTCATTCTCAGTTTGATATTCCTCAAATGTTACCATAAATAATATTTCACAGAGAAAAAAGAAGTAGATTTGGCCTCCTTTTTGTGAAATTGAAGTAGGTTGAAGCAGAGATTTTTAAAAAGAAGTAGATTTCAATATTTTGGTGATGGTGCGAAGTAGGAAGTAGATTTTAAAATTAATTGGAAAAAAGAAGTAGACCTACTTCAATTGAAGTAAAGTGGTACTACTGGTCAGGTTACACTTAATAGGGTAAACTAACAATTAATGCATATTTTTATTCTCGTTAGCTTAAGTGAAAAAGTTGAAAATAACAACAAACTGTTTTCTGAAAACAATACAAAAAGTATAATTGTTTTTATTTTTCTTAAAACACAGATTTATGTTTTTTTTTTAATTTAAAATTCAAAAATGCATATTTCTAACATTTTATTAACTAGTATACAGTGTCTTAGGGTAAAGTATACAAATTAATCATTTCAGATGGATTGTATTCCCTTTCGAAGCAAAAGGAGAACAAACGTGTGAAGAAAGGTTTTGTTTCAATTCATTTTCATAACAGCGAAGGATCGGAAAGCCAAGGATTTTTAAAAGCATCTTCAAAGCACTTTGTTTTTTCACAACGAATTGTCACAGAGAAGTCGGTTAAACTTAATACTCCGATTGTATATGCTGTAGATACTTATATTAGCCACTGATGTCATCTGCCAGTGTCATAACACTATCCAGTGTATTACAGAGATCAGTGCATGTATCGTATTGGCATTTTTCTCTCTCATGGGGAATTTCATATTCCCAACAGCCCAAAACAGTCGCAATAGCATGAGCATTTTAAATTTAAATGGCAGTCGCTAACGGCAACCATAAAATTAGTCATACTTCAAGACCTTCAAGAATACTAAAAAAATAAGTACCAACAAAAACAAATACCATGTTTCCACATAGAAAGATAATATATACTATGAAGGTATGTAATGTATTTAAATTAATAAAAAGAAGTCAATTTGAATGAAGACACACTGACAAAATTGTAATCATCAATGTATAAATATAATTCAAGATGCAGGCCTTTTCTTGTTTTTTTTGTTCGGAGATGCCGTTGTGGTCTCAGTTGTTGCGGTTGCCTCGGTGGTCTCCATCTTCTCAACAGTCTTTTCCTTATCATCATCATCTGCCTCTGGTTCGTCTTGTTTCTTCGTCCATGATGCCTTCCACTGATCCTGACTCAATTTAAAAGTATCCAATCTTAAAACATTAAACAAAATCCGTCCATGCATGGATCCTTTCAATTTGTTCTCCTTGGCTGTAAGCTCTTTGGCAATTGCAACTTTCTGTGCTACATTTGATGCTTTAATAAGTATCTCTACCACCCTTGATCCACTTTGTGTCACTGCCAAATCCATATAGAATCCTTCGAAGAGTTTCAAGAATTGTTCACGTGATTTCTCTCCAATTGTTGGACTCGTAAGAAACTTGTCCGCAATGAAACTGCCATGTGGACACTGCAATATTTCCACCAGGCTTTTAATTGGTGTCTCTAAAATGGAGTTGACCAAGAAAATTGGCTTATTGAATTGCAAGATGTCTTGAATGATCAACGATCCGAAGAGACCAATGTATGTCTTATGTTCGTAGGGCAAAACCTCGAAAGGCTTAAGTTTGACGAGACAATTGAAGAAGGCTTTTGGATTTTCCTCCCCATGAGATGCATTGCAGTGCAAGACGCTCTGCAGAGCTGTGATAAAAGCTGCTTGTTTTGTTTTCAATCTGAGACAGGTTGCCGATAAAGAGGCCACTAAGTTTAATTTGTTGGTCTGCAGGTACTTCTCAAAACTCGGACAGAGTTCATCGAAAATCGCTTCGAACTCCGATTTCTCGAAAATGTAGCTGATGTATCGTTGTACTGCAAAAATACCGTATTTTTTATTGGTCAAAGACACCAGACGATCTTTGAACAGTGCACTGATTTGTGTCAAAAGCTGTGGAGAAGCAATTGATATCAGAGTTTGTAATAGGCGAACGGAACTGTCGGATTTAAAAACCGATGGTTTCTCCTTGTCATCGTCCTCTTCTTCTGCTTCTACTTCTTTCTCTTCGTTTTCTTCTTCAGCTTCTACTTCTTTCGTGTCGTTTTCTTCTTCCTCTTCATCTTCTTTTGGCTCTGCTTTTTCTTCTTCAGCATGTGTCTTCAAGAAGGTGTCTTTTATGAGTTTCGTGCCAAAGTCATCGAGGGCTTTCTTGTCGGCCTCGTGCAAAGCAATACAGATAACCTGAAGCAGAACCGAACTTCGGTTACTGTAGGGAAAGTCCTTGAACTGGGGGCACATCTGTAACCTTCCTGGGAATTCCATCAATATTTCATGCCATTCGGCGGGAACTTCGAAGACACTCTTGTCAAATTTAAATTCTCCCATACGCTGGAAGTTTTTATTTATTTTCACTATGTCATTATTCACCACTTTGCCTTTGTATAGGGCTGTCTTGGGAATGTGAACACCAGCCAGCATGAGTATGGCAGCTTGAATGACATGACATGCATTCGGATCACTGACAAAATCTTTTAAATTGTTGAGCACAAACTTGCTAACGCGCACGACAAATTCAGAACACTTGGTGCGATGTTCTTCGGTGAACTCGTGAGTGGTGTTGTACTTTAGTTCGGTGACTACTTCCCTGGGCCTCTTGGGCTTGCTGCTACTGTTATCTTCCTCAGCGGCAGTTCCAACGGCTCGAACGAATGATGTTTCCATCAATTTCTGGAGAACATGAGAACAAAAGCCGTTTGAGCAAACATTTCGTAAGCTTTCCCCGAATACCTCGAAGTACCTCTCTAGATGTTCGGCATCGACGTAACCTAGCACGTTCTCCAGAACTTTGGATACAACTTGATTGGAAGATAGGTGAATTTCCTTGTCCTTGGTCTGTTCCATAACATTGTTGGCTATGGCGACTGTACATAGAAAAATAAATCAAATGAGCAAACAGAATCATTATATTGCAAATTTCCACCCCCACAAAAACTCACCTTTCTCATCCCAAGTGCCGGCTGGTGTCTTCTGTTGAGCTTCAAGGATTCCCATGAAATATGTGAATTCTTCTTCGTCGATGTGTGTGCCCTTTCTACCAAAGCCTTTTGCATTTTTGTTTCTCTTGCCATCTTTCTTGAATTTTTTGGAAGGTCTTCTGCCACCACCACTGGCGAAATTTTGGAATGTTTTTTTTTTGGCCTTAGAACTCATTTTTTTGTTGTTTTATTTGATTTACTTATGAAAATTTAATTTAGGTCAAAAACACGCTCTACTTTCCTTGTTAAAACGGCCGGATTCAACGCATCAAAGAGCCTGGGGTGGAATCGCGTAAGGTGATTTGTGATCATCACATTTTTGATAGTCACATGTGATAAGATTTTATTTTCCATCTGCGTAAGGTGATCACAAAAAATTAGTGCAAATTTGGTATCACTTTTAGAGAAAACACATAATTTGTACACATACAAGTTAGATTTGACATTTCTCACAAATCGACTTGAAGATTTTCTCCGTCGCTTCGCCAAGTTTAGGTAATAAAAAGAAAATGAATATTCAACAGTGTTAAAATTGAACAAAGTTAGTAATTAATTGCAAATAATAGATAAAAACTGTGCGTTCGTAGTTTGTTAGATAACAAATAATCGGAAATAACTCAGTTTCGAGTGCTTAAAGCACAACGTTGCCGGTGTGTTCTTTGGCGGATTTTAAGAAACCCGCTCTTCTGCTTTAAGTTATTGAATTTGTTTTTTTACTTGATGATTAAGCGAATTAATATTTTGTTAAATTTTGCAACCGTTCACTGAACAAAAAAAAAAAATTGTTCCAATTAAAAAGCCGTGACAATTCAATGCTCTTGAATATTCATTACGGATCTGTGGGCTCAATATTTTATGCACTAAATTCTTGTGGACGCCATCATTTTTTGTCTAAATTCCTGTCAAATAAAAAAAAATATTTTTAAAATACAAATTTATTCAAACAATATTTTGACTTGATTTGTATGAAAGTGATAGCAGAATAGCTGTCACACGAAATAGTCACAAAAATGTGATTATCACATGTGACTATCACCTTACGCAGACGGAATTAGTTGATAATGACTATCATTGATCACAAATCACCTTAGCCGATTCCACCCCTGATTATACGGTTCGTTTTCCCGTTCGTTTCGTCTTTCGTGTTTTTGATAGGCAAGAACGTTCATGATTACATGGTTCGCGAAAATACGTACGTACTTGCATTCGTTATTTTGACGTTCATGGAATTGGGGGATGTTTTGTAAGAAAGTAATCAATAGTAACAAAATAAAAATATTTTTTAATCACTTATTTAACAAACGCATATTAGGTGTATCCAATTACGAAAAACTATTTTTCAATTCAATAATTTTTGTTCAAATCGTTTTTTGCTCACATCGAGGAGAATTGTGGTTGCCAAATCAGAAACGTCAAAGTTCAACCAGAAAAAGTCTTGAAATTTTCATTCCTGCTTTCGTTACTTCCTTCCCTCTACATTTCTACTCCCCTCACCCAAGCTGTCAAAAAGACGAAAGACGAAACAACCGAAAAAACGAATAGTGTAATCGGGCACAAAATGTTCAGTACTTTATTTTCAGATGGAGCTTCTGATTGGCCAGCTGTCATAAAAAGTTAGCTGACATTGGGCGCATTCAATACAAAATTTGACAACTGCTGAAAATGAAGTACTCAATTTTTTGTCGTTGAACGTAAAATTATATGAAATGTCAGTTTTGTATGGAGAGCCTTTTTTTGTATAGAAAAGCTGTCAGCTGAATTTTCAGTTGGGAATTTCTTGCTGAAAATTCAGATGAAACGTAACTAAACTTCACTAAACGTTACTGGATGTCAGCTAACTTTTTATGACAGCTGGCCAATCAGAAGCTCCATCTGAAAATAAAGTACTGAAAATTTTGATGCGTTGAATCCGGCCGTTCAGTTACGTTGGGCTCATTCAACGCATTGAATTTTTCAGTACTTTATTTTCAGATGGAACTTCTGATTGGCCAGCTGTCATAAAAAGTTAGCTGACATCCAGTAACGTTTAGTGAAGTTTAGTTACGTTTCATCTGAATTTTCAGCAAGAAATTCCCAACTGAAAATTCAGCTGACAGCTTTTCTATACAAAAAAAGGCTCTCCATACAAAACTGACATTTCGTATAATTTTGCGTTCAACGAAAAAAATTAAGTACTTTATTTTCAGCGGTTGTCAAATTTTGCATTGAATGCGCCCATTGGCCGGACTCAACGCATCAAAATTTTCAGTACTTTAAGGTTCGACCGCACACTACTGCAGCGGAACTACACTTCACGACGCAGCAAAACATTATTTGTATGAAATTGTATGAGCTATATCGCACTAAGCGGCAACTGAACTTCATTAAATTTCATACAAATTATTTTGAATCGCAGTTCCGCTGCAGTGCAGTTACGCCTTGTGCGGTCTAACCTTTATTTTCAGATGGAGCTTCTGATTGCCCAGCTGTCATAAAAAGTTAGCTGACATTCAGTTACGTTTAGTGAAGTTTAGTTACGTTTCACCTGAATTTTCAGCAAGAAATTTCCATCTGAAAATTCAGCTGACAGCTTTTCTATACAAAGAAAAAGGCAATATACAATACTGACATTTCATATAATTTTGCGTTCAACGAAAAAAATTAAGTACTTTATATTCAGCAATTATCAAATTTTGCATTGAATGCGCCCAATTTCTTGCTGAAAATTCAGATGAAACGTAACTAAACTTCACTAAACGTAACTGGATGTCAGCTGACTTTTTATGACAGCTGGCCAATCAGAAGCTCCATCTGAAAATAAAGTACTGAACATTTTGATGCGTTGAATCCGGACATTCCCAACTGAAAATTCAGCTGACAACTTTTCTATAAAAAAAGAAAGGCTCTCCATAGTCCCGGTCTACATTGAACGATTTTTTTAGTGCCGACAAAAAATTGTTGTTGTAATCGTGTGCGATTGAGAGGTACAGCCGACATGATCCTTCCAGTTTTGGCCGATTTTTCCATTCAGCACGGGAAAAATCGTTCAATGTAGACCGGGACATACAAAACTGACATTTCATATAATTTTACGTTCAACGACAAAAAATTAAGTACTTTATTTTCAGCAGTTGTCAAATTTTGCATTGAATGCGCCCATTTAGTAAAGTTAGTCCCGGTCTACATTGAACGATTTTTCCCGTGCTGAATGGAAAAATTGTCCGAAACTGGAAGGAACTTGTTGGTTGTACCTCTCAATCGCACACGATTACAACAACAATTTTTTGTCGGCACTGGAAAAATCGTTGAATGTAGACCGGGTCTAACCTTACTAAACGGGCGCATTCAATGCAAAATTTGACAGTTGCTGAAAATAAAGTACTTAATTTTTTTCGGACTTAGTTACGTTACATCTCAATTTTCAGCAAGAAATTGGCCGCATCCGGAAATGTAGAGCTATCCATTTACGTTCGTGTTGTTGTAATCCCGTGTAAAATAACAGTGGATTACAAAACAGCTTTTGCTGTTGGATAGCTATCCAACTTATCCGAGAAATGTTGGTATACGTTTGTATCCCCATGCGAGATGTCAAAAACAACCAATACGTTCGAAAACCTATATGGATACGAACCTATCTTATATGGTTTTTTCACTGGGCCAAATGAGGTAATTTCGTTGCAAATTTCCAAATGAGATCCAAATTACCTAATTTCCCTTACAAAATCACATTTCGAAATGAGGTAATTTTAACTTCATTTGCACGAAATTAGGTTGGAAATTAGGTGAATGCATCCAGCGGGAAACAGTTTCAAAAGCTCTTAAAAGCTTTTGTATGAAAATATCAATACACTATACTCAACAACATAAAACAGAAAGAGAAAACAACAAAAAATAAACGTCTAACTGCCATTCCAAATTCAAAATGAAATGAGATGTCAAATGAAATTAGCTTATTTGATAATGAAAACTCTTTTTTGCCAAATTTCGAAATTACCTCATTTGGGCTCTAATGAAAACGTGGTATTAGATATGCTATCGCATAGATTTCCGAAAGCGGCCATTCTCTACTTAAAATTCAGCTGACAGCTTTTCTATACAAAAGAAGGCTCTCCATACAAAATACAAACATTTCATATAATTTTACGTTCAAGCCTAGTACGCAGATCGAGCTAAATTTTATCTCCCCTACAAAATTCTTTACCAAAGCTAAATTATTGAGAGAATTTTGTATGGGAGCTAAAATTTAGCGCGATCTGCGTACTAGGCTTCAACGAAAAAAAATTAAGTACTTTATTTTCAGCAGTTGTCAAATTTTGCATTGAATGCACCCAATATAAAACTAGTCGATTTTCGGGACGATACTCTACGCCTATAGGTGGTGTATTATCGCTAGAGAGATTTAAAAACACAAAACATGCCAGTATTTGACACAACCGAAAACAAATAAACAAAATTCAACATGGCAGAGCACAACACAGAATATTTTACTGAACTTGTAAGAAGAAATACAATTTTATGAGATTACTGAGTTTTTTCCCCCGCCCCTCCCCCCTATATTTGTTCAGTGGACGTAACAAGCCTGATCCACATCTGTGTCGTGTGTTGTGTTGTGGAGTCGTGTGTCGTAGAACCATATTTGTCTCGTGTGTTGTGTTGCAGTGTGGCGTATAAAATATATGGAATGACAGCGACACACGACTCCACAACACAACACACGACACAGATGTGGACCAGGCTTGTTACGTACATATTTCACCGGTTATTTATGTAGTTGCTGGGATCTATCTGCAAAGGTCAAACGAAAATGGCAGAATAGAATATTTAAATTTCAATCTGGCAGTACCTCTTTTCTAGATGTCGCCCTTATCGGTAGAGAGATATATCCCATGTACCATGATATTTAAACTACTTTGTGACGGCACCCAAGAAAGATACACAGAAAATAAATTGAAATAAAATATTTCATGATTCTAAATTCATTTTAAATCAAAAACCAATAATAATAATACAAATTATAAATAATGCTTTCTTCTTCCAAAGCAAGTAAGGGTGGAAAGGTTCTTGTGTGTGGAATGAAAGGGGTTGGAAAAACATCTATCATCGAACAACTTATCTCTGGAGACATAACAATAGAATCTGTGAGTAAACATTTTTGCATTCATCTACATAGAAACAACATTTAACCATTCAATTAAATAAGGACATCCATCCAACAATTGAAGATACTTATATGGCGAGTGTGGATACGGGGAGAGGACCTAGAGAACCACTAAGAATCTACGATACAGCTGGACTGCAGGTGGATAAAAATAGGTATAAGGTGCCCAATTTATTCATTACTAATGTAACATTTCCAGGGCAAAGCACAACTTCCACGTCACTACTTAGTATTCCCAGATGGGTATGTCCTCGTCTACGATCCCAGTGATCCTTCCAGCCTGGACATGCTGGACGACATCAAGTCGGACATCGATAAGAACAAGGAAAAGAAAGAAGTTGCTGTGATAGTTCTGGCCAATGTACGATCAGGAACTGGTACTCTTAAACGAACCGACACGCCACCAACGTTGCCAGATCCTATCGAAGCTGTTCTGAGTCGGGCGAACAGCTGGTGTGCTCGTGAACGCATTAAGCACTACACCGTCAATGCCATGGAACGGGACACACTCTTTGAACCCTTCGTTCAGCTCTGCATTCGACTGCATCCACCACAACCCAAGGGATCATTCCCTCAACTGCGTCAGGTTATGCAGAAAAGAGACCGAACCGATGCTTGATGTTGTCTATTCCCGCCGCTGCCCGATGAATAGAATAAATTTAGGCAAGCCCGTGCGATGATTAATGAATCAATTGCCCCTCACCTGAACTGAATTCCCATGAAACCATCCATCTTCATCATAAATGTTCTTTGCAAATTATGTACACCTTAAAAAATTTTAAGTTTTAAACAGAACTAACAGTTAACAATGTATTTATAAGTATTTTTTTTCGACGATCCAAGTTGTACTTGCAAATGCTTATAAGAATCTTTAAAATTATTTCGTAGGCTATACAGATAATGTTAATACTAAACAATCAAGACACAGAAAACCCTTCCAATAGAAAGAAGTGATGCACAAGTATGCTTTAGCTTATTGCAATAAATATTCAAGGCTTTAATGGACTTCTTTTCATTTGTATTTAATTACAGAGCAGTGATTAAATGAATTCCCCTTCATCATTCAAGTCTCAAGAAAAGAATAAAATCTGAAAACCATCATAAAAAAGAACCTGAAATTTAGGTTCTTGCACCTTGCACGGGCAAATCACGTTGAGATAACTATATAAGCAGTTTTTTTTGTGTATTGTATTATTTTAGTATAATAATTTAACATTTCTAAATAAGAGTGAAAACTGGTTTAAATTAAAACCCGATTTTAAAAATTCCATTTATAATATTCAAATGTTGCAAGCAATTTTATGATTGGCTTTATTTGTAAAAACGACAAAAGTTATTTTTCACTCTTAAATGAATGAATCAATTCGGTGTATGATGCACTGCCACCTTAAATCTATTGTGCCCCCATCTAGAGCTGAATGAGATTGTTCACTTATAGAGCTCATCCTCCAAATTTAGTTTATTGATAAACTCTAGTATTTGGAGCATTTTAAGTGAAAGTGACTTGGCAGATATATGTATATGTCTTTGATGCACGAGTGCGTGACATTTGCCTAATATGTGGTCGGACTCTACACGTTGCACTGATCACTAAGCCAAGAATACTGAGATGTCTTTTTAGTTTGCAGTGTCCAGTGAGTAGACCCGTTAATATTCTTAGGCTATTCCTGCTTAGGTTTATGTAGGCTTTGTAACGTTCTTGGTTGTAGTTCCCAAGTAGTAGTTTGGCCCGTCTCAGTTTTAGGAGTTCATTCCAAATGTTGGATCTTTTTGCCTCTTCTACTGATTTGATCTTGTTATTGATCACATTTTCTCTTAATCCGCAATTAAGCTTCAGGCTATTTTGGCTATTCTGCCTCCTCATTACCATCGATACCCAAGTGACCCGGTACCAAATAGAGTGAAACATTGTTATACTTGCCCAATTTGTTTAAAATCCCCAAGCATTCTCGTACCGGGTTTAAGTCTGAGTTCGCTTCCCAGCCTCGTCCACCTAAAAACTAAAAAGTTTTTTTCAGGGCTACTGCCTCTTGCGAGGAATTGACAAATCCAACAAGAGTATCACTTGTCACGAATAAGTGCTTCTCGTCCAGCCGTTCGGATTCGGCATAAAATTGTTGGTCCCTTCCATTCCGTCGACAGACGCACACAGGAATGGTTGCGAGTTGTTAGTCACTAGGCCCTGGTTCTTCATGAGCCGTTGTGCCACCCAATTTATTTATTTTTTTTTGTCCTATGGCGTTTACTTCCGCCTAGAAAATGCTGTTGGACTGACTGTCCCATGGGTATATAGATAGTTTCGTTCTTAACCCAAATATACCTACCACAGTTCTCGATCCACCAGTATACCATTTGATGGCGTTTGCTTTAAGAGTTTAGTTCGTTGTTTCGCCTACCCATCACTCTACCTTGCTACTTAACTCCATTTGAAATTTTTCTCGAAGTTATACTTTTTAATCATGCCATCTCTTAGAATGTCAAGAAGGTTTGTTGCTTTTAACCTGGAGATGCATTCCTTTGGTCTATTCATTTTCCAGTTCCAGTTCCCTCCTTGGCAAATCTCATAATTGATCCTTGAGCAGCACTTTCCATAGTGGTGTAAGATGAAGAAAAACGTCCATTGCTGCTGTAGGGCATATTCTACCAGTTATGCATATTGCATATGCATGCGAGCTGTTGTATTTTTTCTAGGGCATTCCTTGCTGAACTCTGTAGTTCGGTTCTTTTCTTACCATCATGGTGTAAATCCACCTCAGGTTATTTGGTTTGCAACCCCATGATTTGCTTCAAATCTCTTTCATATCATAAGGGCTTTTGTGGTTTTCCCGATGGTTATTTTTAAGTGTTTATTCCAAAGAAGTTTCATATCTAGTGTGATTCCTAGGTATTTTACCTCCTTCTTTGTTTTGCGCAAAATTTTATAAACCTATTGTTAAGGGCTTAGCATTTTACTAGTTAACAATTTCCTAAGTATTTAGCAATTTACTAGCTATTCCAATTAAACTTTTTTTTTCGTTTTGCTAACTAGTAAATTGCTAATTAAGCAGATAGCAGAACATTTGTAAGGTTAAAATTTGATGAACACAATTATTGTTTTTATGCGTGGTAAATTAATTATATGTTGATGCAAACCCTACATCTGCTTTAATATTAAATAAGTATTCGATGTTTATATTTTTATCATTTTAACTTCACTATTTATAAAAAAAAAGCTGGTTACCAGCAGGACTCGAACCTGGATCCCTCGGGTGCATCCTATACCTGGAGTAAAATTCTCCATTCTCCAATCATATAGATTTAGCAAATTACTAAAAGTAAAAGTAAATATTTTGTGATTTTAACTACTAAAGAGATAAAAGTAGCTAAAATCGTTTAAAATTAGCAAAATCTTCTTTTTAACGTAGTTACTACTAAAATGACTATAGCATTTTACTAAAAACCTCAAAATTATCAGAGAAATCTGTTATTTAATGATTACTGACTTAAATTGAGTTAGTTTACTAATCAAGTTTTCATTTCATAAGCCAATTTTCAAGATACTGAATTTTCCAAAAAAAAATTCAATATTTTTTTAAAATCCAAAATCTAGTTTTTTGAAAATTTGTATATGCAAAATTATTTGAGTTGTGAGGGAGCTCTTTTATACAAATTTTGGTTCAAATCGGAGCAGCTGTCAACGAGAAATTTGAAAACAAAGAACTCGGTTCTATGGCAGGTACCGTTATTAACCGTAACTGGCAAAATTTATTTCCATCAAAATATTTGCCATACCTTAAATAGTAATCGCACATCTTTTGATCAAATTTCTTGGAGCCGGTTTTGGAGAAAAATTTTTTTTTCTTAACGGTTTTTCAACATTTATATGGAAGGTACCGTTATTTTTGAATTTAGGAAGATGATTTTTTCAAGTATTCTACAAAATAATAAAGTTTTGGAAATATTTACCAAGTCGCTTTCAACATTTATATGGAATGTACCGTTATTTTTGAATTTAGGAAGATGATTTTTTCAAGTATTCTACAAAATAATAAAGTTTTGAAAATATTTACCAAGTCGTTTTCAAAATATTTAGTTTAAAAAAAAAAAATTAGTTTTTTTTTTTAATTTTCAATTTTTTTTATTTTAAAATTTTTTTTTTAATTTTGGTTCACAATATTGTAATACTTTTTAGAAGTTTTAAAAAAATGAAAAATTTCGATCAAAAACAAAAAAAAAAAAAAAAAAAAAATGGCGAATTTTTGAAAATAAAAAAACAATTTCAAAAATTAGTTTTTCCTTATTTAATTTTTTTGAAAATCCTCCAACCAGTTTTTCAGATAAACATCATTTCCCTTTTGGCGAAAAAAATTGTATGGCAGGTACCGTAAGTTTTGGTCCTAAGAAAAAATTAAAAAAAAACGTGTGTGCATATTAGTCAAAAACACTATGTACCAAGTTTGATGAGAATCCCTCCACCCATTTAAAGGCCTTCCACACTAGCCCACTGTGTATTAATACATGTCAAAAAAGTGGGAAACAAATCATGAAGAATAGTGTGGAAACAAAATATGGCGGCCCAGCCTACACAACCCGACATTCTATCCCACACGATTTGACATGTGTTAATACAAGAAGAAAGTAAGGTATGGTTCTAATTCTATCCCACATTCTACCACACTTTTTTTAGGTTAAGGTAATGTATTAATACAAGCAAGTGTGGAAGCAAAATAAGAAAAGCCATTTCTTTCCCACAAATTTGGCAGTCGCGTGGAATTCTTTCCCACTTTCAATTTGAAATTTATTAATACAAAGTGGGGTAGTGTGGAAGGGCTATAAGGCTGTAGGGGCGAGGAAAGACAAACAGACAGACAGAATTGCAAGACCCAATTTTTTCCCGTTCTCTATAATGGTAATGTTAAGGAAAATTAACTCATGCGTTGACGCATACGTTGACACATGCGTTGACGCATGTGTTGACTAATGCGTTGACGCATACGTTGACGCATGCATTGACGCATGCCTTGACGCATACGTTGACAATTGCGTTGACGCATGTCCTGACGCATAGGTTGACACATGCGTTGACGCATACGTTGACACATGCGTTAACGCATACGTTGAGGCATGCGTTGACGCATGCGTTGAGGCATATAAATGCCAAGGGGAAAATAAATGCCGCGGGAGCCCAAAAAAATTCCGCGGGGCAATAAAAATGCCGCGGGGCAAAATAAATGCCGCTGGGCGAAAAAAAAAATGCCACGGAGTAAAAAAAATGCCGCGGGGAAAAATAAATGCCGCGGGGCAAATTAAATGGCACGGGGCAAAAAAAAATGTCACGGGGCAAAATAAATGCCGTTTGGCAATTAAAAATGCCTCGGGGCAGAATAAATGCCGCGGGCAAAATAAATGCCGCGGGGCAATTAAAATGCCACGTGGCAAAATAAATGCCTCGGGGCAATAAAAATGCCGCGGGGCAAAATAAATGCCGCGGGGCAAAATAAATGCCGCGGGGCAAAATAAATACCGCGGGGCAAAATAAATGCCGCGGGGCAAAAAAAATGCCGCGGGCAAAATAAATTCCGCGAGGCAAAATAAAAGCCACGGGGCAAAAAAAAAACGCCGCGGGCAAAATAAATGCCGCGGAGCAAAATAAATGCCGCGGGGAAAAATAAATGCCGCGGGGCAAAATAAATGCCGCGGGCCAAAAAAAATGCCGCGGGGCATAATAAATGCCGCGGGGCAAATTAAATGACACGGGGCCAAATAAATGCCGTGTGGCAATAAAAATTCCTCGGGGCAGAATAAATGTCGCGCGCAAAATAAATGCCGCGGGGCAATTAAAATGCCACGTGGCAAAATAAATGCCGCGGGGCAATAAAAATGCCGCGGGGCAGAATAAATGCCGCGGGGCAAAATAAATGCCGCGGGGCAAAAAAAAATGCCGCGGGCAAAATAAATGCCACGAGGCAAAGTAAATGCCGCGGGGCAAAATAAATGCCGCGGGGCAAAATAAATGCCACGTGGCAAAATAAATTCCGCGGGGCAATAAAAATGCCTCGGGACTAAATAAAAAAGGCGGGGCAAAAAAAACTGCCGCGGGCAAAATAAATGCCGCGAGGAAAAATAAATGCCGCGGGGCAAAAAAAAAATGACACGGGGCATGTCGCGGGGCAAAATAAATGCCACGGGGCAAAATAAATGCCGCGGGGAAAAATAAATGCCGCGGGAAAAAAATAATGCCGCGGGGCATAATAAATGCCGCGGGCCAAAATAAATGCCCCGGGTAAAAAAAAATGGCACGGGGCATGCCGCGGGGCAAAATAAATCCCGTGGTGCAAAATTAATGCCGCTGGGTAAAATGAATGCCGCGGGGCAAAATAAATCCCGCGGGCCAAAATATTTTGGGGTCTATCCAATTCATCGAAAGTTACCAATGCACAGTGGGACCGTAGTAGGTCGTAGGGTAAAAGTTTGATGTTGTTATTATCGCCTCATATTTCCCTATAGTATTAACTTCCACAAACAGAACTTTCCATTCTATGCTTCCGAAGTGGGACATACCAGACAAATATCGTTGTCATAATAAGTGCTCTTTTTTCAATAAGCTTTAAAGTCCTATTTTTTAAGAATATTTTTTTTTTAATATTTCTTAGTAATGGATATTCAAACTAAAGTAAGTACTGTGTATTTATAAAGTTTGTTTTATTATTTTGATCACTTCATAACCAAGAGCAAGTTCCCACAAAGAAAGTCCAAAATTTGTTTTTTTTGTCTCTTTTTCTCCAATTCAACGAGACTTTTATTAACAAAGTCATGAAAAGTCATACATGAATCATATACAAAATAATGCCGCGGGGCATAATAAATGCAGCGGGCCAAAATAAATGACGCGGGGCAAAATAAATGCCCCGGGTAAAAAAAAATTGCACGGGGCATGCCGCGGGGCAAAATAAATGCCATTGTGCAAAATTAATGCCGCTGGGTAAAATGAATGCCGCGGGGCAAAATAAATGCCGTTGTGCTAAATTAATGCCGCTGGGTAAAATGAATGCCGCGGGGCAAAATAAATCCCGCGGGCCAAAATATTTTGGGGTCTATCCAATTCATCGAAAGTTACCAATGCACAGTGGGACCGTAGTAGGTCGTAGGGTAAAAGTTTGATGTTGTTATTATCGCCTCATATTTCCCTATAGTATTAACTAATAGCACTAATAGCAATGCCACCTGATTACACAAAAAAAAAAATCAAATCCACAAACAGAACTTTCCATTCTGTGCTTCCGAAGTGGGATATACCAGACAAATATCGTTGTCATAATAAGTGCTCTTTTTTCAATAAGCTTTAAAGTCCTATTTTTTAAGAATATTTTTTTTTTTTATATTTCTTAGTAATGGATATTAAAACTAAAGTAAGTACTGTGTATTTATAAAGTTTGTTTTATTATTTTGATCACTTCATAACCAAGAGCAAGTTCCCACAAAGAAAGTCCAAAATTTGTTTTTTTTGTCTCTTTTTCTCCAATTCAACGTGACTTTTAATAACAAAGTCATGAAAAGTCATACATGAATCATATACCAAAATATTTGTATATATATGTAGTTCCAAAAACAACAACATCTAGCTGCGTCTAACTGCGTCTAGCTGCGATGAGCTGTGATTGACTTTGCATTCTCCTTCCAACTGCAGCATATTTCATATATATTTTTTTTTGTTTGAAAGGTGCTTGTCTGAAGTGTTCTTTTAAACGTTTGGGGGTTCTGGATATGTGGTTGTCTTTGAACAATGTGTGATGGTCTTTTGTTTTATTATAAAAAATATTTTGTTATGTAATATTATGAAAATAAAAATTAAGAAAACCTCTAAAAGTGGTTCAAGAAAAACTTTTTTTGTATTATTTGTTCGAAAAAAATGTGTATACATTTTTCAAAGATAAGAACTCAAATTAACTGATAACTTCATTATTATTACCTTAAAAAACAAAAAAAAAAGTTTATAAACAAATTAATGTATTTTTCCTACCTACAAGAATTTTTATTATTTGAAGATTTGATAAAGTGGGCGTGTTAGTGGCCGGACATTTTGCCTGATGATTTCTTATAGAACTGTTTATCGACCCTGAAAATTTGATTGAAATCGGTGCAGTGGTTCAGATTCTATCAATCAATGACTGCCTCTCCATACAACTGGAACCACTGTGCAATGCTGTCGTTTATATGGAACGTATGCGTGAACGCAATCACAGTATGCCATATTGCTTGAGACGGGCCTCAATCCTCCTAAGTCACCCCCTGCGTACGCTATTGGGTATAGTTATTGTTATTTCGTCCTGATCTTCACAATAAAATACGCAAAAGTTTTAGCATTATATACATAGTTTGAATAGCAAGATGTTGATAAAAACGGGGAAGTTTTATTTTTTAAGTGAAGCGCGCACTTAGAACGCATGTGTAACGCATGCGTAACGAATGCAGAACGAACGTGGAACGCATGCATAACGCATGAGTAACGCATGTGTACCACATGTGTAACGCATGCGAAAAAACAATAGCCATGGTGTAATGAAAGTAACAACAAATAAAAACACGAACAAACCCGAATGGCATTTTCCCGCTCACATTTAACTTTCCGGACAATTAATTCAGTGTGAAAAGAGAGTGGAGACTTGTCAATTGGTATAATCATCAATTTCGCTGGTTGGACTGCGTACCACAGAACAAAAAGCACAACGAAATTTTTCGTTTATTATTACGTCATGTAATTTTTGAATAGGATTTTTCGTTTCGCATAAGCAGCGTACTAGGCTGAAGGGATATATACGTGATTTTAACGAAAAAAGGTGTGTTAAAGTACACTTTTGATCAGAACAATTTTGTTTTGGTTCACCTTGATTTGAAAATTTTTTGTCTTCGATAAATCTATGTCAGCTACATCCTATTTCAATTTAATCGAAATCGGTCAAGGAACAACGGAGCTTACATTTTGTGAACCACCATGATAAGAAAACATTTTTGTCTTCCATAATTCTAACAACTACAAACTGTCTTAATTTTATTGAAAACGTTAAAAAAAAACATTTTTTTTGAACCACCCTGATTTGAAAACATTTGTTTTTTCCAATAAATGCATATGATTCATTTCAGCAACCAAACAGTTTCGTGACTGAAAGTTGCATGTGGGCGCCAGCCCTTATTCTATTATAAGCATAAACTGTGTCAATTTCATTACAATTGGTCAAAACAACATTCTTTGATCCACCATTATTCAATTTTTTTTTTCGTGTTTCTATCCCCCATTATTTTTTAATATTTTCTGTTCCGACGCACGCGTAACGCATGCGGAACGCACACGTAACGTATGCGGAACGCACGCGTATCGCACGCGTAACGCATGCGGAAGGCACGCGTAACGTATGCGGAACGCACGCCTAACGCATGCGGAACGCACGCCTTACGCATGCGGAACGCACGCGTAACATATGCGGAACGCACGCGTAACGTATGCGGAACGCACGCGTAACGTATGCGGAACGCACGCGTAACGTATGCGGAACGCACGCGTAACGCATGCGGAACGGGGGATAGAAACACGAAAAAAAAAAATTGAATAATGGTGGATCAAAGAATGTTGTTTTAACCAATTGTAATGAAATTGACGCAGTTTATGCTTATAATAGAATAAGGGCTGGCGCCCACATGCAACTTTCAGTCACGAAACTGTTTGGTTGCTAAAATGAATCATATGCATTAATTGGAAGAAACAAATGTTTTCAAATCAGGGTGGTTCAAAAAAATTGTTTTTTTTTAACGTTTTCAATAAAATTAAGACAGTTTGTAGTTGTTAGAATTATGGAAGACAAAAATGTTTTCTTATCATGGTGGTTCACAAAAATGTTAGCTCCGTTGTTCCTTGACCGATTTCGATTAAATTGAAATAGGATGTAGCTGACATAGATTTATCGAAGACAAAAAATTTTCAAATCAAGGTGAACCAAAAGAAAATTGTTCTGAACAAAAGTGTACTTTAACATACCTTTTTTCGTTAAAATCACGTATATATCCCTTAAGCCTAGTACGCTGCTTATGCGAAACGAAAAATCCCATTCAAAAATTACATGACGAAATTATAGACGAAAAATTTGCTGTCCAACCAGCGAAATTTATGATTATACCAGATTGTTTTGACAAGTTTCCACTCTCTTTTCACACTGAATTAATTGTCCGGAAAGGTAAATGTGTGCGGGAAAATGCCATTTGGGTTTGATCATGTTTTTATTTGTTGTTACTTTTTTCGGCTGTGTTTTCTTAAGCTTGGAGAGACCGCTGGAAAATTTGATTTCGCATCAGCAGCGTAGGTACTAGGCTTTAGGATGAACAGATAGAAAGTTTGAGTTAAGAGCTGTTTTTAAGAAAATCAAAAAATAAACGATATCATCTTATAGTAGCTACCCGTTTTAGATGAGCTAAAACAAAATCTTGGATATTTCCTCTAGGGAATTTTACCAGGAACACACCAGAAATGTCAAACTGAAGATAGATATGTTCATTTATTTACGCTTTTGTTCGATTTAAAACTAGGTTCACAGACACAAAGACCAACCGTTTCTTTAGGAGGAAAATCGCTTTATGCGGACTTCGCATCATCGTAGTTTAGTTTTTTACCTGAGGATTGTTTAGTCTTGATTTGTATCTTATTCGATTCGGCATTAAAAACTTCCCTTAAGTCATGTACCATATGTTTATATTGCACTATATTACCCTTACTATAAGGAAAATTCAGCAAACTGGATTCGGATCCGAATATCCGACTGTCTCATTGAACTATCCGGATATTCGGGTATCCGGAACTATCGGGATAGTGTCGGATTCTAATTATCTCATTCACAAGTATCCGGATATCCTGTGTGCTATCCAAAAAAATGAGTTTGGGAAATAACGGACACTCTAATGCACATAAAAAGACTATATTTTTTTTTTAACAATAGTTGTACTATTTTGGTTTGAGTCTGATTAGATTCAGCATTAAAAAATGCCCTTAAATCACTTGTCATATATCTCATATGTTCAGATTGTTCAAAAACAAACATTTCATTTTGATAATCTTCTGACTTCCCCGTATGCCGCATCTTCCTCTTTAAAAGAGTTTATTCAGAAAACCAATGCAAAGATTTTGACAGAATGAGGATATTCTGTAAAAGGAAAACTCTGCGTTGACATTAATCTTAATAATTTAGGATAATTATTTTTTTTTTAACCCTGAGGTTACACGGGCCAGTACTGGCTTACAAGTTACAATACATTTAAATTTTCTTACTAACACATACAAACCTGAGCATCTTGGAAGGCTTTCACACAAGGAAACTGAGTTGCCAGAAACTGTCTAGTTTGTTGTTGAGAAGGGTGTGAGGGGAAATTTTTTGTCTTCCTTTTACGCCCTTTTCGCCTAGAAACTAAAAATCGCCGGCAACTCAGTTTCCTTGTGTGAAAGGGGTCTTGCTCGTCAACTGGCTTGCCATTTTCGAAGCCAATTGAGAAGCGAGTAGAGAAGACAGTGGCCTCGTTCAGACTTGTATGTAAAGCTATATGGATAGCTTTTCGTTGGAAATTTAATGCAAAATTAAATATTCTTTCTACAACAACTTCTTATGTGAGGAGGGACTAAGAATTTTTAATATTTCCAAAATAGGAAACTGTCAAATATGATTGAAGGTTGGCTATGATTATGATGAAATATACAAAATCTCTTAAAAATCCTAATTTTTTGAAAGTATATTTTTTTCTTGGGAAAAATGAGAGTTTTGGGGATTTCGTGACATTTGGAACATTCTGTTACCGATTTGTCAAGCCATAGGCTGTCAAATTAAATCGAAAGATTGCTACGGAGATGACGCAAGATATCTGAATTTTTTGAGATTAAATTTTTTGCGCGGAAAAGGCGCTTTTAGCGCCTTTGTGTGACATTTTGGAACGAAATATTCCTCGTACGATGTAATTTAGTTTCTTACCTCTTTGTCAACGCATGAACTGTCAACTTCCGTTAAAGGATGGCTTCGATGATGATAGATTAAAAAACCTCAAAAAAATCAATTTTTTTTTTTAAATTATTTAAAAACAATCGGAATTTTTGAATTATGAAAATCAATCCATGTTAATTTGACGCGACAGAAAAGTCTGTCAATGCATCCTTCCACGCACTGGCAGTATTATGCGTGTACCATCGCAAGACTTAATGCAGAATTCGACGTCATTTTTTGTTTAAGAAAAAATCGAAGTCCGATGCCAAAGCAAATTCAGTAAAATTGTGTATTTAGAATCCTAGATAGGCTGTCCTAGTAAAAGCTGAACGTGACCGCAGATACTTGAAAGCAACTTGCTTACAAGTTGCCTGCCGCCTACGTCACAGCATGTTCACGTATACGAACTTGACAGTCAATCTATGTAGCCTTGCCAGTACTGGCTCCTGTAGCCTCCGGGTAAATTGGCAATATTTTTACAATTTTGTTTAGCTATTGGTATAAAATAGTTTTTAACAAAAAAAAGATTAAAATAGATTTGTTTCTTTTGTTTTCGATATAAATTCATCCATTTAATCTATTTAAAATGTCATCTATTTTGCACCAGGGATGAAAAATCGTGTTTCAGCAATATAACGAATGTTAAAAAAATGTGTATCGAAATGTATTGTATATGACTGGGAAATAGCAAGGTACACTTAATTCTCCAAAACTTAGTATAAAGTAATATTACAGTACCTATAACTTTCTTTGTTTAGTAGTAGGTACCGCTTATTTTATAAACAGTGTTCGTTAAATAGCCAAGGGCATTCCACCCCCTGAAAATTCAACCATAATGGTAGGTTTCTATTTGTCGTTGAATTGACACAGTTTGACAGCTGGTCTTTGAACGACACGAGTGCCAGATCATTTCCACTTTTGTCTTTAATTGCCACAAATTAGTTTTTTGTCTTTTCAAAGACAAAGAATTTTTGACAGTTCATTGACAAGTACTTCCACTTGGATTAGCCTTTTCCTAACTTAAGTCGTAACTACATAGACCTACTTTTGTACAAAAGTGAGAAATTAAAATGCTCGCTAACCAAACATGCTTGCAAAAAACATACGGAAATTTTTCTGACAGATAAATTAAACCGCCATGCACACTTTTCCATTATTTATTTGCAAGCAGGTGTCTTCAGAATAGATATTAATTCCTCACTTTCGTACTTTTGTACAAAAGTAGGCCTATGTAGTTAAGCCTTTACACTCATCTTCAATGAAATTTGTGTAGATGAGTGCAGTAGGAGTTTTTTTTTTTATAAAACAGATAAAGATTCAAAAAGAAAAAAAGTTAGCTTAAAAATGTAGTAAAAATATTTTTCAACTATGTTCTATTTCAACAAATTCCTGCACTGGAAATCGATGCCAAATCAAAAATTAGCGTATGAAACATGAAATTGATATTCGTCCATTTCCAATTAACATTTCTAGTGCGCACTCTTTTGATTTATTGAACTGCATCAATTTTTGATTAATTGAACTGCAGCACTTTTTATATAAAAGATCGGGTCATACCCGTTGTCCCCTCCAGGAGTAGACTCCATCTTTTTTCTGTTAGCTTCTACCAAAATGTTATCATCCTCTGAATTGGGATAAATAATATTCTGGTCACTCATTTTCGGAATTAATTTTGTTTTACTCGTCAAATTACAAAAAATAACTTCAATTTGAAAAAACATTTACTTCTAATTAAACTTTATAGCTGTCAAATCAGTGTCATTGACAAAGGATAAAACAAGTTGGAAAAAAATTTACTTTGTCTTTCAAAGACAAAATATGACACTTTTAAAATATTTATTGGACTGTTTTCACTTCAAAGGTCCCTGCGTAAATGAAAAAAATACAGTATTTCCACAAAAAATAAATATTTAAAAGTGACAGCGTATATAACGACAAATGATGCTCTATAGCCTTTAATTTTTCAGTTCTAGAAATGACGTTTTGCCAAAAAATAGTTTATAGAAAATGAGTTTGATCTGTATCATTAGGTCACAATTCATGTTTTTTGAGTTATGACGTTGTTCTTTTTAATGAGTGATATATTGTTGAAATAGCTATTAAGTGGCAGAGCAAAAGTGTACTGAATTGTATAAAAGTGTATTTGTGTCTTTAGCATTGTCGAGTGTATCGAAAAAAGTAAAATTGTATCGACTTTTGCAACCGTGTTTTTCACAGATAAGTGGATCACAACAAAAACATAAATGTTAAAAAAGTAGCCAAGTTCTTCTACATACAAAAACTTTGCGTAACAAGTCAGCCATAAAAAGTAATGAGATCTTAAAGTACGGCAAGTTCTAGGTTTATCAATGTTAAATATCAAATATTTTAAGTAGAGTAAGGAAGAACCTCAAACTTATCAGAGAAATCTGTTATTTAATGATTACTGACTTAAATTCACATGTGAAATCTTAAATTTTAAAAGTTTGCATTTGCTTGCACTTTTCTAGCCCTACCAAATTTCATCATTCTACGGCACTCAGATGTGCTCCTTATAATTGGAATCATTGGCTATGCAAATGGGCGGTTGCTACGCCCTTGAATGTAAAATCTCAAAATTTAAAATTTTTCCTTTGCCTGCACTTAAAGCCCTGCCGCTGTACCAAATTTCATCATTCTACGACAGTCAGAAGTGCTCCAAATAATTTATATCAACAAATTTGGGCGGAAACCACGGCCCTGAACAAAAAATTTCAAATTTTAAAATTTTGCCTCTGCCTCCACTTTAAGGCCTACCGCTATACCGAATTTTATCAGTCTACGACAATCAGAAGTGCTCTAAGTAATTTTTATCAATTGTATGAAAATGGGCGGGTACCACGCCCCTGAATGGAAAATCTTAAATTTGTTCCTTTGTAAACACCACAAGGCCTACCGTTGTGCGAAATTGCAAGATTCTACGATGTCGGGAAGTGCTCCATAATTTTGATATTTTGATGATCTATCAGTGAGTGAGTCAGTCAGTCAGTTACGGTTTATGCAATTTTTGCAGTCCTATATCTTGGGAACCACTGATGCTAAAGAACTAAAATTTGGTGAGTTAACTAAACCTGATGAGTTTTGCAAATGCTGTGAGTTTGACGTTTCTGGCTTTATTGGCACTGAAATTAGAGGGGGGTCGAAAATCGCCTGAGTGGATTTCACGATTTTTACTTTTTGTCTCTCTAATTTATTATGTAGAAATGTTTTATTATTGCTTCTGTCTTTTGCCGACCCACACGTTTAAAACATATGTACACATTTATTATGAAAATCCTTTCTAATAACACAACAGATCAATCGACTTCCATCTACAACTAAGCAACTTTAAGTTTTATTCAACTCAATTATTTGATCTGTTTCTAAATGCCCCCAGGTTGAGTGAATGGTTTACATAGATCATTTGACAAAAGATTGTTAATTTCCTATCAACAAATAACAAATAACAAAAACCAAAATAAAAACCTCAACAATACCTACCATTCTATCATTAAAATCAATCATTGGATAGGTTTTCCTATGAATTTTAAACAATCAGACTCCATCTTCTCCTCTTCATTTGATGATCAGATACAATCCTCAAATTGTTAACGATTTTTCAGATTTATTGTTTATTCGACGGCTGCCCATAAAGTTTCAAGTCAATGCGATTCTTTTATTATTCTTTTTTTTTTATTTTTTTTTTCTACGATTCGATGAGAATTTATGATCATCTCGAGTATCCTGTTTCATATAAATTAAGACAGAGTACGCGGGCTAAACGGAGTGTTGTGTGTCCCCACTCATGATGATACTCAAGTTGAATTCAGAGTCAGGGAGAGAATGAGAATATAAATAATAGTACGATGCGAGATGCGAGCCACCAACACCAACTAAACCCTTGTGCTTGTACAATAAATAAATAATTTACGATGTGCCAACGAAGTGTCATGTGCGACGCCATATCCCTAAAAATGAGCCACCAAAAGAGTATCGCATCACAGAGGATACCGAGGAGTTGTGCAGCATATCTTGGAGCTGGATTATTTCGCAAAGATTGCATTCTGGCATAGAAACTGATTCGTTGTATTCTCTTTTTGGCATGCGTTTGGCATTGCGTACGTAGTGGACCTCTTCCCATGGTCCAGAAATCATTTTACTGCTGGCTGATCGTATTTCGTGAATCTCAGCATACAATTCAAGAAGAGAAATATACATTCGTATACAACAAAAAAAAAAGACAAAAAGAACTCCCCAACAATCAGTAGACAAATTGTTATCGCAAAACATTTCTGCAAGAATATTATTTAAACGTTGGTGATCCCAATGAGTCAAGTCGATGGTGGTGTGTCTTATGTGTCAAGAACCGTTAAGTGTTGTTTGAACTTTATTTTGCAGTTTCCAGATTTGTAAGAGAATCGGTTTTGATAATTTGTATAGGTTCCTAAATAACTTAGTTTTGGAAGGGAGACACTTCTTGTGCTTTTGATTCTAAGAATTTCGTGAGATAAAATTGCTACTTCGCAGTAACTGCCTTTCTCATCTGAAAAAGCCCAAGAAAAATGTACACAAACAAAAGCAAATTTACCAAAAACTCTAAGGGCCAGTTTGTTAACAGCTAATCGTCTTTAATCCATGATTAGTGGAGCTAGAAAATCCTCAAATGTGTTCGATGATCAATTTTTTTTTTTTAAGTTCAAAGTATGAGTTGCTAGTCATGGATATCACTAATTAGCTAATTTTGGTTGATTAGCGTTAGTTAATAAAAGTCTATGAAAGTCACAGACTAAATTTAACCCACTGTGAACAAACTGGCCCTATGTGAACATTTTTAAACGCAAATCTTTCTTTTGGCATCAGTAATACTGTCTAAGAAGCCCAATGCAAAATTGTGTTCAAACGTCTCGAAATTATCTTTTTTTGTAGATAACATTTAAATAGTAATCCCCATATTTCAAAGTGGGAGTTGAAACTTAGATTAAGCTGATTCTTAAACTTAGTTTAAATTTTCGGTTTTACAGTGAAATCTGAACTTCAGTTCAGTTGAACTCCGTTTAACGAGATCTTATAAAACAAAAGTTGGCAGCGTTGTACATTTTTGCTTCGCCATAATGACGCGTAGTGTAAATAGGAAGTACCTTTTCCTTGTCTATTCTTTTTCTCTATAAAGCAAAGAAAACGCGGAAAAGCAACAAATATTATGTGTTGTTGACAATCTGTGGAAGTTTCTTTTGTTTTAGTGGCACAAACAAAAAAAGAGAAATAACAAATTTTAACAGCATAAGTCTTATGTATTAAATTTCGAAAATCTCCAAAAAAATATGCTCTTACTTATAGCTCTTTCTTATATAAAGTTCTCACGAATTTTCAAACCTAAATTATAAAAGATTAATTTAATTTTTAAATAAATGTAAGTCCATAAGTTTTTAAAATTGCTTTATTAAATTTTCAAACACTGAATTATACTTTTGGCACGAAGTTTCTGAAAGTTAGGTACTATTATAGGAAATTTGTACATATTCAAGGATAACAAAAAAAACTTTATACTTGAATTTTGTACGTGAACTTTAAAAAATTTTTACATAAAGTTCATATTTCGATTTTGATTTTTTTTTATAAAGTGAATTTTAACAAATATACATATGTATTTGTATCTTCTCGTATGCGTGCGCATAAATAAAAAAAAAATATTGAATAAAGTTCAAATTTCTGCTATGAATATTTTATCAGGTAATTTTATAAATTCTTATTTCATACAAAATATTTTTTAAAGTTAATTTTTAAAAATTCGCGTTAATATTTAAAAATTAATTAAAAATGTAATTTTCCTTTCATGATCTATGTTTAAAAATTTTTAACATAAAACGTTAAATAATTTTTAATAGTGAAATTTGGAAAAAAAATTTTTAACTTCACATTATAAAATTAAAGATTCACTTTTTGAAATTTTAAAGGGGTTATGTGATTATGATGAGAAAAATTAAAATTACCTTAACAAATTAACTTAATAAAAAAAAAACACTCAACAAAGTTGTTAAAATTTTTATAAGGTTTGACCCCTATGCCCTTGGATCTGACACTACAAATGTTTGCCTTTAAAAGTCAGGATAAATTATTTTGGACAGCAACCTACTAAGACTAAAACAGACAAAAAACCGGTATTTTTGAATAATTTTTGAAGACATAGTGATATATTTAATATTACCATCGGTGAAAGGAAAAAAATATCTTAGTGCTACAAATTTTTTAAACAAAATTTTTCTTCTTCTTCATTTTACCGGCGATTGTTATGATCTCGAGGGGGACCACAACTCTCCCACTCAACTGCTTCTCCTAAGGTTCCAGTTGTGGGGTTCGCCGGTTTGACCTCAGAAAACGTCTACAGGCGTCCCGGTTTTGGATTGTTCCTTCTCTGAGGCCAAATAAATGCAGGTGCCGTTGCATTTCTTTCATCCAGGAGTTTTTGCGCCTGCCTTTCTTCCGCGATAGTGTTGGAACGTCTTGTGCTATTGCCTTTTGAACTGGGTTCTTATGGCATTTTTTTTGTACATGACAGTACAAGTTAAGTTGGTCATGCTGTATTTTGTTGGTAGGTACATGCACCTGATTGAGGAAATGCAGCCTATATTTTGTTGATAGATTAGAGTCTAAGCTTTAATTTGATGTATGTTTTAAGCCCTTACCTTATCAAATTTTAAACATTTCACCTGAAAATGTAGATATTTTGGTATATTTTTGTATTAAATCAGGTCTGGCAAGGGCATGCACCTTTTTAAGAAGAACCAACCTATATTTTTTAAATATAGCACCGCCTGGGATTTATTTTAATGATACCGGGTTTACTTGTGTCTATATAAAAAAAAAAACAATTTTTGTATACAAAATGTAACCGAAAACTTTTAAGACTGAGTTAAATCTATTTTTTTCCTACAATTTAAAGACTTAATAAAGAAAAAGTGTATTATATTAATTTTCTACAGATTGTCTACTTTTTTTTTGGTATATAATACTTTATCAAAATCGACCAAAATAAAAAGTTGTAAGCAATGGCGTGTTTCTAACTTTTTTTCCTTTAAGAAGGGTTGACATGTACACCTACCTATTTCAATAGTGGCAACCCTGTTTTTAATCTTGAATTTGATACTAGTATTATCCTCTTACTCGATGAGCTAAGTCATAGTTCTAAAAAAGTGCTTTTACAAAAAGGGTTGGCAACACTTTTACTAGGCAACCCTATATTTTTCGTTCTTCCTCGTCAAGGCCTATAATTTGGGCGTAGTTAAAATCTCTTACTCGATGAGCTAAGTCATGGTCCAAAAACCCAACCGGAAGTGGCCTGTTTTAGACGTCACCTACCCAAATTTCGCTAGGCAACCCATGTGCGTTGAGTTTCTCTTGAATAGATCTATCGACTAAGGGGTATTAGAACCTCTTACCTTATGAGCTAAGTGACCCTACGGTCGCCACTTGGACTATTACGAATTGTCGAATTAGCGTTCCACATAACATCCACACTGCAACGAATAAATTGTTTGCGTGCGTCTAATCTCAAAATCACTGTTGTTTTTGTTTTCTTTCTCATTTGCGATGAATTAAAATAAGCTACCATGTGAAGAAAATGTCATTCATTCGTTGGTCGCTCTCATGTGAATAGTACGTTCTTTAGTTTGATTGTTTAAAAGTTGTATGCGATTACGTAAATTTTTGTCCATTTTTGAAGTCGCAATGTCTTGCAATTATTGATCTCTAGCGAACAGAAAAAGTGTTTTTATAATTTTTTAATTATTCAATGTTTGCTTTTGTTTTACTATCCCAAGCGTCAGAATTAATGAATTAAAACGTTTTTGTCAACATGTGTAATGTATAAAATATTTCTGTTGTATATATCTACTTTTTCACTGTAGATATAAATCTGACAAGTGAAACACCTAAAAGCAAGCTAAACATTATTATCTCCTTCACAACTTGTGTGGTGGTGATTGGAACAGCAGGCGATGTACGATGTATGATCGTTTGTTGAACGCGATGTTCAAATCGTCACCAAATGAAATTCCATGTTAACTGCGGTCTACAAGTTCGAGAGTCTACCTGATGGTAGAAGTATTCATGTTATGACAAACACACAACAGTCGCAACGGGCAATTTCAAATGATCCAGGCGAGTTAGGCAAGGGTTTTTCTTTTTTTTTGTTAAGGTTCAGGTTAATATGGGTACATAACTTAAAGCTTAGACTTTTCCTCAAGGCGAGAGAAAAAGAGATTATCTCGTGATACATCCAAAAAGATACAAATCTCATCTCATCCACGCCCCATAGGGCTATGTATGTCCCACCAGCCATGAGCCAAAGCCAGCACCCAGAACCACACCAGATGAAAAACTTTAAAACTCTTCGGTCTTCGTCGTATCCACCTGGAGGTCTCGTTGATGACGATCTCCAGAAGATCGCCATCCGTGCCATGCAACAACGACGACAAATCACCAGGACATTCATTCGTGATGTTGTGCCACATTACAACATGTTGTTGCAGCGTTGAGCTGCATCCGTGACCGTGTGTCTTCTTGCTTCTTCCACTTGCACTACCGGTCGAAGACGCGACGTACGATGGCGAGCGAAGCGACGTGATATGAAATACACACGGGCAATGAATTATAAGAGAAATGGTCATACCACCACATAATCGTTGTCATTTCAACTTCTGGTCCAGCTGACACTATCCCACAAATGGTCACATTTATAAGCCAGCAAAATACGCTCACTTTGGGGGATTCTCTGATGCTTCCCTCGTGTTTGCCATCGCCATCAGAATGGAGGAAGCTAATTCTAAGTAGATGCAGTCATTATATTGCATACTGCAATTTGATTGAACCAAGAAGAGTTTGAATATCATATAAAGAGGCTAGAGCTAGCTGAACCAACCTTCTGGAAGTGGAAGCATCATCAGGTATGATATTCAAGTTACAGGGAATCTCCATTTACCACATGGCGTGCCAAGTGATAAATCTTTTGAGGCGCTCGTTTCGATAAGATCATTTCTCCTGCCTGTCGCATTTATTGGTTTGGGTGTATTAATATTATTTTTATTAGATTCTATTTGTTGGGTCCCATTTGTGTGATGATATTTAGGTTGTCAGTTAGAACGACACTGACGCTGTTTTCCCTCTGTTAAGTCAACAGCGAAAGGAGTAACATCAGTTGTCAATTTTTTGTCAAAAGCATTAGAATGATATCTTTGTTTTGTGTGCTCGTGCATTGTGATTGTTGTTGAAGATAAGTCTTTTTTGAAATATCTTGAAGCCAGCATAAATAAGGGGCGCCATAGGTTTCGGCAGCAGGTTGGTTGGTTGGATGACAGTGCTGTTCTTGATTTTTTAATGAAGTTGTAATTTATAGTAAAATCTTCGATTGACATTTAACCTACCATTCATTGTTTTTGTCATAAACTAAAATCATACGGTATAAAACTTTCAAATTCCAATTAAAATAAACTTAGTGTAAGGCTCGTTTCACACAAATTCGGGGGCATTTGGTTCGGTCTGTATTCGGTTCGATTTCGGTTTCCGTCGAAACATCTTCAGACACAGGGGTTTCATTTTCGGTTTGTACCCTCTAATATTTAAAATAAAATAAAATAAAATAAAATAAAATAAAATAAAAAAAATAAAATTAAATAAAAAAAAAAAACTTCGCAAAAACAGAAACCGAACCGAATATGTGTGAACGCTACGTTTATTTTGTATGCCCCAAACTCGAATACGTGCCGTTTTGAAGCAGCCTTAGGCTCGTTTCGCATATATTCGGTTTCATTCGATTCGGTCTGTATTAGGTTTGTATTCGGCTGTACCTGATATGTGTGAAACGATAAAACGGCAAGAATAAAAACCTAATAGAGACCGCATAGCAACGAACGATCCCTCGACACGAATCGGTTTCAAAACGGCACGTATTCGGGTCTACTATCGCAAATGCGAAAATTAAATTCCTTTTTTTGGTATTTAGAACCCTGTGAGTTTTAATGCCAACAAAAGTGCTAAAGTCATTTGGGGTTCAGGGATTCGGAATTATAAGAAAATGATAAACTTTAGTTGATTTAAAACTATTATTTAAAAAAAAAAAACGAGTGTATTATTATTATTTGCAGGGAAGTGAATAGTTTTAATTTTTTAAAATTTTATTTTGTGTACCTTAAAAGTTTTGAAATAATTTTTAAATTTCTTACGTGTAAACGTTTTTTTTTTGGTTAATTGTCTTTTTAATATCAACAACACACCCTTTGAAAAAAAGTGGTAAGAACTTTATCGGCGATTTAAGAAAAGTCCAGGTTTGGTGTACCCTGACCCATGTTAACGGTAATTGCGCTGTTAGTACTAACGATAGAAACTTCGTTTATGCCTTTATTTTTAGAAGCAATACCAGCCTTTGGAACTGCGTGTCAATAAAATTTGATATCTTTTCTCAGTCTTGAGATATTCAGTTTAAAGCCTGTTCCATCTTTCCTGCCTAATTCTAATTTTTTGATCTTTGGGGTCAATTTTCTCCAAAAAATGCGTAATCAACTTGATGTTTTAATATTTTTTTTGTTAATGTATGTAACAATACTAAAACAAAAAATAGATTTTATGATAATCTGGAAAACCAGCGGTAGGTAAAATTAAAAAAAAGTTTTTTTTTTTGCTTTAAGCTCGAAAAGATATGAATAAAAATTCTTTGTGTGGTTTAAGATAATTTTTTAATAATGTTTTTTACTAAAACAGTTATAACAGGTGTACTTTGACTTTCCTTGGTTTGAATACATGCTACTAAAACTACCTTTTAAGTTGAATTCTACAAACTATCTTTGGAGCTGATGCGAAATGATTTATCAGAATTATTGGAGGACATTCCATTGGTTCAAATAGCTTCATCTCTTGTTTCTCACTTGATGGTTCTTCAGTCCACTATGCTCAAAAATTGACTACAAGAAGAGTACGGGGTGATCGTTGGATAGGAAAAAATTAAAATAGTTCAATTGCCTGTAAGATTGCCTGACCCTACAATATTGGATGTTTTTGAATGGAAAGAATGACAAGAATCTTTTATTCAACCAAAATAGCAACTTTTAGTTAATTAGAAGAGCGCCTGCTCGAAGCGACCTCAGAAGTGAGGTAGTAGCAAGGATCATTTGTGTAGGTCAATGTGCAACGTTTCGAGCATGTTAATGCTCTTTATCAGGCAAACAATATTCAGCAATTTAAGTAAAGAAAAGAAAATCATTCCTCAAAAATCACATCTCCTGTCAACCAATTTTATTTCTTGAGATTGTTGTGTTTAATGAGTGATTTTCTTTTCTTTACTTAAATTCCTGAAACGTTGCACATTAAATAAGAACATCTTTAATTATTAACCTACAACTCACTAAAAGTTACATATATCTTTAACGATAAAAGGTCACAAAAATTATTTTATTTTAGTTTACACATAAAATAAAAATTATCGATAACCACACATATCATATTTCACTCATAGCCATTTGAGCGTTAAGCAAAAAAAAAAAACTTATTATTAAATTAAACATGCAGCTGGTATTCCAAATCATTATAAAAAATATTTATTTTTAGTATTGTTACATACAATAAAAAAATATTAAAACATCATGTTGATTACATATTTTTTTGGAGAAAATTAACCCCAAAGTCAAAAAATTGGCATAGGCAGGAAAAATGGAACTGGCTAAACATATCTTAAAACATCTTAAGGCTCAGAAAAGGTATCAAATTTATTTAAACGCAGTTACAAATCCTGGTATTTCTTCTAAAAACAAAGGCCTACACGAAGTTTCTATCTTTAGTACTAACAGCGCAATTATTGTTTACATGGGTCATGGTACACCGAAGTTAGACTTTTCTTAAATCCACGATAAATAATATCAAAATTCGAGATAGGCCCTTACCTTAAAACGATTTTTTTCTTAGAATATATACAAGAATCATTCCATAAGATACTATTGATGAATTAGGGGACACCCTGTAGTGAATAATTTAAGGCTCTTCCAAACCAACATTCCCTCTCAATCCGAATCTTTCACAATGACAACAAAAATGGCAAATAAACAATGCTAAATAATAACAAAAGCTGTCGTCGCGCAGTGACGCATAGTGATTTTTTTGGTTGCAAAAATCATAGCTCGTAAAGAAATTCAGCTTCAAGGAAATTTCCAAAGGTTTAAATTTTGTGAATTTTAAGAAAAAATATTTACAGGGTGTTTCAGAATTTTCTTTTTTGTCATTGCCATTGAAATTGCCATTGACAATGCCATTGGAATTTGCTATTGAAATTTCCATTGAAATTGCAATTGAAATTGCCATTGAAATTGCCATTGAAATCGATTTTGAAGTTGCCATTGAAATTGCCATTTCCATTTGGAGCTCCTTACAAAGCGCATGAGACTGTGTATGTCTGTCTGAGCTTGCTAGATCCGTTGGATCATCGAAGAAGAAATCCCCAAGATGGAGTATACGTCTTTGAGATAGGGCGGAACATGTAAAAAGAAGATGAGGAATAGATTCTTCCTCCTGTTCATCCATACAGCTTCTGCAAAAATCATTTGCGAATACTCCGAGCCGCGTTGCGTGATTGCCTAAGAGACAGTGTCCAGTAATGACACCAATTAAGGAGCTGATCTGGAATCTGCTTAAAGATAACAAACACTTAGAGCGCCTCTTGTCCAACATTGGCCAGATATTTTTAGCTGCCAACCAAGTGGTGATGTTATTCCACCTAAGGTTTGTTCTCCATACACTGATATCTACCCTGTCTGGTAGAATAGGTAATATTGTTCCACTTTTGGCGAGTTCGTCAGCTTTGCAATTCCCCAGAATGTCCCTATGGCCTGGCACCCAACAAAGATGAATATTGAACTGTTGTGCCCAGGGGCGAACGCAGGGGGGGGTTGGGGTTTGGGTTATTCCCGCATACCTATCACGTAAACGTCTAAGAATATTTTGCATCACACAGGTCCTTCTAAGAAATAGGTATATGTATAATATTTAAAAACATGTTAAATTTTTCAAAACCCCCCCCCCCCGAAATTTTTTCCTGCGTTCGCGCCTGGTTGTGCCATCTCTGTAAGAGATGAGCGGCAGTTAATGGCCGTTTTAGAGTTTGTATAGACAGATACCAAAGATTTCAGAGCAGCTTGGCTATCTGAGAAGATACGAATATCCGAAGTCAATACCACGTTTTCTTTGAGCCACGATAAAACTTCCTTTATCGCCAAGAGTTCCACCGGGAACACAATAGTCAGGAATGGCCCCTTGTATCTCAAAACAAATTCAAATATCAATGTTATATAATGTAAATTAGAATAAGAAGCCAATTATATATACAACCTTCAGTTTAATAAATATTATTAGTATATTATTCAAGATTCGTAGGTATAGTGTCCATTTGTTATTACCTACCATAGAATTCAGTCGAAAAAATCTTTGCTTTGCTTAAATAATTTACATGTCTGTCCTGAGGCGCTGGGAAGTCAGTCTATTACGATTAAGTTTTGTTTGAAAATTACGAATTGATGTTTTTAAACAAAAAGTTAACCAAATTTTACCTTGTTGGCCTTTAGAAATGGTCCAATCAACTTTGAAACGTAAGACAAAGTGAATCACTGTAATAAAATAATCTTTCAATATCCCATATACAATATACATAAGTCTTTGTGAATTCTTTTCTCTTCGATTCAAATTGAAATACCATCAAACGCCACCTATCCAATTCTAAATGCAAACATCTTTACTAATTATCGCCCAAAAATTGTACACACAAACACACAAAATCCTGTCTGAGATCCGGATTTTTGCGGCGATTATTATCGTAAACAAAGATACACCTTACATCCTAATCCATATTCACGCTACACAGAAACTGAACGAAAAATTACACAAACAGGCGCCTCTATAGCTGAATGAAAAAATATATCCCTTTTGTTCGTCTCAACATAATGTTCGATTTTAAATTTCAAAAGAAAAGCGAAATTCTTTTTTTTAATCGGATGAAATCATCCTTTTTGTTGGCAGTTTGGTATTTGGAATATTCGATGATCGTTATCCTTAGACAAGAGTAGTTACATTATCTTTGCGATAAACAACTCAACTGATGATATTGAACTAGGAGTACATTTTTGAAAATCTCATTTAAGAGAAAGGGAAAAACGTGGAGAAAAAAAAATTTCTGATATGTCTAGGTCTTGTAATAGATATGTTTAATCCTATAATCGTTGTTGCTCCTGCATCTGCATTGTTTATTTTGAATGACAGGTAGGTAGGTTACTCTCGAAACCTTAATCAAAACCTTATCAACCATCGTGCATCTATTTGCATTTCTATTTTTGCATTAAAGTTTCATCTATGGCCTATAGGCCTTTGATCGTGCAACTCTAATAGCTAGTATTGCAGAATCTGCACTGCGACAGAACATTTCTGACAAATTACCGATGTATTTCATTCTGTCCACTTCTATGTCGACATTTAATTGCATGGAATGCCCATGGGTCTTACATACTTACATACATATGCTCCCGCAACTCCTGTTTCTTGACCATTAATTATTATCCACCTCTGAGTATTTATATGGGTGTGCGTGTTCTTTTTTTCATTTCACCTTTGAGCTAGAGAGGAGATACTCTCCGGATGATGCAGAGACGTATATTTCAAGCCCATGTTAACTCACAGAGATACAAAATCTTGTTGAAGGATAATTTATTGCAGCCAATGTCTTGGGTCTAATTGAATATTAACACCTTCGATCTGTGAGGTTGTGTTACTATATGGTGATGATGCTGGACCTTTTTGTTGCCCCCAGGATTGCCATTTCACAGAAGCGCGACGCTCTGGCTGGCTGCGGCTGGCCTGGTCACTCATCTGAATAGTATCGAATACATGTACATATGTGTCGGGTCGGGGTGCTTCTTGAAATTGAAAGAAAATTAAAATTGATTTAAGATTTTCGATTTGGAAGCAATCGCCAGGTTTTGTAAATATAAAAGATTTGATATAGCCGGTCGGTTGTTGGTGTGGTCTTGTTTGGTCAGCATTTTCTCTTCAGGCTATAAGAATATGTCCAAATCGATAAAATAGAATGAAACACAAGCAGTGATGGAGTGAGGCAATTTAGTAAACAATGCTTGAGGTCATTTAAGAATTGAGTATCAGTTGCAAGATTTTGTGCCATTTGACTGTGTGGCAACAATAAACATATTTGATTTGAAGCTTTGTATCGTTGACTACACATGTTTAATGTAAAGTCTTCGTTATTTATCTACTCTACCGAGGGATACAATGTATTTAGAGAAACAAAAGAGTTGACATACGAACCCTTTTTAAGAGAAATATATTTATTTTAGAAGAAAAATGCCTTTTGATAATAAGACTATAATTTTCAGATAAATTATTAAGCTGACAAATAGTAGTATAAACTTTAACAATTTCAAAAAAAGCCATTTCAAATGGAACACCAACTGAAAATAACTTTCCAACTTTTGTCAAATCTAGAATTTGGAGGTCCAAACAAAAATGATGTCTTTGGGTTTAATTGTTTACACCTAAGTATAGTCCTTAACACAAAACAAAAACAAACCACAGTGTTTCTTTTGTTATAGTTATTCTTTTGTTAAAATTAAAAAGTAAGTACATAATTAATGAGTACGACAAAAATTCGGTTTTTGATATTATCTATAACCCACAAAATGTACTAAGAAACTTAAAACTGTCAAACGTAAATCATCAATTAAAAAAAAAAATTACAAAATGTGGAGCCACAGACCCCTTCTTTTATTTTTCTTATAAATAAAGTTGTTTCAGTAAACAATAATTTTGAAACTAAAAATTTTGTCAAACAAATTAAAACAAAAAGTAATTAGGAATTATTTTTGTTGCTCTTAGAAATTCTTAGTCAGAAAGTCAAGTGAATAAAGTTGGTTCATTTGTTTTTTAATAATTTGAAAAATAAAAGCCATAAAACCTTTCGGTTTTCAGTGTTTGACTAAAAATTGATAAAAGCATTGAGTTTTGCAAACAAAAGTAATATCTAATTACGTAAAATTTTGGAAAAAAAAAATAATTTGATTTTTTGTTCAAAACTCTGAGTTTGAAAGTTAATACATATTAAAAAAAACTATTTCCTAGAACAACTTTATTTTGAACGTTTGTGTGCACGCATAAGTTTGCGTGCACACATAGGTTTGCGTGCACGCATAGACCTTATAAAAGGGATTGCTTTGGATGTGCTGATTGCATTTGGCAATAACTTTCTATTTATGTACATTTCAATGGGTTCCGGAGACTTTCCATGCTTTTTTTCAAAAATCGATTGAAAAAAAAATTCCCAAATTTGAATGCGAAAGCAAAGACCTGTCCGTTTAGTACTCAACAACGTCAACCGCAACCTCCTACGAGCCTTTTTTGAAAATTATAAGAAGACTTTTAGTTTTGGGTCGAAAATAAAAGAATGACTTTGAATTCAAATACCTTCGCAACCAGACCTCGTAGAATGTTCAAGTTTTCAGCTATGGATACGGATAGCTCTCTTTTTTTCAAAACCGCAATGTCATCCGAGGTTAATTTGCGGAACTGTAGGTATTACGACGATTCGCAGTACGAGACCTTTAATCGTTAATCGTAGAAAGAAAACACTTGATTCGATGTTGATGGATTACACATTCTAAAAATGTATTTAATTCAGTTTCTTATTTTGCTTATACATATATACATAAATATAAACATATATATATATATATATATATATATATATATATATATATATATATAAATATAGGAACTTACAATTTTTCCGTTTTAGTTTTATTTAATAATTTTGTATAAAATTATTTTCTTTTCGGACTTACCGCGTTTAGTTTATTTTATTCAAAAATATGATTGAATATGAATATGTTTCGACAAGGTTCCACTTGCCGTAGTCACGGGCTAATTTATTTCACTTTTACGCTAATATAGTTCAGGAATATACGAAGTTTCTATGTTGAAGTTTAAAAGAGGAAAGAAGGATTCGACTTAATCCCAAAGCTTATATCCCGTCAACGTGGAATATTTTAAGCTAAGACCTTTAAGCCACAAGGGATTCTACGACTAACATGTTCGGGTTCAGGTGAACATGTTTGTTCATAACACTCCCCAGCAGTAGAAACTCCTGGCGGCTCTTGCTCTAGTGGGTACCCAACATAAAGAACAGCCAGCTCTACTACTGGTCTGTCATATACTCCAGTTTGTGTTTGTACGGATGCACTCCTCACTTGGCCGTCTTTTGAAACCCCTGTTGAATTAACTCTTCCCTTTGGCCAAAAATTACGGGGACTGTTATGGTCAACAATGATGACAATGTCATCTATTTTGACTGGTTTTACGGGAGTGAACCATTTCGCACGCCTAGTAAGCGAAGGCAGATATTCCTTAACCCAGCGCTTCCAAAAGTGATCGGCGAGCTGCTGCGAAGTGTGCCAATTCAATCTAAGCACCATTTTGTCGTCGTTTAGTACTGTAAAGGGTTTTGATCCATTAGACGAACCCAGGAGGAAATGGTTTGGTGTTATAGCTTCTTGGTTTTCGTTCTCTACGGGTATATATTGTCAATGGCCTTGAGTTAACAACGTGCTCTGCTTCTATCCACATGCTTCTCAGTAGTTCATCAGAAGGATTGCGCTTGGGCATTATGTTATATAAGACTATTTTGACTGATCGTACCATTATCTCCCAACTGCGCCCCATGTGCAGCGAACCGGGTTAAATAAATTTCCATGTCGTAAAGGTTGAAGTAAAAGTTTGTGCCAACTTGTCACTTTGAAGTTAGTTCCATTATTGCTGTGAAATTCGAGTGGTGTTCCTCTTCTCGGCATGAAATTTCGGATTGCAAGGATGCAGGAATCTGTTGTGAGACTATGTGCTAGCTCAACGTTCAAGGGCCCAAAATAGTCGATACCAACATACGAGAAAGGACTGCAGAATGGTAATAAACGAATAGACCAAGATCCCACAGCAAATTTTGGGAGTGGATTGATAACCAAAATATGAGTATGAGGGTTTGTAGGTGCATATATTGTGGTATCGAAAACAACCGTCTGACAGGTTTCTCTTTCAGCCTTTGACGGGGGTGGGGTTTGAAACCATCGATTTTCCAATTTATTTTGTCAGAGGTATTACCACTTCATTAAATTTAAAAAATACCTACCGTGATGATCTGTCATTTTCTTTAAGTCAAAATGTCATAATCTTGGCAATCCGACCAATAGAACTCAAGATATTAGCTTTCTAAGCCACTTTCTCATAAAACTAAGAAGAATCCGGCTAAATGATCATTTCAACAACCAGTTGATTATCATCAACCTCGTTTTTTCTTGTTTTTACTAAGATGCTGGTTTCGTTATGTTTTAATAGTAAAAGTGCCAGAACCATGCGGTTTTCAGTGTTTGAGTAAAAATTGACAAGAGAATTAAGTTTCGAAAACAAAATAATTACATAAAATTTTGTTTGAAATTTAAAAAAAAAAATTTTTTTTCAAAATTTCGAGTTTGAAAATAAATTTTTAAAAACTGTTCACAAACGCAACTTATTTTAAATTGGAAATTAAAGAAGATATCTCTGGCTTTCCAAAAAGGTATGGCAGGGCATTGCAAGCTTTACCGTTGTTTTTAAATAATTTTTTTTCTGTTTTAAGTCAATTTTTTCATCCCGCCTAAACGGAGGGAAATAGACAGCTTTTTTGTTGTCTTAATCCAACTTACTCGTTACAGCTTTTTGTTGCACCTCATACCAATCACCCTGTATAAAAGTTAAGATTAAGATTAACTTAGCTAGTCCGGAAATCTTAAAAATGTCATGTTCATTTGTCTAATTTGCCTAACAATTCGCATCTCTGTTTAAAAGTCAAAGGCTTATGTTGCTTTTCGGAGTGGTTAATGTTAAATAACTGCGTTCCCGCAAACCAATCTGCCCTCTTTATTCAAAAATGTCATCGAAAATTTGTTAACACGATGCATAACCATTTCCCGATATTAAGCGCAATTATCAAAATCAGAGATACAATATTTGGTTCGGCTATAGGCCTAAAATTCTTAGTTAAGCCTTTTTTAACGTCACCAATTTGGAGTCAAGCAGTCTTACTTCATGTTTGATGCGAGAAAACATTTTCAGTACTTATATCAAATATATGTGCAGATGTAAGTCCATAACTCCATCTTGTTAACAAGAGTTTCAAATTGACGTTCATGTGTCAAATTTGCAATAAATTATGTCAATCGATTAGCCATCTACTAAACATCGATATAATTTATCTAATCCAGATAATCACACTCTTTAACAAAACACGAAGCAATAAACCATATCACAAGTCACGACTTAAAACTAGTAATTCAGATATGTTTTCTTCTTCTTTTTTTTTGTTTCGTTGTTTGAGTGTGGACTACCAACCAACGGTCGACTCGACATTATGTACTTCGATATATTATTTCTCATAATTACGGCAGCAATTTTCGCGCACTCGTTCGCAAAAGTGTCTATAATTGCAGTCGATAAGTTATGCAAGAACCTTAACTTTAGACTTCTTGCCTGGCTTCAATGGAAAAGGAAGGATCTCATGCAGCAGGCGTCAGCGCGAAATTTGTTCTTTTTGACCACTGTGCGGGGCTTAGGAGATAGAGATGAAGGAACTGCAAATTATTTGCTTCGCTCACGAGCCATTTAAATCAATTTAACGCGTCCAACACGTTTTTTATTGAAATTTATTGACAGCCCAATGGAACATAATAAATTTTATAATCTTGCTTGGATTTCTTTCCGTTTTTTTTTAATTTCTAAAGATACCTATCCAAGTTTATACTTTGGGTATTTTTGCATTTTGCGACGGCAAATTGCTGCAAATTGTTAACCAAAAACCAACAATTACGAGGACATAAATCAAATGTTAACTTCTTTCATGGTGCGCATCGGGTGTCAATAAATAAAACTAAAACGAAGACAGTAAGGTTTTGTGTGTGTGGACGCTTTGGCTAAGGCATACCTTAAGACTAGTAGGTAGGTATATGCATGTGACCATCGGGTTTTGAATTCCTGAATCCTGATCCCGCAACTAAAGACTTGCGCTCGTCGTGCGGGATGTGGACACGAATTAACACCAAAAGATTTGTAGCCTGACAGTATCGGTGTTGGGGCTGGGCTTATATGGGGGAATTTGTTGTGTGGTCTTTTGGCAGATTGTTTGGTTTATCTGCTCCCAGAGAGAATGGAGCGTTGATAATGTTTTGATACTGATGCTGAGCACTGTGAGTGTGCAAGTGCTTCTGGGCCGACCACTCTGATGGGTAGGCTTTAAATATACAATATATATGGTGCGTAAAATAGGGTAAGTTTTGGGGGTTTCAGTTGATTAAATAATTTATGTAAAAAATACGTTGTGGAACTAACTGTGTATACAGGGTGTCCAGTATATAATAGATACCCTTGCAACCGGTTATAGCTGGCCTTAAAACCTTTCCGAAAAAAAATATAAAAAAAATATTTTCCTTGTAGTCCTAAGTACGACATGCCTTAAATACTTGAACATTACCACCACGGTTGAATGCTTATTATTCTTTTTTTTATTTTTGTAATATTCTTGAATAATCGTACTAATAGATGTTATGCCAAATTGAACACTTGCTGTTGCAGTTTTTTATAATATATTTTTTTTTTATTTTCACAAAAGTTTGATTTTTGTATATGCAAAAATAAATTAAAAAAAATATTATAAGAAAACTGCAACAGTAAGTGTTAAAATTGGTATAACATCTATTAGTACAATTATTCAACAATATTATAAAAATAAAAAAAAAACAATAATAATCATTCAACCGCGGTGGTCTGGTAATGTCCAAGTATTTGAGGCATGTCGTACTTAGTTTTTTAATCATAACCTAAAAACTACAACGAAAATATTTTGTTTCAATTTTTTTTCTGAAAGGTCTTAAGGCCAGCTATAACCGGTTGCAAGGTTTTGCTTTATTTACTGGACACCCTGTATATACGAGTTTATAAATTTGAAACAAATAAAAGACTTCAGTTAAAAATATTATAAATTAAAAAAATATGTTTTTTTGGTTGTTTGTCCTTCAATCACTCTTGAATGTTGGTCCTTCAATCACCCTTAAATTTTGTTGAACTATAGCTCGTGCATAACAAAAGCCTTGTGACTTTAAGCTCTCGATCATTAAGGCGTGCGTGTTTTTTTGTATAAGTGGCAAAAGACCAACAAATTAGTCTAAAAAATATATTCTTTTTAGTTTTAACCAATATTTTGCAAACTAATGTTATCTATTCTATTTTTGTTGATCCCGTTGTATACAGTCTTGTTGGAATAATTTCGTTACTGCGCAAATGAGGTTATTTCGCAAATTACAGACAAAGTTCTCGGTATATGTGTCACAGACCACCTTTTGTGGAATGACCACATATTTGACGTTGTCAAAAACGCTGCTAAGCGCTTAGCTTTTCTCCAAAGATGCAAACAATCCTTTACCCCTTCTGATCTGGCTGTGATCTACAAAGCCTTTATTCGTCACTGTTTTATCGCTATTTTTATAAACAGTGTTCAAATGAAATAGTCAGTTGTATTACCCCCTCTTTAATAATTCAACCGCAATACTCGCGCTTTTAGGAATGCTCATCAGTTTACCCTTGAGCCCAACTTCGGACGCATCGTTAAGTATAGAGATTCTTTCTTTAGTCGCACAGCCAGAATGTGGAATGCTTTTCCTGGCTCCATTTGTCCCCCCATTTTGATATTCAGTACCTTAAAGCATCGGTATCTCCTTTTAAATCCTTCCCTATTTCCTTAACGCACGCACTGTGATTGTTCATATTAAGGGTAGCAAAAACCCCTTTAGTGCGCGCTCAATTAAAAAAAAATTAAAAAAAGTGTTTTTATCTTTTTTTTTTTTTGAATTGTATTTGGCAGTTAATCGCTAGTTTGTATTCTTTGTTTTCACTCTATATTTTTGATTTGTGTGCATCGTATTTTGACGTTTTCACAGAAAAGCTTTTCGAAACTTTTAAAATGGATTTCAAATAGTTGCGTTCGTAATTAATTTCAGCTTTAGATTAGTGCTTTGGTTGAAATTATCTTATTTCCAAGTGAAGTCGCGGAGGCAGGGGTTAAAATATACTAAATTTGCTTTAATTTGAGCCCAGAATTGTCTCTGTGAACCTATAGTTTCCAAACTACATCTCTTTAAAATTTAGCAATTAATAATAATTTTTAACTATATTAATTTATAATAACGAGTAGAGTATAATACGAGTTGCAGGGTGTAAAATACAAATTTGTTAGAACTGGGGGTTCCTCCGTTTAGGCAGGAAGAACAAATTGACTAATAATAGCAAAAAAAATTTTAGAAAAGAACGGTAGCAATAGAATTAAATTTTTATAACATTTCACAAAGCGAAAAATACTACATTACTTAAAATATTTTTTTTTAAGTTGTGCATAGTTTATATAAAAAAAAAAAATAATTTCTAAACTCAATTTTACTTTTTAACTAATTTTTGTACAAAATCGTAGATACATATATGGAATTAAATAATAAGTTTTGTTTCAATTCTCAATACTTAAAACCAGATTGTTAAATGTCTGTTAGACTCTGAGAAAACTTACAAATTAGGAGAAATAGTGTTCTTGGAGTAAGTTAACCCAAATAAAAAGAAAAGTCTGTTTTTTAGTGCTTGACTTAAATTGACAAGAACATTTAATATTTTATAAAAATTATAGTTTTTTTTTCAAAATGAGTTTGAAAATTTATACTTTTTTTTTTTTTAATTAAATGAAATAATTTCTAGCTTTAAGAAAATCTAAAGGGAGGACTATAGACTCTCCCTCCTTGACAACTTTTGTTTTCTTTTTCAAAAACAGTTCACTAAAAGAACTTTACTTAAAAAGAAAATAATAGAATGGATTTCTGTGTTTCCAAAAACATAACATTGTAAATGTTTCCGTTGTTGTTAAATAATTTGTTTCAAGTAAATTTTTCAAAAAATTGCACCTCCCGCCTAAACAAGGGGGGGGGGTAGAAACTCTCTTTCCATACGATTTTTTCTTGTCTCCACCAAACCTATGTGCTCAAACTTTTTGTTACATCTTAGGTGAATCACCCTTTTAGTGTCTTTTCTTTATTCTTTCTAAATCTGAACATTCAGGATGAATAAATAAAATAAAATAAAATAAAGAACATTATTCCCCTATAAAATTCTTGTAAACATTTTTTCTAAGAAACCCCTGAGAATTTTTTTTCCTGTGTACGCGCTTGTCGAAATATGAATTTATAGTTTCTGATCTCAATTGAAAATTGTGGTGGCTTAATGAAAACGTAGATAAACCTTTAACTCTCAAACACCCGAGTCCTTTAGATGTGAGATGTGTGACCATTCTTTAGGGCTGTGTGACCGTGTAATCTGGAAAATTCTTAATGCTTCAATAAATCTGGAAAAAAATGAAAAATTGAAAATTCATACATATATGTATATGTAGGTATGTGAAAAATTTTAATATTGGTGTAATTTTATTTTCAATCAATGGGAGAAATTCTAATGTTTAAAAAAGTTTCAAATGCTATTTTGCGTCTTTACTTTACTTTAGCTGGACGTCGACATAAGAAACCGAAATGGCAATGGATCGGTCACACATTGAGGAAACCAAACGACGATATTGCGAAGCAGTCCTTTGAATGGAATCCTCAAGGTGCACGGTGGATTGGAAGACCAAGAACAACATGGAAATCAACAGTCTTAGCAGAAGCAAATACCCAGATAAAGACGTGGCCCCAGTTAAAATATCTAGCTGCAGACCGTGAAGGATGGCGACGATTTGTTGGCGACCTATGCCCCGATCGGGGTTTCAGGAATTGATGATGATGACTTTATTTTAACACAAATAGTTGAAACTTTGGCTTAAAGAACCATCATTTTTCAACTCCCATTAAGATTGAAAGAAATAGATTTTAAAACGGCAAAAAATATTTTAAAACATACATACATACATATGTAAATTATTTCCTCTGAATTAAACCATGACTTTCCAGCTAGAGACGGGATGATATTTTTTCGATTTTTGTACATATTAGGTGCGTTCCATGAAAATACGGAAGATTTCTACGAGAGACAAAGTTTCTTCTACTTTTTCATTTGACCGTCGATTGTCATGATCTCGAAGGGGACCACAACTCTCCCACTCAACTGCTTCACCTAAGGTTCCACTTGTGGGTTTCGCCGAGTTGACCTCAGAAATCGTCAACAGGCCTCCTAGCCCAGTTGCTATCTACAAAAAATTATCTGAAATGGTAAAAATAGTACTGCACACTTTTCTTTCAGAACTCGTTAGAGGGGGTCATTAGGCATCTTTGTTTTTTTTTTTCGGGAAAATTGCTTTCCTGCGAAAGCCGCCATCTTAGATATGATCACACTAGTTTCTTATATTAGCAAAAAAAACTTTAAACATAAAAATTTATTGAAATACAATGACAGCACTTACAATCTCGAAATATATTTTTTTTATAAAGCCAGATATCCCTTATTTTATTTGGTGTTTAAAAAATTTTATTTTAGTGCATAGTTTTTGAAAAATAAATTTTCAAACTCAAAATTTTGAAAAAAAAAAATATATTTTTTTTTAAAGTTTTTTTTTGTAAATTTTACGTAATTAAGTTATATTTTTGATTTTAAAATTCAACGCTCTAAGTAATTTGTAGCCGATTGCTGAAAACTTGGTGGACTTGTGCTTTAACTCCTTAAAAATTGAAAATTACGTAAACTACTTAGGTATTTCTTAAAAACATTTAGTGTTTAAACTTGGGATCATTGAAATTACGAGAACTTTCATGTGCTTTTTTATACGAGTCTATTGTTTACCCTCTCCTCTACTTAGGTCCTGATCTTATATTCATTCTACGTTTCATATTCAGTGCGAGGGGGTTACTCAACATCTTGGTTAAGTTATTTAAACAATATAATGCTACGGCTTTTGCGAATTTTATTGGGAAGATCACGATGAACAATATCTACCTGCATATATACAAATAAAGCCTTAAAGCTCTCACATACCAAAGTGAAAAATTCGGCGCAACAACAACAAAAAATAGACAAAAAACTGCACTGACACCAAACTTCTACCATCATATTGCTTCATTCTTACAGTATCCAAAGGACAAGAACAAAAAATCTAAGAAAAATAGCTATCTTCTTTTCATCCTTCTCTTCCTCGTCAGTAGGTTCTAACTGATGTATCTGTCTATTATGCTTGTGTACGTACAGTATATCGCCCACTGGCCGAAAGTCGACCAAAAACTCATACTAGTATGATGAGATTTCACTTAACACCATTCGATTCAAGTGTTTTAGTAAATCTGTTACAAAAACCAACTTCTGCCTTCTTGCAAGCCTTTCACCTACCTCAGCCGCTGCGGAACAACACATATACATAGGACATATTTACAAGTGCAAATGTGGCTTAAAAACGATTTGAAAACTCTTCATGGGTTAGAGCCCATTACCACAACTGCCGATGTCGCTCCAAAATCATTGATCAAAACTATTTCCTGCGAATGCAAAACAGATTGTGGGAATATGTGTGGGTGCCATAAGGCGGGACTTAAGTGTTCTGTTTTATGTGCAAACTGCTCTAGCGAATCTTGCGAAAACGTTGTTCACATTCGGGAGCTGCTCGATAATGAGGATGCAGTTGAATCAAACAATTCCGGAGAATTACAAATACAAACTGACAATACGGAAGACGAAACACTTGCCATGGTTGAAAATGAAGTTGATGATTTTAATTTGGAACTACCATCATCGAAGAAGCAAATAAAATCCGAATAAATATTACAAGTATTTAAATGCGTGGATAAGGCCTACAGGGGAAACCGAGTCACAAAAAAAAAACCCGCCTAGTACTCTACCTCTACGGTGGTGCGGAAAAGAGTTTAGGGTATATCAAACATAGCCTCCTATTGAAAAGCATATGAAAATTCTCGTATTTTCAAAGATCCCAAGTTTAAATATTAAGGGCCAGTTTCACAGTAACAGTAGTAGCACTTAAGTGCGAAATATAGGACGCAAAAAGCCAATTTCTGCAGTGCACACTTACACGAATAAGTTGCCCTTAAGTGTCTCCAGTTGGGCACTAAAGTGTCACTAACTCAGACTGCGAAAGTTACCAAAATGTACCTATCAATATGCAAAACTTAAGTGCAACTTATTGCAGTAAGTAATCACTGTGAAACTGGACTTAAATACACAAAAAAACATTTTTTTAAGAAATACGTAAGTAGTTTTTGTAATTTTCAATTTTCAAAATTTCAATAAAGTTCTTAAGTCCACCCGGTTTTCAACAATCGGCTATAAATTATAAAGAGCGTTGAATTTTAAATTCAAATATATTACTAAATTACGTAAAATTTTCAAATTTTTTTTTTTCAAAATTTTGAGTATGAAAATTTATTTTTCAAAAACTATTAACTGAAACCAAATTTTTTAAAAACCAAATAAAATAATGGATATCTGGCTTTAAAAAAAAATATTGCATGAGATTGTAAGTGTTGCTAATGTTTTGCTAATAATAATAACTAGTACTTTAGTAAATCCAAGATGGCAGCCTTAGGAGGAGAGCAAAACAGTCAAGAATGCCTAATGCCCCCTCCAACGAGTTCTGAAAGAAAAGTGTGCAGTACTATTTTTTCCTTGGCAAATGCTCATTCCGACTGGGCTATCCTGGTTTTGGATTGTTCCATGTCTGAGGCCCACTAAATGCAGGTGTTGCATTTGTTTCATCCAGGAGTTTTTGTGCCTGCTTTCTTCCGCGATAGTGTTGGAACGTCTTGTGCTATTGCCTTTTGAACTGGGTTCCCATGGCATCTTCTTTGTACATGACAGTACCAGCTAAGTTGGTCATGCTGTATTTTGTCCAAGATGGTATTTTTGACGTGTAGGCTTCATCGGATTCTCTTGCTTCTTATTCGATTGCGCTTTGCCACTCCTGCTGTCATGCGAAGCATCTTCATTTAAACAACCGTCAATTTACTCTCATACTTCTTGTACATTGTCCAACACTGTTGAACCGTATGTAAGCGCTGGACGAACAACTGCTTCCGTGTAGAGCTTTCCTTTTAGCTTAAGGGGAATTTTTCTATCACAGAAGATGGGAGAGTTTTCCCGCCACTTAATCAACCCTATGCTTACGCGATGTTTGATGTCGTTATCAAAAGATCCTTCGTTATTGATCATTGATCCAAGATATTTAAACTTTTCGCACTTGGGAAGAACTGTTCCATTCAAATAGATGTCCGGAATAGGCCTGTGTGAATCAGAAAATGGACAGCATAGGCATAGGTATTCGGTCTTTTTCGCGCTAATGCGAGACAAAGTTTAAAGTGGATAATGTTAAAGACGTAGCAGCAATTTCTAGATTCCACTCCATGAACTCGGCGGGCAAAATTGTGGAATAATAATAACAATGGCGCAAAATTTTAAGGAATTAAAACCGGCTCTAAATCACTTTTAAAATGGGAGTTGGCTCTAAAAACTCTTTTTAAAGCGAGAGTCAACTCTTTGTTAATTTTAAACGACATAAAGTATAGTTTAACGTTAAACCACTCTTCTAACTTTAAAAGCAGCTAATCGCTTGTTTAACTTCTTAAAATATACTTTTACCACTTGAAAATAAGTTTATAACAACAAAAAGGCGTGGGTTGGTAAAATGATTTCGGAATTTTATTTTTTTTTCTGAATATTTACAGCTTTGTAAAAAATGAAAAGTATTGAAAGAGCTGGATGGCATTGAATTTTTCACTTTTTCTTCGAAACGTGGGCACAAACATCAACCCAACAATCAGCACAACAACCAACATATACGTAGGTACAAAGATGTCTCAAAATTGTCCATGCGCTTGAGTTTTTTTTTTTAGAATCCGGGATAATGCGAGTCGACTTATTTTAAACATTTAAACAAAAAACAATCATAATCTATATATTCACGACACGCACCTAGTTATTGTCTGAAGTTGTTTATTTAATTTTAACATTTTTTGTTGTTCTAAAGCTGTCTCTTCTCTTCACTTCATCTGTCAAATGTGTGCCTGTTCAACCTTAATTTGCTTACGTTACGTTGCGGAGTTCACTTTAGTTAGAAGAGTTGTTTAACGTGTTAAAAATTAAGAAAAAGTTAGACAAGGGTTCACAACTAAACGACTACGTTAACTAGAGCCGGTATTATTCCTTCAACGAGCAATGTTTAAAATTTTGCGACAGTAAATTTAACTATATGCCTGTAAGACCTCAGGTCTTTTAAATGCAATTCACGGCACTAGTTAGAAGGAATAGAAGGAAATGAAAGTTTTTGTTGGCACATGGAATTTAGAATTAGATGTTAATTATCTGATGAAATTCGACGAGTGGCATCCAGTTAGAACTAGGGAATACAGAAAAGAATGCTATACCTAGACTGGGCTGGAACCCACGCGTCCAGGTTAGCAGTCAAACACTATATAAATATATCCATTGTGCCATTGCCAAGAAAAAATCCGTTATTTCTTATAAATTTGTTTGTTCATTTTATCACACGTGACGTTTTGTGCCCATACGTGACACGACAACAAACAATTGTAAATAAAAAACCAAATGCTTAATTTAATTTTCAATTATTTCATGACGTAGCTTAGGTATAGGCCTACAATAACTCTTCAGAAACTTCTACGCCAAGTCCTACAAATTCGGAATTCTACAAGCATCTGACTCCTTGGTAGATGTTGCCCGTCCGTATGTGATATCTCTTTGTTTTTCATTTATGTCACTCATAAGTCATAACTAGGGCTCGGATTTGCATGTTTTTTATCATAACAATCTGAAGCCTAAGACCAAATTATCTTTACGAATCATGCTATTTCCTTTAAAATGGCATTCAATCGTTAGTGCATATTTTATGCAAAATGCATATTTTTATTATAAATGCATATTTTCATAATAAATGCATATTTTGAGTATGATTTTCATATTGTTCATTCATAATTTTCAATATAGTATCAAGTTTTTTTTTGTGACGAAAAACCTAGGGAGAGGAGTGGGTTTAATAGATGGGGAAAGTGGATAGAAGCATTTACGTAATATGCAAAACATTTTTAAGAGATCCAATTCGATGGTGGTGAAATTGTTTTTATTATATAAACTATAATTTTCTATTTGACACGATCACAAATCTTGAGGGTAAGAGCATATTGAAAAATCAAATCGATTTAGTTGATGGAAATTTTTGCAAAAAATAATTATTTTAAATGCCCTAATGGTGCAATTATTAAAAAAATTAAGACTGGTTTTTGAAAAAAAAAAAACACGGCTATTGTAAATTGTGAACTAAAAGCAAATAATAAGTCGAATTATCTATCTATCTATCTATCTATCTATCTACCAAGGCTATTCTACAATGAAAATTTAAATAATGTACACATTAAGTCTGTAGTATAGCCCCTAGCGTAATGGTTTGTACGTTAGACTGTCACACTGGAGGTCTGAGTTCACTTCTAAGCCTCGTCTACCTCAAAACTAAAAAGTTTTTATCAGGACTACTGCCTCTTGCAAGGAATTGACAATCCTCCAAGAATATCACTTGTCACGAATAAGTGCTTCTCGCCTAGCCGTTCGGATTCGGCATTAAATTGTAGGTCTCTTCCATGTCTGTTGACAATCCTACGTCAGATTGAATTCAATTCCTTATAAAAACTTAATAAAAATATTTTTTTTAATTTTTTTTCTGAGAAAAATAACCTAAAACAATGTTTTTTGAGTGCATATTTTCCATTTTTTACTGCATATTTTCAATTTTTAAGGGCATATTTTAAGCGCATATTTCCTATTTTTAAGTGCATGAGAATCCTAGCCCTAGGCATAACCAATAAAGTGAATAGTTCAATTTCGAATGGGCGCGCGTCGAAAATGAATGATTTATTCAACAGTTCCCATACGAATTATTTTTAATGTGGGAATATAAAAATATCTTCATAATAAGATCAAAATTTGAGTACGATTTGTATAAAGTCGGATTTCTCAATGACAAGATTCAGGTTAAACTTGATTTAACTTGCTAAATTTGAAGGGTTAACTTGAGTTTAACTAAGCAACTCCAAAGACGTAGTTGTAAAGACTTTTTTAATACCTATGATGGTCCTAATGATTTGACAAACACATACCAATGTATTGAATGTGAAGTGACACTTCACTTTTTTCCCAGTTTTATTTTTTTTTCGCAACCTCAAACTCTTAAAGGAATCTTTATTTTTACCAAACCAACCATGGGTTTCCGTATACATTCAAGAGAAAGCATTATCTCTATATATCTATACGGAACGGAGCCAGAATCATAAAAGAATATCTTTCATCCGTTGAACACACATTTTTCATCTCCCCCGCTGTTCGACCAAAGAGACGTGAAAATTGAATGATTAACGATTCGAGTAAAAATTATTAACTATTAACACACATGCCTGGCTGTTGTGCCCTCCCGGACCTCAGAGAGAGAGGCAGAGAGGGGTCGTTGTCGTCATCATTTTTTGTCTTCTGTGTGGCCCTCAGGTTCCTTATTCAAGCCGAACCTAACTATGGAGTCATAACTTTTGCCACACGTATGCACCTATGTAGATACGAAACACACGTTATCGTGATACATCACAATTACACAGCAACTGTGTAATTAGCATCAATTAGTGATAATACAACGACTTGGTTGGTGGTTCGTGTTCGTGCTTCGACATCTCCCCTTTGGGGTCTCTTTGACTTCAATCAATCTCTCTAACGCCTAGAATTTAATTGAAATTCCACTCGTGTAATCGTGGCCAAATCATGGATTTTATACAGGGAAGTTCTAGATATAAAAACGATCGGCACAGGGATTATATACTTTGCCTCCATCATATTCATTCACTTATACAAGTTTCTTGAGAGCGCATATAGGTATTGCGGCCAAAAGAACCAGGCGAGGCCTTGTTATTGTGTGAATCTTGACGGGTTGCGCTGATTTATGGGCAGGTGATTGAGAATATTTGTCAGACGAAATGAGGTTTTATTGCCAGTCATTAATCACAATTCACACAATATCCTCGCCTCTCGCGATGGTTTATTAATTGAATTTAATGTGTGCGGTCGGCGCGGCGCGGCGGTCGAGCTGGATTGATATGGAGGGAGTGAGATTCAAGTCGAAATTTGCATGATTTGTGTGTTGGAAAAAGAGGTTGTTAGGAGAAATTTTACGAAGTGGTGGAACTTCCTGTTTTTTTCCGCCATTTTTTTTATTTCACTTTTATAGCCTTTAAAACTCCATTTATTGATGAAATAAATAAAAACAAAAAGAGCATGGAAAAGTGAAGTTCCTCGTGTCATAAGTGAAGTCCATCGAACCAACCAAACACACAAATCCCAATATAGATTGATGTTTAAAGCTTAATCATTGAGAATTTATGATCACCTGTCAATAATTTAATTGATGGAAACATTTTGAAAGAAGTGTTTTTCTTTTGTTTTATTTGTTTTGTTCAGAGTCAGAGCGAGTCTTAAGCGTAGAATCGCCATGCTGGCTATATTCTATACCTTGAGAAAGAATTATGTTGTGTCCATGATCCATGGGTGGTTCCAGCTGGGTGTTGTGTTGCAATCAGTATATGATGTGATGTTTACTCTTCGAGTGTAAATGATGTGTCAGGTTGAAATGGTGGAACTTAACTTACTGATGATGGTATTTTGATGGGATTTTTGACAAGGGGACTGTTTTGTTGAAAGTCTTGTTAACACGATTTATTTAGTAGGTGTGAGAGCTGTCACTGATGTGCTGAGTTTGAGATCAATATTTTGGGCCAAAGAATTTATTATTTTTAAAAAGATAGACTTTAAGGTTTTAGGGAAGGGCTTGGGAAATTTACTGAGTTCAATTTATTGAGTTAGGTGACCTGGCACATGGGGTTTTAGTGATCTAGGACTAGGTGAGAAGGTTCGGAGTGATGTAGATATGTTTTTGTATCAAACGTATTAAAATTCGAAATTTCAAGCTAAGAAAATTCATCACAAATAGGTGTAACGTTGGGTGTACATATTTTATTTGTAGCTTATATTTAAACTAAAGACTAGGATGAAATTCGGAGACCTATAAAATAATACTTAGGAGAAATGCTTCAAGATACATTTTTATAGTCTAAGCGGGCTTGCGCCTGTTAATCTCTTATCTTATGTGGGTACAAATGTTGCATTTTGAATCGATGGATATACCTAAGAAAAATCAAGATGTATATGATGTGTGTTGCCTTGCAAATTGTTAAAAGGTTAAAACCACACTTATGTTGCTGAATTTTTGTGGAGAGCTTCGTTTTGATGTCTAACGCATTTTTTAAATAAAAATCTTAAATTTGGGCAAGGACTTTCGATTTTGTAGGGTGAAAGGGGAAAAGTCCAGTATTTTTGAAAATTTCTCGAAAAGCATCAGGATTTTTAAGAACAGTCTTTGGAAAAACGGAAGCTATTAAAATTCCGCACAAAAAAGATCAACCAATTTTTTCGCCGGTGCGAAACAAAAATAGTACTTTATTTGTAAATTTTGAGAAAAATTAGTTTGAACATTTTTCAAAAACTATTCATTATTTCAAACTTTATTCAAAAATAAATGAAAGAAGAGATTTCAGCTGTTACAAAAGGTATTGGAAGTGTTACCGTTTTTTTTAAACAATTTATTTTTCTAACTTGTGTGTGGCTTGTAAAAATGCTAGTTGCAATTGTAAATTAGAAAAACCTTCATTTGGATGGGCACGATCAGGTGACCTCGGTGGTGCAATGCGTAGTGCAACGGCCCCTGAGGTGGCTTTGTCTAGGTTCGAATCCAGTTGATTTTGATTTAATGTAAGTTTGATATCAAAGCATTCCACTGAACGAAACGGTGATGTTGAAGAAAATAATCCAAACAAACAAATGATTTATTTCAAATTGGTTAGCAATAAATCGAAATTCAAATAGAAGTTTGAGATTCAATGGGTTTTCAAATTTAATTTGGTCAAATAATTTGGTTGTCGTTTTTTTCTCATTTTGACTTTGTTTAAACATTCCAAATATCTTTTTCACTAATTCACAAGAAAAAAAAAACAAAAAAAAAAAAACAAAAACATGTTATTAATTGAGATTTAGATAGAGCAATGTCTGTCGGATCAGCTAGTATTGTATAAATATTAGTATTGTTTTATTTTATTTATATAAATTTTAGGTGTGTCAAAAGTCGGTTTTTTTTGGGTTCGAATGATAAATCTTGGATGGTTCTCGAATAATGATGTCATACGTGCTGGATACACACACACAATACCTACAAGATTTTCACTTACGTAATCGTACAAAAAAATTAACTCGAGATGTTAAAAGTTGCTATTTCGACGCCCGGGCGTCAAAAATAAAATGACGCCCGGGCGTCAAAAAAAAAAATGACGCCCGGGCGTCAAAAACAAAATGACGCCCGGGCGTCAAAAATAAAATGACGCCCGGGCGTCAAAAAAAAAAAATGACGCCCGGGCGTCAAAAAAAAATGACGCCTGGGCGTCAAAAACAAAATGACGCCCGGGCGTCAAAAAAAGATGACGCCCGGGCGTCAAAAACAAATCGACGCCCGGGCGTCAAAAAATATAATGACGCCCGGGCGTCAAAAAAAAAATGACGCCCGGGTGTAAAAAGGAATGACGCCCGGGCGTCAAAAAACAAATTGACGCCCGGGCGTCAAAAAATAAAATGACGCCCGGGCGTCAAAAATTAAATGACGTCTGAGCGTCAAAAATAAAATAACGCCCAGGCGTCAAAAAAAAAATGACGCCTGGGCGTCAAAAACAAAATGACGCCCGGGCGTCAAAAATAAAATGACGCCCGGGCGTCAAAAAAAAAAAAATGAGGCCCGGGCGTCAAAAAAAAAAAATGACGCCTGGGCGTCAACAAAAAAAATGACGCCTGGGCGTCAAAAATAAAATGACGCCTGGGCGTCAAAAACAAAATGACGCCCGGGCGTCAAAAACAAATCGACGGCCGGGCGTCAAAAATAAAATGACGCCTGGGCGTCAAAAACAAAATGACGCCCGGGCGTCAAAAAAAAATGACGCCCAGGCGTCAAAAAAAAATGACGCCCGGGCGTCAAAAAAATAAAATGACGCCCGGGCGTCAAAAAAAGATGACGCCCGGGCGTCAAAAACAAATCGACGCCCGGGCGTCAAAAATAAAATGACGCCCGGGCGTCAAAAAAAATGACGCCTGGGCGTCAAAAACAAAATGACGCCCGGGCGTCAAAAACAAATCGACGCCCGGGCGTCAAAAACCAAATGACGCCCGGGCGTCAAAAAATAAAATGACGCCCGGGCGTAAAAAGGAATGACGCCCGGGCGTCAGAAAAAGATGACGCCCGGGCGTCAAAAAACAAATTGACTCCCGGGCGTCAAAAAATAAAATGACGCCCGGGCGTCAAAAAAAATGACGCCCGGGCGTCAAAAATAAAATGACGCCTGAGCGTCAAAAATAAAATGACGCCCGGGCGTCAAAAAAAAATGACGCCCGGGCGTCAAATAAAGATGACGCCCGGGCGTCAAAAACAAATCGACGCCCGGGCGTCAAAAATAAAATGACGCCTGAGCGTCAAAAATTAAATGATGCCCGGGCGTCAAAAATAAAATGACGCCCGGGCGTCAAAAAAATAAAATGACGCCCGGGCGTCAAAAAAAGATGACGCCCGGGCGTCAAAAAAAGATGACGCCCGGGCGTCAAAAACAAATCGACGCCCGGGCGTCAAAAATAAAATGACGCCCGGGCGTCAAAAAAAAATGACGCCTGGGCGTCAAAAACAAAATGACGCCCGGGCGTCAAAAAAAGATGACGCCCGGGCGTCAAAAACAAATCGACGCTCGGGCGTCAAAAAACAAATTGACGCCCAGGCGTCAAAAAAAAATGACGCCCGGGCGTCAAAAACAAATCGACGCCCGGGCGTCAAAAAAATAAAATGACGCCCGGGCGTCAAAAAAAGATGACGCCCGGGCGTCAAAAACAAATCGACGCCCGGGCGTCAAAAAATAAAATGACGCCCGGGCGTCAAAACAAAAATTACGCCCGGGCGTCAAAAATAAAATGACGCCCGGGCGTCAAAAAAAATGACGCCTGGGCGTCAAAAACAAAATGACGCCTGGGCGTCAAAAACAAAATGACGCCCGGGCGTCAAAAAATAAATTGACGCCCAGGCGTCAAAAAAAATGACGCCCGGGCGTCAAAAACAAATCGACGCCCGGGCGTCAAAAACCAAATGACGCCCGGGCGTCAAAAAATAAAATGACGCCCGGGCGTAAAAAGGAATGACGCCCGGGCGTCAGAAAAAGATGACGCCCGGGCGTCAAAAAACAAATTGACGCCCGGGCGTCAAAAAATAAAATGACGCCTGAGCGTCAAAAATAAAATGACGCCCGGGTGTCAAAAAAAATGACGCCCGGGCGTCAAAAAAAATGACGCCCGGGCGTCAAAAAAAAAATGACGCCCGGGCGTCAAAAAAAGATGACGCCCGGGCGTCAAAAAAAAATGACACCCGGGCGCCAAAAAAAATGACGCACGGGCGTCAAAAAAAAAATGACGGCGTCAAAAATAAAATAACGCCTGAGCGTCAAAAATAAAATGACGCCCGGGCGTCAAGAAAAATGATGACTCTGAAATCACTTATAAGCGAAAACACTTCCAAAGTTAAATCAGTATTGAAATTTTTGGTGAATTTACGCGATAACTCTAGAATAACTCATAAGCAGAATCGCAGTTAAGCTAAATCAGTAATAAAAAATCAACTTTTTGTTGAATTTACAGGATGAATCGGAAATAAGTAATAACAACAAGCAAAACCACTGTTAAGTTTCTTGAATTTTCACAATAACCCTTAAATTACTTATAAGCAGAATAACAGTTTGGCAATATCAGTTTTTAACAACAATTTTTAGTTTAATTAACGCAATGTGTCTGAAATCAGTTATAAACAGATAATTCCAAAAAAGCTAAACCATTAACCATTATAAATTTTCAGAAGTCAGAATTGAGCAATGTTTTATGAATTTACACAATGCCTCTGAAATCACTTTTAAGCATAATCACAGTTTAGCAATAATATCAGTACCGAAGAAAATGTTTGTCTTGAATTTTCTTAAATTGTTTTGTTTCTTACTATAACCAATTCTGAAAACAAAAAAAATTAACAATTTTAGGTATATTTTATTTCAGTAACAGGTATTTTTGTATTGCAGTATCAATACGTTATTGCTACTTTCCAATACCTGTTACTGTATACCTGTTACCGAAATAATGACCCATCCCTAATTGTTTGACTCTAGAGAAAAGTTTCTTTTAAGTGTCAATATGAGTCTTTGAGTGAGTTATTGGTCGAATTTCGACCAGTGGGCGATATACTATTTATCATTAAACATATAAATTTAGTTACAAACTATATTTTTTTTTTTGTAAATAAACATTCTCCGTCAATACAACCTACTGCGGCTAACAAAAACCACCATGACTTGAATTCATCCACTCCAATTTTATTATTTATATTTTGGGTGCAATATTGCAATACAACAAGGGAGATTCCTTCACTTAATGCAAAATTATAACAGAATACCAAGGGAGCATATTACCGACCATATTTAAGTTTTCTAATTTAAAAAGTTCTTATCAAATAATGAGATCAAACCCAATAAACATCAAAACTCAATAATAAAACTTTGCCAATATGCATTTGTTTATGTTATGCATGCAAAATATACAACCACATATATTCCGGCACATCCTTTAACTGCATGTCAAATGACTTACAAAAAAGAACTAAAATAAACCAACAAAAAGGAGAGGGAGTCTTTTTATGTTTATTTCAATTAAAACTTTAAATGCTCTATGGCAGATGTTTGCGAAATCGAAATTGCCCTCTGCCATGTGAAATTTTAACTCGAATATTGCACTTTTGCATGCGATATAATGCTGCCGGTTAGCCTTTTCATAAAGTGTGCACTAGAAAAGAATAAAAGAACATCGCAACGGAATTTCCTTGTTAAAAGTTTTGATTTATTCATGCCATGAGAAAGTCCTCTTTATCCCTCTTTCTCAAAAACTAAAATAATTGGAACACATTTAAAGAACAAACAAGTTCTAATTGAAGCTTCTCCACATCATCAAAAAGATGGAAAACAAATTTGTAGATTTGTAGAAACCCACAAGAAACATTTACTTAGAAGCATTTGACATTTTGTGTGACAGTTGGACTTATTTCATTCTCAGAAGGACCATAAGAATACAACAACAAAATAAGAAAAAGATATCTTGTTATCTCATCATAATATCAAAAGATTGACCCCTCTCTCTATGCGGAGGTCGATGTATCCTTTGCTTCTCAATCTTATAGATATTGACATTATCGTCAACAAGGTATTAACATCAAACTTCATTATACTCGCTATTGTTTTCACCAGAATGTATCTCGCACTTCCGGGGAAGAGGTTACCTGATGGTTGAAGGTTTTGTGTACCCAGAATAACAGAGAAAAAAACTGTCCCAAAACCAACACCATCACTACGAGAGTCGAGAGGAGCCGCAGCAAGGACTCAAAATCAATAGACCGTATAGGGGTTTGATTATTATTGTTCTTGTTACAGTTTTCTTGTGTCTCTCCAAATACCTCAAAGACGAATTATTAATCGTCTCGTCATTATCAATTTTATTATAATTTTTTTTTTACTTTTTCATTATTTGTTGGTCCTTTGTTTTGCACATTTCAAATAGGTATGAAGTTAAAGATGTTGGAGAGAGGGAACTACCTATTTTCGGGTGAAAAAGACCAACAACGACTTCCTTTGGCATGATGGCGATGGTGATGGAAGGGCACACAATGAATTTATCTTCGCGAAGGACTTCTGACTGATTAGAGATACATTTTTTTTTACTTGCTCTACATTTGAAATTTGATACTTGTATTTCGAACATCTTATAGACGAACGAGGGTATATGTAGCATAGGTAACCCTAAAATATGTACCTGGATACCAAGGAGTTTCTATTGTTCGCTTCATTATGGATATGGTTGCTTATATACATACGTATACATACATATATATAGAAAGATTTAGATGTAAAGTACAAAGTAAATTCGGTGATGGGACTTCTGAAGTTTGATATTCAGAGATTATGATATTTGTAAAGAATCTTTACTTAAATTATCGCAAATAATTAAATACAGGACTGTGATACTTGATGTTTAATGTTTGTTTAATTGTTCAATAATGCCATCGGTATCTACCCCAACATATTATTAAACCCATCTAACACAAATGAAAGACTATAACTTTAAAAATAAAAACAATCATTTGTAGGTAAATATTTGCATTGAAATAGGTTTTTTTGGCAGTTGTGATTATAATTAATTTTATAAGTGTTGTGGTATTTACTCTAATTTTCCTTCTAAATTTTTTCCAAGCAGCTGGTAAACGGCACTTGTACAGCTTTATCCTAAAAAAGCCGAATCTTTGTCCCCTACAATTACCGACCAATTGTACAAACGTCCATTCTTTCTAAGGTCATGAAAACGTTTATAAATCATCAGCTTAAGAAACATCTTGAATAACGAAAGCTTTTTAATGAACTGCAGTCGTACGGCCTTAGTTCAAATAGGTCCACTGGTGATGGCATATCTCACCGAAAAGTGGAATCAATCCTTTCATCATTTAAGAGAAACAAAGGTTATTACACTTGATATTTCTAAAGCATTTTATAGAGTTAAGCACAGTGCTCTCTTATCAAAACTACGTGCATTTGGTATCGACGAGACCCTACTTCCTTGAATTAGAAATTAGCTCTCAGTCCGTTCAATTCGAGTTGTTTTGGACGTTTTAAAGTCGATGTTAACTAAATAAATGCTGGCGTTCCCCAAGGCTCCGTATTGTCTTCGACACTATTTATTATCTTCATAAATGATCTCTTGTCTGTAACATTTAATCCACTTCATTGTTTCGCTGCTGACGTGCTGTCAGCTTCACATATTCGTTTCCGAATCCACAACCCTGTCCTTCGGCTATGGATGGAACTGAAACGCCAGCGAATGCTAAGCTTATTAAATTCCGATATTGACAGCATTATACAGTGAGGTGTTAAACACCGCGTAGAATTTAATGTTAAGAAAACACAAAGATGTCATGTGTCAGCAAAGCCAAACATAACACCCATGCCATTATTCGTGAATGGCACTTGCATCGAAGAAACAGTAGCCCAGTGAACGAAGACTGAAAATGACAAAATAATGCAAAAAAATGCTATCTGCATTATTTTTTTTATATTGTAGGGGATACCCCCAGATATAACATACCCAAAGTCCTTAGCCCAGGGCCGCGAGCTAAAGGGAGGCGGGGGTTAAAGGTACCCCTTTTTAGACTTTCGTAAATATTTTCACAACCTAGCATGTTAGAGGAAAAGTCTATACTACAAAATTAGAGACAAATAAATATAAGAAAAGTTATGTTCATATTTTAGCTAGGGTCAATAATAAGGGAGATGTGGGGGGTTGAAAAGTTAACAAATCTGGAAAAAAAAACTGTTATTGTCTTAGATATTGAATGTTTTCTGACCAATGTACTTGGAAAAAACAAGAATGGTAAATACACATTCATTCACTGTTATTTCATCATGTCATGAGGCTGAGAGTGGAGTTATAATTTCCTTTGTTTTCTATATATCCGAAACTATACAAAAAAATGATGAATACTAAATTAGTCAAAATTTAATTAGCAATTTCATACGACGCCAAAAACTGATGACGTTTTTTTAAAAGGAACACAATACAAAATTTGTTTGACGTAAAAGGGGGTTATTTCTCCCCCCGTTTAGAGAGGAGGGGCATTTTTTTTAAATAATATTAAAAAAAACGGCAACACTTACAATAAAAAAAATTATGTTTTTTGAAAGCCAGAACTACGTTCTTTCGTTTTATTTTTTAATCAAGTTATTGATATCCATAGTTTTTGTAAAAATAACTTTCAAACTCAAAATTAAAAAAACAAAAAATTGAAAATTTAGTTTTTGATTTATTTTTTTAATTGGGAGATAAGATGCTTAATTCGCTTTTATGGTTGACTACCCCTAATAACGCTTTATGGAAAACTGAATATGAAAATGGTTCTATGTCTCCTAGTTGTTGAGACAATTGAAAGCTGCGACGACAATGTTTTTTATTTTTTTATAATTTTTATTATAGTGTGTATTATGTGATAGTATAGTGTTTCTTTGAGCTTGATGTTAAAGAATAAATAAATTCTTTTTACCTGCGAAGCAAGTCAACCAAGGTACTGTGTGAGTGATAGAGCTGACCCTTAGGTAAAACATACTCAAAGTCCCTAGCCCAGGGCCGCAAGCTTTAGTCAGGAGAGGTGGGGTAAAGGTCTCCTTTTGTAGTTTTTCTGCAATATTTGGAAAACTAAGCGTAATAGAGGCAAAGTCAATGTGGCAAAGTAAAAGAAAATTAAATTCCCTGCAAATAAAAGATATTCTCATAAGTTTACTGGAATAAATAGAGATGCGAGAGTAGAAATATCAAAAAATAATAAAAAAAAAAACATTTTATTTCCTTAGAAATGTAATGTTTGTTAATTAGTTTACTTTTATAATACTATGAACATAACTTTTGTTTATAGGGAATCTCAAAAACAAGGAGACATAGAACCATTTGGTTTTCAGTTTTCCATAAAGAGTTATTAGGGGTAGTGAACCATAAAAACAAATTTAGCATCTTATCTCCCAATTAAAAAAATAAATCAAAAACTAAATTTTCAATTTTTTGTTTTTTTAATTTTGAGTTTGAAAGTTATTTTTACAAAAACTATGGATATCAATAACTTGATTAAAAAATAAAACGAAAGAACGGAGTTCTGGCTTTCAAAAAAGATAATTTTTTTTATTGTAAGTGTTGCCGTTTTTTTAATATAATTAAAAAAAAATGCCCCTCCTCTCTAAACGGGGGGAGAAACAACCCCCTTTTATGGCAAACAAATTTTGTATTGTGTACCTTTCAAAAAACGTCATCAGTTTTTGGCTTCGTATGAAAACAACTCTTGCTAATTAAATTTTGCCTAATTTAGTATTCATCAACTTTTTGTATAGTTTCGGATATATAGAAAACAAATGAAATTATAACTCCATTCTCAGCCTCATGACATGATGAAATAACAGTGAATGAATGTGTATTTACCATTCTTGTTTTTTCCAAGTACATTGGTTAGAAAACATTCAATATCTAAGACAATAACAGTTTTTTTTTCAGATTTGTTGACTTTTCAACCCCCCGCATCTCCCTTATTATTGACCCTAGCAAACATATGAACATAACTTTTTTTTTATAGATAATTTATTTGTTTCTAATTTTGTAGTATAGACTTTTCCGCTAACATGCTAGGTTATGAAAATATTTACGAAAATCTAAAAAGGGGTACCTTTAACCCCCGCTCCTGAGTTTAGCTCGCGGTCCTTGGCTGGGGACTTGGGGTCTGTTATACCTGGGGGTATCCCCTACCATATAAAAAAATCCAGAGAGCACTATTTTTTGTAAGCAAAATTCCTTCGTTGACTTTACTACTGACCATCTCTTATGGAATGATCACATATTCGATATAGCCAAAAACGCACCGAAATGTTTAGGTCTTCTTAGAAGATGAAAGACATTTTTCTCCCCTTCTGATCTGGATACCATCTATAAGGCATACATCTGCCCATAACTTGAGTATAACACTCATTCTTGGGTGGGACCTCCGATAACATATCTGAATTTATTGGATAAAATCCAGAAAAGAGCGCTTAAGCATAAAGGAGACACATCTATTACTGAAACGTTTGTTTTTCTAGAATACTGTCGAAATATTGCCTGTCTTACATTGTTTTATCGCTTTTTTTATCAACAATGCTCAAATGAAATTGACATTGGGATTCCTCCCCTTATAAAATTCCGCCGTATAATACTCATCTAGCTAGGAATGCTCATCAGCTTATCTTGAAACTAACTATAAATATAAGGGGTTCTTTCTTAAGCCACAGAACCCCAATGTGGAATAAAACTCTTAAATATTATTTAGTTGTAGTTTCATTAGTAGCCCGTAGCGTAATGGTTAGTGCATTCGACTGTCACGCTGGAGGTCTGGGTTTGCTTCCCAGCCTCGTCCACCTAAAAAACTAAAAAGTTTTTTTTTCAGGGCTACTGCCTCTTGCGAGGAATTGACAAATCCTCCAAGAGTATCACTTGTCACGAATAAGTGCTTCTCGTCTAGCCGTTCGGATTCGGCATACAATTTTAGGTCCCTTCCATTCCTGTCGACAGGCGCACACAGGAATGGTTGCGAGTTGTTAGTCACTAGGCCCTGGTTCTTCACGAGCCGTTGTGCCACCCGATTTATTTATTTATTTTTTTATTTCACATTTTGATTTTATTTACACTATGCCTGAGCATACCTTAGAAGTCGCGTCAGCGGGACAGTGGACCCCAAAAAGGGTGTTCAAATCCTTTGAACTCGCGAAGCGGGCCACACAAGGTACTCTTTTTAACCCTGCACCTCCACCAGCAGTTTTTATTTCTACAAATAGTTTTTTTTAAACAATTATTGCAGACATTTTTCTTGCCATCCGTGGCAAATTATTGCATGAAATCTTATTTGCAAATCAGACTGCTGATCAAACAACATCTATTGTGTATACAGTTAAAATGGAATAAAAATATACAAAATTCTCGGCCTGGAATTGCAACTCAACCCTTTAATATACATATAAAGGTAAAAAACTGCACAACTGTCAATAGAACTAACATTAGACGTCAAATCATTTCTTTATTTATTGCCACAGAGGTGGTAAGACAAATTTGTAGAAATTGGATTCACGGCTACACGGTTAAAAGTTTACACGCTCACCTAGTACACGGTACACGGTTACACGGTACATATGCGCCTTCACGTGTACCGTTACAGTTATGGTTACAAGCTTACACGTGTAAGCGTGTAACCGGTCTGTCTGCTGTTGCCAAGCAGACGAAACGAATTGTGAGACCATTTCAACATCAACATCTTAACATTTAATTTAAGTAAAAACTCGCTTTCGATTTTGGGCAGGAACCGGCTGACATGAGCCCTGTTAAAAGTAAATTTGAATTCACACTACAAAAAAAAACTGTTGAGTTAGGGTTGCCTAATTGTTACTTTTATTTTAGATTTGATAAATGTCTAATTTTTAGTTTTAAATTACAGAAATGTTGTTGTTTTATTTAAATATATATACTTTATATACATAATGTACTTTGCAAACATTTTACTGTTTTGGTTTGTTTGTTTTTTTTTTTTTTTTCTGGAAATGTGGATAGATATTAGACGTGTTTTCTTGAGAGAGTGACTAGCAACTCAGCAAAATGTTTACACGCAAAACACGGTTGACAATTTCTGCTCAACAAAATTGGAAACAAACCAAGCAAAAAAAATTGTACATGAGAGGGGGATCTATTTCCCCCCGCTTAGGCGGGAAAGGCAGTTTTCTAAAAAATTGACTTAAAATATAAAAGAAAATTATTAGAAACAACGGTAATACTTACAATGCCATGTTATATCTTTTTGTAAAGCCAAAAATACCTTCTTTTATTACCTTATTAAATAAAGTTATTTTTGACAAATTAAAAAAAATTCAAATTAATTTTTTCCCGCCTAAACGGGGGGAAATAAACTCCCCCGCCAATACAATTTTTTTTTTATCTCGACTCAACCTACACGCTCTATCTTTTTGTCACACCTCAGGTGAATCACCCTGTATATCGCAAATAAAAATGAACTAAACCATGTACCAATGTCATTTGCATGGATCTGTATAAAAATTTTTATAAAATATTCAATTTGCTTTCGACATCGATTTAATTTACATCGTTAAAACCCCGTCCCGTCCTTTTCATGTTTAAGATCATTTTTGCTACAAAAGTTATTGTGTCTACTCTCCGATAATGAATTTGTAAGATATCCAGATTTAGATAAAGTATCTTACTATGCTCAGAGTGCAATTTCAAAAATATTTTTTTTTTTTTAAATTGAATTCCTGTACTGTTGACTGAAATAAATTGAATTGAAAACGAAATCAAAGAACGCTTTCATGGATTTAAAAAAAAACTTGTATATGACACTGCTAATGTTCCTGTTGTTTTTTGTATACTTTTTTCCATTTTAACTCTTTTTTTTTTTGGAAAATTGGATACCACTCCTACCCCACCTTGACGGCGACGGCGGTGGCGGGAATATAGACCTCTCCCATATTATTTTTTCCGGGTTTAACCCAACCCCTAGGCTTTATATTTTGTTCAGTTTTATTCTACCTATCTTAAAGCAATAGAAACCCCATTGGTGCACTATGGCGTATACGCACTATTTTATTGAATTTATAATTTAAAAAAATCTGGTAATTTGAAGCGAATATTTTGTTTGTCTATTCAAATATAATACAGGAAATATATAGACTATTCCAAAATCAATATTATATACAAAAATAATTAACGTCAGTTTCTTAGGGAACGAACAAAATGTAGATAAAAAAAAAATACTTACATAAAATGACGTAAACTCGAAAATACGCGTTTTTCTAAAATGTCGGATTTTACCAGGGGCATAAAAAAAATAAATAAATCGGGTGGCACAACGGCTCATGAAGAACCAGGGCCTAGTAACTAACAACTCGCAATCATTCCTGTGTGCGCCTTTCGACAGGAATGGAAGGGACCTACAATTTTATGCCGATTCCTAACGGCTAGACGAGAAGCACTTATTCGTGACAAGTGATACTCTTGGAGGATTTGTCAATTCCTCGCAAGAGGCAGTAGCCCTGAAAAAAACTCTTAAGTTTTTAGGTGGACGAGGCTGGGAAGCGATCCCAGACCTCCAGCGTGACAGTCGAACGCACTAACCATTACGCTACGGGCTACTACCAGGGGCATGGAGTGCTGTAAATCGGGACTTAAGCTTCTTCTGTGGCCCTCTTTTAGATATGATATAACCAGCCTACCTGCATTTCGTTCAACAAAAAGGCTCTTTTTTGACTTACTTTCCCATACTAATATTGAACCTCTGAATTGAAATATAAATTACACCACTGAGAAAATAACAACTGAATCTCAAATTAAATAGTTTTATCAATTTTGTATCTCTTTTCATTTTTAACACAGTTTTTAAGTCCAAGGAAGGAGTTCTTTAGTAAAGCTTGCCAATTTCATCTTATCGGAAACAACGTTACAAAAAAATCTATCCAATAAGGTGAGGGTGCATTTGATCAGTTTTGTGAGTTCTTTATAGTAGACAAGTTGTAATGAATAAATTTATAATTTAACTACTGCTTTTTTTGCAAAATGGTTACAAAACAATAAAGGTATGTAAATGAGGTATAGAATTTTCATCTTATAAATAATTAATTTTTGGAGCTTTCCTGAAAATTAAGACAATTTATAACAATTCAATTAAAATGGTAAAACAAATAAAAGAAAGCAGCCCGATCCTTAAACAAAACAACAAAAACCTATTGCAGAACTCCATACACGTCGAGAAAGCTCCATTAATCTGAAATGTTCCTTAAGTACTATGAACTTGCTCAGAAAAATGTTGCATATTACAGCAAAAAATAAATTTATATTTACCAAAAAAATCACATATCATACTCTTTTTTGGGCTCCAGCTATTTTAAGGCTCTCCCAAACCAACGCGGAACATTCGCTCTGCAGGGCGAATCATTCACAATGATAACGAAAATGACAAATAATAAACAATGCTAAGCAACAATAAAAACTTTCATCGGCGAATGTTCCGCGCCGCTTTCGCGTTGGCTTGGGCCCTTTAAATGTTTTTTAAGCAATTAAAAAAAAAAAAAACAAAGGATGATGGGCAATTTTTATGAAATCTGGTCGTTAGACCAAACTAATGAAATTGGTATAAAATGAAAGGTGATGTTGAGCTTCTTACATAAGTGCAATATTTTCAAAATCGTACATGGGAAATTCGAGATATTTGAGCTTGAAGTTGGCGATTGTAAACACCGAAATAATTGTTCTTAACTCTTTATATATAAAAGACGTAGGAAAATGGTTTTAGTTTCAAAAAAAAGGCAGTTGTCTCATCTTTCAAATATTAGTAAAGTTAGTAAGGTACGTGTTATAGAGATATTAAGTTTTAAAGTCTTGAATACATTTTTTTTGGCACTAGCCTTACACACCAATATCTTAAAAAATTCAGTGGGAAATATATAATGACTTAATTGACTTGACCAAACCCGAGTGTATTTATATTTAATAAATTAAATACATTAGTAAGATTAAAATGTAGAATGAAATTATACGTCGATACCAGTCCTAAGACTGTATAATTCCTTTGTTTTTAACATTGAATCTACTTTTCTCGGTCTATAAGCACAATAAGGTGTCTTTTAAAGCATTTTTTGATTATAAGCAGGTATTTATTGAGGAAAGGATACTTTCTGATATATTAAATTAAAGGTTGCAAAAATAGCTAAAAATAGTATACGTCACCCCTGAATTTTTTAAGATATTGGTGTGTTAAAAAAGTGCTAAAAAAGTTTTTATTCAAGACTTTAAAACTTAATATCTCAATGTGTATAAAACGCAGAATAAAAACTCTGCTATTATTTGAAATATGAGAAAACAACCGTTTATTTAATACCAATTTCGTTTTCTTACGTTCTTTATATAAAAATGTATGTACAATTATTTGGAAAAAAACTGAAAAATGGTGTTTGCAATACTCACATTTTTAAGTGGCTATATTTCTTTTCTCCTGTGGTTTTGGTTCTTGCCGCCATATAATGAAATAAAGTACTGGACAAGACCTTTTATTTGAGATATATTTTCATTCTGTTGGATCAACGACCAATATTTGCCCATCATCCTTTATACAAAATTATATAAAAATTTATTTTAAAGTTAAATTTGTTAGCTACGAGAGCATAAGCTTGTGCGATCCAGTCGTCCAGTTTATTTCTTATTTAAACCCAACCTGCGCGCTTTATATCCTATTCAGTTTTATTTTATCTATCTAAGAGCAACGTAAAACACATTCGTGCACTAGGGCGTATACGCAATATTTTATTAAATTTTTAATTAAAAACAAAAACCAAATTCGAAGAAGATAATTGTTTTATTTATTTTAATATTGAACCTCCGAATTAAAATATAAAGCACATCGCTGTGAAAATAACTCAACTGAATCTTAAAAAAAAAATACTCTTTCTATCTTTTCATTTTTTAAAAATGTTTTTAAGTAGGTTAAGAAGGGATTCATTAGATAAATCTAATATATATGTTCCTAATTTTTTCCTGTGACACTTTACTTAAGTCTGTATTGGCGTACTAAAAAATGAATGATTCATTGTTAAGTAATTTGCTGTTAACTTTTGTATAGTAAATAATGAATCTACCTAGTGAATTTAAACTCCTATTCAAGGGGTGCCTTACTTACAGGAAAACAAAAACATAGAAATATTTCACGATAATATTGAAATTGTCGCATCTAATTAACGGAAAATTACTAAGTAATAACCAATAAACAATGAAATAAAAGAAATTTGAATCCCTTTTAGAAGAAGTTCAAAGTGCCTTGCTAACTTTGATTTGAGAATAACAAAACCCCACAAAAAACAAAGCCAAAATTAAGTAAAATAATTGAAATTATCACAACTCATCAAAGATAAACTATTATCCACCTAGCCGCCTTTCGATCATCGAGCGTTGCCTTGCTAGGTATTACTTGACATATATTACGAAAGACATTGGGTAGGTACCTTACCTACCTACCAACCTTTAAGAACATCAACCTTCGTTTAAAACTATAACAAAAAAAACAGTTCAAGTGCTTACCACAAAGACCACCATAACAATTGCTCAATTAATGATACCTATCTAATTTAATAGAGGCAGCTTTGGTACTTATACCTTGTACTTATACCTTGTACCCTAGGTGTCACTTACAGCTTCTTCTCTTTATTTTACTTATAGGTAACTATGTATATGTATAAAACCTTCTTCACTATATTACCTTTACACAATTCACCCAACAAAATATTGGAATCACAATTAGGTATGTAGACAAAATACAAAACCCCTTAAAATATTGCACAGTTAAAACTCAACAGATCCAATGAATTGAATTTATGTAACAAAAATCTATCCACTCGTTAAAAATGTCAAAGATACACATTTTAATTTTTGTATACTTCTACATACAATCATCCCCAAAAATATAAACAAAATTCTCAACAAAAAACAAGAAAACACAAACAGCAAAGCATCTCAAAACAAAAGATACCTTATCAAAGCAAATAAATAAAAAGATATATACGTAACTTACCTTTCAATGATTCTAGAGCTACAAATGGCATTCGACTTGAACAATACCTAGGGAGAAAACAGCCATCGCGCAAGACGATAACACCAAATAAATAACCAATCAGTTAATTGTGTTTCAATACCAAAACACAATAATGTATCTTTGACTCTCAGATGCACTCGCATACGCCCATCGAGATGGCATATTAAATTGATAATGATGATGGGGCGGGGTCTAATGGCTATTGTTACCGAGACAATGGTCTCTTCGTGTATTTTTTTGAGATAAGAACAGGTTTTTGTTCATATATCCAAAGCAAGAATGGTGGTAGTTTGTTATTCATTCAAAATTAGACAGAGAAATAGAGAGCGAGAGAGATAGCGATATATAATTGATATTTGATAGTATTGAATAGGTGAGAAAGAATCCTTTTTGAAAGGAAAATGTATCATTAAAGAGGTGTGTCTGTAAAACAACTTTGTATCTTTCGGTGGAAGATACTCACCGAAGAGCTTTTTCTTTGAGTGGATAGTCAGAAATTAAGTATTCCTATGACTAGTATCTGTTTTGGCAATAAGAGATAGATATGGATACCTTCCTACCTATACACCAGCCAGCCCATCACCAACCACCCACTTAAAGATTATCAAAAAATCAGCTTGGTATCTACAACCAATAAAGTCAAAACAACATGAACTTTAATCAACTTCTAACCTCTCTTTAGATACATTACACATTTATGAACAGATAAACAACATTTACCTTGATAGTGTGATACACAAATACATAATACTTTTAAAGTGTGTGTGTGTGTGAGCAAATTTCTTATTAGATTCACTCACACCACCGAATTGCTGCATTTTGAGAACCACTGTGAATTCAGAGGAATGGTTTTTTGTTTGCCTGTCCGTCCGTCCATTCATCTGTCTGCGCCCTCACACTCAGATGAAATTCTATTCCTGATCGTATCGGATTTAGTTTCATCTGAAAGTTTTAGTTTATCGTGTAACGTCTTGGCGTGAGGTCGGATTCATTGTTTAGAGATATCATTTTTGTTTTTTTTTTTCTTTTCAATAAAATCGAACAAAACAAATAACAAAAAAAAAGATACTTTTGTATCTTTCGGATTCGATTCGATTTGATGAATCTTTTAAATTGTTAAATTTAAAAAGTAAAGCATCCTGTGCACTTTTCGATTGATTTCGGTGGTGTAATTTCACTTCTCGGTTCTATAAAAGATATACCTACATATACCTTATGCCGTCATTTTTATTTAAGCACTGATCATAAGAGTCTTGTCGCCGTCATATAATTTTCGTTTTTGTTGTTGTTGTTTATTTTTGCGCAATTTTTATACAATTCTATGAAGACGTATTCGGTGTTCCTATTTCATTAAAATAAAGTAAAAAAAACAAAATCTAAAAGAAAATCGAAATAAGAAAAATAAAAGATACAACGGAATTTCAATATAGTGTCGTGTTTATTCGAAATTCTATCTATCTCTATAGCAATTGGATTTAAATTAAAAAAAGCTCTTTTGTGATCCGTCTTTGTTTTAACCGCTTACACGTGTGCTTGATAAAAAAAGAAACAAAAATAAAAGTATCTATCCATTAAGTGAAATTTGTGCAAAAGGATAACTCGACTGTTTCGATCGATACAATCGAAAAAAAAAAAAATAGATACCTTATTTAACATTGAACAAAATTGGATACCTACATTATACATATACATAAACCTACAAACATACACTTTAGATAAACATCATCAAACTTGAAGGAATTGAGGAATTGCTGCGATAAAAAAATGGAGTCATTCAACGCTTGAAATGTAAACAAATTTTTAGCATTTATTTATATTTTTTTTTAATGAACAATTCAGTGATATAAACACAGAGTTATAATTGGTGTATCAATATCGTGGATATGTTTTTAAATACTGTGTTTAAGATACCTATATGTATAGGTACATTCTTACCCAAAAACCAGACTTGGCCATGACTTATACCTAGTAAGATAAAAAAAAAAAACAAAACTAAATAAGGTAGTGTGGTATTGTTCCTATCTATCTCTTTATCATTATGCAAATATCCGTCGGAACTCAGAACATTGATTGAATGGATTATTAAAAATTGCAAAAATAGAATATCGCACCTCCATGTAAGCGTCTATTGATAAGTTTGCAGTGTGATTGAGTGGCGAAGGAAAAGGAACCTTTTGTTACAATATTTTTAATTTGATGTCCCGACTTTTTCTAAAAAAAATTTTCAAGAGAAATCTAATCGTTTTAGGTGTATTAACAATTTTTAAAGTAGTAAGAAACTATTTAAAATGAACTCTTAAATGATGAGCTTTTAAAATCATCCATGCCGATTACAGAATCCGCGAAACTCGATCCGCATTGATTCAGAATGCAGTCTTCTCATTCCTTTTCAAAATACATGAGTAGATGGGAAAGTAAGCACTGCACTGCGGATCGAGTTTTGCGGATTCTGTAATCGGCATGGTCTTTTTTTTATGAGCCTTTAAAGTCATCTGGTAATATACCTACTCAACTTAATCTCACAACAAATATAATAATAAACCCTGTTGATTAGATTACACAGTAAAATCTAGCCATTCTTGGGAATAGCTTTTCATATTCGTTTCTAGATTCAGATCCATATCCTTCAGAGGTGGAACTTGAACGGCGGCGTATGATAAGCAGATAAGCTGCCTCGATAGCATTGTGCAATGGGGAAACAAAAACCGTGTAGAATTTAATGCTTCTAAAACTTAATGCTGTCTCCTGTCGTTAAAGCGGAACCCACCCCTATGCTGCTATCTATGAGCGGCACTTATACATAGATGAAACTACAGTCCTCGGTATGTTTGTCAAAGACCACCTTTTGTGGACCGACCACATATTTGACATCGCCAAAAATGCTGCTAGGTGTTAAGGTTTTCTCTGTCGCGTCGATGCAAGAAATTTGTCTCCCCTTCTGATCTGGTTGTGATCTAAAAAGCTTTTATTCGTCCAATACTTGAGTACAACTCCCATATTTGAGCACCTGCTACAATAATCCAGTTGAAGGTATTATGGATACAATGTAAAAGAGAGCTCTAAAATTGATAGGTGAAAGAATTATATCGGAAACATTCACTTCTCTTGAGCATCGTCACAATGTTTTAAGTCTTTAGTTGTTTTACCGTTATTTTAAGAACCAGTGTTCTTGTAAAGCCAATTGCATTCCTCCCCTTAAACAATTCATCCGTAACACTGGCGCTTCTAGGAATGGCCATCAATTTACCCTTCAGCCCAACTTCGGACGTACTGTTAAGTACAGAGTTTCTGGGGCATATTCATAGACGCAGATAGGCCCAGGTTCAATGGCTCAATGAATACAGACCGATTTTAATTACAAATTGTTGGTTTTATATTCTTATAAGATAATTAACTTGGTATACTACACACATAGCTTCAAATATTTTGAAATGATAAACTTAAAAAAATGAAACGCCCCTCTTTCTTTAATCGTCCTACCCAAAACCCACATTATATTTAAACATTTGCATTCAAGTTAAAACCGTCAAACCGCTTGATTTTATCTATAGTGTCACACTTGGCGATTTTGACATCTGCTACATTTTTCCCACGATCTGTCATTGATTTAGACCTATTTAACTTGGATTTCTTAATGAATTGGTGGAAGCATGACACTTAAAGTGAAGGGTTTATACCTCAGGAAAAGAAAGATAACTACATTAAAGTAAACAAAACTATTTTCTCGCTTAGTTCCAATTTATTTACTTCGTATTAAATTTAAAATCATCATTAAAATTGGAAATTTTTCAAACATTCATTCATACAAATTTTATAAATTTTAATGGGTGTTTTAAATTTGATAGAGAATGATTAAAATAGTCCTTAAATTAGGCTGTCTATATTTTGACGGCAATGTATATTTTGAATCATAACAATCCTTTGTTCTTATTTGAGACACTATCATGTTGATCTTAGCCTGCTCCTACTTAATTCTTAAATGCCCCACTATAACGAAAAAAAAAAACAATTGCTTCCCTTAAACTCCAACAATAAAACGGACAGTTTAATTCAGGGGTTAAAACACAGAAACCTTTCAAAGATTTTTGTTTTCGAAATTAATAGTACACTGTACAGTGTGCAGACCAAGATTTCTGTACCTTCAAGAAAGTGTTTAAGGTTCAATAAACGAGTTTTTTTGTATATCACCAATATTTATTTCAATTTATATGAAGGTAATATTAAATGGAATTCATCTCCAACCAATGAATTGCGGGAAGAAAATTATCGTTTTGCCGACGGGGTTTCACATTGAAATAAAATTTAACAAATTATTAGCTTCATAAACAAATTATTAGCGCTTGCTAACTACCGCAGGCTATAGGTTCCTACTCAAGCTCGTTTTTATCCAATATTCATTTATGTATAATTGAGAAATTGTACCCAATGTAAGCTTCAGTGCTCATTGGAATTTTTTTTAAATTTTGAAAATTAAATCGAGACAATTGCGTATATAGCTTTTCGCGATGGGAAGGGAGGGAGAATTATTAATATGATATGAATCGTAGTTACGTTCTTCACTTATTTTAGTTGAAATATACGAGTAAATAGTTCGGATAATTAATCTATTAAACCAAGAGCCCACATCAAAATTTGGGAGTGGGTTGACAACTAAAATTATGAGTATGAGGGTTTGTAGGTGCATGTATCGTGGTATCAAAAACAATCGTCTGGCAGGGTTCTTTTTCAGCCTTTGGCGGGGGTGGGGGTGGGGGTAGATCAACTATCAATTAATAATTGAAATTTATCAATAAATTTTATTAAATGTAATTGTGAGTGTCAACTAATTATTGATACATTTCGAATTTGTATGAATAAAATATTTTGAATGAAAAAAATTGGCACTTCGAAAAAAATATTTCATCAACTTTCTTGTCAACTGGCAATTTTTCTTTCAATCGTGAATTTGTGGTTGATAAGTTCGTGCTTGCTAAAAAAAATACAAAAACTTGTAATTTCGAATTATAAAACTGTTAATTTTCGTATTTCCCAAAGTCTCATAAATTAATAAGTAACACAAAATAGTTGTGCAGATAAGTCCAGTTGGTGGAAGAAAACTTGAGCACTTGCAAAGTGCGAAAGAATTGTAAATTGAAGGAATTGGTTTTGTATGACATCAAGGACTTCTCTTAGGACAAACGATACTTTTCTGTTTTCGTTTATGGTCTTACTTTTATTGTTATTAAAAATGAAATGGAAGTAGAAAATTGAATACGTAAATATGAGTGTTTTCATGGACACATATGACAGTATATACTTCAACACGTACACACTGGCATGTTGATCGACAATGTAAATCAACAATGTTTATCGGCATAATGTGGACGCTGCTTTATACTTACATTTGACTTTCCATTTCCAAAGGTTTGTATGTATCCTTTAAACTCCATCGCATTCTTGCCATTTCAATAAATTTTAAATCCTCATCTTCATCAAAAAAATCAGACGATTCAATTCAAATCGAAATCGGTTTTGTAAAAATGAATTGATAAAATATTGTGCTATTTGTGAATGCCTTGAATTTTATTATTCTTAATGGGAGTTTGCGCCTCACGCAATAAGGCTGAATGTTTCTAGTTTTAAAGAACTATTTTTGTTTCCTTTCAACAAAGCAATCACCTTTTTCCATATATGTACGTACCTATACATAAATAATACTATTTTTTTTAGAGTTGTAAGGTTTTTTTAAGAATATTTTTACGTTTATGAATTCGGTAACATTATAAAATATTTTGTCACGTGCACAGAATTATAAAATTCAAAAAAGCCCAACTGAATACTCTGATTTCTGAATTTTTCGAGCTTATGATTGGCAAAGTTAAATTGGGTTTCAGTTACGTTTAATTATGTTTTTACTGAATTTTCAATTGAAAATTTTCATTTGGCAACTTTTTTGTATAAAATCTTGGCTTTCAATACAGATCTGAGATCTCAGATAAATTTAGCTTTCTTTGACATACATAAATTAAATACCTATTTAATTTTCAGATTTGTCCATTAAACCTAACCATTCACTAAAATTTCCAACTGACATGACGTAAGAATTATTTTGAAGTTTGGCAAATCAAATATTATGACGCGCGTTTTGATTTTATATTCTTTTAGTAAGTACAGTAAAGTTGGTCAAAAAACATCCTATTTGTGGAACGAAATACAGGTAGGCTGATTTTTTCCTATCTGCACTAGCCACTAAAATAAATAAATGAAATACGCCTTAGTGGAAACGCGGATTAATGTGTATCTCCAAAACTATGGCTTGAGAGGAAAAAATTTGTGGACCAAAGTTGTAGGCAGTGAAAGCATCTTTTATTCACGCATACATTGTTTTTCTGCGCAGGCAGTATTTCGAGGTTATATGTCATGTTAATTATGGATGTATAAAATGCATTTATGAACGAAAGATAATTTAAGTGCCTACAAGCTAGGCCTTAAAATTGTTCCTCTATAAGATCAATAGTTTTGGAGATATAGATCAATTCGCGTTTTCCAAAATGGCGGATTTCCCCAGGGGTAAAAAAATAAATAAATCGGGTGGCCCAACAGATCATGAAGAAACAGGGCCTAGTGACTAACAACTCGCAACCATTCCTGTGTTCGCCTGTCGACAGGAATGGAAGGGACCTACAATTTTATGCCGAATCAGAACGGCTAGACGAGAAGCACTTATTCGTGGCAAGTGATACTCTTGGAGGATTTGTCAATTCCTCGAAAAAGGCAGTAGCCCTGAAAAAAAATTTTTAGTTTTTAGGTGGACGAGGCTGGGAAGCGAACCCGGACCTCCAGCGTGACAGTTGAACGCACTAACCATTACGCTACGGGCTACTACTACCCAGGGGTATGGCATCCCGAAAAACAGGACTTAATATTTTCTAATAGTCCTCTTTCAGGTAAACAAAATTCAGACGTCCTATACGACTATCCACAAAAAAATCTATCTTTCTTGTGCTATTTGTAAATACATATATACATTTTTCGATAGGTATATAGCATCCCGAAGTCCGAGTTTCTTTCTTCAACACCATACAACATTTCAAACATCTCCAATCACCTAAAATATTGATTCATTGTATTTTTGTCATGTATCATATCATGATGATGAATTTAAATTTCTTTCAAAGCAAACAAAAAAATACATTAATATCTCACTTTTGTCTCAACAAAGTTATTTTTTTTTCCTCTTTAAATCTATTAATTAAAAATAAATCTACATAACAAAACAAAAACTTGTTCCATTATGTTCGAATTCACATTTTGGTGAGTATGTTACGTCATTGGTTTTATTATCCTAATTATGTTGAAAAATAAAAACATTAATAATATGAATTATAAGGCATTCCTATAATGTGTTCTATTTTTCTACAAGAAATATCCTCCAAAACTAATTAATTTAAATTAATGAAAGTACCTACCTACCTACATAAATTATGGTGTTTTTTTTTCGTTTCTTTTTAAAATGTTTTTAGAACGAATTCAATATTTTATCCGTACCTTAACTCATCCAACACAAAATTTATAAATTGCTAGCGACAAACTCGGAAAATATATATTTGTATATTTTTTGAAATATTATATTTTATCCGACAACTACATCACGGACAAGTGAGATTCATTAAACATTTGCTAGTTTCAATTAAGCAGAGCATCTAATCCAAAGATATGTTATATTCAAAACAAATACAAGAAAAAGTGTAAATACTCGCAGATACAAAAATATCTGAAAAATGTGTTTTTTTTATTTTTGTGTTTTGTATATTATCTAACACAATGGCACTTGTTTCATTCATTTATTCAACATCACTTGGGCTGACGTGGATATTTATTCAAAGTGTCCGGTGCAGATTTTGTGCACCAATAATAAATTGGAATCACTGATGTATCTTATTCGTAAACAATAGCTCGATGCAGCTGTAACATTAATTTAATTACGATGAGATGTATCTCGCTGCTGCTGCTGTTGTTGATGATGATTCTGATGATGCTGCGTGCGTATATGCGAGTAAAAAATTGAGAATCTAAGAGATACACGCTAACGCTGTCATCTTGGCATTTGATCAACATTTGTCATTTAGAATTTCTACTGGTTGCTGTGCTATGGCTATGCTGGCATGAAATCCTTCAAGAAATTTGTAACAAAATTTAAACATGAAACTAAATGAAGCACCATCAGCTTATATACATACATATTAGCAACAAAATAAAAACGCAAAAAAAAGTTATTAAAAACCTAGCGCGACGAAGAAGTGTGAATGAATAAATCTGAATGAGTGTCAATCTGCAGTTTTGTTGAACACGAAAATGTGTTCTCAATGCTTTTGAAGTTATCAAAATAGAAATTTAAAGTATAGGAAATAAAAGAAGCTGACCATTAATAAATTAATTTTAAATACCGCTCCTATGATTAAATTAATACTTCCGTGTAAACACAGATACTGCGCTTTTGACTAAACCTGCGCTCTTTGAACTAGGTATATTAAAAAAGACAATACCAATTAAAAATTGTTTACAGTAATTTTTTAATTTAAGTCTAACGCAAATATTTGGAATCCAGTTATACTCAACCAATGGAATTATTCGATATTTGTCAAAGTATTGGTAGTTAGGTTAGTCTTCCTGTCAAATAATTATATAATATCTTCCATCGCCAATAATTAAATTTAAAACTAGTCTTAGGTATGCATAATTGTTTTGATTAGTGAAAACGATTAAAAAAAATAAAATTCCAACTCAAAATGAGTTTGTCGACCTTTTTTTCACATAAAACAAAGAAATGTTTTCTTTGTAGATAGGTATGTATAACATTTTGATTACATTTTGATAACTAAAGTTAAGAGCTTTCATATAAAATAATTCATTAGATTGTTGGCGACAAATGTTTATTCTCCTTTTGGAGAATGTTCAAAAGGGATTAGTATCAGTCCTATAGTCTGAAGCTCTAGGTACATAAATCGCTGGTCTGCTTAAAGCAACTTTTGTCAAGTTTGTTGTGAATTGTTAAGAAGTGTATAGCGTATTATCATCATGAGATGTTAAGGCTTTTAATAACGTGTGCAAATCATACAATTTTATTTTTAAAATCAGCTACGTTCAAGAAACGTTTAGAAAATTCCGTGAGTTTTACAATCGCCACAATTCTCTTGTTAATTTTTTGGAGTAAAGGATATGTGAAATCAAGCTTAATTGTACGATTTGGAACAATGTCAATCTAACGAGATTCCCTGAGTTAGGTATGACTAACTCGACTTTTTAAAAATATCGACCTATCTTATTACAATATCGAACAAAAAAAAAAATAGGAAATAATGTCGATAGTCGATGTATATAATTTTCAAAGTAATAATTTTGACCAGCTAATGGTTAATGGAGTGATGTGTACAAAGCGCGCGTTACAAGTAGCGTACAAGCTTATTAGAAATAATCTTCAGTTGCATCACTTGTCATTTTGCATGGAAAACATACCTGCGCTATTCAATTAAAATATTGAACCAAATTTTGACAATTTTCCAGTTGTTATATGTCTGAAGTAACGTGAATTCATAATTTAACTTCGGTAATATTAAAAAAAATAACAGTTTTTCTATTTATAATTTTATAAGGAAACAAACTAAGGGCCAGTTTTTTAGTGCAGGGCTAAAGTTAAACCCGAGTTAATTCACCGAATTTTGTGAGTTAACTCTCTATTAACTAAACAAATGCTTTTTTAATTTTATCTTTTTTGATTTTTAAGACTTCCTGCATTCACCCTTCACTTAAAATCTGCTTCTTATTGATGTAACTGTAGACAAATATATTTTCAGAGTTAATTAACTCTGGTTTAACTTACCACTGAAAAACTGGCTTAGAAAACAAAATATTTTTTGTTTTTAAATTTAAGTCTACATATTAGATAGGTACCTAGTTGTTTTTTTTAATGTATTGGTATATTATTCACTTTTTCATGGTGAACAAATTTCGCCAACTTGATATTTGTCACACCTTTTCTTAAGCGCTACTAGCCACTTGCAGGGAAATGACATATCCTCCCAGAGTATATCTGGTGTCAGAGTCCAGTATGTTTAATCATAATTACTAGGGGAACGTAATTGGGGCTATCGGGAATTGTGTTTCCCATGAAATGTTTCCCATATCCGAAAAATAGGTATCGTGAACCTCTTTCGAAATTAGGGAAAAATTCCGAGAGAAAAAAATACCTATCGTGAACAATTTTTGTTTGGGAAATTTGTTACTTTTTCCCTCGGAATATTCCCCTGTCATTTTACGTGGGAATTCAAAACAATATACAACAATGTAAGTTATTCTCTAGAAAAAAAAATTAATAAAACTAAAAAATAGAGTCCTTTATAAGGTCAAATTCGAAGCAAATAGAAACTTTAATTACCATAATGGATAAAAACCGCGATATCACCAATCAATTAAAGTAAGATGTCAAAAAATTCTGGAAAAACGTTGAAAGAGATTTCAACTGCATTGGCTCTCCAGTAAAATCAGTTGCCGCGTGGAAAAAATTAAGTGGTTAATTAATGGTGTTTTTATAAAAAATAAAAATATTTAAGTTTTAGCTTGATGAAAAAAAATATGTGAGGAAAAAAATGTCAGAAAATTTAAGAAACAAAAAAGCGATTGGCGGAGGCCCTTGCAAAGAGTATATATAAGTTCAGCTCATTGGAAGAAACCATCATTAGGATTTGTGCAATGGTCGATTCAGTGCAAGGATTTCCAAATGCTTCTACTTTTGGTTCATTTGGTCATTTGACACTTGATCCATAATGGGCAAAATTTGTTCTAAAATCTAATACATTTGAAAGGACTTTTGAAAAGGAAGACTGAGCCAGCCCGACCTCATGGTCTTTTCCCACTCCTGTCTGATACCCACCTTCTGCAAAGAAACACAAGCACGCACTTTTCTTAATGAAAGGAGGAATAGTGATAGGTTTCTTTGATTGAGGCAAGAAATCAGACTGGGTATCAATCAAATGTTTAGACAATGGCTTGTTAACTCTATAAAAACGATGGAATATGTAGATCAAAGCTATATTAAAATTGAATGAGTCAATAAAATGTTTCAATATACAGTGGTTCTGGTAGCTCTAAAGGATTTAATGATCCCTTAAACTCGCCTTATTATTCTCTGCTCATTTTGTCCTCTTTGTTCTATCTCATGAATTAATAATAAAAGCGATGTTCTTTGTATTATCTATCATATTGTTTATAATTTAAACACTGCACAAAATAAATAAACTTTTGCTAACTGTTAAATTAAAACTCTTCGAAAACAATATTCGAATATTTATTTTTCATGTTGGTAAAAGTTGTTCCTAGGGAAAAGCATTCCGTGGGGAATTCCCGATAGGAGGAATGCGTTTCCGGGAACTTTTGAAAATTGAGCTGGGTAGAGCATTCCACATTCGAATAGTGCGACTAAAGAAAGAATCTCTGTACTTAACAGTACGTCCGAAATTGGGCTCAGGGGTAAACTGATGGGTATTCCTAGAAGCGCGAGTATTACGGTTGAATTGTTTAAGGGGAGGAATGCAACTGGCTATTTCACTAGAGCATTGTTTATGAAAATAACGGTTAAATACCGAAAGACATGAAACATTTCGACGGTGCTCAAGAGATGAGAATGTTTCCGTTATAGTTCTTTCACCTATCATTTTAAGAGCTCTCTTTTCAATTCTATTCAATAAACTCAATTGGGTTATTGGAGCACCTGCCCAAATGTGAGAGTTATACTCAAGTTTTGGACGAATAAAGGCTTTGTAGATCACAGCCAGATCAGAAGGGGAGAAAAATTTCTTGCATCGACGGAGAAAACCTAAACACTTAGCAGCATTTTTGGCGATGTCGAGTATGTGGTCATTCCATAAAAGGTGGTCTGTGACACACATACCGAGGACTGAAAGCTTTTCGGTTTCCTCAATGCAAGTGCCACTCATGGATAGTTGCATGGGGGATGGGTTTCGTTTTAACGACAGTAGACAGCATTGAATTTTTGAAGCATTAAATTCTAGACGATTTTTGATTCCCCATTGGACAATGCTGTAGAGATCAGAATTTAATGAGCTTATCATATGCTGCCGTTCGAGTTCCACATCCGAAGGACATGGATGTGAATCTAAGAACGAATATGAAAAGCTGAGGGTACTATCGTCAGCAAAACAATTTAATGGATTAGAAGTTTCAGATAAAAGATCGTTTATGAATATAAGGAAGAGAGTCGGAGACAGAACGGAGCCCTGGGGCACACCAGCATTTATTTTGTGAATGTCAGACTTGAAACCATCCAATACAACTTGTATTGAGCCGTCCGAAAGGTAATTTCTAATCCAACGAAGAAGAGATTCATCGATACTACGCATTTTCGATAAGAGAGCTTGATGCCAAACTCTATCAAATGCTTAAGAACTATAAAATTCCGTGGAAAAAATATTTCCCAAGGAAATCCCGATAGGCCTGAATAAGTCGAAGAAGGTACCGAAATGCAAAATTATGTCAAAATCAACCAAAACTGTTACGAGGATAATTTAGTATGCTTAAAAAGGCAATTAGCTCAAGAAATCTTGAAACTTTATTTTCGTTATTCAATTTTTGGCAATGGAAAAAACCTAGTACACAATTTTATTAAAACTGGGTCTTGAAATTACTTGTTTTTTTTATAATAAGCGCGCATAGAAAAATAGAGCAAGGTAAAGCATTCCAGTGCGTCCGAAATTATTCGGCTATTGGTCTCAATCACTAGAAGTACGAGTAATACGGTTGAATTGTTTTAGGGGAGGAATGCAATCGGCGATTTTACTTTAGGTTTAAGATAACTTTAATTAAAATTTGTGACCATCAATCCCAAAAACTGTTATTTTTTTTTTCGTGCATATTAAACGTAATTTTGTTTCTGATAAATAAATTGGATTTAACAATATTGTTTTACATGTACTTGGAATATTTAACGATTGACAGCCTTGATGGCTTAAGAAAAAAGGATTGAACTTTGTTTGATCATTTTTTTTTTAATTTTAGCATTATTGAAAGAGAGTGAATTGTCTATGTGGTAATGTCACTAGCGTTTTCATTTTTGTTCAGTTCTGCGCATGTTGTCAAAATTAATAGTCAGAAAATTGAATTTCAAACAATCATCACAAATAAGTTTTTGTTTACTGTGTACTTACACAAAGGGCATCCACCTTTAAATTTGACAAGATGCGCCTGATAATACCTAAGATATGTGTACTGTGTATCGTGATAAATATTTAAAATATAAAAACCATCTTAAGCGAAATTTTGTAAAGCTTATTATTCTTCTTGTCTAAAATGGTGAAGGCACTCTTGTCAATAAAATAGAAATACATTGACAAAGGCCTTGCTACAAAAAGAAGCTTACGAACAATAACTGAACAAAATAAAAAGAAAGTTGCTTCAAGGCAAGACAAAAATTGTATGACGGGGGAATTCGAATTGGCACTTTAGGCAGGCTGATCTTTCCAAAAAAAAATTGTTTTAAAATTGAAAAAAAAAAAAAATATTAAAAACAACGGGAAAACAAATTAAATTATGTTAAAGCTTTTTTTTTGCAGTTGAAAAATTGTCGCAGTTGAAAAATTAAAAAAAAAATAGTTTACAAATCAAAAACAGGTCCCCAAATTGAAGGTTTCTCAATTTTATGTGAAGTCGTTTAGGTAACAAAACTTAGTAGGAAAATTCTGTACTCAAAGTGTTTTATACCGCTTCAAATTTTGTAGCCATGTCGTTTGTTTCAATGCAAGCTACATGTCATGGGTCTGGCAGCGATATCGCGGCCTCAATACCACTAAAATGCACTTTCAAAGTGCAACAACAAAAATAATCCCTCTAAAGAGCTTTATACGGCTCCAAATTTTGATCACTAAAGCCTTGTGTCTATACTAACTAGAATCCATCGGTCTGGCAGCGATACCGTGGACTTAACACCAGTAAAATATCAATTCAAAATGCACTTTCAAAATGCATTTTTGTGGTCATTGGTCTGTGGTATTGCTACCAGACCGATGGATTCTGGTTAGTATAGGCACAAGGCTTTAGTGATGAAAATTTGGAGCCATATAAAGCTCTTTTAGAAGGATTATTTTTGTCGTTGCACTTTGAAAGAAAAACCTGGGCTGGGAAGTTGGTTTGATATACTATTTTTTTCCCTGTTTGTTTGCGTTCGTATGAAATATTTGTTTGTACATTATGTACCTACCTACAATACTTTTTTCGACAAATGGAAGTTTTCAAAAGTATTTCTCATGCCAAAAAAAAAACATAAATGTCTTTACAAAGCTTGGAACTTTTCCGCTGTTAAAGTACCGAGACTTTTCTAGAATTACTGTAAAAAGGAGGCAATTATGATGTTTATTATTTTGTACATATCCGTTTTTGGTGATAATAAGATTTGAAATATTCATTCTCCTATAAAGTCAACCTTATTTCAACTAAACACCTGCTCACAGATTAAAACAAAAAATAAACTTCAATCAAATGGCTTAGAGTGTTTAAATAGTTATCTATATTTTAAAGAGCTTTATCTTTTTTTATTTATTCGCCACCTACCGCAACGATAAATTTGAGTGGATTTAAAAACTAAAACACCGAAAATAATAAAAAAAATAGCCCATATCACTCATCTAGCGGGTTAAATGAAACGTCTGTCCATGCATTAATTGTAAAATATATATATATAAAAAAAAAAACAAAGATAAAAATAACAAATTGACATAATTAAGGCAAACAGCTAGAGATCAGCTAGCATGTGTTATTTTTTATCTGTATCATGCCCACAAGATAGTCTGCACTCGCGTGCAGCAACAACACATTTTAATAATAATTTAATATCTTTTCGTTATGCTGCTGTACCCTACCCTGTAAGTACCTATGCATACGGCTACACGTATCGTTATATAGAATGTTTGGACGGACTGAGAATTAATTAAAAAAGAACCGATTCGATTTTATTTATTTTAAGTGTTTTGGTATGACACTAAAGTCTTGATAATATCTTTTGAAAGAGGTAAGTAAAATATATCAAGACTTTAGTTCTAAGCGTCTTGAAATAAATAAATTTTGTTGAGTTTTAACTGCGATACAAAAATAAGATATAGAATAGATAGCAAAAACGTCAACTTAAGTATTAGATGCACAAATTAAATTGAAATAAAACTCGAACTAATCAGCTGACTCAGAGTGTATAGATGATTTAAATTCGGGTATCTCTATCTGGCAATAGATAAACTTTCAGATCCACCTACGTTTTTGCCGTCTATGAAATGTAAACCGAAAACACTTTTCTATAAAAAAAAAAATCAAATGATAAATTACCAACAACTGCACAAATGTGTATTTCATACAAATAGGTACGCCTAGGATATTTTTCCTCCCATTGAACAAGAATATACTCGTACCTAGGTAGACATACTACATACATATTCGTATAACACCTATAATACGAATTGGCAATAAATTTCATTGAAACGAGCCGATTCTTAGGGTTAAATGAGTTGTGTTAATTTTGTTAATTCTTTTCTAATGTACGAGTATCAAAATAAATTTGAAATAAAATAACAAAATAAAAGAAAATAAATATTTGGTAAAGAAAAATAGATATAATGATTTACGCATAAAGTTTTGTTAAAATGTTTGTTAAAAGTTAAAATCATTAATTTATTTTAAATTAACATTTCTACGAGCACAAAACATGAGAAATAAGCCATCAATAAGATTGTACATTATATTGGATTGTATGTATATGTAGGTAGGTATATAAATTAATTTTCTATACATTCGATCGATCTTATTATTCATTTTGAGAGAAAAATGAATTACAAATATTCGGAGAAAATTGCTTCATTTTTTAAATAATCGGTCCGAGTGTGGTTGTTCGATGTTCGGTGGCTGGTGTTGTGCGGGCGATGATTTATTTTATAATTTTGGAATTTGGCCAAATTAGTTCGTCCGAGTTTTTGTTTTTTTGTTGTCTCTAAAATTTCACATGATATCGTATAGGTATATTAAAAAGAGTTGATCTTAAGAGGAAGTGGTGACAGTAAACATATCCAATAATACAGTTATACTACAATTTTACAAAGTTCATGGATATTAAGTTGTTATTAATAAAACAATTGAAAGTGTTCTGGTTTCTGATGTTTTTTTCTTTAAGATTTTGATAATATGTATTGTGGTCATCAGAAGCATTATAGTTTTATAACAATATAGTCTAAATAACTTTTGGTCTCATTTAGAAAAAAAAAAAGCGAAAACAGTTTATTATACTAGCTGACTCCACAGACGTTGTACAGAACAAATTAATAATTATTTATTTACGATATAACCGTGTTTGTATATTTTTGACTGTTAACAAGATTTATTAGTTTTGATCATTTAATTATGAAATCTGTTTGAATTTTAAATTTGTATTAGCATACCAATTGAAACAAAGTTAATTAAAAACAAAGCTGATGGCTTTCCGAGACAGAAACAGGAGACAAACAAATAATGGGGCGTATTCATAGTCATTTTAGACCTGGGTCTAATTTAAACATAGGTTTAGTTGAATTTTCGGACGTTGATTTTATTTTTTTAAGTTTATCATTTCAAAATATTTGAAGCTATTTGTGTAGTATACCAAGTTAATTATCTTGTCAAAATATAAAACCAACAATTTGTAATTAAAATCGGTTTGTATTCATTGAGCCAAAATTGTCTTAAACTGTAATTTAGTTAAACCTGGGTCTATCTGCGACTATGAATATGCCCCAATAAATTTTATTATTATGTATGTGATGGATTTCAAAATTTACAGTGAATTTTATTCACTTCTCTATAATTTTATAAATTATAGTTTACAGACTGTCAGCGCCTCCTATCGGTCAATTGTTCGGATTCCACGACATAAAGCAAAATTACATGTGCTACCTCTGAGGTAGCTGGTCTAGGTTAAATTCCAGTTGACGGCACTAATTTATAAATTAAAAACTGAACATAAGGACTAAGCACCACTAAAGGAATCTGATAATTGGTGTGGCAGCCATGAAATTGCAATAATTCCAGCCAAATGTAATGGTGGTAGCGCCCACTCAAGTGGTTGTTGAATATTAAAGCATTCCAATAAATTTATTAAATTTAGATAAAAATTCAATTAAATAAAAATAGTTTGTATACGCCCGAGTGTACCACACTGTTTTACCATTTCTTTTTATTTTTGTAAAATATTTGTTTCTAATATTATTATTTAATAATAATATCTTAAGACTTTCCGGTGTTCTTAAGAGATATTTTTTCTATTTGTATGATAATTCTTAGAACAAAGTTTATTACTATTGTAATTTGAAAGAAATTGTGTTGCAAACAACAGGGTTTCTAAATTTAAATAATAAACTAAATACAAAAATTTAACCAAAATATCATAAAATCCGATCTGCCATGGGAAATATCTTCAATTATTATACATATTTCCTTAAATATTAAAAAAAAAAATTTAATTTCAATTTTATTTTTTAAGTTTTGGAATACATAAAAATGTATACTTTTTAAAAACTTTGCATTAACAAATTGAAATAAATCAACTATTCCGTTTTCGAGGTTTTACTAAAGGAACCACAAATAAAAAGCATTTTTTGAAGAAAAAGTTGTAACCAAAGAGTAGTCTTTCCCTCTAGTAATTAATTTAATTTGTTATGACACATACAGTATTTTGACCCCAGTATTTTGACCCCAACCCGACCAAACTATCTTTACGAATCATGAAATTTCCTTTTAAATGGCATTCTATCGTTGATGCATATTTTATATATTTCAAGCAAAATGCATATTTTTATTATAAATGCATATTTTCATAATAATTGATCTTAGGTACATTCATGTTGTTCGTGCATATTTGTAAATAAACTGTGCTTATCTTCGACAAGAGTCAAGGCGCTGGCGCTGGAAAAATAATCTATCATATTAATTTGTATAAAAGAGAAATGTATCGAGAATGTATCGTTAGATTTTCACGATTTTAGGCTTGATGAATTCATATTGGCTCAAGGAAGGATATAGGACACTGTAAGAAAATCCCGACAAATTTTCAGGAAAACTGGAATTCAGGAATCATCCTGTTTTTAGTGTATATCTCGAGAACTTTTACTTCGATTTTTACGATTAAGGGCTTGATAAATTCGTATTAGCTCAAAAAAGGACATAGGAAACTGGAAGAAAATCCCCGAAAAATTTCTAGAAAAATTAGAAATCAGAGAACATCCGGGTTTTAGTGCATAACTCGAGAACGGTTACTTTGATTTTCACGATTTAGGGCTTGATAAATTCGTATTGGCCCCAGGAAGGGCATATAGGACACTGGAGGAAAATCCTCGTAAATGGTTGCTTTTTTTTCCTTGATGCACTCGGTGGAACTGACAAAAACATTCCTGATTTCACATCTGAGATTGCTTTAGCACTCGCCTCTTCTGGGATAGCGGCTACGTTGTTGGAAGGCGGTCGAACAGCTCATTCTGCATTGAAATTACCATTGAACGTGCAAGTGAATGAAGAAACTGCATGCAACATTTCAAAGAACTCTGCGATGGCGAACGTATTGCAGCAATGTAAAGATTATCATCTGGGGCGTGTGCACAATGGCTCACAAACGCGCATTAGAAGCCCTAAATCGCACGTTGAAAGATTTACCAAATGATCAACGACGTTTCGGTGGTGCAGAGATTTTACTGGCAGGCGAGTTTCCTCAAAGTTTGCCTGTCATTCCAAGATCAAATCCGGCAGATGAATTGAACGCTTGCCTGAAAGCATCAGCTTTATGGAAATACGTGAAGAAAACGCAATTGAAAACAAACATGCAAGTCGTTTTAAGAAATGATCAGTTCGCTGCAGAGTTCTTCAGGCAATTATTGGCGATGGGCAATGGCTTGATACCAGTGGACTAAGTCACCGGCCTAATTGAATTTCGTCCACTTTACAACAACGCCGGAAGAGCTCATCACGATTTTTTTCCCGAATATCCCTCAAAATTATGCTTACCATGATTGGCTTAGTTCACGAGTGATTTTGGCTCAAAATCAAATCATCGGTGAGTCACATTTATTCAAATTCGTTGACTCTGTGATGGATGAAAACGAAGCCACCAACTATCCAACGGAATTTTTGAATTCTTTGGATGTTCCCGGCTTTCCACCCCATCACACAATTTAAAATTGAAAGTCGGCTCTGTTATAATTTTGCTGCGCAACCTCAATGCACCAAAATTTTGTAACAGAACGCGCTTGATTATGAAGCGCATCAAATTAAATCTAATTCAAACCACGATTTTGAGATGAAAATTCATAGGCGAAGAAAAAAAAACTTTTTAGTTTTGGGTGAACGAGGTTGAGAAGTGAACCCAGACCTCCAGAGTGACAGTCCGCGCTAACCATTACGCTAGGGGCTACTATTTTCCTAACATAAATGAATTTAGGCAGGACGAAGTTCGCCGGGTCAGCTAGTAATTTATAGAAATAAGTTTAACTTGTGTTTTTTTTCGTTTACGATAAACTAATAAGAAGAACTAATAAGATATATCAATTTCTTGCTACGTTATAATTGCAAGCTACGAAAGTAAGTTCGTTAAATTAAGTCGGGCATTTTATCCCCTTAAAAATATTAAATAAAAATAATATTGTCAATTACATCCACCAAATTAAAAATTGACAACCTTTTGTTTTCAGTACATATTGATCTTTCGTTTGACATAAGTTTTAATGGTTTAAGTCGTTATCGAAAAACATGGCCCAAAATTAATTTTAAATATTATGTTTAGGTCTTAGAGTTTTGAAATTACTTTCTAACTTGGTGATATGCTAAGCTGTATAGTCGTATAATCATCGGAAATAATCCCCATTTGTGTGCTGAGTTTCTTTTTGGTATTGTGTGTGCTGAGTTTCTTATTGGATTACGTGGTAGTAAAATATTTAAGCACCTATTACGTCTATAATTCTTACCTAATTTAAGACTAGAACCATAAAATAAAGTTCGTGAGACCCACACATCGGCAGTTGATTTATTTTTTTTTTTTTGAAATTTCGATTGAGAAATACAATCATAAATTATTTCAACATTGAAATGTATCCATGCCAGGTTCTAATCTTTAAAACAAAAATAAATAAAAATAATTGCTTTTTTTTATTCAGCAACTGAAATAGTCAGCATAAATAACAAAAATACGACTCTTTTAATATTCATAAATTAAAAAAAAAAAAACATAACATAGTTAAAATTTCAATAATTTTTCTAAACAAAATTTCATTCATATAACATAATAATCACTTGGAACAGTTTTCGAAAAAATAAAACTAATAAAACCAAAAATTATGATATGAGTGTGTCTTCAAGAGTAGTGCTTGCTTCTTTTCTAACCTATAAATTTGTTTATTAATGTTTTTCAAAACGATAGCATAAAACAACATTATTTCATTCACATATGAAAATCGATGAAGTTGAAAAAAAAACAAAGTTTCTCAATCAATTTTGAATAGATGGTTCTTTTCGTTAATTAAACCTCCTAGAGCAAAAACACACTTTTCAAACACATTCCCAAATTTCCATATAATCATTGCTCGAGTCCGTTCAAATATGCAATTTAAAATATGTAAACAAACTCAACTCGCCGGGGGGCTGATGGTTATTGCCAACCATTTCGAAAGATTTATTACAATGGAATTTTATATATGTATGTACGAGTGTATCGAGAATATTATTTATAATTAAAACATTCTCCAGCCTCCATGATGAAAATAATACGCGTTGACCTCCTAGTGTCCCGATTTCAAAAATATATCCAAATATTCTACCGAATGGGTTGGGTTTCAAAAATAAACCAAAGAATTCCAATACGTCTTTCTCTATCCATGGAGCGGCGCGGAAAACATCACCTACCTAATCGTTTTCATAGTTTTTCCGATTCGATATATTGTAGGTAGTATTTCAAAAGTATGGAGGGTCATTTACATATTGTGTTTTCGTGTTGTTGAAAACTTTGTGTGTTTCGGGAGATGAGATATTTAATTTTTCTGGTTTAAAAATAAAACTTCCTATATTACTGAGAATTCTAAAATTACACGAGAACAACACACGATCTGCGAGAAAGAGTTCCTCAGCCTCGGAGCGTTTTACGATATTCTATAGGCATCTACTCCCGCTGCTGATGCTGATTTTATTTCAAAAACAAATAAAGGAACACAACTGGGTTGCATGAACTTGTTCATATTGTTAAGGATTTTACAAAACAAATTGTTTAAAAGAGGAAAACTATTTTTAAAAAAATATATGTATTTGTATGAAATTTTCGAAAACATAATTTCAATACTATTTCCATGCTTAATGACAATAAATAACAGTATCGTAACATAATGCACGATTGATATTTTGGTCCTTATTCGTATTTTACAAACAAAATTACAAAACCATTACTTGTCCCTATATCGCAAGTTTTAAATCAAAATAAACTTTAAAAAAAAAACTAATAAAAACACACGCAACGTTTTCGAGAAGCGTTTTTTTTTTTTTTCTTGTGTCGTAAATTCTTTTGCGAGGGTAGAATTTTCGAATATAAAATTAAGAAAAAAGCGTGATTCAAGGCGGCCATGCCCGCACACACTCGATACCATTTGGGATTTTATTACAAAATTAGATATTGTTGCGGCACAGTAGTATAGAGATATAGAGAGGAACTTGAGGAGTAGAGGAGTTTTGTATGTCTGTGGAGGTGTTTTTTTGAGGCAGCACAGAGAATGTTTAAAGTTTCATCGATCGCAGGGCAATTAACATGGAATGGGAGCAAATTTGGATTTTGTTTGGGGCGAACGGTGAGAGAAAGCGGTTTCCTGTAATATTTGTAAGGTGAAGTGTTTCTATTTTTAGTTTGAATGAAACGAGATACTCTGAGTTGGTTGACAATGTAGAGGTAAATATAGGATGTATACTATATTTGAGGTATACTATATTTGAAAACACTACAACATTTTTGACCTTAATTTTTATTTTGGACATTTTTTTTTAATTTTTTCAAAAATTAACATTGTTTCTGTTGTTTTATAAAGGGTTTTCCATTAATGACGGGCCGATTTTAAAATTGAATAAAACAAGTTGTATATAAGAGTTATCAATAAGGCCTTATCTTTATTTGAGAGCTCTATCAATGACATTATGTGTGAAATATAACATCGTTCAAATAGCCACGGAGACTTTGCTGGGCGGCGTGGATTCGAAAGGTCCAGTTTTCGATGACTGGCACATAAATCAGGATGAAATTGACCGATGGCATCGATTATGTGGCCCTCAAGGCCACGGTGGTTTGCGGCTTATTTGCATAGACCTGCGACCTAAGAAAGCCCCACAAGAAAAAGTCCATAGGGGTCAAATCACACGATCTTGGTGGCCAATTCACGTCGCCTAGGCGCGAGATAACCGTGCCATAAAACCACTCGTGCAGAATATCGATTGTGTCTTAAGCTGTAGTGCCATCCTGTTGAAACCATATGTCTTCGGTGTCCATAGCAGCCAATTCAGGCCACAAGTAGTTGGTGATCATCGATCGAAAGCGATCAGCCCAAAATCCACACCAAACAGTTACTTATTTGGATGCATTGGCACCTCGTGAATCTCGCGTGGATTGGTGTCGTCCCAAATTCGGCAATTTTGCTTTTTCACGTACCCATTCATCCAAAAATGGGCCTCACCGCTAAAGATGAATTTTCGACCAAAATTGGGATCAACAGACCACCCATTTTGATAATAAAGTTTTATCATTTGCACGTGTTGCTCGACGCTGTAACTTACCATGATGGTTTGTCTTTAGTAACTGATTAAAAGATTATATTTTAACAGAAAGTAAAAGGAACAATATGCCCGCCACGAACTGTCAAAATCAACCAGTCCCTATTGAAAAACCCTTTATATGTTTTCTTAACGACATCCATATTCTAGGCCATTGAATAATCTATATATAAATAGCCTTAAATTTTTGTTTGTGGTACCATTTGCTCAAAAAGTATCCAACCGATTTCGATAAATTGTATATGGTTGGAAAGCAATAGGTGCGTAGATGTGCAGAATATATCTTAGAAACTAGACACTGTGGGTCATTTTTGTTTTTGCACTGAAGATCACTGTGCATATTATTAAAAAGGTGTTTGCTTCAATCAAATTGTTTTGAGGAATTTAAATTAGTTTAAAAAATTTCAAAAACGCCAAAACCCGAAGCGAGTTTCCCTATTTTAGATAGGTATCTACTGTCTTACATAAGAAAACCCGTCATAGAATTGCATACAAAGTTAACTGAAGTAAGTATTTTTCAAACTTACAGTTTCTCAAAAAGGTTTCACAAGGAATTCCACAAAGGAATTTAAAAAATTTGTATACACTACTTTATTAATTAAATTCCTAAAGTACTTTAAATTCCTTTTGATTCTTTTTAATTCCTTTTGTATTTATTTTTTTTAACAAAAGGAATTATAAGTAGGTACTAAGGGAATTAAAAGTATTTGAAAAAGTATTTAAGTACAGTATTTAATTACTAAAGTAATGAATACAAATTTTTTAAATCCCTTAGTGAAATTTAAGTACAAGTACAATTACTTACAATTTTTTAAGAACAAGTACCGAGGAATTGTACTTGTACTTAAAAATTTTAAGTACCAAGGAATTGTACTTAAGTAGTACTTAAGTCACAATATATTTAATTTCTTTACAGGTCTGGTTTAGTCTGTGTTGAAATGCCGCCTTGTTGTACTTTAGATTCATTAAATTTTCAATTAAAGTTAGTTTTTTAATGTACAACTTCCACGCCAGCGTTTTACAAGACCTAGAATTTTTTTTGAGCTTTCATTTTATGAGTCTTAATGTGAGTTTTTTGGTGGTCGAATTTCGGGTACTGGCCGATACGGAACAATAAATAAGGAACAATAAATTCGCTTAAGATTTTTGATAATTTAATGTGTTTAAGTGAAGACTTTTAATTGTGCGTTCATGAGAGAATGGTCACACTGGTTACTTTTCCACATTTGTAATAAATTTCTATATTAAAGCCTAATTTAATGATGTGCTTTCGAATTGATTGGATTCAAAAAATTGTATACAAACAATTTAAACAAGGAAAAGTTACTCGTTAAACTCGGATTTTAAAATGTTTTCGGCCGTAATGTACAAATTTACTTCAGCGCGGCTGACAATTTCGACAAGAGCACACATGATTTAAAATTAAGAAAAATATTTCTTGTCTAGTGTTCCAGTTCAGTTTCCAATAAAAATTTCCTTCATTTGCAGGCAATTTTTTAATAGCTGACCTATCACAGACTAGAAACTTGACTTACCTTCAAGCTATCTTAGTCATCTAAACGTTCCCAATATATATTTTCAGAGTCGCACAATCATTGTTTGTCAATATTACTTTGAAATAAATCATGACCCCCCTCTGTATACACCGTTGAAGGTACTGAACGGAATAACAGTACTTAAATGAATGTTTGGAAACAAATTCTAACATTCTGTTCATGATTTTACATAGCTAAGAATTAGTTTTATTTTCAAAATTCAATGCTTTTATCAATTCTTAGTCAAACACTGAGTGCTTGATTTTTTTTTATCAAAACCGGAGCCGTTTGCGAAACAAATCATTGTTTATAGCGGTTGTATTGCAGGTATGAATTTACCCATCTAAATACTAAAATGTTTTTTTCAGGGCTACTGTCTCTTGCGAGGAATTGACAAATCGTCCAAGAGTATCACTTGTCATGAATAAGTGCTTCTCGTCCAGCCGTTCGGATTCGACATACAATTGTAGGTCCCTTCCATTTCTGTCGATACGCGCACACATGAATGGTTGCGAGTTGTAAGTCACTAAGCCCTGGTTTTTCACGAGCCCTTGTGCCATCACCCAATTTATTTGTCTAACCTAATGGCTCTTAGTCCAAAGTTTGAAGGAAATTGGTTCACCGGATAAGGTTGAGGTAAGGTGAGCTACAGACATGACTTTTTTTCGCGTTCACTATTTTCGTAATGTAAGGTCTGATTAATATCTCGTTTAGAATTTTCTATGAGATCGATTTTTTTGTTCTAACTTGTCTGCCGTTTCTCACGAATTTGTGATGTTCTGATCTGACTTTTTCCTCGCTCAACAATCCTTATATTATTTCATCTCTGTGTTATTCTCCAGACTGTGTCCTTACATACATACATTTGGTATTGGGCTCTATTTCCAGCGTAGGTAGGTAGGTAGAGATGGCGGTCACAAGCCATCTCGCTCGATGACCCAATTAACGCTGTAATGCGCCGTTTTGATATCATAACTCGTTTGACTTGTGGTGATAGACCTCTCAAGGGATCATCGCCTACACCCGAGTTCGGCTGCAATATACTAAGCTAAGCAACTTGCTGATTTGCCCAGGACGCATACGATCTGATCCCTTAGGGTGATCATCTAGTCTCACACTCGGATATGGTAATCTCTGTACACCTCCCGTCTGCTTACAAATCATGACTTGTGGTTACCAGAGCAAATACCACCCACCTGTATGACCAGGCGCTTTTATTGGATTTGGACATGAGACAAAACTCAATAAGGATTTGTACATAGGAAAAACACCCAACAGGATCAAAGTTTGCAACTAAAAACCATCTACACTGTGCCAACTAGGCAACTTGTTGACCGTCCTAGTGTACCATGAGCCACCTGCAAAAACCATAAGTCTGCTAGGTCGCAGTCATAGGACTTTGAGGAAGAAAATGGTACAAAAGGAAACCGAAGTTAATTCTACATCAATTGAAACTTTCTTTGATTTGAACATAGGAAAACACTCAATGGGGTCGAAGTTCGCAACTAAGAACCATCTACACTGTGCCACCTAGACAACTTGTTGACTGGTATTGAAGCGGAGATCGGCCCAATCGTGTGATCGTCCGGTCCTCGTGCACCATGAGCCACCTTCTAAAACCAGCAGTCATGCTAGCTTGCAGTCATAGCAGTTTGAGGAAGAAGATGGTGCAAGGGGAAACCGAAGTAAATCCTACATCCATTTGGTCGCGTTGAGGAAAGAAGTCAATGCTTTGATCTTCATTCCGGAGAGTTCGTTAAGGTCGTTAAAAAAGGACCTACCAAAAGACTGTTGCCGCTTTCTGGCCAAAGCGGCACATTTACAGAGGAAACGAAAGACTATTTCCTTTTCCTGCTGGTTCCCACAACTACGACAGTAAGTATTGTAGGGGATGCCAAGCTTCGCCGCATGTTCTCCTATTGGCCAGTGTCCTGTCCGGTGCATGTTGCAACAATTCTGGCAATGTCTCGCCTGGGTAGAATGTATTGTTCTATTCCGTTGGCTATTGAATTTTATACAATTTTAGACAAAATAAAATCGATGTGATTTTTTTAAAGGAGCTTTTTATTTAATTATTTTTCTAAATTTAAAATGTCTTCTGAACTGCTGAAGACCCTATTTGCATATTTTGAATTTACTCAATTCCATAAAACAACCTACGAAAATATTGTTCAACTGCCAAAAAATCATTAAGTTCTGATGTTTATATCAATTTAAATAATGTACACTGAACATATGCTGGCAAGAAATAATTGCTAAATGATTATTATCTATATTCCTAACATGTTTTCATATATGTATGTAAATACATCGCCTATTATAACAACTGTGCAATTAGTGCATAGTTTTTAAAAATAGTTTTCACAAAAATATGCAATAGCTAAGCTTCACCTATAAATCATCTTTTTTGTTACAAGGAAAACAAATTACATTTATATATTTTTAGTTCAATGACAACAAAATAAGATAATAATATTTCTATACAAAAACGTCAGAAATCATATCAATTCCTGACGTTTTTCAATATAAAAACTATCAAAAGTGAATGTCAAAAAATTAATTGCGCAAGCCATAGAGTGAATCCTACCTATAAAACATGCCCAATAAATTATAATTACTATAAAACAAATCAACAAGGTGGCTCGGCGGGTGCGTACTCTTATATTCGAATTTCTTCTCTAATTCGAATTACACACTTGAAATTTTTTGAAAAGGTCATCGCTGTTCGAGAACGATACATGGCAACGTCAAAGACTTTGACGTCTCTGGATGATGCGCATCAAAAATGACATTTCCCATGCCAAATGATCCGTTACAGATGTGTTTAATTCGATATGTACGAGTGTAGTTGTTGTTCTCTTTTCTCTATAATATAAAAACACAAAAATATTTTAATGTTTAAAAATAAATAAATTTAAATACAATTTAATGTTTTAAAAAAATTGCAACAGTTTGGATAATAAATTTATTTTATTTCTATTTTCAGATAATGGAATCATTGTATTTAAAATTAAACAAGGGCATCTATCAACTTATAAGAGAAAAAGGCAATGTAAATGTATAGAAGTGTTTGTTCAATAATTTGGTTCAAGCATTAGATAAAATTAGTGAAATCTTATATTGTCTTTGTTTGGAGAGAGAAAAAGAAATACAAAAAAATGCTCCAGCACCCCGCGACGGATTTCTACGACATTGCGGCTGCTAATGCGGCCGTGATAAGCAGTCGACACACCCCGCCATACAGTCCGACGGGTCTGTCGATTGCAGCACAGCACAACAACAACAATAACAATAGTACAAGCAATAACAACAACAACAATGCTAGCAACAACAACAACAGCAGTTTAGATATTTTAAATCAAAATGGTTCGGTGGTGGGCGGCGGCGGGAGCGGTGGATTAATTATTGGCAGCGGGACAAATGGTAGTGGCGGCAATAGTTCTGGCGGTGGTCGAGAATCGTTGCCCAGTTTTGGGTTTACACAAGAGCAAGTGGCGTGCGTTTGTGAGGTAAGTTTTTTTTGGTTTAATGTTTGTTTTTTGTCAAAAGGGAAAGGGGTTTAACAATTCTAAATTTATATATTTTAAGTTCATATATATATTTTGTTTTTGTCAATTTTTGTCTTGTGCTTGAGTTCCTTTATTGGGATTATTTTTATAGATGAATTAACAAATAAGTCAGGCGTTTGATGTCAAGGTGCTTTTCAGAGTTTTTTTCTTGTGTTTTGGCGTTTATCGCGCATGGTCTTAAGTCCTATGACTTTAAATTTAAGTGTTTTGTGTGAAAGAGAAAGTTTGTGTACTGCCAATTGAAACAAATTCAATTAGGTTGATCAATCTGCTTAAACAGATTTTATTTCCGAAAATCAATTATTTTTAACGATATGCATATTTGCATTTGTTGAATGTGGGGCTAAATTAAACCTCATGTTTTTCAAGTCATCAATCTATAGAGGTGACTGGTACAGAATGGTTCGCATAAGAACCATCAGTAAAATTAAAAAATCAAGAAGACACTCGCCTTCAATAACACCCCTTTTGTCAGCTCGTTAGATAAAGCCGATTATAGCTTGCAGCACATTTTGGGGTCAATTGGGCGCTGCCAGAAATTATTGAGTCCTCCTGTACTTGAGAACGAGAATGATTTTAAGAGGCAAATCTTTTGCGGTCGTGCAGTTGCTAGAGTTCTGAAAGATCTCGACATACACAAATCCGCTGGCCCCGAAAGTCGCCCTCCCATTGTTCTGATCGAACAGTGGCACAACTCTTTCCATCGTTTTAGTGAAAAAAAAACAAACAGGAGAAATATCCTAATTTAATCACTTTTTGCTTGTTATAAGCAATAAATAATTATTTCACAAACAAAATGTCTAGATAAAAAAGGTAGAACATTTTATTATCTATAAGTTTGTTTATAACCATTTTTAGCGAGAAATTCAAAATACGCCTGCAAATCGACAAAACACAAAATCCAAAATGCCAGGCACACACCATATCAAATTGGGCTCCAAGACTGTGGTTTCATATTTTACTCCATCATTGCAACCTAACTGCATCAAAATATTTTGTACTTCATTTAACTTTGATAGAAATAGAATTGCTAGATTGATCGGGCTATTGATATTTCAAGAGTTTGGCATCAAGTTCTCTTATCGAAGATGCATACGTTTGGTGTCGATGAATCTCTTGTTCGTTGGATTAAAGATTACCTTTCGGATCGCTCAACAAGTTGTATTGGATGGTTTTAAGTCTGAAATTCACAAAATAAACGCTGGTGTGCCCCAGCGCTCCGTTTTGTCTCCGACTCTCTTCCTGATATTCATAAACGATCTCCTGTCTGAAACTTCTAAACCATTGAACTATTTCGCTCACTTAAATACACTCAGCTTTTCATATTCGTTTTTTAATTTACATCCATGTCTACGGATATAGAACTTCAACGGCAGAATTAAATTCTGATCCCGATAGCATTGTCCAACGTGGTATCAAAAACCGCGTAGAATTTAATGATTCAAAAATGCAATGCTGTCATCTATCGTTAAAGCGAAACTGACCCCAGTGTCGCTATCCATGAACGGTACTTGAATCGAGGAAACCAAACAGCTTTCAGTTCTCGGTATGTTTGTTACAAAACCCATATTTGACGTCGCCAAAAACACTGCTACGTGTTTAGGTTTTCTACGAAGAGGCAAGAAATTGTTTACCCCGTCTGATGTGGCCTCCATTCGTCCAAAGCTTGAATGTAATTCTCATAGGCAGAACGCAGGTGCTCCTATATCTCATTTAAGTCTCTCCGATAAAATTGAAAAAAAAGGCTCTAGAAATGATAGGCGATATAACAATAACGACATCGCCACAATTACTATATGATCACTGCCGCAATGTCTGTCACTAATTTATAACTATTTACTTTATTTGACACTTGCCAGACATCTAGAGTAGGGCCTAACGTCTTACAACTTTAACCCTTGCTACATCCTAATTTTTCCTGGATTGAAATTCTTAGTATCAATTTTTTCTTAGCTACTATAATATAATTTATAGAATAGCTTTATTAAAATAACGTATGTTTGGCAGCACTGGGCTCTAAGGCCTAGTTCACACGAGATTAAACCGCACGTTTTTAAGCTGTACACATCCAAATTTTACAGGTAAACACTTTTTTGCAGAAAAATCATCGTGTGAACAGTTCTATGTAAATGTATGCGCCACTGCTCATTTGTTCGGATGTTTAGAGCTAAAAAAACGTGGGGTGTAATCTCGTTTGAACTAGGCCTTACTCTATTATTTTAACATTGAATTTCCCTTTTTGAAAAAAAAGTCCTTAAAAGCAAAAATATTCCAACAGGTCCTGCAGCAAGCTGGTAATATTGAAAGACTGGGACGATTTCTATGGTCATTGCCACAATGTGATAAATTGCAACTTAACGAATCTGTGCTTAAAGCAAAAGCAGTTGTTGCATTCCATCGAGGACAATACAAAGAGCTCTATAGACTATTAGAACACCATCAATTCTCACCGCACAATCATGCTAAATTACAAGCGTTATGGTTAAAAGGTAAACAAAATATTAAAACAAACAAGCATTTCATTGTGTTTTTTTTTTAAAACACCTGTGCTAACAATTGAATTAAAAAAAAGTTTTCAACTTTGTTTTATCCTTGTGAATTTTCCTTTTTTCTTCCTTCTGTGTGTAGCGCATTATATTGAAGCCGAAAAACTGCGCGGAAGACCTTTAGGTGCTGTTGGTAAATATCGTGTCCGTCGTAAATTTCCACTACCACGCACAATTTGGGACGGAGAAGAGACAAGCTATTGCTTTAAGGTGAGTTAAATGAAATTTTCACATAAGATATAAGAAAATGGAAAAAAGGGGAACATGCATACGATAATTTCATTTTGATCCTTGCCAGAGTTGTATATGAAACAACTCGAAAGCCTAGTAATGTTTTGGTTTGCATTACCTTTACTTGCAATATCCTAAAGGGTAGAGCATCTAGTCTAAGCAAAATAAGGGATGGCATACATATGTATGTACGTATATGGGAAAAAAAGTACACATTCGAGATCCCTCACGTGACTTGTAATTACCAAATGTAGATTTCCATGGCTTCTCAAAAAGTTGTTACGGTTTTTAGTTAGTAGAACAAAATAAAAGTTACAAGTCGGTGAAAAATAAGTGGCTCGAATTTAGAAGGGTTGTATAACAGTCAAGGATTTCGTTATTACGGAGGAATTTAAATTAAAGTTATTAGATAATTCAAAACAAAAATTAAGGATGGTAGGTAATTGTCGAGCGCTAATTAAGTTATGAGGCTCAAAAACAGGACTGTCGTTTTAAAAATTCGGATTAGAGGGAAGTTTTTTGGTCTTGTGGGGAGTACGGAAGAAAAAAAATGGCCTTCAAGATAATGGCGAATTGATTTAATAGAACAAAATTTCACCCGGGAGTTAATTTTGAAGATTCCAAAAATATCATCGGATAAAACTTAGTATGATTTTAAATTCACACACGACCTGGAATATAATTTTTTTATAACCTTTTATAATTTGTACTAGTTTAATAAAGAACAACTTAACAAAACTTTTATAAACCAAAACTAATAATAGTGGTATAAGGAACTTAACTTCCAATAAATTTAATTTTTTTTTTCGGTTTTTTCGTGATCTCAGAAGAAGCGATTTTGATAATAAAATGGAATTTACTGTGGCGTGGCGATGCCTGAGCACATTTTATTTGTCTCCATCTAGAAGACGGCCATGAAGGAATATTTTTTTGTTCTAAAAATATGATTAAATGCATATTGCAGATTTAATTTTTTGGGATTGGGTACGATATGTCGACTTTCAAAACATCGCCTCCATAAAATCGACGTTAAAAATCCCGCCTGGTTAAAAGACCGACTGAACAAAATATCGAAAAAACGAGACCGATTTTTAAAAATCGATTTTCAAAATGTCGACTTTCAAAATATCGAATGTAATCGACATTTTAATGATCGAAATTTGGATAGTTGACATTTTGTTAATAGACATTTTAACAGTCGACATTTTGATCAGATTATTGTTTATGGAATGATGTTTACAAGAGTGGCAGTTAAAATCTCTCACTGGCTGGTTGCGCATCGTCTTCAATCACCCGTTATGCTATTGTTTAAGGCTGAACACTGAACATGTATCGAAATTTTATGCCAAAATTATGAAAGTCTATCATATAAAAGTCAATATTTTAAAAGCCGGCATTCTGTACAGTTTTGTGGAGAAAAAAACATCGACAAGGCGATAGTTTGCTCGACTTTTTTCAACGCAGTCCACATTTTGTCAAGTCGAGATTCCATAATTTAAATTTCAAAAAAGTCCATAAAAGTCGACATTTTGACCAGTCGACCTTTTTTTTGTCGATCATACGTACCTTACACAATTTGTTGTCTTTTTTAAAAACAACTAAGAAATAATTTGTTCAAAATTGATACTTCTGTAAAGTAAAGAATCAATGAACCAATACATTTTACTTGCGATATAAGTAGTACAGGGCAAGCTAAGGATTCGTGCAAAAAAAAAAATTCGAGATAATAATTTTCCCTAACGAAAAAAGTGGGTCTCGCAATTCTGTCTGTCTATCTGTCTGTCCGTCTGTCCGGCTGAAGCGATTTTCTTCAAACTTTGGACTTAAGGTTCTTATGTGATTCCCTAGAGCGCAAATTGAATTTTTTTTAGCTCAAAAAATAACGGTACCTGTCATACAACCAATATACAAAAATTGATTTATTTCAAAAACAGCTCTAACGATTTTTAAAAAAAAATTACGAGGTACTAAAATTACTAAAATAAATAATTTGGTAGAAAAAAAAAATTATAACGGTTATTAACGGTACCTGTCATATAACTGATTTTTTGGTTTTCAAATTTCTCGTTAGCTACTACACCGATTACAACCAACATTTTTATACAAAAGGTCGCTTACAATCTTAACAATTTTGCATATAAAATTTTAAACAAAATAATTTTTGGATTTTTAAAAAAATATTGAAATTTTTTTTTGAAAATTCAATATCTTGATTGAAAATTGTATTTTATTAAATACTAAAAGTTGGAATACCAAATTTTATTTTAAAAAATATTCAAGATTTTTTATATATAAAAAAAATTAATTTATAAAAAAACCGCTCTAACGATTTTTGAATTTTTTTTTCATAAATTCATATTTATTTAGCAAATCAGATGGCATACTTTATTTTGAGCTCTATCTGTTTTAGCTATTAAAATAACTAATCTATATATATAAAAGAGAAATGTCGTCCGTGTGTGCAACCATAACTCGAGAACGGATCGTTCGATTTTCACGATTTTGGGATTGATGAATTCGTATTCGCCCAAGGAAGGACATAGGATACTGGAGGAAAATCCCGGAAAATTTTCAGGAAAATTTGAAATCTGGGAAGAGCCTGTTTTAAGCACATAACTCGATAACGGATACTTAGATTTTCACGATTCTGGCCTTGATGAATTTGTTTTGGCCCAAGGAAAGACATAGGATAGCGGTGGAAAATCTCGGAAAATTTCCAGAAAAACTGGAACGGGAAGATCCTAATTTTCACAGAAAAACTGGAACGGGAAGATCCTAATTTTCACAATTTTGGGATTGATGGATTCGTGTTGGCCTAAGGAATATTAGGTGTACTGTTCATTTCCTCATTCAAATTTGAATTGGACTTGCTATTGCCTTCGGTCAGATAAAATAAAATGTAATAATATTTTTATTTTAATTTTCATTGTGTTCAAAGTATGTATTTGAAATAGCGGCTAGGTTGTTGAGAGGTGGTCGAACGCTCATTCTGCATTGCAACTTCCTGCAAATGGATGAAGAACATACATGCACCATTTTAAAGAACTCTGCGATGGTGAAACTATTGCAGCACAGTAAGATTGACATGGAACGAGTGAACAATGGCTCACAAACGTGCATTGGAAGCTCTGACTTGCACGTTGAAGTGATAAACGACGCTTCGGTGGTGCAATGATTTAGCTGTTAGGCGATTTTCGTCAAACGCTACCTCTCATTCCAAGATCAACTTCAGCAGGTGCATTACGTAAAAATTGCAATTGAACACAAACATGCGAGATGCTTAACGAAATGATCAGTTCATTGTAGAGTTCTCTAGGCAATTTTTTGGCACTTACAACAACAGAGTAAGAGCTCACATGAATGTTTTGCAGAAAAATTGCACGTATTTTTCGTTGTCAGACTTCTTAAGTTTGGATGCTGTCATTGCAAAGTATTGGTCTCTATGACGATTACAAAATAACAAAAAAAATATATAAATTAACAATGTTGATGTGTGTTCAAACCAAAATAATGTGGCGTGTCAACCTTCCGCTTTTTTTTACTGAAGTGGTTTAAATTACACAACTTTTTTTGTTTTATTCTCGGACACGTACACGTACAAAGTGGTAGGTTTGCCTACACGTGAGCATGCCACATACAATGGAACTTTTGAGAAATATGGTAATTCAATATTGATGCCATAAACATCTAGCAGAAATCAATGGATATTTGGAACCTTTCTTAATATTCAACTAACTGCTGGATGCAAAACAAAAACTCTTCAAATTGAATTTACTGATCCGGCATTTTCTTAGTTCAAAATGACTGTATACTGAGAAACAATTTCATTACAACTGGAGGAAATCAGATGATGATCAGCATGTTAAAATCGTCCAAAATAAGCTTTGGAAACATATCCTCAATTGCCAAACCCAAGAATCTTCACGTATCTCTGAAATCTCTTCCGCAATATTCAATAACAGTCATCCAGAACGATTAAACCATCTCCAGATTCAACTCTCTGCCTTACAACATCAAGGTCTCTCCAAGCTGAACGCGACACTCTATTCTCCAAAAGTATTCATCACCACTTCGTTAGCTATTTCACTCATCTTCTATCAATGAACTTTGGAAATATTAGCATGCTCGGAATTATTAATTTCATTACATTTACGAAATTTAGGCGGAACGAAGTTCGCCGGGTCAGCTAGTTTTTAATAATTCATAGTAATCATTTATATTTTAAATTGTTTTTAAAACTTTTTTTTTAATGATATCATAATGTTATGGAACCAATAAATATGTACATTGTCTATTATAAGCTATATTAAAGTTGTTAGGCTACGAGAGCAAGTTTTGTGCGATCCAGTCGTCCCCATTTTTTTCAATGCGCTAAGATTATAACAATTATAACGAATTTGTTGCTTAAGTTTTGGGTATTTTCAAGGGGAGTACGAACACAGTGAGGGGAGTACGGGAGTACAGTTAATGACAGGTGAGTACGAATCGTATCCAAGTGCTCACTTCGGCAGCCCTGCTCATAATTTAAAATTAATTATTAATTTAAAATTTTTTGTTTGCATTTTGTTTGCATTTCTGTTCTCGATTTTGAAGTTCATCAAATGGTGGGTGTAATCGAGTGAGCTGCTAACTGCACAGAGAAGTTACTAGGTCACATAGCGTATCTCGTGAACCAAGCGCCCATATTAAGCCTTCAAATTTGCATTTCAATAATAGGCCAGCTCCAAATTTTGAAGTCCTTAATTTGAAAGAAAAAAAATCATACTGCCCTATTTCACAGTAAAGTTGACAAGTGAAGTTAATTTTATGAAATAGCTTAGAAATAAGGACTTAAACATTTATTCTTGAAATACAAAAAAAAAAAAACTGCAAATTTGGAGCCTTACTGCAAGTCACTACTAGCAAAATGCTTCGCGAAATATTTCTTTATTTATAGTGTTTGTCAAAAAGAACATTAATATTAGAACTTTATTTTATAATGCTTTCCAAGTAATAGTACATAGCGTTGCTCTATTCCGCCCTAATAAGGCGAAAGGGGCAATTTAAAAAAAACTACTAAAAACAGAATAGAAATATTAAAAAAGACAACGGGAACGATTGACATGTTTTTTTTTTTTGTAAAGCCAGAAATGTATTCTCTTATTTTTAAATAAAACGTTTTAAGTTAACATTTTTTTTCAAACACAAAATAAAAAATAATAATCAAACTATTTTTTTTTAATTGGACATCATTAAGTTCTATCTTTGTTTTCAAAATTCAAATCTTTGATCAATTCTTAGTCCAACAGTGGATGGTGATTACTTTTTAAAATAAGAAGAATCCTGCTTTTCTTTTTTTGTTTTATGTATGTTTTTTTTTTTTTAAATTGCTCCTAATCCCGTCTAAACAGGGCGAAATAGTTTCCTTCTTCCCTACGATTTGTATCGAATCGATCAAACCAACACGCTCTAGCTTTATATCGGAAAAAGCGGGATGCTTTTGGCCTTTTTTCACTCTTGCAGCGAGGACAGGCTCTTGAAAGCTCTAAAATTGGGTACACAGACTACTCTTACAAGCCCTTAAAACATACCAAAAACTCAGAATTACATCACGCCCCGGTATTTAAGCATTTTTTTAAAATTTGGTTGGTCTATTGGATTCAAATTTGGTACGATTATATTATAGTCAAGAAAAACTAGGTTTTGACCGGGACAAAATTATAAACTGGTCGAAATTTGGCCTAGGTTCAACAATAGCAAATAGGTGCATTAGTTAAGCCTAGTACGCTGCTGATGTGAAACGTAAAATCCCATACAAAAATGACATGACGAAATCATAAACGAATAATTTTTTTGTGCATTTCGTTCTGTAGTACGCTGTTTAACCAGAGAAATTGATGATTATACCAAATTGTTTTGACAAGTCTCCACTCTCTTTTTGCACAGAATTAATGCCCGGACAATTAATTGTGTGTGGTAAAATGACATTTGGGTTTGTTCGTGATTTTATTTGTTGTTTCTTTCATTACAGCACAGTTTTTGTTTGATTTTTTCGTTAAATTATCGATTTATTTATTTCCTAAGCATTCCGTTGTCTGTTTGGGGACCACAAGAAAATTTCGTTTCGCATCAGCAGCGTACTAGGCTTTAGAAGCCCTCAAACCCTTATAAAATGCATATTTTGGTCGACGTTTACCGACTCTTATTAAAATGAATGAATAAAGATACTATGAGTTTTGAGTTTTATAATTTTTGGAGAATTTAGGTGTAGAGCTACATTCTGATGTCTTAAGCATTCCTTAAAGCCTAGTACGCTGCTGATGCGAAACAAAAAGTTCCTGAGGTCTCCAACAAGACAACGAAATGCTAACGAAGACACAGCGGACAAATGTTCATGGAGAGTTTCACAAATTGCAATAAATAATACAAAATTTAACAAGGAATATCAAACAAAGCCATTCTATAATGACAAAAAACAACATATAAAACTACGTACGAACCCAAATTAATGGTTCGGTCAATTAATTCTGTGCGAAAAGAGAGTGGAGAGTTGTCAAAACAATCTGGTATAATAATCAATTTCGCTGTTCGAACGTATACTGCAAAACCAAAGGCACAACGAAATTTTTCGTTTATGATTTTGTCAATTTTGTATGGGATTTTTCGTTTCACATGAGTAGCGTACTAGGCTTAAGAAATAATCTAAATTTGGAGAAAGGCTTTCTATTTTGAAGGGTAAAAAGAAAAAAGCCAGTTTTATTGCAAATAGCTTCGAAAACGATCAGATTTTGTTTATGAAATGTTGCAACAAAAATTGAAGCTTATAAAATTCAACGCAATTCCTTTTTTTGTTAGACCAATAGATTTTGTGAAAAATGTGCGCAAATACAACGGTGTGGAAAATATCAATTTAAAGCCGAAACACGTTTTTTTCCACGTTTTCTCAAAATCTTTTGCTTCGATGAAAAAAGTGTTTTAATCATTTCTGTGTGGTATTTTATAAACTATTGTTAAATGGGCTTCAAGGCTTAACCTTATAGTGCAAAAAGCTGATGGTGTTGGAGAAATCGGATTTTCCCCTTTCATCCCCCAAAATCGAAAGTCCAAATACCTATAGGGTATTTCTTATGAAATGCTTAAGACATTAAAATTCAGCTTTATCGGACTTATTTTTGAAGTGAAAGCTTAGTTTTATCGAAATGTTCAAAAAAATGTTTTATTTCTGTTTAATTCTGAACCATGTAGATATGATTAGTTTTAAATAGTTACAACTTTCCTTTTAAGCAAACCTTTGGCAAGTTTTAAACTTTCTTAAGAACTACAAAAAATGTTTTTTTTAGAATATAAAACTAGTATTGAGACAAACAAATTTTGTTCAGGGGGCTATTCAAAAGATCGAAGTAAAAAATTAAGCTTGGTTAAGTTCAAGATTATCTATTGATTTGTAGTCAAATGGTTATGTTAATGAAAAAACGTTTTGTTCAATAAAATTGGTATAACTAATAAAAAATGTAAATGGTTTTTTATAATACAAATTCTATATACTACTGAAATACATCAGCCAAGTAGAAGACTATGCATTATTTAATTGGACTTGATTATTGATTCAAAATAGCTTTTAACGGCCTTTAGTCCTTAAAAATTGGCGTTTCATCCCGTCGTTCTCATTTGGACTCTTCAGTTGACAGTGAGGGCCTTGTCAAGACGCAATTTTTATTAAGTTCAGTCCAGCTTACATCAATTTTACAGCAAAAATCAATTGTGAACTATATCCAACCCAATTAGAAATTCTTATCAAGAATGTACTTGTACTAAACTTGTAGGAAAGCTAAAATCAATCATGGACGGGGTGAGCAAAAAACTAATTACAAGTAAAGTTTATTCTTCAAATTTCACAAAAAATAGCCGTTACTCGAAAACTGATGTAATTATTCAGTATGGTATGGTTTCCAAATTCTCATAGGTCATGACCTGGCCTTTTATCAATTTCAGTTTAGACCATTTATAATTTAACACCCTAACTTTTTAAAACATTATCAAAAAACAAAAATATTTGGGCAATTAATTAAAAACCAAACCGTGATTCCGAAACGTCATCAAATCAGGTGCATTGACATTTCTTTCGTGGAATTCTCATAAACGTTTATTTACGACGCATCGTCGTCGAAAGACTCTCTGGCTCAAGTTGCAATTAATCCCCGATTTACGATCTCAATCCCCGCCGAGGGATTTACGAGTATACTTTTCGCTTTATTATATTTTTAACTCTCATTTCGTAACACATTCTCCGCATTCTGTCAAAATTGACAAATAGCTTTCAAAGACGTTAGCCTGTGTCAATGAATGCTCAGCGAGTAACATGCTGTTTGGTTGTTCAGACCAACGGACGACACAAAAGTTCCTTTATTCATTCGATTTGAATACTGTTTCCGGTTCTATAATTTTTATGGTGTCATGTGTGTTTTAATTTTAATAAGCTGTGGCCTCCTCATTTTAAAAGTAATGGTTTTTGCTTTTTTTTCTCTTTTTTTTTCGTATGTTCGCTGACAGTTTATAGTTGCATTTAAATGCTTGTTAATCACATGATTGTCATTTTGTTTTTGTTGTCCTTTTTTTTATTTCAATGAACCCACTATGCATAAGACTACGTAACAGTTTGTTAATGACGTTCATTGAATGTGTGTTCTGTTGCCAGACCTCCAATTCCAGAGGTTTTGTGTTTTTATTGTTGTTGTGAGAATTTAAAAAAAATGCAGGATTAGGTAATTTGATACTTTGTTAAGGTGCCAGAGCCAGACAGATGACGTGATAAACTTGATAAAATACTACCTATAGTCTATACGCCATACAACATGTTTCGAATGATTTTTGTGTGTTTTTATTCTTTGTTTATCAAATAGGAAAAATCAAGATCGGTTCTACGAGAATGGTATGCCCATAATCCATATCCATCACCCCGAGAGAAACGTGAACTAGCAGAGGCTACTGGACTGACAACAACACAGGTGAGTTAAACAAAAATTAAAAAAAAAAATAAAACAATGTTGACATGATCACAGAACAAGTGTAAAATTAGAATTATTTAAATCCGTGGCCTATGTATTATACGATGGCAGTTACTTTTTTGTAAAGCTGTTGACATTTTTCATTAATTTGTCGTATTTTTTAAATTGTCATATTTATAACGTACATACATTATTAGGTGCACAGTAGTTTTAGTGTAGAAAATATATGGAAATAGGCCAGTTCAAATCGTGGTATTATTTGTTCTATAAAGATTTAACAAGAGTTTCGAAATTATTTTCTATGGTAAATCTTTAAGATTTAAAGAAGATTTTGGCTAAATATCATTTAATCTCGGCTAAGTTGTCGGTGGAAATGGAAATGTAGTATTCAGGAGAGTCTGGCTAAATATAATTTTCAGATTAGTTTTTCTTGTTTCTATAAATAGGGTGGTTTCTTTACAATTTTTTAAAATTTTGAAAAGCAAAAGTCCTAGAACCATCTGATATTCAGTGTTAAACTTAAAATTAACAATAGGATTTTATATTGAAAACCGAAATAGTATCTCTTAATTACGTAAAATTTTCGGAAAAATAAGTTAAAACAAAAATAATGTATTTGTCTAAAAAAAATATAGGCAAGTACTTGAACAAATTTATTTAAAAATAAAATAAAAGAATGGATCTCTTGCCTTAAAGATAATGCTATAGCATAAATGAGGCCGTGAGTGCAATATTGGCCTGAATGCATTTTTCATTATTTTCAGTAGAGCAAAAATAAGGAAAAGGTTATTTTTAAACACTTGTAGTTTTAAAACAAAGAAACATACCTTTGATTTTATTTTATTTTTGCTATATGCTCAAAAAATAACAGGGTTTTGATTTTGGATTCATAATCCTTCAAAATACCGATATTACTAATTTTAAAGTCAGATAGGCCACTATTGCACAGATAGATCAATCTGAAAAATTTCTTATAATACAATCTGATCATATGACACATGTTTTTAGGGTGCTTTTCAACGCTGATTCTAAAGAAACCAAAACTGAAAAGATAACAGGTAGCCTGTAGAAAGTTAAAGTCCATTTTATGGAATAATTACTTTTTTTTTAAGTACAACAAGTAAAATATTACCCTAAACCATTTTAAAATAATGGGATATTAATGAAATTTGTTATAAATGTTTCATTTGGCATGTTTACCAAAAATCAATAGAGTACCTACTTATTAGGTACAGATTCAATTTTCGTAATAAACTCTATTTCGATAAAATTGCAGTTAGGCCACTATTGCACTCACCGCCTTAAATATTGTAAGTGTTTTCGTTGTTTTAAATAATTTTTTGATTAATTCACTCGCCTTTAGTTAACTGGTCAGCTTTAAATAAAAATTATAATTAACAATTTTTTTTTTTAAATTGAATATACATACATATTAATTTTTATTTTGTATTTATTTAATGACGCGTCTTCGGGTACACGTACATTACTACCTCCATAATTTACAAATATACGTGTACATTAGGGGTGTCTCTTAAATTTTTTTTTGTCAGATATTCAAAATGGGTATCGTGGATCTTGTAAGATTCCCACAGAAGTATTTCTACGTCCTGGAAATTTTTAAAAATGGTACTTCCAGACCCCGCGGCTTTTTTTATGTAAAACACGTTTTTTTCAAAGTCAACAAAACTATTATTAATTATGCTAGTGATAAAATAGCACAAGATAATACCGGTGCAGTGCATTAACGCCCACGGAATTATCCGCCGCGGGTGTTAATTCCCAAAAGAAAAGGAATTAAGCCCCGCGGGTGTTAATTCTTTTTTAAATTGGAAATAAGGCTCACCACGAAAAAGAACTAAGACCGGCGGGTGTTTTTGCTTTTTGGAATTGGCATTAAGACCCAAACTTCATACCACATAATTATGATTCTTAAATACTTTTACCCAAATCACTGTTTACTTCAAACACTTTGAAAGCAGACCGACTGACAAGATAGGCGCCTGCCAGGCGACTGAGCATACCCTAAACGGAGCGACGGAGTCGCGTGAGCGGGACAGAGGACCCGAAAAGGGAGTTTAAATCCTTGAACCCGCGAAGCGGACCGCCCAAAGTACTATTTAGTACAAAAACTTTTAAAGCAAACCGACTGATACCATAGTCTGCCAGATGGGGTTTATTTCTATTTTTAATTGGAATTAAAACCCGTCAGAAAAAGGAATTATCCCCCGCGGGTATTAATTCCATTTTAAAAAGGAATTAACACCCGCGGGGGTTAATTCCTTTTTTTTTTGGGAATTAACACCCGCGGGGGATAATTCGGTGGGCGTTAATGCACTGCACCGTTAATACGTTAATATAAAAAATATAAAAACATGCCCTATTTACTAGATAAATGGCTGAAAACAACCAAAAAATTGATTGTTTTTTAAGCTTTTCTCGATTTTAAAGGCCTACAGGGGTTCAGGAACGAGCAAGTACGACTCGTCTTAAAGGGTAATTTCGTGTGCTGAACTCAAATCCGTCATCCAGCTATCAGCTTTAGTTTTTGAGATATTACAGCCTAAAATGGATAATAACCATTTTTTTCCTATTTCTATGATTTTGTACAATATCGAAATGAACATGAGTTATAGAGCAAAACTTTGATGAACTGGTGCATTTTTTTTTTTTTTTTTTTTTTTTTGAAAAAAGCATTACGAATTTTTACAAAATCACAAAAATAGGGAAAAAGAGGGTTATAATCCATTTTCAGACTGGAATATCTCAAAAACTAGGTCAGAACCAGTTTTAAAAATTTCCGGGACGTAGAAATACATGTGGGGGTATCCCCTACAAGATCCACGATATCCATTTTGAATATCTGACAACAAAACTTTAAGAGACGCCCCTAGTGTACATAAATAAATAATTAAAATTAATTTGTATTCAATTTAAAACAAAATATTGTTATTTGTTAATTATAATTTTTATTACATCACAAAGTGGAGAAACCACCCCCAACATGTACCTTAAATTGCTTCTTTAAATTTAAATGTTTTTTTTTTTTTTTAATATCCGTGAGATTTTTTCTCTATTGTGACTGATGAACTATCAATTTAGCACTAAATAAGGTTTAATAAATTTTTTTTTTCACTGAATCCAAATCCAGCCCAAAAATCCTTACTGTAGGTTTTTCGAGATATTAAAAACATTTCAAAACTTTTTCCACTTCTAAATGGGAGAATTCCAAAAACCGAACGTTATAGAGTAATTTTTAGGTCTGATTCGAATTCAGTGCATCAAAAACATTAATAATGGTTATAGATTGTTCTTGAAGGTGTTTCAAATTTTCTGGGCTTTTGTTTTCTATATCACACTTTATAGTCTAAGAGCCACACATGTATGTGTGGACATACGCAGTATTATGCTAAATTCAACCGCCTGGCAAGTTTCTTTTTCAGCCGGGGGCAGGGGTGGGCGTTCGAAAACGGAAATTTTTCCGATTTACATTTATATAAATTTTGGTTATCACTCCACTCCCAAAATTTGTTGCCGGCTCTTGGTCTGTTATGAAGTTATGATTACAAAAAAAAGGAAACAAAAAATTTACTGTCAATGCTTATTGAGAGTGAACAATTTTTTTTTTTAATAAACAGTTTGTTAATCCTCGATTAAGGGTAAACATCCCCTTAAAATTGGATTTTGTCGTTTTAGCTAAAACCGATTTTAACAGCCATATTCTGCCGTTGTGAGGCTCACAGGTCACAATTTTTTGTGAGTTTGTTTTTGAATAAGGCGGTCCCAATTTCTTGTTTTGTGGAAGTCCTCATAAGAAACCTCACAAGTGAGTTATGATTTGCCAAAGAGCAGATCATAATTTTTAAGTTTTTTTGAGGCGAGTTCACCACGAGTTATAAGGTTATAGTGATTTCTGAGGCATCAGTGATGTTGCCAGAATAAGGCTATAAATTAATTAAATAGTAAGTAAAAAGAGGAAACGTCATTTAATTTAATTAATAGCAAAATTAAAATGGAAATTGAATGAATTGTGCCTCACCCTAAATGGCCTTGCTTGGGGGGGACTGTAAATATTATTTTATAAATAAGGACAGTATTTCCCATTATTACATTTTTATTTAATCAAATTAAAGTTTTTACTTAGAATCATTTAATACTGGCTACACATCCGTAGACGACAAAGTGAGCTGAAATTTTTAGTGATGATTTCTTATTTTTTTTTATAAAATATCGGAGAGTATTATCAAAAACGGTTCAGCGGTTTAGATTTTTTTGAATTTTTGCCGCTTCTCCATACAAATTGGAATCACTGTCCATTGTGGAATAATAGGTGTTAGACATGCTGACTCAAACAAAAAAAAGGATTTTGAAAGTATTTGTTCTAGGATTTTTATTTCTTTATTTGCTTAGCTTATGTGTAGGTAAGTTTCAGAATCTATGCTTCCAACGTCATTGATCAAATAAAGAAATAAAATACATAAGTTTTTCAAGATGTTTTAAATATGTATGTATTAGCTTTTATAATTTTATAAAAAATAAACGATGAGAATCTCCACTATCAAATTATCTAATTTTTGTACATAGAAACTTTTTAATAAACTTGGTAATAGTCTTTAACATAATTTTCAATAAATTGTTTTATTTTATATTTTTATTTTTAGGTTTCAAATTGGTTTAAAAATCGACGACAAAGAGACCGTGCAGCCGAGCACAAAGAGTGAGTTTTTATTTTTTTAAATTTGGCAAATGATGCATTTATTTTGTATTTCTAGCTCTAAATAATATTTTATTTGTAAATGTACTTACATACATAGATACTTACATTCAAACATAGATATATCTAAAATAGTCATACATGCATTAATGGTGATCGAGTGAGTTCCTTGTTTACTATTTTAAGGAAATGCATATGGCTTTAAAATACATATTTGCAAAATAGCAAAATATTAATTCTGAAAATATTAGCAAGAAGAGCATCAAAGTAAAACAAAGAATTATTAAAAAAAAAAAAATCGAAATAAATTCTTGTAAGAAAAGTATACACATAGCCTATACAACGACTAATAGACAAATTATTGTATCGATGTCAAGGTGTTTTGTGTCTTCCACCATGGACAAACGTTTTGCAAAAATACTTTTTGGCAAAAGTAAAATATTTTTCATGACTTTATCTATATGCACTAAAATAGATACAAATCAATTTCAACTTAAAATGAAATAAAATTAAAACAAAGAAATGACCTTTCAGTCGCATTTGTTTTGATAATTGAAAATATAGCCTTTCTCTCATAACATCGTTTACTGAGCCTTAAACTCGATGAGGACCGCTAAACAAATATCAATTTTTAAACAAATATTAAAACAAAAATGTGACTTTTTTTAACTTCCCATTGGTTTTGTTTTGTTTTCTGTCAGACACTCTTCAGTTTCTGTTGCACATTTATCCCATCTGTATCTTGAATAAACAAAATTAAGATATCGGCCATCATAACTGATAAGTGCGGTTAATTTAAAAACAGAAGGATGCGTATTCAGGAGAGCTATTTAGCATAATAGTCTGAGAGATTGAGTTGCAAATGAGTTGAACTTACTTCATGCTCATCAGTAACAAGCATTGGTGTCATTTAACATTACCTATTTTAAATCTGAAGATCACCATACGACTTGTTTCGTTAATGTAGTAGATCAGACTCTAATGTACATAGGATCGAGAATCGAATTTCTTTTTCATCAATCTGACACAAATGAAACTATCTATCTCACTTCCAGTAGCGGATCCAGGGGGTGGCTATAGGGGCTAAAGCCCCCTCAACTGATTCATAAAATTAATTAAAATATTGTTAAGCTGTTAAATTTGATGGTAATCAGACAAAATAACGGGGTTGGAGCTGAACAATTTACATGTTATGTAATTTTTTTTAAGCCCTACAGAAAAAGAAGAAAAGTATGTTTGGGGATAAGAATAATGGACATCTTTAATGCAAAGATAATTATTCCCTACAAACAAAGCCCACAAAATTGGGACGAAAAAAAAAGGCCTGACAAAAAACGTGGTTGGGGTTGAACAACTAATTTCTTAAAAACTTAACTTATTGCAGAGAATTTTAGGGACTTAACTCTAGGGACTGTCAAAGTTCAAAGTCCGAGCTTGAAGAGATAATTGCAAAAACGGAGTCGGGGCTGAACAATGAATTTACCCTAAAAACTTGGCTTAGCTAACAAAATAAATGCAGTTTTGGCTAAAATTCGTTTAGAATTTGAGAAAAACAAGGTGTCAATGTTAGTGTAGTTGTTTAATACAACAGTTATCTTACGGCCAACCAGGGACTTAGAGAATCTTGTGGCTTATATTCCCAACGTCGGTCGAAGTTAATTATTAATACAAAATATTTTTGGACTAAGCAAATAGACCTACTTATGTACAAAAGGCAAAAGTGAGAACTGCTTGAAAAAAAAACAATTGAAATTTGTGTATGGTGGCTTAATATATCTGTCAGAACAATTTTCGTATGTTTTTTTGCAAGCAGGTTTCATCAGCGAACATTTTAATTTCTCACTTTTATACTTTTTGGCAAAATTAGGTCTATGTAGTAGCCCGTAGCGTAATGGTTAGTGCGTTCGACTGTCACGCTGGAGGTCTGGGATCGTTTCCCAGCCTCGTCCACCTAAAAAACTAAAAGTTTTTTTTGAGGGCTACTGCCTCTTGCGAGGAATTGACAAATCCTCCAAGAGTATCACTTGTCACGAATAAGTGCTTCTCGTCAGCCGTTCGGATTCGGCATAAAATTGTAGGTCCCTTCCATTCTTGTCGAAAGGCGCACACAGGAATGGTTGCGAGTTGTTAGTCACTAGGCCCTGGTTCTTCATGAGCCGTTGTGCCACCCGATTTATTTATTTATTTATTGTAGTTAAGCCTTCAAGGAGCCAAATTCCACAAGCGTGAGTTTTCTCAGAAAATTATGCAAAAGAAAATGAATATTTGAAATCCCTCTAGACTCTAGAGTAACGTGCAAATTTATCAAAAATATTTTTTGAACAAGAATATAAAGTCTATGCAGGGTATACGAGAAAATTTATTCACGTTTGCAGAATTTGACCGCATGCTATTTTTTAGAGCAGCTTTGTCTTATGTCCGACTGAAAGTCTTGAAGTTTTGACATTTTATTTTTCAATCAGCAAAATATTGTTTTCTGTGCTTTCCACTGACAGTTCAGTACGGACAGTATCCCAACGGACCTAATTATGGTCTAAGTGTGTCACCCGTTTTCCTGACAGCCACTTTAACCTAACTGACAGTTCGAACAAAACAAGTAACTACTCTACTAGTTGCTTTGGCTAGTTCACGAAAATGAGATCTCGAGAGGACTCATACAGTCAAAGTACTGAACGCATACAAGAGTTCACTTGTATTCAATTAATCTTTCCTGAATGGCAGATTACTGGTACTTCAACGGCAATGACTGTATGTTTATAAATGCTCATCAAAAATTCAACTCTACTTCTCAGATTATAATTTTAAAGCGAGTCTGATTATTAATAATATTGGTGATGCTTCATAGTGTGTGGTGAAGTGAAGAGGATACAGATGACTGACTGCACTCTGCCACTAAGCACACATCCTGCATAAAAACGCTCATTGAGTGACTACTCGTGTGCTTGTTACTAACGTGTGCATATGTACCAAAGGAATACCATGTCGTATTGTGAATCCTTTCTTCTTCTATAGTTTTTTGCTTATACATATACAAGGACGTCTTTGTTTGTTCTTTATTTTTGAGGAAAAAAAATATAAGTTAAAAAAATATGCGCACATCCGGAAAGATACAAACTGGAAGTGCAACCATGATTTGAACTTACTCTATAATATAGAGCAAGTATGGGTTTCGTGTCAAAGTGGAGTCCATTAGTTTTTGAACAAAGTTTAGAACGCTGCTGATGTGAAACGAAAAATCCCATACAAAAATGACACAACGAAATCATAAACGAAAAATTTCGTTCTGCTTTTCGTTTTGCAGTACGCTGCGCTGTTCAATAAGCAAAATCGATAACTGTAGCAGATTACTTGGAGAAGTCTCCACTCTTTTTTCGCACAGAATTAATTGACCAGACCATTAATTGGGTGAGGAAAAATGACATTTGAGTGTTGTTCGTGTTTTAGCCCAGGCAAAATGTACAAACAAAATGGTTAAACTGCCAAAAAAATCCAAGTGAAGGTTTTTAAACGCAATTGGGCCCTATTGCGGTTGTCGATCAGCGATCGCACTTTCAACGATCATCACCATCGAATGATTTCTCAATCGGTAATGCGTAACTTGATTGACTAGTATATGAGTTATTGTGAATGAAAAAGTATAAATTGTGAATTCATACCTCGACGTTTGACAGATTGATTTTTTCAGACTGGATTGTTTATTTATTTATTTATTTCGTTTCGTGAAGTTTGCAATAAAATAGTTTATTTTTATAAAAATATAACTTAAAATAAAAATTGAATACAATCAAAGCATGGTTAAGTGGAAAAGATTCAGAAGACTATACAAGAAATGGAATTTAAGAGGCCAGCAGAAAACGGCGCAATATAAGAGATTCATCTAACACCTTGGAGTTAGATGATAAATTGTAAGGATTAACTTGATTCTTTAGTTTTTTTTTCTTTTCATTTATTTGTCTTTTGTAGCTTTGTTAATTATTTTTGATTATCCAAGCCAGCCTTTATGGATTTACTTTCTGAAATTGATGAAAAACTTAAGCCGGGAATGAGAAAATCATCGATTTCCAACATCCTTGAATTGTGTAGGCGCGTTACGACTCTGTGCCCAAGCATCATGTCAATTAAGTGTGGAAAATGATTTTTATGATATGATATTCGATTGGCTCAATCTACTGTATCCTTAATCTTAAAAGAAGTGGTAAGTGTAAAAGAAACACACTATGTATGTCCAAAATAATCGAAAGTAAAATACGCCAAACAAAAATGTATTCCCAGGAGTTATTGGGTGCATTGATAGCTTTTATCTATTTCTTAATTGAAACTTGTTTCGCTTTAAAATATGTTTTACTTATAAAAAACTAATTTTTTTAAATAAAACCAATCACATTTTGATCCCTACACAATTTTTAACTTGTTGAATAGACCTCGTCGATCACAAAAATGTGGTCGACAACGAGCGATCGGATTTTCGATAATTATCGAACGCAATCGACAACCACAATACCGATTTCTCAATTTGTCGATCGTTGATCGCTCGTTAGCGATTATCGATCGACGATCGACAACCGCAATAGGGCCTTTTGTCTCTATTTTGGCATAGTAAATACTGTTGCGAAAGTCCATTACCAAATCGTGTGCGCGTCTATAGTTATCCAAGGTTAAATGTCGAAAATATCAGTTTTTCGCATAAAACTCGGAAACGGTAAATGCTTTCAAAAAATTGTCATGCAAAACTTGTAGATCAGGTAATCCACCAAAAAAAAAGTGAAGACAATTTTTTTCTTACGACCCACCGTTAAGAAGATATCGACATTTCAAAAATCGTAAACTCCTAAACGGTTCAAATTTTTGACAACATCTGAATACAAAGTTTGTACATTATGTGAATCCCTACAAGATAACATTATAATTTTTTTTCTTAAAAACAACCGTTTTAAAGATATAATTTTTTTAATGTTTGACAAAAAGTTCAAATTTCAGTTTTTTTTTTTTAATTTTTACTCTTAAAAGTCAAAAAAAAAACTTTACACTCAGTTTAAATATCGTAATATTCTCTTCAAAAAAAAAAAAATAACACTTTTTTGCATACGAGTAAGTCAAGAGTAAGTCGCAAAATATTGCTACTTTAATAGTGTCAACTGTCAAAAAAACGGTTTTTCGCATATATCTTTTAAACCGTAGGCTAAATCGAAAAATTGCATTAAAAAAACTTATACGTTATATAATATTATATAAGCATGCATAAACTGTTTTTTCTAGAATCCATAATTTTATGATATCATTATAAAAAAAAACACCAAAATTCGAAAACACTGGTTTTGACTCCTTACTCTTAAATGACGAATTTTTCGGAAAATATTTTATACCTATTTTGCAGATTTTAATATTTCCTAGGGAAACATTATCACACTTTTTTGCGTATAACGCATCAATTGCAAGATATTAAGACTTCAAAAATGGTCAAATTTCGAACATTTTTAGAAACTTAAATTTTCTATATGTGTAGATATCTCAACCAGATTCTATACCAGGATCAACTGTTAAGGAGTTATTCACTTCTAAAGTTTTTAATATGCAAAATTGGATCGCACTAATTGCTCTTGTAGAACAACTTGAATGCAGTCAGACATTTAAAGTCGAACTATTTAGGCTTTTGTTCGATGTACATCAGGACGCAAAGGCAAACAGACGACGCACAATGGACTAAAATCGTTATTTAAGTGGTCAAAAATCCATAACTTTTGAACCAGTTGAGATTTTTTTATAATTTTTTAACGTTTAATTTATCAAATATTTGTTATTTTTATTTTAAAATAAATAAAAAATAAAAAAGTTGTTTTTCTCATTGCTAGTGTGGGCGGAAACACTTTTTAAAACATTGCCTTAAAATGGATACAAAATAATTTACAAACTGAACAAATTAGAATATTTAATAAGAGGTTTATTTTATAATAAGAACAAATCAACTTTTTTAAATAAACAACTTTTCAAAACTATAGCTACTATTTGAGTACTAGTATGATATTATATTTAATGCTGGTATTAATTTAAACTCTAGTATTTAAAATCTGGTGTTTAGGGTCTTTCAGTTTTTCAGAAAATTAAAAACTATAAAAATTGTTATTGGTCTAAGTCGTAATTTATTCGCTCTCCATTAAATTTAAATTTGCTATTAAAAATGGGAAAATAAACAATTTTTTATGAAAAGTTCAAAAAAAAAAATTTTAATGGTGAGTTTAAATTTAATGGGTTATTGAACAAATGAGGCCTAAGTAAAAAAAAAGTAAATATAATACATTACAAATCTTGAATTTCTTTAGGCCATTTATCTTAAATTTATTTTTTTTTGTTGAAATTTTCTCAGTGACGATATAAAGGGGTCAGATGATACCAACATCATTTGAAATAAGTCTTCGTTGGTCCTCGTTCTTGAAATTTAGCAAGTGTTGTTTAACCGGTACTTCCTGTATAGCTTATTGTTGGTTTCTTGAGCCTCTTCAGACAGCTATCCTACTGGCAAAATATGAGAACTAAAAAATTGTGCATACAGAAGAGTCGCTATGTTAAGTGTTTTTTTCGCTATAACTCGAAAATGCGGATACATGCGGATATGAATCTTCCGAGTTTCGATACAGCACATATTCAATTTTCAATTCGTAAATAAATTAAAGTTGTCAAAAGTTGTCAATTTTTGTATCGCCCTTTTAAACTGGATAAATTGGGTAAAATTAAGATAAGTATTTCAAAATCAAACGGTACTTATCTACTATACGTTTCCTTTAATTTTGTTTCTCCATTATAACAGAAATATGTCCAATAACTAGCTATAATAAATTCAATTACTTTCCAAAAGGATTTAAAAAAAAAATATCGATTTATAAGTTTTTCTCACTTTGAATTCATTTTTCTCTTAACCTAACCATATTTAGATTAAAAAAATTTCATATATTATCCATACAAATATTTCTCAATTAAAATTAAATTTACGTGATTCGAAAACAAAAAAAAAAATCTTTGTTGAAAATAATTATTTTGGACTTCTCCATCACGTGGATTTTTTTATACCAAACCAATACTTACTCTATAGAGCAAATTAAAACAAAATAGCGATCTTAACGTAGAAATTTAAAGGCCATTTTCTTACAGAATTTTTGTTTCAGCTTCAAGGTATCAATTTTTAATAGTATCAATAAATTCAAACCAACTTCCTTAAATTTGAATCACCCTATTATGTGTGTAAAAGTAAAAGAAACGCGATATGTCTATTTTGGATAGATTATCAAAAAAAAAAAAAATCAACGAAAAATTATAATATTAAGCCATAAAATCATCTTTCAGTGTGGTCTCGTCGTGACCGAAGCATATATACCAATTAAAGCCACACTTAAACATATCCCATATATACCTTAATAAAGTCAAGAAATTTATGACTGATGCTTGCAACAAGTTGACTGAAAACTTAATGTGATACCAACAACAAGTTATAAAGATCAATCAGTCATAATCAAAGATTCGATTATAAAGACAAATTTAAAACTAATAATAAAAAAAAATACAAAACCAAATTTATAACGGATTCATGTTTTATGTAAAATAAGCTCAGGCGCCATATTAAATTTCTTTAATAGAAAAAAAATAATGTTTTTTTTTTCAAATACCTAGTAATAAAAAAAAAACATAAAATATAAAAATATAAAACAAAAGTAAAATGAAGAGAAGTGTAATAATCTAATCCGATCAAGCCTAAAAAGGAACCTTCCAATTTTGTATTGTTATTTGTTGTATAAATAATTTGGTCCAGTGAACTCATTCCAGAGTTCCTTTTTTATCTTCAGGTGTTTTATTCCGATATATTTTTTTTATCTTCATTTTTTTGTTTTGTATATACACTGAGAAAAAATTGTGTTAAATTTTAATGAAAAAAAAAAAAATTTAAAATACATAACTAGTGGTTAAGCTTGAGAGACCCTAGGTGTCTTTTTCAAACATGCGAACACAAGTATGTACTATTTGCTTTCGGCCTTCTCGTACAATTATTCATGTATGTGAAGTGTGACTAAAGTTCGATTTGCGACTTATTGGTTCTAAGTCACAAGACTCCGGTAGAAAAGACCCAGCAAATACCAGTCTGGACAATAACACCCCTGGGCTTACTACGCCGAGCCGTCGTCGCCGCGACTTAAACCTAATGCCATGAGTCCCGAAGAGGATTTTGTTGGCAAGAAACCGTTTTAACATATTTTAGTGTAGTATGTGATGCGATTTGCGTGATAACAATAAATCAATGAGTTTCTGGAGTAACAGTTGAGAGTTATTATGTCTCATTATTAAAAGGTATTTAGAGACATCTTTATGTTCCTAAACCTTTTGTCCATTTTTTAGATTTAGATAATAGGTCCACTTTTAACTAAGACTTAAAATTGATTTATATGTAAAATTCCTGTGCGCGTGTCGACAGGAATGGGAGGGACCTACAATTTTATGCCGAATCCGAATGGCTAGACGAGAAGCACTTATTCATGACAATTGATACTCTTGGAAGATCTGTCAGTTTCTCGCAAGATGCAGTAGCCCTGAAAAAAAATCTTTTTAGTTTTAGGTGGTGGTAAAATTACATCGTGTACACATTTACATATGTTCATAGTTTTCTTTCAGTGTAGATTTTTTTTGAATATTCGTTGCCAGAGCAAATACTGGCACACCACCCGCATTGAAAAGAAAAATATTTTGTTTGTATTCCTATGTAGATAGGTATATTGTAAATTCCCTATATATCAAAAGGGATAGAGACGAAACCTCATAAAACAAACTCAAGCTCAAGCCAATGCCAATGGCAAAACGCAAAACAAAAACAAAAAAAAAAATCTAAAAGAAAGAAAAATATAATAATTTTTGGTAATATGACACTTTGGGTTTTGCGCTGATGGATCCCCCCGCATATAAGGCAACAAAACAAAATATAAATATAAATATCCAAGAAATTAAGATACCCTAATGTGCACACGAGATACACTCAGAAACAATGGAAGGAATATTTTATAAATGCCACCGAAGACTGAAAAGCGACCTATCAGAGCCCCAGAGCCTTGACAACGGAAGGTTTGACGACGACGACGACCGACGAACGTCGTCGACGTTACGTTATAGAGCTCTATAAAGTAGGATTTTTGTTGTTGTTATTGTTGTTGTTTCTTTTCTTTTTTTTTTCTCGTAAGTGGAGGCTGGAGGTTTTTAAGAAGACGAAAAAAGAAGAAGGATTTCGGAGAAAGATATATAAAATAAAAACAAATGCAATCATTATCACTTTTTCGGTTTATTTTTTTTTTTTGTTTTTGTTGATGGAAGTTTTGAAATCGGATATCATTTGATTTTGTCAAGTTAGGAAAGTGCAAAATATTGAAGGTATTTGGCCTATAATAATAGAAATAATATAAAGAGGAGGTGGAGATTCCGAAGAAAGACTATAGAACTGTTACCAAAAATTGATTTTAAGCAATTTTTAAACCCTGCGTGAAATGGGTATCGCCATTTAAGAATTTCGAAAAATTGAAGGTTGTGCTGTGGTGTCGACTCGGCCAAAATATCACGATGGACAGATATAACTTCGAAGTTGTCAAGGACTTTGTCTACCTGGGCTCCACTATTACATCGCAGAATGACATCAGTGCAGAGATCAAGCGAAGAATTACTCTTGCCAACCGCTGTTTCTTCGGTCTAAGAAGGCATTTAAGTAGTAAGGCCCTCTCTCAGAGAACCAAGGAGACTTTATACAAAACCCTTATCATCCCGGTCCTGCTTTATGGGTCAGAAGCATGGACACTGAAAGATTCGGATAAAAATCTGCTAGGGTGCTTTGGGAGGAAGATTCTTCGTGTGATTTTCGGTCCGGTGTGTATCGAAGGAGTATGGAGGAGAAGATTCAACGACGAGCTATACGGGCTATACAGCGACGTTGACCTGGTCAAAAAGCTGAAAATACAGCGGCTGAGATGGCTGGGGCACGTGGAGCATATGGACAGCAACGCACCTGCCCGACGAGTCTTCGAATCCAACCCCGATGGGGTACGCAGCAGAGGAAGAACCCGTAACAGGTGGCGCAATCAAGTGAATGACGACATCAAAGCACTCGGTGTGCGCAACTGGAAGCGGCTAGCTAGGGACAGAGCTGGCTGGAGGGACTTGTTAGTTGAGGCCGAAGCCCATCCTGGGCTGTGAGTGCCATCAAAAGTAAAGTAAGTAAGTAAGCTGTGATGTAACCGATAGTAATTATTACAAAAAAATCGCAAAGTTGCAAATTTCGCGTATTACGGAACTTTTTTAAACATTTTCGATTTTACTTACAAGAAAAGTTATGCTGTGTATTGTGCTCCTTTGTGTCGTAAATATTCGCAAAGCTAATTTTTCGAATGAAATGATTTTATTTTTTGATATTCCTAAAAACAAAAGATCTTCGTTCGCAACGGTATAGGTTGGTAAATTATAGTATGTATGTATATCGCTACATTTTGAGATTTTTAATAATACAAAAATTTAATTGGTAAAACATCACGCTATGCTAAATTTAATTTCGACCGTAAAAGTTTCAAAAATGTAATTTTTTGTTTGTTATCTCTTTTTGCCGACACTTGGCAACACAAGTACAAGTAGATCAAAATACAGGACAATTTTTGTTTTTGGAAAAAAAAACTATATAAAAAGAAAAACGGTTCGATCGCAAAATTTGCAAATCTGCCCTTTTTTTGTAAATATTTATGGTACGCAGGCAGAAAAAGTTGAGCCCATTACCATATCACTTGGAAAAATGGGTAAATTTAATTCCATCCTATAAACTTGCGGCATTATTTCTGTGTTCTTACTACAATTGGAAGTTAAAAAGCAGCACAATATAGCATTACTTTTATTTTTAGTAAAATTGCAAAGAGCACAATATAGGCAATTTTTTAAAAATATTTATGACATATGGTAGCAGCAAGAGCTGCGCTTATCGAAGCACAATTTTTACTTGCGATATATACAGGTACAACTTACATGCAATGTTAAGGATTCGTAAAAAAATCAAACTCGAGGTATTTTCCCTCGCATTACGATAAAATAGAACGCTAAAAAAGTACGTCTAGCAATTCTGTATGTCCGCGATCCTACAGACTAAACGGCTGAATGGATTTTATTCAAATTTTTCCCAAATATAACGATTATAGGAACGCGAAAAAAAGTGGGTCTCGCAATTCTGTCTGTCTGTCTGTACCTCGACCTGCAGCCTAAGCCGCTTAAGCGATTTGGTAACGGTGCCTGCCAACCAATACATAAAAATTGATTTATTTCAAAAACTGTGCTAACGATTTTGATAAAAAAAAAATACGAACTACTATGTTATTACAGTTTATATTTTGGTAGAAAAAAAGATTATAACGGTTATTAACGGTACCTGTCATAGAACCGATTTTTTTTTTGAAATTTCAATATCTTGAAAAAGCGGGTTATTGATTTTTGTGAAAAAATTGTATTTTATTAAATACCAAAAGTTGGCATACCAAATTTAATTTTTTTTAATATTTCAAGAATTTTTATATATAAAAACTTATTTAAAAAAAACCGCTTAAACAACTTTTGATTTTTTTTTTTTGTCATAAATTCATATTTGTCAAACAAATCAGATGGCATACTTTTTTTGAGCTCTATCTGTTTTAGATATTAAAAAACAAATTTAAAGTAATTTTTAGTAATAATTTATATTTTAAATTGTTTTTAAAACTTGTTTAATGATATCATAATGTTATAGAACCACTACATATGCATATTATCAATTTTAAGCTACGTTCAAGTTGTTAGCTACCAGAGCAAGTTTGTGCGATCCAGTCGTGTCCATTTTGTTTGGTTTTCTCGAAAACGGCGCAGTTCATAGTTTTAAATTTGTTTATGTTGAGCTTTGCCAAATTTCAAACATTGTTGTAAACAAAAATTAAAAAAAAAAACATTTCTTCAAAATTCAATATTTTGAAAAAGAGTAATTAACTTTTTTTAAAACTGGGTTTAAAGTATTTGTTTTTTTATTATTTTCTAGAATACTTGAAAAAATCATAATTCTAAGTTCAAAAAGATTTTTTAATTTTGTGTAAAATTGTTTTATAAAAAATACCTAAAGTGAGCATATCAATTTTGTTTGTTTTAATCTTTTGTTGATGCCTTTTACTGGATTTATGGAATTGTTAAGTTTCGGCAAGCTAAAAGAGCTCCAAATATGTTGCTAAAAATAAATAAAGAGATAAGAAATTACATCAAACACAGCCATGATTTTATTTTATCAAATTTTAAGTTCTGTATCCTTTTAATATCTGTTTTGTAATCTTAAAATGTAGGTTACATATTATATATATTATACATGGCAAGTTTTAATGGGATAACCATAAAAATACTCAATTGTTGGGTGGTTCGAGTTCGAAAACCCCCACTCTCTTAAGCGATGACATAACTTAAGCAATTTGTTTAGAAGATTCTGAAAAAAAACAATAAGGTTATTCATGCAACGAGATAATTTTCCGCTTTGCAGAAAGATATAACTTTCCGCAAGACGTTTACATGAACACATCATTATAATTTTCTAATTTTGTGTGCATTTTAGTTGAACGTTCTTTGACATGAATGCACAGAAATATGCTGAAATTCGGAGTTAACAAAGAAGTTTGAAACAAGTTTCACATTAAAATATTCCTATTGATATAAAATGTTTTTTTTGGAAAATTTAAAAACTCACTTCAGGAATCTATTAGGAAGTAACACCCATGTTTACGGAAAAGATCATAAGCCTTAACAAAGTTCAATAACATTCTTGTTGTGACTGGTAAAGTGTGTAAAAACCCTTAAATAATGTCATTCATCTTTTTGTCGGATATTGATATCCTTAAATTAATCAAAGTGTAATATGTACCACCTACGTAACGTACCTATACTACATACAACATATAAATGATACCTTCCTACTGTGCGTACTGTTTTTTTTTTTTTTTTTTTAATTAATGTCAAAAAATATCGCATTACATTTGCAGTCTTTTTTATTTATTTCAAGTTAGATTAGTCATTTAAAATGTGTAATACATAGACATTCTAGGTATATATAAGTATAGCTGGTAGAAGTACCTATATGAACTTGTTGAAAACCATATCCGCATAAGTTTGAATTAAATAAACAAAGCAAATCAAAATAAATGCATACAATTCAGACGAAATAATAAATAAAAAGTAAATAATTAACGCCATCATCATCAAACACCACACACATTGACACGTTGTTTTGTTTTGAAATTTAAAACTTACCATAAAAGGGGTTTTTTTCTTTTTTATTCCACAAATCCCCTTATACAGTCAATGTAGTTTCAAATTACAAAAAGAATTGACAAAGTACTAATTGTGGAATATCTATGCATTACATTATATAGGAGAAGTATTTTTCAGAAAGTTTTATGAGTTAGTAGAATGGCTGATTGATGTGACCATCCTTCCTATTTTTTTTTTTTAAGAGATTGTTCTTTTGTTTTAGTTTTGACCCTTGAAATTTTCTTTTGTGCGCAGTCTATTTTGTTTATATTGGAAGTTTAGGGATCTGTTTGCTAAAATAGATCATAATCATAGGGGGGGAATTTCAGTGTAGATATACATTGAAGATCAGGAAGATCAACTTTGGGATTCTTTAATTTAATGAATAATTTTGTCAGCTTATTTAAATATTTATGGTTCTTACCTACAAGAGCAAATGGATCTAAACTCATCCTTTTGTTTGTTTTTAATTATGTTTGAATAATAGAGTTGTACGAGAAAATGGTAGTATTAAACTGAAATTTTCCAATTTCTTCTTCCGAAGTATTTTTACAAAAAAGTAAATTTTGTTAAAATATTTAAGAATCTACTTCTAATAAGAGAACTTAGAAATGATAATTTGGTAACTCATATAACCTCCATCGGAGATGTCAAAGTTGTGTTGGGGAATTTAAATACTCGGCAAGGATGACAGTTTCGGCGGAAAGGTTGGTAAGCAGCGCCTGAATAAAAATAGTACAGATAACAGCTTCCAAATTCCAGTAGTTTACTTTACGTCGCTCGTTAACAAGTAACACTAGGTTTCTACGTATAAGGATCCACTAAGCCTCCAGATTGTTGAACCACCAACCGAATTGACCATTTGCTAATCGATGGAAGACTCGTATCAAACATCTTAGATTTCCATGAACAATCGTTAACTCTGACCAATTTCCTTGTTCAAAGCTCGAATGTCTAACAGAAAAAAATTGTGAGCTGCCCCAGAAAAAAGAAATTTGACCTGGAGTTGCCAGATTCTACAGGATGTACTTGAACTCTCCGCAGTGAATTCACGTATATTATGTCAACAATCAATTGTTCCCGTTCCAGTATCCCAGTATCGCGATACCTTCAACGAGGAAGCTTAAGCCGACGTTAACTACTAACCACTACAGAAGAAGAACTCTTGAAGCATGGTTTGATTTTGAATGCGTTAACCTGAAAATGGTGATAGGCGCTGCACATACAAATATGCTGCAGCATAAAACAAGAACAGCGAGGGAAAAGTTTAGAGCCATAAGACAGAAAAAGAGAAGATCGGAAGAAGGGTGTGCAAGCAGCCTCCCAGCTAAAGGATATCCAAGATCCTCCCGATCAAAACAAAACCGAAACGTCTTACAAAACAGCCAAGAAAATTATTGACTGCCACCAAACCAAAACACAAGGTCTTCGAATCGGGGAAGATAACCTAGACACTGAAGCAGAGAAAACATCTTTTCCAGTATCTGCTAAATGGGGATAAAGTAGAGCGAGTGCTTCGGCAAGTCACAGAAAAAAAAAAAAAAACACTTCCAGTAAATGGGTACTTAGCTATAAATTAAGCTTACAAGGAGAGGTTTTGAAAACAATTTAGAGGTGATGTTTTGGTAGTATGGACGAAAGGTAATATGCTTGAAGACTGAACTATCAGCTCCTGCTCCATATGTCATTTTTCCAACCAAAAAAAAAAACATTCTGACCTCCAAGAATTGTTGCTTTTGTTTGTAATATTCTACCAGAAGTGCTGTGTGGTGTGAGCATCATTAGCCTTTATGAGACAGTTTAATTGACAAATACCCAACCGGGCAGATCGATCATAGATCAAATTTTCACAGAGATAAATCTTGGAAAGTAGTGCTAAAAGCTATTGATAGCAACATTTTTGAGGAAGCTCAGAAGTTTGTCTACCTCGGAGTAAACACTAATTCAATAAATTACCTACATTTTAGTGGATAACTAATAATAATAAAGCAGTGTCCAGGAAACCATTTCTGGGACGATGTAAAAAGGGATAACAGATGCTGAAAAATTCTCCGACAGAGGAGGGCGAATAGAAGAGAAAACCCAACCTCGAGATCTATGAACTGCACCAAAAATGTGGAATTGTGGATGTAGTACAGAAAGTCAAAAATTGGCTCAGCCCCATCAACCGAATGTTCCAAACAAAAGAGTACTCGAATCACACTACTCTTGGTTGAGACGATAAAAAAGCTGTAATTCGCTGTCTAAAATCATAAGCGCCTGATCTGGTAGACTGCACGAGATCCTAGAGGATAGAAAACCACCGCACCGTGTCTCTAGCAACCCTTCATGATTCTTGGAAAGCTGGTTAAATAAGAACACTACCACGGTTATTAAACAATGTTCTTAATTTCATCCCAATCATCGGGTATGGATTTTTCTTTCCAATCAAACAATGGGCGAGTTCGTAATCGCAGAAATCTGCGACAGATCTGCCACATGTCTGCTTAGCTTCTGTGTATCGAATTTATTTTTCTTCTGCCCGCAGAAAGTAAGCAGACGGCAGTTTCTGAAAAAAATTGTATTCGTAAACATCGCAGCGCAGAAAATTATTTGTAAAAAATCGCGATTATTAAAACAAACAAAAATTTTTCTTAGATTAAATTTTCGCGCGGTAAAAGGTGATCTTAGGGCTTTTGGGTGAAATTTGGAAAAAAATAAGCTATGATAGACAAATACCTTGATGATATATGCATGTATGTACTTTAAAGCCATTTCATATACAGGGTGGGCCAAATACAAGTTTCTTTTTAAAAATCCAATAAAATTGTTGTTGGCATAACATCGGTCCTTTACGGTTCCCACCAAAAAAAAAAAGTTTAAAGAGGTCAAATCGCAGCTCCGAGGCAGCTAATTGACATTGCAAAGACGGCTGATAACACGATTTTGAAATTTGGTGCGATCGACTGTGGTAGCCCAGGATGGTGGCATGGCACACCATCCTGCATGAAGAAGAGGTTGTCCAAATCCATGTCATTAATTTTAGTAAAAAAAAAGTTGGTTAACATGGCTCTGAAAAGACCACTGTTGACCGAAACGTTGTTCCCAGCCTCATTTTTGAAGAAAAATGGTCCAATGATGACCCACCCTACCTATGTCAATTTTTGTCTGTTTTAATTTCAATTTTTTTTTTCTGCAGAATGTTTTTTTTTCCTGCACAAACTGCCCGACGCCGACTTGATCTCTGCGTACTTTTGATGTTTACGAACGTTATTTGTTTTGCAGGCCTACTGAAGTCAGATTTCAATTTTTGTTTACGAACACAAACTTTGCAGATCTAAGTTAGTCAGACGATTACGAATTCGCCCAATGTTATTGGGATAAGGTACAAAGTCCAAACCATAGGACCTACGTAATGAAATTTTTCGTTAACAGAAAATGTAAATTGTTTATAAGAAAATAAAAATAGTTTTTTTAAATTGAAGGAAAATATTATTCGAACTGCAATTAGCTTTGTTTTATAACTTCCCGTCTAACTTTAAATAGATTTATTTAAATATACACAAAGCTCTTGGAATAGGAAATGATAATTTCTATTGGTTTTTATTATAATTCAGATAGCATTAAAAACAATGATTCTCGAACCTCAACTTTATGATATAAATATTAACTTATGATGGTGTAAAACAATCTGATTGGTATTAACGAAATCAAATGTTTCTTCCAAACGTGAATGCTCTTAAAGTGAATTCGAAATTGATTATGATATTATCAATCCATAACCATAACAGCATGAAACCAATTGATGGTCGATTTATAAATAAACAACGATGCTATAACATCTCTACAAAATAAAAACAATTTATTCTAAATAGTGTTTTAAAAATCAATCGGCTATCAAAATCATTTAAAATCGATGGGACCTTACCTACAACTTTATCGAAAACTAATGCTTCCCCGTCGACAAGAAATGAAGAATGCATATTCAAGTACCCACATCACCCAACCTTACAAAACGGCAAAATGCTCCCAATTGGCCTTAACTTAATAATAATACCTAATAATATAAAAGAAACGAAAAACAAGTCTCTCAATAAAGACACATCATCGCAATTAGCCGAATCATTCCCAACAATGTGTGATATAAAATGCAACACCACCATAATCCAGTTGTTTATAGGATTATAAAATTAAATACTCATCATAAAAAAAAAATATATATAAACTCCAGGTTCCCTTCTTCTCAAGCCCTCTTGCTTCTTGCACTTCTCACAGCGCAATGTTTATCTTTCGAAAAGAGGATTTAAATCCAGCTTATCGCGTTCTTCTGCATCTTAAATCGTTCTGCGATGGTATTTTGTATATTTTGTATCTGAATCTATGGTTTTAATAGCCGGCAAACTTTATACACAATGTGGTCACAATACAGCGGAGGCAGCCGCAGCAGCAGACCTTATCTCAGCCTTAGCACATACGATACATGGATGCGGATGGAATAATAAAAACAAAAAAAAAAAACAAAAAAAAACAATAAAACCTAAAGAAAAACAATAATCAACGCGCTAATAAGCATCATGCATTTATACGCGTCAAGCGAGTACACTTTGGTTTTTGGTTTTTGGTGCCATCACACCAAGAAAAGGCAACAAATTAAAACAAAACACACTTCAAGAGCCGCAGAGTCCACGACAGCGTTGCCACTTTGTGTGAAATAATTTTTCTTGTATTCGATTTATTGGAAAAGGAAATTATAACTTAACTTATAAATCTTTAAGCCACGAACTTTTAGGAAAACGCGAATATTTATTTAAGACAAGTTCAGGTCAAATAAAATCTTCTGCTTTTAGAGAAACGCCGTTTCACATCACTGAAGGATCTAAGCCTTGTGAACTTGAAATGGAATATGAATATTGATCTCTGCATCCACAAAAAAAAAACTATTTTCCCTCTAACCTTCTTAAGCCCGGGACACACAGGACGCGGTCTGGCAGTACGGTCAGAACGCCTCGTTCACGCCGTTACACTTGGAACCAGAAAAAGACGAAAATGGATTCATGAGCTAAACCAAAAAAAGCTATTTCTTCCCCTTGTCTTCATCTTTTAAGCAACATCTTTATACTCCGGGTGCTTGCAATCATATATGAATATGGTTGTTCGAACTGATTCGATAGATACTTCAATGTCCCACATATTATTTTCTTTTTAATACGTTTTAAAATTTGAAAAAAAAAACGAATACAAATAAATTAAACAGAATTACCAAAATCAATACAAGATAATAATCTCACATGCAGCTGTTTTCATAGGTTTGTTTTTACGTTTGATCTTTTTGACGCTTGACCGTCGCGTTCTTTGTAAAAATTTACAAAATAAATTTGCCCGTCGCGTTCTATTCTTCGCCGCTTGACTTGTCCGCGTTCTGTTTGAAGAACAACAAGTGATTCTACACAAGACAAAGAACGCGACGGTAAAAAACGTTGACCACACCGCTAGACTGCGTCCTGTGTGTCCCGGGCTTTAACGTTGTGCTACCACCCGGAGTAAGCCAGGGCCTCAACCAAAAAGCTTCTTTCAGCCAGCGCCATCCCCCATCTAGATCTAGCTGTCTCCAGTAACAGGTGGTGCACACTAGTGGAGGACGACATCAAACAACTCGGTGTGCGCAACTAGAAGCGGATAGCTGGGGACAGAGCTGGCTGGAGGGGCTTGTTAGTTGAGGCCAAAGCCCATATCCTGGGCTGTGAGCGCCATCTAAAGTAAAGTAAGAAAGTGACTCCAGTTTCAAAAACCAAGTTGTTGAGTTACGGTATTCCTCTACGGTGCCGTGGTGGCTCGCCATGCCATCCCTTGACATTGAATTCAAAGACTTTCCGGGTAAGAGTATTGATCTCCATACGCTCAAAATGCGTCTTGGGTCGATGTCGATATACAGCTCGAACAGTTCGCACAAACGGACAACTTTGGCAGGGATGACAAAACTAGACATTTCTCTATTTTTCTATAGATCGTGTCTTTAGATGCTTTCCTCTTAAGCAACCTTGAAATCGATGAAAAATTGTTGGGTACAGATGGGTTTTTTTTCAAGGTCATATGCTATGTTCATATTCAGTAGATAATGGACTTTACTGAGCTAAAGCCAAACTGAGATGGATTCATCTAGTTGTTGACGAGGGTAAAAAGGTAGAGTTTTATCAACTTTCTTATCAAATTTAAACTGCCGTCAATTTTTTTGATCCACTAAAAAAAACGTGACTTTATGAAATCTCGACTTGACAAAATGTCGATTGCTTTGAAAAAAATTCGAGCAAAATATTGATAAGCCCGTGATTGTAACCATCGTTCCCTGAAGCATAATCTGCAAAATCTTGGTTTTTAAATCTCGATTATTAAAATTGTCGATATTGCCGACATTTTAAAAAATCGATCCAGTTTTTTTTTTTTTTACATTTTGATAATCGACATTTTTGTTGTCGTGATTGTGAAAGTCCATCTTTGAGTCTATATTTTAGAAGTAGACAGGTGCTGGGCTTGGGCTTGGGCATGGGCTCTTTTATATTGCCATGTAAATTAATTTTGATGGGTGAACGTTTCGTTTTAGCGACGAAAATATCGCGCTGCTTTAGGCGCTTGGTAGAAAGAATCTTGTAGAATGTTAAGGAGACTGAGACTGCCTCTATAGTTCGTGCAGTCCAAAGGGTTTCTTTTCTGGACAGCCAGTTAAACAATACTGACGTGTCAGTGATAGGAAATACTTTTTTCTGAACACAGTTTTTCTCATAGATGAACTGGGTGTATACTCTTAACCAGGTTATCTTCTACCGCAATAAAAGGCGTGGGAGCAAGGTGGTCATCTCTAGGAGCTGTTTTATTAGACCTTCGTTTTAATATGGTTACACCTTTAATTCGCTAACTTCGTCTACGATTAATGGTGCAATTTGCTTGAAAGCAGAATTCGAATCATCATCTCTGTTATAAAGTGAGCAGAGATGATTTTCCAGATCCATGCTGACATCAAATGCGATTCTGCTACGATACCTTGGGCCTGGTAATCTTGTTAGGTTCTTCTTAGCTCTTTCAAAAACTTCTGAACTTTATATCGTTATAAAATCTCTACATTTTCTGAATGATGTGCTTTACATTATCCTTCTTTATCCATGTGAAAAGCTGATGTGCTCCTCTTCTCTTCTGCACGTAGAGCAGCACTGGGCCTTCTGTTTAGTGGAACCACTTTTACTGTATTTCTATTTCTATTTTTCTATTTATTTATTTCTAAAATCAATACTGAGCTGCAAGTGCTTGCTGTAGCTATCGTCAAACCAGGGGTGTCGTTATAGTGGTGGTGTAAGACCCAAAACGTCAGAAGAGGCATCTCTGTTGGATTATCTTCTTGGCATAGTTGCCTCGTGATGCTGTCGGCCTCATAAAAAGACTTTGTAACTCCAACTTCTGCTGAAATTTTATTTTTAATGATGTTTAACAATTGTGCCAGTTAAAAAAAAGTCGAATCTGCGGGAAAAATTTAAACACTTTTAAATTCAAGTTTTTCCAAGCTTGTAACTTACTACTATTTGGTTCTTTGGCATATTTCGGTTTTGTCGAAGACCATACTGATCAAAGCTCCAAACTCCAAACTCCAAAACTAAAAAAAAAAATGAAAAATGGCCTTCGTCAGACAGTTTAGTCTTCCAGTAAAATTTGTAATCTGTGAGTTACGAGGTCTGCTTATGAGGTCGAAGATTTGCCTTCTCAAAAGTAAACACCTAGCAATTTCATGCATTACACACGTCCGAAGTTAATTTTACTCACAGCATTTTCCTGTTTGCCATGGTCGGGAAAGCCGTAGCTTGAACTTTGTTATAAAGACTGAGTGTCAATTTCGAGTCAATTTTGATCCTTTATAACGGGCATGGACACATCCATGGTTTTGGAGCAATGTCCTGTATCAATCGTAAAGTCATCAATCTGGTTGACAATTTATTGATAAGAAATTCTCCATGTCCTGCTTTGAATGTTGATGAGCCAGTAAGCTGTTCGGCTACCACAATTTGTCACCCAGTGGGGTCGAATTCATTATTGTTGGACAAGACTGCAAAGTTTACACTTCATTTCTGCAGCAAATACTGTTCGTTAGAAAATTTGTCTACTGTTTTTGAAGTATTGGTGTTTCCTCTCGACAATCACGTCAAAATTTCCAAAAATTTTGTAGGGGTACAGTATTTTAACATTTATGAACTCTGGATAGACAAGTCGATAAACCTGAATCCATTTCGGGGGTGGTATAATCCTCTTCCAAGACTTTTTACCTGAGCATTCCCCTTCTTCCAACGACAAATCCACACCCAAATAGAAATAGACTATTCAATTTTATAAAATTTATGTTTTTAAAACTGGCAGTTAAAATAATTCTTTTCCCAAGGTAATTCGCAGAATTTTTTAAAACTCACTTTTTTTTAATATTTTCAAGTTATTATTTTTTTTTAATGGCTGTCATAAAATATTTTTGAGGTGGCAACGCTGGTCGAATATTAAATCCAAGTCCAAGACCTGTGGGCCAAGCACCACCAGCCGTGTTTCCCGCTCTATACATTATATAGAAGTGGTTACTTAAACCACCAACAACAACAACACAAAAAAGTCACATTAATCGCATTAGCAACTTTCTGGAGTGCCTGAACTTAGTCTTATGTGTCATATGGTAGGTCCCAAGTCCTGGCTGACAAAAAAAAACAACAAATTCCAGAATTAAACTATGTATGTATAAACACACAGCAATGCAAAACGAACATATGGCGCGCGAGAAAAGTGTTTTGGACTGGCATTTTGCTGAACAAGATAGTTACATGATTTGGGATTGTGTTTGCCAAATTGTAAACAGCAAAATAAAAATAATTGAAAATTCCTTATATAAAAAAAGAAGTGAAAAAGCAAACCTTTGTAATTAAATAAAGTTAAATTTATCAAAATGTTTAGAAACAAATACTAAGTCACAGTTTTCCAGTGCGACAACATCCGAATTTCAGAGTTAAGCTCCAGTTGACGCTTTGAATTTGGTGAGTGGACTCGTGTTTGACTTTAATCTGATCACTTAAAAACTAGACCTCAGACTCGGGAAAATAGGTATAAAATAAATTAGTGGTGTTTTACAGATCTTGAAAAATTACGGGCTAGTGACTAACAAACCATTCATGTGTGCGTGTTGTTAGTAGCAGGAGAGGAGGACTAAGATGATAGCCAGTCCATTATGAAATACTCTTGGAGAACATCTCGATTCCTCAAAATAGGCATTACGAGTACCACTGAAAATCGGTTTGACCGGAATTCGAACCCCAGACATACGCCGAAGAGTTATTTGCTTTGAGTCTTTTGAATTCTTAAAATTGGGAGTAGAAAGCAAAAGTTGAGCTAAGTCATTCATGTGAATATCTAATCCCTCATCCAAAAACGATCATTCCCAAACCATAAAATGTCTGTTATGGCATCCCCAGCTGGACCATAAACCTATTCTTAGAAATCACTTGACATACGACAAACCATTAACCCCCTGTCGAATAGACAAGACAGGCTATTAAATGACAACTGGAATAACCAAAACAAAGGTCATCATTACAACAAGCTTGGTGGTAGGTAAAGTATACAGTCGTCATTGTCATACTATTAAGTCCCCCAGCACCAGTCCTTTGTCCACAAACTGTTTGTTTTGTTCGTTGTGAATGCAATGCGCCTCGTAGAAGTATCTTCCTCGTGTTTTATATTGCTAGTGATCGCGCACGCGATCCCAATTCCCGAGGAAACCCCGATAATTTGTCAAAAATGTTAATCTTGGAATTCCAATCAGATGGGAGATTTCTTCTTTTTTTTTTTGAACTTGTGTTGTGTTGACTTGGAATCAAAAAGGAAAAGAAATGAAACATTTGTATCTGGAACTTTGTGTGCCCGGCAGTGGAGTGCGATGGTGAACACACAAAACACAGGTGGAAGATTCTGTGAGATCACCATCTTAACGTTTGTTTCATTTGAAATCGGTCTCGGATCGGGCCATAAAATACCCGTATAACACGTACAAATGAGCCTGCAACTGAGACACCATAAACGCTCTTCTGTTCAACTTAAATAAAACCTTGCCGAGGGCAAGATAGTAGATATTATTGTGATGACGATGTGGTGTCTCCAAGTCAAATCCAGGTTGTGTAAAGGTGTATCCTTTATCTGTGCCTTTAGAGGAGTGAACTAAATACACAATAAAAATGGAACAAATAAGGGGGCTCTTCAAATGATAAGTTTGTTCGACGATCGCTAACAGAGGTGCAATTGTTCACGAAAGGCCTTGAATCCGAAATTTTAATATTATTATATTAATATAACAGTTTTGATTATACAAGATCACAGAGCCCTCCACTAGTGGACATGCTTTGGAAACCAGGGTAAACTCGGGTAATTTAATGATGAAAAACTTTTATAACTGCTTATAAATTGAGACATTTATCTAGTCTTATTATAGGCCGAAACTCGAGAAATGACAATTTATAATAGATTTCCGTGATTAATATTATGAATTGGACTCAATTCATTCCAAATTCTAGCTGTTATACTAGTTTTCGCCATAAAAAATCAGGGTGATCTATGCAAATTTATTACAATTATCACCGTTGCTCGCCATTTCAACTAGGACGAAACTCAAGAAATGACAATTTATAACAGTTTTCGGTGATTATGTTATTCAAAATATTATAACAGACAATTTATAACAGATATAACAGTTTCTCGCCATTAAAAATGGTGCACGACTAGCACGAGTAGAGCTCTGCTAATTTAGTTATAACAGTTTTTCGCCTTTGTTATGGTGCGTGTTTCACGGCCGACGCTTCGCCTGACATTATCTGTCTGTTTTTAAGATATCAGTTTACATTCGGGCATTGCGCTTGATGCAAAAAAACTTTAGTGTATAACAGTTTTGTATGAACTTTAATTATTAGAATTTCCATTGCTATGTTTTATACCACAATTAGATTTCAAAGAAAGTTTGTATATGTAAATATATGGTATTTCGGTTTGGAAAAGGCCTCTCAAGCAAATCGAATGCGGTCCTGCGTACATAAGCCTCCGTTAAAGCAAGACGATGATCCTTGTTTTGTGTGATTACATTTTTTTTATCTCGTCATCATCATCTCAAAGGTGTTGATCATAAATTTTCATTTGATTATAGTTCTATGTTGTGAGCAAGCAGCAGCAGCAACAGCAGCCACAAAACGCACATTTCAATACAAGATCGATGCATTCAGGCTTAGTCAAGTCTAACAGACGACTTCTGATGCTATTGCGCTGCTAACTTATAGCCATGAACCTACCTGATATGAGGATTGACTTCGATGAATCGCCTTTTTATTTTTATCACAACTATATCGACACTGAAATCAGTTAAGACCTGAGAAACTATTGGTAATAAACGGAATGAGAAAAATTGGGTGAAGAAAACTGATGCCTTGGACTTGGGATATAATACATTATAACTTATAAGTTACAAAAACAAACTGTTCAGGTTGTCCAAATAAGGAGATTTGTGGTTGCATTTCACGATGGCAATTACAATATTTTCAATTTGAAATTTATTACTGACATTTTTAGAGAAGCAGTAAAGTGATGGTGCTTTGATGGCGTTCTCTTGGGGTAAAACATGAAGCGTAATTAAAAATATGAGAAGAAAGGATTCCTGGGACTTGTTTATAGGCGCACAATAAAATGGTTATAATAATGTTTTTATGAGTCGACCAAAAAATGTTCGCTTAAATAGGAAAAGTTCGTCTTTTTCTATTCTAAAATTACAAATAGAAAAAAAGAAATAAAAATATATAATAATTACTGCTAATCGGGCTTAAGGTCTAATTTTAATTTTAGTAGTTATTATTTTAATAATAAAGTTCACGTAAGAAGAGTTATTAAAAAAATAAATAGTACAATTTGAACTCAACTGGTATATTCGGTTTCGTATACATTTTGTGTTTTTTATAATTTTCAAGGGCGACACAAATGGCGTCCAACGCAAGTTATTCTAAGATATCTTATTCGTTCCGTTTAAAAATCTTTAAAAATAAAAATCTATTTGGATTTGAAAGCTCTCCATCAACACTCTACACAGACGGATAGGTGGTGGTGGCAAGAATCATAAAAAGTCACACATTGGGCGCCAATTAAATTCAAATTGCTATAGATTAATGTTTATAGTATAATTTTCATGGCATTTTTTGACAACATTGACGAATTTTTGGAAATGAAGGTCAAAGACATGATATATTTTCTCAACGCGACGAAATGGCTCTAGGACGAACATCGGATAATGCACCACAACTTACGTCGGATTCCTATGATCGCAAGCTAGCGGACTGGGGTTTTTGGCACATGGTGCACAGTGGCCGGATGATCATCCGATTAAATCAGTGACCGCTTCAGTGCCAGTCAACAACCTGCCTAGTTGGGCAAAATGTGGTAGGTTCGGATGCGGGTGCTGGTCTGGTTGAATGAGTGATCCACTTCCTGAAGATTGTGCTAAAAGCAACTCGTCATACCAGAAACATTAAAATCTGTTCATTACTATTCTAAATTTAAGCCGAACTACGCATCATCCTGAGTATATGCCCCACAATCTCTAATTTCAATTCCATCCACATGTTTTAACGAGTTATGGTATCAAAACCGCGAAACTCAGAGCTAATTGGGCTATATGCTAGGCTACCTATGGCCGCCATTTCTACTTTATACACTCTGCTCCACTTGAATAGAAACAAACCTTTTGTTTACTATCTGAGCGTGTAGCTCTTTGGTAAATTTATAAATTCACCTTTTGGTTTTAGTTCCTATAAGAGGGATATAATGCGAGACAGAATAATTCAGGAAAAAAACCATTAGGTTATTTTTTACCACTTTTCTAATTACTTCATTTAAAACACTTTTTTTTTGCGCCACTTGAACAGAAACATTCTCTTTAATAAGGAAACAAGTTGAAAAAGTGCAGTAAAATTGGGTAGTTTTCTATTTGTAATCATATTTTAATATGTTTGCTACCACCTTTATTTAAAATAACTTGAAAAACCGAGTTGGAGACTGAATAATGCAGTTATTTTATATAATTTAAAGAAATTGCACTTCATGCTTCTTTGATTGCAGCTGTAAGTGATTCTTTGTCCTCATATTGTCGGTCAGAATCGTACACTCCACGAACCATCCACCCCTTGCGTTTTCGATAACATTTCGGTCTGGAGAATACGGTGGCCATTGAAGTAAGGTAATATTTTTCTCGGATATCCAACTGTTAATGATCCTTGCGTTGAGGATTGGCACATTTTCTTGTTGAAATGTCCATGGTATTGGTCCAAGGACATCAGTAAACTTAGGGAAATCTTCTTGAAATATTTCCTTGTAGGAGTTTGTCGTCATTTTCAATGTGGGAAAGTCCAGATTAATTGTTTAAAACCAGAAAATCGCACCTCACGCCATTATACCGCCTTCTCTGCTATGGTGGTGCTCCAGAAAACTGGGTTCATTCCTTATAACTAGAAAATAGTAATTCTATCCGTCCGGGCTATCAAAATTGATTTTTTTCGTCAGAAAATACCACTTTTGTCCACTCTTCCTTCCACGTCGTATTCTTCCTGCAAAAATCTATTATATTGTGTCTTCGTATTGGATTAAACGGTGGTTTTTTCTTAAATTTTAGGCGATTTAAATATTGTGACCTACGAATAACACGTCTATAAGTGTTAAGACTCACTGTTATACCACTCTTCGCCTTGATTTAAGCAGCAGTTTCGCTTGAATTTGAAGACAGTCTTACTCTCTTTCTTCGGTCTGCTTCTGTTGTGATTGATTGCCTACCTACACAGTTTTCCATAGTTTTCATTATTTCTAAGGTTTGACCAAACAATTTTACTTATTTTGTTGGCAATTGTGCGTAGGAGGAGCTCGTACTTCTATTTTGGCTTTTTCTGTAGGGTTTAATGGTTTTTCGCGGCCCATCTTTTCTTTGATAAAACAATTATTATTGTTAATCCACACTTCCATTATTAGAACAATATTTTTTCTTCTTACCGTAATCTATAGAGACAAAACCCACACTGTTTCTATTCAAATGGCGCAAAAAAAATAGTGTATTTCATGAAGTAATTAGAAAAGTGGTAAAAAATAACCTTATGGTATTTTCCTGAATTATTCTGTCCCTGCAGTTTTATTCGCAATAGATCTCTCTTTTAGGAACTGAAACCAAAAGGTGAATTTAGAAACTTACTAAAGCGCTACACGCTCTGATAGTAAAAGAAAGTTTGTTTCTATTCAAGTGGAGCGGAGTGTACCTATAATTTTCGTGCCCTTTTCAAAAACATTAAAAGAGTTTCAAGCTACTCGTTTATAAGTAATAGATATAAAAAAAAGATTTAAAATAGATACATTTTCTGCTGAACCATTTTTTGTTCCCCAAGAGTGTTGAATAAAATAGAATTGGCCATTGATTTGAGCTCGTCTGGTATCCATTATGTTGCAATATTTATTTGATTTTTGTCTCTGTCAATTTTAAAAACAACTTAAATGGCGCCCAACGTAATTTTTTCTTAAGTATAAATCTAAAATCTGTAGTCTATGGTATATAAGGACAATTTTACAACTGGAATCAAAACATATGAAAAATTTTATAATCTTTCGTGTGAAAAAAAACACAAAAATTTAATTAAAATGTTAATATATTACAAATTGTTTTAAACTTTTCCTCAGAAGACAAAAATACAAAATACTAAGTTTTGGTATTTTAATGCAAGAACAAATTAGACCTGTTGCACTTCAGACCACTAAAATGCTTGTGGAACATTTTACAAAATATTTAATATATGCAATCATTAAATTTGACTCGGAGATATTTCCAAACAAATTTATTATTTTTAATCAAATACGGAAATTCTGAGAAAAATGGTGACCGCAATAACTACGAGTTTGAGACTTAAAATCTGTTCTTATCACGATTTTTCTTTTTATCTGGTATTTTTTAACGAAAATGACGTGTCTAAAGGAATTATGATTCGATATATCCAATAAAAATCTCTTTCGCAAGCTTTAGAATTACATATACAAGTATGCTTGGCATTTATACAAATAAATGGCGCCCAACGCAAGTCCTTCAATAACTATAAGGCATTTATAAGTTCTGATTTGGAGACCTAACTTTCGCAGAGTCAGTGGTTATGATTTTCTTATGAAATCGTTGACTGAATTGTATTAATTCCAAACAAAAAATGGCGCCCAACGGAAGTCTTAAAACACAAAAAGAATACTTATTCCATTCCTTATTTTCCTGTTCACCTTCTAACAACAGCAAAAATTATCATTACATATATATTTATTCGAACCGGAACACCCTCTTCTAAAATAAAATTTGCATTAGATAAAAAGGAAGCCATTTAAGTTATCTCTCCTAAGAATCACTGCTTCGGCTTTTCATCTTAATTTTATTCACTGCAATAAACAGCATACATTTTATCCAGATTAATATTCACCTTAACTTTATCTTTTCAATAGGTAGGTAGGTAGAACGTTTCTCTACTGTTCTTTCATTTTGTTTTGTTTGGTTATGCAAGAAGCCCTCATTCTTTCTGTGTGCCTCTCTGCCTAGCTGTCAATGCGTTTAAGGCCAGTGCGCAATAATATTATTAAAAAAAAAAAATCAAAGCAAAAAAATAATAAAACCGTTTGCAAGCTTCTCTATTGAAGAGGTATTTATCCCAAAGGGTACGAGTATATTCAGAGAGATAGAGACTACAAAACTCAACTAACGAATGATAAACAAAAAAAGAACAATTTTTCTTGAAATTTGATATCTTCTCTTGGTTCTCTCCGCACTATACCATAATAATGGGGTATTAATGCATACCTACGATGACGACGAACGACGGATGGTGGCGGCCGGCGCGGCGCGGCGTGGCGGTGAAGCGAAGACGACGAAGGTATAGCGACAACGACGATGACGACACAAAACAACGACCCATCACGGATCAGGCATCAGGGGGATGAGAGCGAGGGAACCACTATAATTATGTTGTGTATTTGTGCTTGTTCGTAGTGATGGCGCAAAAATAAACCGTATTTCGTTGAGGCTTCTTGTGGGGAGAGAGAGAGATAGTGTAGATATAGCTTTTGCGACAACCACTCGAGTATGCACAATATACATACTCGTACCTAAACTATACACCATACACGAAGCAAGTTGAGCGTTTGACAGATGGGGGCAATGTCAAAATGGGTTTGGTAAAGAAAGCAGAAGAAGAAAGCACCACTATATTACCACAATCTATACTCCCGTTCCAAGCATCTAATACACAATATACTCGTATATAGTTATACCAACATCAAATTCCTGGCTGAAAGGAATGTTTAAATAGCCATTTCCTTTTATAACTGTTTATTTTGCGTCGCCGCCGTTATTGTGTGTAAAACAGAAGGCGGTGGCAACCAAGTTCACTTTAACCCTTCCTTTTGTCTGTCCTCCCTCTCCTGCTCTGTTCATTCTGGAAGAGTGTGGTATACATCCGGCATCATGTGCTAGTGGTGGTGCCCGGTTATGGTGAAATGACTTTCACATGTTTTTACGAGTGCAGATTGAGAAGCACTCCAATTATATTGTTTGGCTTCGTTTGGTTTGTTGCGCATCTTATTGTTCCGAACAAAAAAGGTATAAGAACATCTTATCTTAGCAATGTCAAGAGTACGAAAGTGTTAATGAGGTAATAAGGGTTAAAATATATTTTGTTATAGATTTTGAAAGTGAACATTTCCATATTGTATACAATGTGGTTTGTGAATACATATTTTGTTCGTGGTTGTAAATCTAATAAAACGCTTATTAGATTTGATTGTAACCCGCTCCTTCGATCGTCAGTTCTTAAAACACTAGGATGTATGCAGCTTCTGGCGCCTCACGTTGGGCGCCAATTAATTTTGTACGCTTCCTTTTTGTATGCCTACCAAATGCAAACATAATTAAAAAAAAAAATAATTGTTTTGAAATGGTTAACATTGGAAGCCATTTTAATTCAGATAGATCAATAGATACATGAAACAAATTTTATTTTATAGAAATCAGGAACATTTAACGCCAAGGTTTGTGCACCATTCTTTCCATTATTCAACAGTGAGCAGTATAAGGTCTATATATTAGTTTAAATTTTCTTTTTGAATGAGCAATCTTCTAGAACTAGTTTGGGAGTCTCCAAGGGTCTTATGTAAGCGAAGATGTAATGGTAAATGATTAAAGAATGTGAATTTCAGTTTTTTTTTTTTTGTTACAGTATATATTGCTTAAATATAGATTGCTTGGATTAATGTAGTTTCACTTATTTTGTCTAGCTTATTGCTAGACTAGATTTTTAAATAAATTAAAAAAATGTTTCTTTCGGTATTGGTAAGCACTAAATAACGGTTCGATACAATTTTAAGCTGTGTTTGATTTTCCAAACAAACAAAATAACATACAAAATTGAATTACAAATTAACTCACTGGCTGCATTCCTATGCTTCCTTTGATTTCCTTTATAAGTAATCAAGTCATCAGTGTCATTTCTAGTTTAATAGTTGTCTTAAGTTCTGAATAAACTAGTCAGATACCCTTTAAAATTTTCTTTGAAGACACAATGCTTATAATTTCGGCTTCTTTTTAACAAAAAAAAAAGTGGCGCCCAACAGAAGTTCAAAGACATTTTGGAACAGGAAATCATATCTTGTTATGGTGCCCAACAACAAGTTTTGGATGAACTGGTTAGTTGCCTGTTCTTTTATGACGACGGCGGCGTCGCTTATATTTTCCGCTAGTAATTAAACAAAAAAGCGGCGCCCAACAAAAGTGCGAATATAAGTTTTTGAACCGTACATCATCATGATCAGTACAAGTTCTAGACGACAAGTTCAAAATGAATCAGTCATTTGTTTCAAGAGACACTGTTCAAACAAAAAAGTGGCGCACAACACAAATGATTAAATGATTAAATTTTTTATAACAATCAAGAATTCAATTATCGTTCGTGAATTGTCAATATTTATACATAAAATGGCGCACAAAGTAAAAATAATATAAACTCTTGCTTCGCTCTCAAACTTATTGTTGGCAAACATTTTATGAAAAACGATAGTAAACTGTTAAATGTCACATCCTAAAATTATAAGACAAAAATTACTTCCCCAATTGAAATCGTCAATCCAGAATTCCAAAAATTGGTTTTCGAATGAGCACCTCATATTAAAGAAGTTCAATGCATCTTATCCTCATGTAGCACACCCCAGAAACTAACTAATAATAATGATGTTATGAATGCAACCATTTCTGAGGAAGATCCCTTTTTGTAATTTCGACTCAATGAATATGGGAATAAATGTGTTGGAAGTCGTAGCAACCAGTTAACATCAGTCAGTTTACTAAAGTCTGGTTAACCTATTATATTTTGTACTACTATTTCGTCCGTGATAATGTTTATAGAGCCCCACCATTAATATTAATATGTGTGTGTGTCTTTTTGCCTTCATATATGTTAAACAAAAAAATAAATATACCTATACTTGTACATACAAACGAACGTATATCAAAAAAGACGACTGCTTCATTCAATTTTACAAGTTTTAATGGCGTATCGAATATCAAATTACCGACACAGTCCAGGGAGACCAACAGCGCGCAATGGTTGATATATACCCCACACCGCATCAACAATGTGCCTCTTTTCTGCTGCTGCTTTAAGTTGTTGTTTTTTGTTTATATTACATAGTGGTAGCGCAATGGCAGCTCAGTGCACTGGATGATGTGGCCACAGTTTTGCGGTGTGGTTTCTACGGAGGCCATCTTCATCATCGACGAGCGACGCGTCGCGTCGTCGTGTTCCCCGTTGGCGTCTTCGGTGGTGGTCGGATCTTCTATATACGTTTACTTTACACTATTATTTATCTTTTTGCCACCATCACCATCAGCATTATCTTTATTATTATATAAATGGAACACCCTGTGCAGACAAAGACATAAGGTGGATTATTGTTGTTATACAAATAAATAAAACTCAAACAATTATATTAATTGTAATTTGTATTTATTGCTAATTAAGCTTGAGAAACATATAGCTTCTTGGATGTCTTATTACTGTGTATTGTCTTAGACTTTTATAAGGTAGCTTTGTCTTATAAATTCGATACTATGAGTAGATTTTGACGTTGATGATGGTATTCATTTGAAGCATTTCGTTGACCACATTAAAAAAAAAAACAATCAAAGATGACATTGGATTGATACTGTTTTTGTGGTTTTGGTGTTAGATTGGATAAAATATAGAGCAAGGAATGCCATGGAATATACAAGGGTTTATTATCAATCATACCCAGCCTTGTAAATGATACGAAGATGTTTTGATTTGTTTTGATATCACATTTTTCAAGATCTATGAAATGTATGTTGAACAGTGGCTTAACCTTCTGACTTGTGAATGTCTGAATAAAACTTTACTTTTGCCCTGTTTTTGTTTTTTTTTTTTTCTTTTATTTGTAAGATAAAAGCAATAAGTTCATGTATTAAGTGGCGCCCAACAGATACTACAGAGTAAACCCGAAAACATATATACAGTGGTATGATTAGTAAACAAACACTATCTGCTCCTTAAAATGCGTATTAACTAATAGAAAGAGAACTTGCTCTTTTGATAAATTAAGTTATTAATAATCATTTTTGTGCTTTATTATAATTTGTCTAGTATTTAACGTACATATACACTTCGTCATATGATAGAAGCAACTTCATTCGTTTTGCTTTAAAAGGGTTACCCTGGAATGAACCATATAATTTGCCACCGTATGAACATAGGATCCAACTTTTGCAGGTCCAAACTTTATATCACAGGCTGGTTAATAATGATTTAATATTTATGCACCAACTTATTAATGGTCAAATTGATGGTCCCGATTCGCTAGCATGTATTGGCTTAAACTTCCGCGGGGGTTCTCACCACCTGAGAGAATTTGAACTTTTTCACGTAGATTTTCATAGAACAAATTATGGCATGCATGAACCTCTTAACCGAATGAGTAAAATCTATAATTTTAATGTTTCCTCAGTTGATTTTAGCATGAGTAAAATAGTTTTAAAAAAATTGTTTCGAACCAGTGCTCCACTGTCGGGGTCGGTTTAATTTTGTTTGTCACTTTAAATGTTTTTTGTTTATATTTTAATACATAAATGTTTATTTGTTGATATTTTGTAGTTTTGTTTATTTAACTGCTTTCGCGTCCTTTGTTTTTTGTTTTTGAATTTTAAGTTTTTTTAACTGCTTGCACTGAGCAGACCTTATATCTTTTAACTTCCGACGATACTCGTTGTGCGTAAGATAAGTTGCTGTGTTATGGTCAACATAGCAAAGCAACTATTTTCATTTAATTTATTATTCTAACATCAAATAAAAAATTTAAGTGCCGATACGACTTGCAATCATAATTGCCGTCGTGCTCAGTGAAAATGGACCCCAGCGCGTGCGGTAGAGGTGTGGGGTTTAATTTAAAAAAAATTCTTATAAATGTGTCACACATAAAAACTGATTCATGATGAATTATGATTCTGGTTGAAACGGTTCTTATGAATTCAAAATGGCGCCCAACAGTCTGTAGTTCTTAAAAGTTTATTTTTAATGCACTTGTCGTCTTCTTTTCCAAAGTATTTTGTAAGCGTCAAATCAATGCTGATGATTTACATATATGAGACATTCCTGTATTAACGAAATGTTTAACAAATTACTATGTCACATCATTATAATTCAGCATTCAAAATTGGTAAACAAAAAACTTTTTAAACCATAAAATAAGAACAAATATAAAAGTTTACTATACGTGGAAATAGATAGTTGGAGCCAAAATGAAACTCCGTATTAAACATCACACATATAAGACTAAAGTATAATGAAACTCTTCAATTTCGAGAATTTAATATAAATTACTTAAAGCCCCTACAATAATAAGAGATAATTTTTTGTTGAAACTTTAAGTGCGCCCGAATCCGGAATATTATTAAATTTTCAGATTATTATATAAAAGTTTAAAGCTTTTCGTCGGAGACTTCGGTAGCATGTATGAAACAATTTTATAAAACAAACTTATATACGATAAAATACATTTAATTTACATGCAACGTCATGTACTACTATTATTTTCACGGAAAATTTAAATTTCTGTAACTAAAAACTTAATTACAACGCCCAAAATGAGATGGTAAAAGAAAAAGTTCATTTATTTAAGTGGCGCCCAAGCCAATCCAATATCAATAACAAATGACATTGTTTAAATATAACAGAAATAAGCATACAACTTATTAGTGTTAGGTGAAAAAATTGTACATTTTTCGTGTGTACGTGCTTCAATTCCACTGCTTCTGTTTAAAAGAATTGCTTAGGCTCCAGTTAAAGCTATCATTGAAAACCTTTATTGAAACACAAATCAGTGAAATGGTGGAATATTTTCTGACAAGTCACTTATAGCCATCATGAAATTTTCTTTCATTGAAAATTCCATTCCCCATAAAAAAAACCAACTTTGAGGTTAGAGTCGATCATTGAACGAAAAACGGACAGACGAGAACAGGAAGAGAAACGAACACATTTCATTGGAACGAATGTGTTCCACTTTTGGGATCAAAATATCAGAAAACGATTTTCATCATTGAAAAACTAAAAGTGATTTTATTAGATAGTGTTAAGCCAAACTAAACATTCCTTTGAAAAAACAAAAAAATATATAACTAACAACCATCACTTTGTTACCAAACCGCCATCAGTTTTATTTGTTTAAGTGCATCAAAATTGAAAGACAACATTTTCAATGATGGTTTTCAATGAAAGCTATAACTGGAGCCTTATGTAAGTTGTACTAACAGTTATTTGTCTTCGAGTCATAATTCATCACATAATAAGCCTAAGTAATCAAAACTAGCTTATGTACCAAAAAGTAATTTTTTAGATAACACCAAGCGCTACTCGCGTTAACATTTATCACTGATTTTAAGTGGCGCCCAACAGAAGTTTTATTTTCAAAATTGTATTTAGTTTTCATTTCATGCTTTTAAAGATGGCATATGAAAGATACACGAAGAAAACCAGACTAGGGATACAAAATAAACTGCCTTTTTACAAACAAACAAACTTAACCTTATGATAATTTCGAAAGGTGATTAGACTGAAAAAATTCACATTATCTTCAGCATCTTTTTGGCAATCAAAATTTCAGTATCGAGACCTCTGCGCACCGCATCGATTTAGCTGTTTTTGGGCTGTAGGTCCTAACTCCCTCGGTTCAAACTTAATTATAAACAAAAATTGGCGTTCGCAGGATACCTTTATGTTTGCATAAATATCTGGCAAAATGCGACTTTTGGTTTAAAAAAAAAAAAAAAACAATTTAATTTGATTTGAAATTACTCTCAAATACATATTTACCTGCATCACATTACACGTTCAAGACTAGCACTTGTTAAATAAGAATTTAACTTCGATATATCTAATTTGTTCAAAGATTGCTTTAAAATCACCAATCTACAGTTAAATTATAGTTCCTTATAGGTAGCTTTCTTAGGAAATGTATACACACCAATTAAAGGTCACATTAAACAAATATAGCTGTGCAAGAGCCCTATAGTTAATCCAAAAATAAGTATACAAATTATAGGTCTTTAGTATTTTCATCTGTCACTCTTTACTTAACTGACAAAAGTCAAACTCAAGCAACATGAACAACAACAACTGTTTAAACCAATTAATCGTCAATTATAAAACACCCAAGAGACCACATCCAAAGTGCATTCACATCGAACAAGCTCTTGCTCGCGTATACAACAAGCAATAAATTTCAGACCATTTTCTGGGTAATCCTTAGAATATTCTTTCAATAATAATCGTAAGCCACTTAAATAAAAATTTATTGACACCAACAGGCAACAGGAGCCGGAGCTATGAACAAAAACACCGATAAAACCCAGCACACTTTCTACAAAATCATATCGTCTCAAATGTCATCTTGTTGTTGTCTACAATATTTATGTATTCCCCAAAGTGTAAAAATCCTCTCGAGAATCAACATCATCCATCCCCTTCTCTTTTTTCTGGAAATAAAAAGTGCGGAGAACCGCAACCGGATATATGATGGTTGTTGAACATTAAGAACACAAAAAAAAACTCAAAAAGTCCCAACGGGATTTTCATCGTCCGCCAATTTGCATCCATTACAAGCACATAATCAAATGTTTTGAAAAACAGGATTTATTAAATTAATCAAAAGAAACACGCCTCGTTATCCTTTCTGACCCTTTACGAATTCTTTTCATTAAAAAGAGAGATAGAGAGAAGAAGTACAATTAAGGAATGAAATGAACAACGGAAGCCACCCAATAACAATTGTACAGCTATGTGATGTGTCATGATAGCGCAAATTCCGATTTTTTTTGTTGTATGAGAGCTAATAGCTTATATAACTAGAATATTGTTCATGCAGTGTGTATATTCTGCTTGCACCCTTATAACATTCGTATCGTATACACATGACCAAATTCCCGCAAAAAACATTTGGCAATCTTGACATTTTTTCTGTTCTCTCTGGACTGAAAGTCGCCACGACATATACCGTCTGCCTGCCACTTCTGTCAAAAAGCAATGAATGTGTGTGTACTGTGTATACCTAGTTTGTTTGAAACGTAATTTGATACTTTATACACAAACGAGGGGCAGCACTGTCGTAATAGCTTCTACTTCATCTTCTCGGCATGTGTTTTTGTTCTTCCATTTGCTGCCGTTTTTACTGCCTTTTCATCGCAAACACGAGCGAGTGCGTTTGGATGTATAACACGGGAGGGAGTTTTTTTGTTGTTGTTGGACTGTGTGTAAGTACCTAGCCATAAATGTACACACAGCCTGTTTTGTGTTTACACAGGGCGAGCAAACTCAAATTGGAAATGGAAATGGAACACAAAAAGGTGTGTAGTTGTGAACAGTTTGAGGTGCTGTGTATAATTGTATATGAAAAATTTTGAAGTGTCTATTTTTGTCTCACATTTCTCATCAAAGCTATCAAAATTCAGTACTTTATGGTTCTTTTAACTTTGTGAGTGTAACTGGAATCAAACAAAAAGATCTTAGAGACAAATTAAACAAAAAATACCTGTCAATATTTCCAACCAGGTCACATGTTATTTTTAGGTTTTACCCTATTACTTAGTTTTAAGGACTGGTTGAAATATAGGTACTTGAAGACATTTTTTTCTTTTGAATATAGATATCAATAGGGAACCTTACGAATTTGTCACTAAAAAATGGGCACGACTGGATCGCACAAAAATTGCTCTCGTAGCTAACAACTTTACCGTAGCTTAAAATTAACAATGTAAATGTTTATTGGTTCCGTTATGATATCATTAAAAAGAAAGTTTAAGAAACAATTTAAAATATAAATGATTGCTATGAATTATTATAAATTAGTTATTTTAATGGCTTAAAAATATAGATCTCAAACAAAAGTTTGCCATCTGACTTGTTTAATAAATATGAATTTATGAACAAAAATCAAAAATAGTTAGAGTGTTTTTTTTTTAATTAATTTTGTATTCTTGAACATTTTTTATAATAACATTTGGTATGCCAGCTTTTAGTATTTAATAAAATACAATTTTTCACGAAACTGAAAAAAAAAATTATTAGCCCGTTTTCAAGATATTGAATTCTCAAAAAAAAACATTCAATATTTTTTTAAAAATCAAAAAATTATTTTTTCGAAAGTTTTTATATGCAAAATTGTTAAAATTGTAAGGGTTGAAATCGGTGTAGCAGTTAACGAGAAATTTGAAAACCAAAAAATCGGTTGTATGACAGGAACCGTTAATAACCGTTATACAAAATTATTTTTTATACCAAAATATTTGCTTTAGTAATTTTAGTACCTCGTAATTTTTTTTTTTGAAAATTGTTAGAGCCGTTTTTGAAATAAACTAATTTTTGTATTTTGGTTGTATGACAGGTACCGTTTTTTTTTTTTGACTTAAAAAAAAAAATTCAATTTCGCCTCTAGGAAATCACATAAGAAGCATAAGTCCAAAGTTTGAAGAAAATCGCTTCAGACGTTTATTCTGCAGGTCGAGGTACAGACAGACAGAATTGCGATACCCGCTTTTTTCGCGTTCTCTATAATCGTAATGTTAGGGAAAATTATTATCTCGAATTTTTTTTTCTACACGAATCCTAAACTTGCCCTATACTACGTATATCGCAAGTAAAAAGTAAAACAAATATCATTTTGTTTGAAATGTCAAATTCACAGGCGGTCACATGACATATCCCAGAAAATGATGACTTTTATGTTTGTGAATAAACGAAAGAGCGATATATATTGCTGTTTGGTGAAGAGCTCTAAGTATTGGAAAGTCAAAAAACTTTGCTGGTTTTTTTTTTAATTTAAATTAAACAAAATCGATCCCTTACTACCAAATTAGCGTAAGCGACAAACTAAAATTTCAGATTGATGTGTTAAAGCGGGTTTTTGTGTGCTTTTAACTTAAATTCTTCACAAACTTTTTTTTAAATTTATTAGGCACTGCAAATTTCTATCAAACAAAAACACTAATAATCAAAGCGGGGTATCAACGGATTTACTTCCCACGATTTATCAAGGATGAAACTTAAGTTGCAGTAAGATTAAGGGCCATCAGAAAAAGACATAACTGACTAATCCAAAGCCTTAGAATTTGGTTTTTATATTTTGTGGCGACAGTTATTTCTGTGACAGAAGTCTTATCATTGCTGAAATGAGAATTGGAGTCCATGCGCTACAAACTATGTAATGGGTGTTTTTTTATAGGTGTAGAAATTTAGGTTGGCAGCACTGTTTTTAATGACAGCAATTTTGTCAGCTGTCATGTGATTTATCTGTAGTTTGGTTTGTCATTTTATAAGATTGACGCCTGGTGACCAACGCAACCGGTGAATTGGCTCAGAACGAGATTGCTGTTGATCCCGATTTTCACAAGAAAATTTTGTTCATCGATGAAGCTTATTTTTGGTTGAATGGCTAAGTCAATAAACAAAACTGCCGAATTTGGAGTGTAGATAATTATCAAGCCACCATTGTTGAGACCGCCGCCGTAACATCCAACAGACAGTTTGGTGTTTTTTAGGGGCTGGTGGAGTCATTGGTTCGTACTTCTTCATAAACGATGCCGATGCCGGCTAGAGGGTTACAGTCAATGAAGATCTCAATAGAGCCATTATCAATTCTTTCAATTCGTTCCGGAATTGAATCGGCTTGACGAAGGGGAGCGGTGGTATCAGCAAGATGGCACAGTGTATGCCACAATTGATTTGTTGAAGGAAAATTTTACTGACCGCAGAATTTTGCGTTTTGGACCTGTGAGTTGGCCTCCAAGATCGTGCGATTTAACACCGCTAGACTATTTTCTGAGGGGGTATGTGAAGTCGCTAAACCGATAAGCCAGAGACGATTGACGACTTGAAGAGCAAAATTCGCCGCATTATTAACGATTGAAACCTCAAATGCCACAAAGAGTGATCGAAAATTGGACCTCAAGATTGGACTACATTCGAACCAGCCGCGATTGTCAATTTGCCAGAAATCACATTGAAATAAAATTGGCAAAGAATTATCTTTCAAATAAAGTCAATTTTATGCCAATTAATTCAATTTATCTGTGTTTTATTTCAATTTATAGTTTTTTACCTCAAAGAAAAAACACCCTTTATTTTAGTTTGTGGGTTGTGAAGAGTGTAGCTAACTTAAAGATATGGCTTTGAAAATTCATGGAACGTCAACATTGCTAGAACTAATTTTTCTTATTAAGGCTTTTTTTCTGACCTTTAAAGGGTACAACTTATAATAAATGAATTTGTTCACTCACTCGAAATTGCCTGTTTCAATTATTATTATTATTAACCAAATAATCACCTACATTGTCTTAAATTAATTAAGTTTACTGATTTTTTGTTTTTTATTTCTTTTATTTTACAGTGGCACCTCGGATAAACAGCATTTGGACTCTTCGAGCGATTCAGATATGGAAGGACCCAGCTCAATGTTGCAACAACACTCACAATCCTCCGCACAGTCTTCACAGCACAACACAACGAATCACCATCAACAACAACAGCAACAATTATCACCAGCGAGTCACCATCACACAACGACAGCCCATCACGGCCATGGTCATCATACAACCACTGGATCCACAGGTGGTGGCGGTGGTGGTGGTGGTGGTTCAGCAGGCTCTTCCGCAGATCTCCACCAGCAACAGCAGCAGCAGCAACAGCAGCAACATCACCATCATCCTCACCATCATAGCGGTGGTGGTGGTCACTCCAATAACAACTTGTCAGCGATTAGCAATCTTAATGCATCGCTAGTGGGTGTGGCGTCAAGTGGAGGAGCGTTGTCGGCAGCTGCTGCTGCGGTCGGTGGTGGCCTGTCACTGTCAGCGCAAAAATCAGGGGTGGGCCATCAGATGGCGCCCCTTTCAGTAGCGTACTCGCATCTGCACAGTGTGATGGGCTCGATGCCGCTCTACGATATGAGCGAGTATCAGCACTTATGATTTTAAGTTTATATATTTTTATTATATAAATATTTATTTATATATTTTTTTTTTTTGTAAATATTAAAAGAAATATTTATTATTTTTGTTCGGAAATATTTTTTTAATAATTATTTCTTTTTTGCAATATTTAAAAATAATAAGAGATTATTATGTGTGTAATGTAGGTAGTATTTTTATTCCGAATCAGTGCACATTTTTTATTATTTTCTTTAAAACTAGTGAATTGTTAAAAATAAAGGAGTAATAGAAAGCAATAATGCGTTGAATAAGTAAATCAATTACATTATCAAAAAAAAAATTAATAAAAATCAAGATTTTAATGTAAATTAAATGTAAATATAATACAAAATATACATGCATATTAATTGTAAAGTAAATAAAAAAACAGCCCAAAATTAAATCGTATCTATTAGAATGCGCTATGTACAGGGGTGTCATTCAAACTTTGCAAAGTATCAAATATAATAATTATATCAACCTAGAATATTAAAATTAATTAAAATAAGATATTAAATTATTTTAAAAAATATCAAAAAACATTAAAAACTATCAAAAGAAAAATTACTTTGTTTTCATTGCAGCCATCATCATAGGGAATGGAATGTAAGTAGGTTAGTACGTTTTTTGTTTCCTTTTTGGTCCGATTTTTGCGAAGTAGCGCGTAGTACGCAAGTTATACGAACCTAGACCTAGTTCGCGTATGAGTTCGCATCGCATATCTATTAACATTTTACTAAAGCTAAAATCACCAAATGGCTATTCTATCTCTTTAGTATCGTACTAAATCAAAATGAGGTATGCTTTTGAATTCTTTGCACGAACTGTCACTTTTTTGTAGGTGGTCAGCTGGATTTTGTGAAGGAAATTGGTTTAGTATGATACTAGTAAATTTTGGTAAAAATAAAAAAATAATTTGGGTGGCGCAACGGCTCGTGAAGAACCAGGGCCTAGTGACTAACAACTCGCAACCATTCATGTGTGCACGTGTTGACAGGAATGGAAGGGACCTACAGTTTTATGTCGAATCCGAACGGCTAGACGAGAAGCTCTTATTCGCGACAAGTGATACTCTTGGAGGATTTGTCCATTCCTCGCAAGAGGCAGTAGCCCTGAAAAAAAAACTTTTTTAGTTTTTAGGTGGATGAGGCTGGGAAGTGAACCCAGCCCTCCAGAGTGACAGTCCAACGCTCTAACCATTACGCTACGGGCTAATACAGAAATTTTAGTAAACAGTTTTAAAATTCGAAAAATGTTAAGTAGTATCATACTTAAACCTTAATTTTAGGCTGTTTCAAACTTTGCGCCGTTTCATTTCATATTATTTATTTACAAAAACCTTGGGACTGGGTCTCATTTGTGGTTTTAAAATATATACATTTTTAATATACAATTTACTAAGTAAGAAAAAAAATGAATAGAATTTATATAAAATACATATATTTGATTTATATAAAAAAACAAAGGTGATGAATTATAAAAAAGCAATAAAAGTAAAAACAATTATTGAACAAATAAAATATGAAAATGCAACGCAACGTCTGAGTTATGTAGATGGTCCTTTAAAGAGCGGATAAAATTATTTAAATTACGAATTAATTTAAATCGAGCAGGGAAACTGTTCCAAATTCTGGCACCAATCACGAAGAAAGATCTGCGCGTCTGCAATGTGGAACTTCGTGGTATATTAATGTTGTTTGTGCGCGATGAAGTTGAAAATTTAAGCTTTTCGAATAAATAAATGGGCTTTTGAAACCGTATCAATTTAAACATAAATTTACTAATTTCAATAGTGAAATGTGACATTAATGAAACACCGAAAATACAATGGGAAAAGTGTGACGCATGGTAAAATCTTCTCAAGGAATGTATGAAACCAATACAAGAATTGAAATTTTCATTTAATTTTTGTTTGTTTATTGAGTCAATCCCACTATAAACAGGGGTCCCATAGGTTATAATCGGAGCCAACAAAGTTTTAACGAGTAATAATCTTGTTGCCTTTGGAACGTAGAATGAAACTCTCCACAATCGCCTAAGTCCGCCATAAATACTTCTTATTACATTTTTTACATGGTCGCTCCAGGTAAGAGTTTTGTTAAGAATGAAACCTAAATTTTTTACAGTAGAGCTTTAACAAATCGCATGTCTATTTAGAATTAATTGGGGAAAATATGAGTCATCGAAACAACTTTTGTAAATAATTATGCTTTGCGATTTAGCCGGGTTGAAAATTAAATCATTCCTAACTGTCCACTCATGTATGCTTTTTAAATCTTCATTTATATTAGTTATTGCGTCTTCCAAAAGACCAAGAGGAAACGATAAATATATTTGCAAATCATCAGCATACAGGTGGTACGAGCAATATGTTATATCTTCAACGACATCGTTAATAAATATGCTGAAGAAGATGACCCTTGAGGGATTCCCAATTTAAGGTCCACAAAGTCAGAGACCAAATGTCCAATGCAAACTGCTTGCTTTCGTGTTGACAGATAACTTTGAATCAAATTAATGGTGGACAGAGTAAGATCAAACTGGTTTCTTAATTTATGAAGTAAGACCGAGGGGTTAACCGACCCAAAAGCATTCGAAAAATCGAGTTTACATAAAATCGATACTTTGTCTGCATTCAATGCAACCCGTAGGTCATCCTGCACTTTCAAAACAGCAGAAACACAACTGTGTTTCTTCCGAAAGCCGGATTGCGAAGAAATCAAGAGATTTTGAGATTCAATGAAATCAGAAAGCTGGTTGAACATCAGCTTTTCCAAGCCCTTCGAGAGAAAAGGTAGAATTGTTATTCGTCGTTCCAAACAAAATTTGAGAAAATTAAAATTAAATGTTTAATATTTATTTAGGAGAAATACAATAGGTAAATATTTTAAAAAAGGTCAAAAAAGGCAAAGTAAAATACATTTATTTTGATCCAGAAGGAGTCAAAACGTGGTTGTTAAAATTCAATGGGGATATTCATAGTCGCAGACAGACCCAGGTTTAACAAAACTACAGTTTAAGACAATTTTTGCTCAATGAATACAGACCGATTTTAATTTCAAACTGTTGGTTTTATATTTTTATAAAATAATTAACTTGGTATACTATACAAATAGCTTCAAATATTTTGAAATGATTATCTTAAAAAAATAGAATCAACGTCCGAAAATTCAACTAAACCTATGTTTAACTTAGACACAGCTCTAAAATGACTATAAATATGCCCAAATACCTTCTTACAATTGACCACAAAAGTCAAAGTCAACACAATAAAATCTCTGATTACTACACTGCACTGGCAAATAGACACACTCTGTTTGTAAAGTACATTTTTTTCGTTTGTACGATTACGCAAGGTTACAAGATTGTGCTCAGCATTTCCCTTTTAGAACTACCTGAATAGAAAATGGGAACAAATGAGTATTGAAAATTTGTATAACTTTTCTACCTGTAAGTATTGAAGGCAGAGCTCGAGCGATCGGAGTTATGAGCAAAATTAGGTACTGACTTAATTTTCATCTAACAGTTGGCCAACCATAAACTCGAAAAAATCAAAAACCTTAAATGGAATCTGATGTGTTGAACGTGTTGCAAATGGAACGTGCTCCGAGCTAGCTCTGATTGAAAAAAGAAACACAAGTTGCGCAATGTGCGCAATGTGCGCAATGTGCACTCTGAGTGATCTGAGCTAAAAAAAAGAAAACGATCTTTTTTGACAGCTCCATTGCTTTGATCTGAGCTAAAAAAGAAAAGCGCCTGATTGTATTTCAAACCATAATCATTCTGAATTGCTTTACAATAGGAAAATGCATTTAATATAAGTGCTTTTCAAATAAATTTTGACATGTCATTCACATAAGTATTTGTTTGGTTGCTAAAAACTGCCAAAAAGTTCCAACAATAAACCAAAGTCACAACATATCGAAATAAAGTGATGTTTAAAATCTGAGGTTAAATTCGAGCGAATATTATTTATTCGCCGGTTTGTGTTGTAGTTGTGGATTGCGAATTTACGTTAGATAGTTCGTAGAAGCTTGTTGTAGGTCGCGTACAAATTATTAAAATATATTTTTTTGATATTTAAATTTCGCGTAGGAGATCGCGAGGTTCGAACCTGTGACTCCTGGCACCCTAGGCGGTAACACATCCATCAAGCTACGTTCAATAATAAATTTTCATGTCCGATTTATTACAACTGGCCGAAATTCGAACACCAGAAACTCACCTTCACAGACTATAGAGTCAAACAATTTATTTGAAAATTAAATCACAATTTTTTTTTTTTTTTAATATGCACAGTGATCGGCAGTGCAAAAACAAAAAATACTCAAAGTGTGTAAATGCGTGACTCAGGTATATTCTGCACATCTCCGCACCTATGGCTCTCCAACCATATACAATTTATTGAAATCGGTTGGATACTTTTTGAGCAAATGGTACCACAATTTTTGTATGGCTTTTATATGTATATATATATTAGGGTGTAGTAGCCCGTAGCGTAATGGTTAGTGCCTTCGACTGTCACGCTGGAGGTCTGGGATCGCTTCGCAGCCTCGTCCACCTAAAAACTAAAAAGTTTTTTTTCAGGGCTACTGCCTCTTGCGAGGAATTGACAAATCCTCCAAGAGTATCGCTTGTCACGAATAAGTGCTTCTCGTCTAGCCGTTCGGATTCGGCATAAAATTGAAGGTCCCTTCCATTCCTGTCGAAAGGCGCACACAGGAATGGTTGCGAGTTGTTAGTCACTAGGCTCTGGTTCTTCATGAGCCGTTGTGCCACCCGATTTATTTTTTTTTTTATATATATTAGGGTGGTCCTTATAAAGGTTATTGTCTTATTTTTAATGAGGCACCCCCCTTATTTGTTCTAAATAATTAAAAAAAAAATCCTGTACAATTTTAGCTCATTTTATTAACGTTAACGTGTATATGGGGCAAGTTGTAACAGTTACAACTTGCCCCATATACGAGGAAAGTTGTAACAACATAGTTTTTTTTTCAAATTGCGATGTTTTGACAGCTTCTGATAAGACTTCGGTAAGATTTATATAGTGGATTGTGTAGCTTAAAAATTGCTCTGTCGTTTAAAAACGTTTGGTTATCTTATTTGCAGATCCTTAGGATAAGCGTCCAATTTAGTAATAAGTGTTACTTTTAGCCCCGCTCTCCCCTATACCTGAGAACATTTGAAATTAGGAATAAAAGCGTAAGACTATTGATTTGAAAGAATCATGACCATTTAATTGTTTAAATTTAATTGATTAATTTATTTTCGATTTTGTTGTACCACAAGGTGAACTACTATTATTTTGGCCGCAGCTGTACATGAACCTATGTATGTATGTATACCTATACATAGTTCCTTAAGACCAATGTATCAAACAAATGTTTCAATAAATGAATAACTTACTTACTTAACGTGCTTACTTATGTAGGTACATGTCTTTATAGCAATTAATGTAATTAAATAAAAGTTCCATTTTAAAAAGGAGGTAAGCCGAGGCCCAATTATCTAGATATTGCTTTCAAAGTCAAGTCAATGTGCCTTCAGTATATGTACCTAGGTATAAATATTTTGGGTACGAAAAAACCCTATTGTACATTATATGCACCGTATTGGTAATAAATCCTTATCTACAAAAATATTTAAGTTAATCCAACAAAACATTAAATAAAGTTTCATATTTCATCATTATCATTATGCCGTGGGAATAATAATTTCATTTTTGAAAAAAAAAATTCAATTATCTATTTATGTAGGTAGGTAGCGCGTGTGTTTTGATATCGGGCTTCAAATTAACCCACAACAATAGACCGCCCACCTATAATGTTTTAAACACATAAACACAGGTTACCAAAGTAACCACATCGTTCGTTATCCCTCATCACCGAACACCGAGTCAATCTTATTTCTGATGATATAGATGAGGTTATTCACACCAGAAATTATTTTCTTATGCTAGTTATTTGGTATTTCAAAGGATATGGACCAAAACGAACTCTGGCCAACAAACAACCCTCGTTTCACCTGGTCTTGTGTGTTGTTCCATTCGTTAGTTCAACAGACTCACTCCTTATAGTGGTGGCTGTATCAATTTTAATGAGATAATCCACCGCCGCCGCCGCATTTATGAAATTTAAGGGTTCTGCATTATTTTGAAATATTCCAGTATTACTTACATCCCTTACCATATGAATCCTGAACGGCCGTCCCATCGGTCGTCTTGCCAGGAGGATAATGTTAGCCTTAGCTTATCGTTGAATATAGGTCGTGTGCATGAACGTCGGTCGTCCTCGCATTAGTCCTCAGCTCGTCGACGTGGCTACCTGTCAGTATGTGTTTCAGATGAATTTGTTAAATCACCAGGTAGGTACAAAACTGATAGTTAGTTGCCCTGGAGTACTGAGTAATTAAGTACTCAAATTTAGGTAAAATATGCAAAATCGTGTCCTTCTTTATATACATACCTATATCTTTGCAAAAGTCCTGCATTAAGGGATATATTCTTTTGAATAAGTTTCGCTAATGTCATTTGAATAGACACAGGAAGTGAAGTGACATAGGAAAAATGAAAATCCCTTCGGCATTAGAAGATATGAATTTAAAAAAAAAAATTAAATCCTGAACCTGATTATCATAAAAATAGTCCATGCCTTCTTTTTTCAAACAAATTAAAATTCTATCTAGACAAGGCGAACAATAGATATAATGCGATTGTTATCAATTGAATTTCAAAGGACTTTTGTGTCGGTTATAAGTAGATAAACATAAGTAGGTACCTATTTGTATGTACACATAGGTTCTTTGAGCTAGAAGTGTCCTTTGAATTTATATTCTGTAAAGGGTTGAGATTAAGATGTAAATATTGCTGCCAGTTAAAAGCATGTTTCATTCATTGACGGTGTTAACATTGGACTGACTCCTCCTAATTTACAAAAGATAACGTAAAAAAAAATCCACAATTTTTTTATTTTTTTTTTAATTTACTTCATTTCTCCCTTTCTAAGTATGAAGTGGGAGTGATATAAATTTCAGAGAAGTCAAAAATAGTTGGAGAAGTCAGTCCAATATGAACACCGTCATTCAACCTTCATTTTACCTTCCTTTTCATATCGAAATCCTACACCTAAAATAGAATCTGATTAAAATAATGTACCTAGGCACGAGTCGTGACTTTTTTGGAAGCGGAAGCACTCAACGGTATAAACTTAAAATTAAAAGTCCTTATTCAAGATAATATCACTTTAATGGTTTTTATTATTTATAAAAGCAAAAAATAATAATATAATTCAAAGGTTGTTAAGTTTTGAACATAAAATGTATACTTCTTTTTTTTAAGCAAATTTATCTATGATCATAGAAAATTTCTTTGTCTCGAGATCATTTTGCTTTAATTGCGCATATAAATGAAAATTTTATAGAATTCATAGAATATAAAATTAAAATAATTTAAATAATTTAATTATTTATAAATTACAAATTAAATGTTAACTTCTTCTTTTTAAGAATATTATCTTTGATCACAAAATATTTCTTTGACTCGAAATCATTTCGCTGTCATTGCACATATAAAAGAAAATTTTCATAAAAGAAAATCATAACTAAGCACAAAACTCACGAAATCCTCAACTTTAAATTCGTAAACGAAACACCACCCACCTCCTGATGCATTAACATTTACAGTTGATAATGCGATTTGCAGACACACATACAAAAAAACACAACACGGAACACACAAGTGTTATTATGAACTTTTCTGCCCCTTTGACAATGAAACTGAACTCATTTATGATGTTTTGATTGGTAAATTCATATTTCAATCTAAAAATTGATATATTTCGTGGTGAATCGAACGCCAATTCAAATTGATTTATTTTTGTCATTGTATTCGTGTAATTTTATGTATGTTTCATAACATCACATAACTCGTCAACACTTGATGCGCTTTCAGAAGAAAACAATGAGCTTCATGAATTTACAATTAATTTTTAACAGCTTCCATTTAATATCAGAAACGCTTCCTTGTATATTTAGAACACAAATTTCATTGAACGAAATAAATTCAAACAATACTGCAAAGTGACAACTTAAAATTGTATTGGTATTAGTGTAGGAGGGGTAAATCTGCCGAAAAATTTAAATCTGCAAATTTGATTTTAAATCAAAAAAATAAATCAATTTATTTGCCCATTGGAATGTAAAATCTGCGTTTTGACAGATTTAAATCAAAAATAAATTGATTTATTTTACCAATCGAAAACACTATTATAGTCAGAAAAAGAAAACAACTCATGTTGTGCCCCAAATACATCCCACCCTACAAAGGCATGACCCACTGAGTCACAACTGATGTCGACATACCTTTTTTTTTTTTTTTTTATATTCCACGCGCGCAAAAGGGGTTATGGCTACCCTTAAAATGTTTTTAACACAGCACGAGCGATTAGGTAAGTAGGAGAGGATTTAGAAGGAGATACCGATATACCTCAACTTATGAAATAGGTATTCATCGTCGACAGCAGTTTCGCGTTACACTTAATGTGACGCAATGATTCAGTGGGACACAATTAAAAGCCTAACTTCCAGAATGCACCTCAGCACGTCAAAGCTGAGTAATGCATTCTGGAAGTAACTTGAAGTAAGTTTCAGGTAGGTCTCTTGAAACTCGAGGAGTCAAATTCACAACTTCAAAAAATACAAATTTTCATAATGAATTCATTCTTCACTTTTTATGTGAATGTGAACGACAATAAATTAAAAAATTTACTTCCAATAAGATGTAGTAAGAGTTGAGAATTGGCGATACACAAGAATGCCAAGCTGGTATGTATTCCAAATATTTGTTACCAAGCACTTTCGTGTGTGTACCTATAATGGAGTGATATTGTGCATTCCCAGTGCTTGGAATTGAAGGGATATTATGAGCTTTTGTAGTTGTAGTTAACATTTTTTTCTGAATGACTTTTATAATGAGAATTTATTAATTTACAGAAGAGATTAAATGAAATTCGATTAGGTTTAGTTTCGAATTAATAATTATTTGCTAAAATCGTATAATTTTTTGAATTGTTTAACGGAAGCACTCATTCCACTCAATACGCTTCGTCCCTGCTAGGTACATTATACATAAAGGGACCTACATATTTGACTTGGAAAATATCAGTGTTAAACTTATACGGAGCACACGCGGCAGATTGATTGTAATTGTTACCCACAATAATAATGCTCCTCGTAAATAATTGTGAATTAAGGGAGCGGCCCCATCAAGATCCCCACTTACAGACGGGTTGTTTTTGTCTGAAACAAATCTAATAAGAAAGCGTTTTTGAAAGAGAAAGAACACTCTCCGATCCGGAATACCAAACGAATGATTGCAACACTTCTTTGAACAACATTTCGTCTTTATTTTGTATTTATTTACTACATTCCAAAAAATTTCAATTTGGTTGTCACACAAACGAACAGGGCCGTAGCGTCGATTGGGCCAGCCGGGGCAACACGCCCCAACGGAGATCTCCTTTTGTATCGCTCGAATCGGTATTAACTTTGTTCAGTTAGCTTCGTTCAGCCACTTTTTGACTCATTGCAACTAAAATTCAATTGACGAATAAGATCTAACACTATTATTTTATATACTCAACTCGAACTGTAGATCCTACTATGTAGTGAATTTAATTAACCGATGCATTACATCAATTCTAGGTTTATCCACTAATATTCAAGTATTTGTTGCTTCTCTTTTTGTATGTGATCCTTTAAATTTTCATTTGTAAAATAAAAATTAAAGGATTGGGAGAAAACTTTAAAAATATGTGTTCATGTTCATGGTTAGCGAAAGCTCATTGCTAGCCAGATTGTGGAATAAGTACGGTGTATTTAAATTTCATTATATGGTGCTCTGGGTAAAAAGTTCGACACAAAGTTTGCCTTCGGTATATGAAAGAGTGTAACTACACAAGACAAAAACTACATTTTGCACAATTGTATCTATAGTGTCGTGTCGCCATTTTGTTTTTAACGTTTAATTCTTTTTCACACGTTACTCACGTACATAGTTTTTATCGAAGTAATATGGCATACGCATATTTGTAGCAAATTAAATTTTCTACAAACTATGTTTTGTAACTTTTTTCGATTGTTGCTATGGCTTAAAAGTTAGTACAATTTGTTCAAAAAAAAGTTGATTTTTTATATGCGTCATATTCTCATATTTCTTCTGTTTATGTCATCTGATTTAACTGCTCAGCTACTTTCTATCAGGTCAAAATTAATTGTCAACTTTATTGATTATTAATAATTCTTCACTGTCTTCGAGCTATCCAGATATGAACCGTTCTTATAATGTTCTTAACTGTTCCTGTTACCATAGCAAAAGCGGAAGGAATATTTTTAAAACTGAAATTAATAAAAATTACTTGCAAATCACCTACTTTGGGACAAAAAAGCATTTATCATTGATATCGATCAAAAATCTAAGAGCAGGGAAAATAGATTTGAAAAAAGTTATAGCTTCTGCAAAATCCAGAATAAAAATTATTTTAGTACCTAAACCTAACATTTTATTTCTGTAAAACACATTAAGAATTTGCTGGTGAAATATATTTAACCATTATTTAGGCAGTCATTCAGAAATAGGGTCCCATATTTGGTATTGCCCCGGGGCCCCACAAGCTGCAGCTACGGCCCTGCAAACGACAACTGTTTTAGCTGAGAAATCCAAAAAAGTTGTTTTAGCTCTGCGAGGAAAATAATTCTCGGCTGGCAACACTTAGCAGCAGAAGATAAATCATTTATTATATTTGATCAGGATCCAATTGAGGAATCCCTCTAACAAAGTGTATTTCGAACATTGAAATCGGGAAGCAAATTTATCTCTTCATAATTATTATTATCAAAAGTGTATTTTTTGTGCCAATCAAAAATGTTTTCAGAAGAGTTCTTTTTAATTCTGAAACGTCGAATGTAAATTTAACGCAACATAGGTACACTGCCGGCCATTTGAAAAGGTTCACACATTTTTACAAACTAATGTTCTTCTATCTTAATAATTATTGAATATAACCAACTTTATTTTATGTAATAGCAAGACTATTTGTTGACACTTATTTTGACATAGAAACATAATTTGGAAAACGCACCGTTATTTTGATACAGTGCTTTGATCATATTATTTGACAAACTCATGCGATTTGTTTGGGTCATTAGAATAGGTTCACTGGCAATAGTTTGATTTTACGGCAGACTGCGCTAACTAATCATCTTGTTTTGATTGCCAATCGATAGTTGTAATTGTTTTTCACGATCTATTTTGAAAATGGGTCGTGAAAAGTCCATAACGGATAAGAAAAACGGTAAAATAAAAGCACTTAGTGAATCGGGTGTAAAATATCTGCTAATCTCAAGAAAATTTGTTATGAGCCAAATTTTAGTAAGCAATTATCTCCAGAAATAGTCGAGCTATGGATAAAATTTGAAAGGAGGTAGTTGCTCGGCCAATAGAAGCGTTAAGACGAACAATTATCAGAGTTGCATTTCAAATTTTCCGACTTTGCTTCAAAGACAATGGAAACAAATGTGTGAGTACGGGGACTCAAGGGGATGATGTGTAAACATCAGTGTAGTATATAGTTTATATTATAGCATACAGTATACAGGGTGTCCCTTAATTCGTCAATAGTATTTCAGGGTATGATTCTTGGATATATTTTAAGAAAAAAATAGTTCATTTAAACGCAATTGCAAAGGCTGGCATTACTTCTAAAAAAAGAGGCCTAAACGAAGTTTCTATCATAAGTACTTACAGCGCAATTACCGGTAACATGGATCAGGGTTCCCCAAAGTAAAACTTTTCTTAAATTTCCGATGAATGATATCAAACTTGGAGATAGGCCCTTATACTACGTTTTCATTGGAGCCGAAATGAGGTAATTTCGAAATTAGCGCATTTGGAACGTCAAATTTGCATTGGAAATGACGTTCCAAATGAGCTAATTTCGAAATTACCTCATTTCGTCTCCAATGAAAACGTAGTATTACTGTACAACAATTTTTTTCTTAGAATATACCCCAGAATCATACCCTAAAATACTATTGACGAATTAAGGGACACCCTGTATAGTAAACTGATAGCCCTTCAAGCAAAATCACGGACCCAAATTTTTCGGTTCAATTGGGACTCCAAAAAAATGAGTGTCTCACACACAATTACAAATTTTCTGTGTACGAAAGTAAAAACAACGAGAGTATTTTTTTCAAGCATCGAGAAATAGACAGAGTATAGGCGAAGTATACAATCATTTTGCCTTAATTTCCACCACTTTTTTTTTAGTTCACTTTTGTAGGTAGCGTGGTGAAGACGGTTGCTTTTTATCTTTTTTTTCTTGTTAAAACTTTTAAAAAATTCCAATCAGAAATGCAATTTTCTATTTATTAAATGTAAATTTATATTTGTGGAAATATGTCATGTTTATTAGTGCGAATTAGAAAACCTTTAACGAATGATAAATAAAAAAACTCTTGAAATGAAAAAATTCTGTCTGTTTTATTTTTGTAGGCAATGGAGAAACTGGAATAGATAGTATGCCTCAATTCATTCATTTTTTTGGAACCGTTTAAGATTCCATTTGGTTTCGGTTCTCCGAGTATGGTGAATTGAAAAACTCTCTCTCTCACAATACATTCACATAATGGCTCCGTGGTGATTCTAATTTCCATACTAATTTGAGCCGAAAAACGCAGTTTTTCGATACGTATTTGGATCCGAATGCGAAGTCGTCCATACGTTGTTTGATACGTTTGCGGACCGAAAACGAGCTCGCTTGCTTGAAGGGAGGTTGCCAAAGGCGCCCGTCGAACATTTTATGTTATTTCATGTGATTCAGGGCTGAGCGTAAATATGTATTTAATTTAGTTTATAACCTCACCCTCCACTTTCAAAACAAGTTACTTTTAGAGAATGTGGTAACCTTTAAAATCATACCCAATTTAGGCCTATTTATGGACTATCTTCGTACATATTGCCTGAATTTTTTCGATTTTTCGTTTAGGTGGCTGTTTTCCGTTGGCTTCTTTGTTGGGTGTCAACCCAGACCAACCTAAGACACTTGGTACCAACTCACTTCAACCCGCACGGTTGGTCCCAAGACTAATCCCATCCCGAGACACTTCATCCCGGAAGCCAAATCTCATCCCAAGAAAATCATACCGGAAATTAAAAAACACTCCGAAATTTAATGGTTGGTGTATTTGCTTCGCTATTTTTTAAAAATGGTTCGTGAATTTGATTGAGAAAATTTGTTCAGCGCCAGCGGATTCAGAAGCAATATTTGAATTCTGCCTTATGCTCCGCTTACATTATTTGGTTTAATATTATTGCTTTCTACCGTCGACTCAATAAATGTTGACGTTTTTCCTTTTTGGGCATTTAGCGATGCAATTTATTGCCTTAAATATTTCCAAAAGAGCCGTTTTGTAAGGTATGATACAACTTGTATGGCTTTCTGGTGTGTTTTGTAGCGCGTAAGATAGAACTGTAAAGGTTAGACCGCACTAGGCGGAACTGCACTGCAGCGGAACTGCGATTCAAAATAATTTGTATGAAATTGTATGAAGTTCAGTTGCCGCTTAGTGCGATATAGCTCATACAATTTCATACAAATAATGTTTTGCCGCGTCGTGAAGTGTAGTTCCTCTGCAGTTGTGTGCGGTCTAACCTTAATTGTGGGAAAATTACTTGCGTAAACGTACAAAAACAAACGAATACAGCAGAAAAAAGGTACACTACAGAACAATACTACAGAACGCTGAAGATAACAACCTACAGCCTCAGCCGCTGAAGCGATTTCATTCATTTGGCACTTGACCTTTTAAGGTCACGGTAACGCGATTTCTGGCCAAACTAAACGTCGTAGACCTACCAAACTTGGAACCTTCAAACTTGATTTGCGGCTAACCTAAGCGCCCTAGCAACCTTAAATATATTAGGCCTATTCAAGGCCTACCTTCCGACACATCACCTGTATTTTTCGGATTTTTCGTTTAGGAGCAGTAAACGTTTTTCCGATTGTAGCTTATTATCCCACCAGCGTTAGCCAGTCAGTAAGTCAGGGATGAGTGTAAAGAAATATAATTAATAGTAAAAAAACAAACCATAATTGAATAGTTTGTCATCACTTTTTAATGTTTAAGCAAGTCAGAAGATTTATATTAACATGAAAATGGTTTTTTTTCTGCAAACAAATGTTTTTTATTTTGTTAAAAATTTAGTTTTTTCTTTATAAAAAGTTGATTTTTTTTGTTTGTAAAAAGTTAATTTTTTTTTGTAAAAAAAGTTATTTTTTTTGTAAAAAAGATATTTTTTTTTTTGATTTATTTTTTTTTTGTAAAAAGTTTTGTTTTTTGTAAAAAAGTTAATTTTTTTTTGTAAAAAAGTTATTTTTGTTTGTAAAAAAGTTATTTTTGTTTGTAAAAAAGTTAGTTAGTGCTCGCAAACCATTAACAAAAATTACCTGCTGGCAGTTTTACTCATCTTCTATCTCACACGCAGGCGGAGAGGTTGGTGTACTACTATTGGCACATGGATTCACGGCACCTAGCAGCCAGCGCGTGAAACTAAGAAACGAGATACATTTCTTTTCCATAAGAGAAAAACAAAAACAGCTGGTAGAAACATTATTTTAACAAATTAATTTTATATTAACGGTTGTTTGTATTATAATTGCAATAGAATAATTAAACATGCTTGTTTGCAAATCAAACGTAAAATATATCGAAACTTATTAATAATTTGCTTTATTTTGCAGATGAAATATTTAAACAAACGTCCTTTTTTGTTATTGTTTTCCAAAATGGATGCAAGCCGTCAGTCAGAACGATATCATGTGCGTAGTCAGGTAGAAGTTTAGGGGGCTAGAGTTTCTTATGGATTTTAATTAAACATTAATTTTCCTTTTTATTATAAGTAAAAATTGTAAAGGTCCACTGTGATCCAAAGTGATCGTAAAAAAAAAGATAATACCAGGAAATTATGTGTTGCACCAATAACTGCGGTTTGCTATTTTTCGATTAGTTTCGATCACTTTTGCTTTCGTAAAAATAGAATTATAACGGTCAAAAGCGCTCACTTAAGTAAATGTAATAAGCCAACGAAAATTAGTTTTCCAAATTATCAAAAGGAGTCACCTATAATGCACTTAAGTTACATAAATCTTCATTTTATTTTTTTGTATTAGTTACGCGCATGTTAATATAAAGTTCATATAAATTATAGGGGTATCATTTGATTTCTCTGTGATCGTTTGTTTTATCCTACCACGTAAGTTTCTTTCTAAGAATAATTTTTTAACGTAATTTCGGGCTAAAAAAAACTTTTATCCTCCATTTAGAAAAAGGTTAGCACTCTTTTAAAGTAAACTCTTCTTAAAAATAGAACTAATTAAGAGTGATCGAGCTTGACCTTCATACATAACTTGCCTCTTTTGTAAACCAAGAAACAAATGTGTAAATAGCCAATTGAAAAATATTTTTTTTAACAATTGCTTCACAAGAAGATTTTTATTTAAATAACTTAATTTTACGAACAAACATATTTTTTTAATAATCGTGACTACGCCTCTGCCTTTCTCTATTTCTAATCAAGTACTTTTGTTGTTGTTTGGCGTAACTCAAACGGCTGTTACTTATATCTTCACTTTCTTGAGTCAAAGCCTTTTAAATGGTAAACATTTGAAGAAGCTACCACTAATATACAATTTAAAAAAAAAATAATAACATCCGCGAATTATATCGCGGCTGTGTTTGGGGCCACTCAAACGTCTGTCACCTACATTTTAATTTTTTTTTGGGTCAAGATCTTTTGATTGGTATACATTTCAAGTGGTTTCCCTCAAAATGCTCTTACTAAAAAAATAAAATAAAACATGCGCGGTTTATTTCGCGACTTCCCAGCTGTTGGGTGATACTTTAAACTCCTTTTTCTTATACATTAATGCTCTAGTAGTCAAGACCTTCCGATTGCGTTACATTTTGATGGCATATATCAACTATCTAAAAATTTCAATAAAAAATCCGCGACTTTAATCGCGTCTGTCGGGGGTTTTGGGGCCACTTAGACGTCTGTCACGTACATATTCACACTCAGGGAGTCCGTGGCTAAAAGTTGTGATCAATTTCAGGTGGTTTCCCAAACGCCAAAAAAAATCGCGTTTTCGGGGACGTCTGTCTGGGTTTTGGGGCCACCTAGACGTCTGTCGAAACCATTTTTGTAATCAGGGAGTTGATGGCGTCAAGTTGTATTACATTTGAAATGGTTTCCCACCCGATTTCAATTTTCAGAAAAGTTGTACTTTTGATGCACTTTTACGTGGTAACGGGGCCACTACATGCCTTCACCTTCGGAAGGACTACTTATACTATTCATATCTTTTGGTTTCCTTTCACGACCAAAATCTGCTGCCAGCTCTTAGACTAAGATAGAAGAACATTAGTTTGTGAAAATGTGTGAACCTATTCAAATGACCGGCAGTGTATATGCATGTAGTTCTTATACACATGAACTTTTTCGAAATTAGTTTTCAAATTTAAAAACAAACGTTGCATAACGTTAAACTGTTTTCATATTTCGTGAGAGGTTTGTGTATTAACTAGAATAAAATAAATAAAGTTTGAGTGCATGTGAGCTAATGATTGCATTCAGAGCTGTGAAGTGGTTTTGTATAGGACCACTTTCTCACGAAGAAACAGATTTTAGAATACAAGTGTGCTTGTTGCGGGAATTCAACAAAATTGACCCGTTTAACGATTTGAATGATGATAATGATAAACTAATGTCGTTTTTGATTCGAGGTTTGGAGTTACTCCATTTTAACTCCTATTAATCCAATCGAAAACGACATAAAAGTTGATTGGGTGAGAAAAACTTAAAGCCTGATCCACATCCGTGTCGTGTGTTGTGTTGTGGCGTCGTGTGTCGCTATCGCTACAATGTATTTCATTTGCGTAGAAACATATTTGTCTCGTGTGTTGTGTTGCAGTGTGGCGCATAAAATATATGGAATGACAGCGACACACGACTCTACAACACACGACACAGTTGTGGATAAGTTTAAGCTCTCTCCAAACGCGAAAAATTTGGGCTGACATTGAAATTAACGTCGATCGTCTATTGACGCCAAATACGATGAGGCTTATCCCCCAGACTTCAGTTGCAAACAAGCAAAAATAAAAACAAAAGTTTGACAGCTCTAAACCAAGGGAAAACAGAAACAGAGAATGCTTTTGTAGTTGTGTATTTTCATTTGTTTGTTTTGCAAATTGTCATTGAACAGCAAAAACTTGAACTTTTCTGTTCCAAACTATTCGGAATAACGTCGCTGAACAAAGCTATTGTTTTCCCGCGGTTTCACTTTTTGTATGCATTTTTTTAGATATACATATGTATGTACATATAACTGTAGTTTCACCAAAAGCCTAATTGTCAAACATGACATATAATCCTTATCCCCCTGTAATCGCGTTTTTTTTTGTGTTTCTTTAAAGGCAAGAGAGCCCGCATTCAACTTCAGCGGAACTTCAATACGCGACGTGGCAAAACGTTGGGGGAAATTGTGAAATTTTACCACTACTACTCAACTACACAAGGTAAATTTTACACCATTGTATTTGTCTGTTGCAATAGGGTTATAGCGTATGTAGCTAAAGTGCAAAACTGTTGCAAGATTTAAGTGAGTGTAATTTGTTGTACTAATGCAAGAAAATTATGCACTTGACACTTTTGCAATGATACTACACCAGTTTCATCGAATCGGGAACACTAAGGGTATTCATGCAACGTCGGAAACTTTCCGACGTCGTAAAATCGTAAAGTTTCCGACACACGTTTCGTGAATGCGCCCCTTTATATAATTGCATAATGATGTTGTGAAGAAATTTGGCGGATTTAATTTATTTTGTTTAAGCGTTTGAAAAAAATAATTAAAAATGCTCTGTGTTACTGAAATATTTATTGTTGTCAAATTTTGATACATAAAATGTCATAATACTTTTATATAAAGTTTTCCACGTTTACTATACTTTCATTTTCGACGTTTACGACACAAATTGAACCACCAATTTAAAGAAGGGAATAAATCCATTCGACCTAATTTTTCAGGAGACGAAAAAAACTTTATAGGGGTATTCACGATCCGATGAAACTGGTCTAGTATCATTGCAAAAGTGTTAAATTCAAAAATCTTCTTGCTCTATAACAACAACATTGCTTTAAATCTTGTAACAGTTTTGCATTTATGTTATATCCTAACCCCATTGCAACATGGAGTGTAAAACTTGCCTGGTGTCGTTGTCAGTTTGGAAGAAAATTTTTCAATTTTACACTTTTGCAATGATACTAGACCAGTTGCATCAGATCGTGAATACCCCTTATATCTATCTATAATTTTCATTTCCTGGATTTTTGACCTATAGATGATTTAAAGAGCACTATGATTTGAATCATATGCAAAAGACATTTTGTTCCTATCTGTTTCTTCTAGCCGGATATACTGTCTTAAAAAGCTTGGATTTATTTCCTTCTTACAACTGAAAATTTGAAATTGAAAAAAAGATGAATGTAACGGAAAATAAATTTTTTTAATTCAAAAAAAAAACTTAAAAAACAACATTTGTTAAGACATTTTTTAGTCGTCTTCCTCTTCAGCAGCTTCAGTGGCTGTTAGGCCAGGTCCATATGTTCAGGTAGAACTGCTACTTATTTTCTTCTATATATTCGACGATTTTTCGAATGTCTTCCATTTTTTTGTGGTTTGTGAGGATTGTATCCGAATAAGCTTTTTCGGTTGGCATTTCTGGGGTAACGTTGCTTTTCTGCAGCAAAAAAATATTTTCGCACCTATATAAGTAAAACGAATTATATCTAAGAAGGAAATAAATCCAGGATTTGTTTCTTTCTTAAGGCTTTATAAAATCAAGTATATCTCGATAGTGAAAATGGTTTTTGTGGCATTCTTAGGTCTAACAGATGCGGTCACTCTTACAGAAGACATTTGCATACAAAAAATCATTTTTGGAATTTGTGTCGTTTATTCCCTTTTTTAAATTGGTGGTTCAATTCGTGTGGGAAAGTTTACGATATATCGTAAAAGAATTTTCATACAAATTGTGACAGTTCGCTTACGACGTCGTAAACTTTCCGACGCTCACGACGTTTACGATGGTTTTCCGACGTTGCATGAATACTTTTACTGTGTTATCTTGCAAGTTCAGATAGAATTGTCTAAAAAAATTACATCTGAATTTAGCAAAGTCATCGAAGCAAAAAAAAAACCATCACTATCACGAAATTCAGAAAACGCCACCTTTAATGTCGTTTTCGATTGGATTTCGGAACAGTACTACGCCTTTTTGATTCCAATCGAATTATTTTCTGTCACTCCGAAAACTCTGCTGGAGTAATAGGAGTCAAAGAGGAGTAACTCCGCCGAACCTTCGACCGAAAACGACATACCTTTCAGTTTTGTGCAAGCATGCAAAATAAAAACTAAATAAATTCAAATAAAATTAAATCTGTTTTATAGGTAATTATTCCGTTCATAAATGTTACAAAACTCAATTTGAAATCACTAATCGAGAAAACAAATTAATTTTTAAAACAATAGTCGTCCTTTTTTTTTGTTTTATAAAATGTATTTTGATTCGTTGGCTCAGATATTTTGACGTTTCCATACAAACTATCGATAAGAACATGGTAATTTGAGATGGCAGTACTGTTTGTATCAGAGCTTAAAGGTGGATTTACATGTATCTGCATCTGCATAATGAAGAAAAATAGAACAGGACAGATGTATACAAAAAATCCGAGCGAGTGAAAGAGAACCATCAAGACGATGAACATGTTCGTCTTCATATCTGCATTATGGCACTTTCCAATAATGCACAAACGAAGTTCTTCTGCATTTTGATCTTTTCTCTCTATCTAATAAATATAAATTTTGTATTTGGCATCCCTTTTTCGCAGAAACCAAATGCAGATACATGTAAATCCACCATAAAGGTCGATTCACAATGCGACTGAAACGTTTCTCGTCTACACGTCACCCCAGAGTTGGGAAAATTGAAAAAGAGGCTCTCTTCGACGTTTTTTATGTTTTTTTTTTATATTTGACTGATAGTGAATTTTGTGAAATTGTATAAAAGAATAAAGAAAACAACAGATAAGTGGAAATTAACAAAAATAAATATAAATTTTGTTGACAATGAAATTATATTTATATATCTATTTGTATTGACAATATTATAAAGTCTGATCCTTTAAGCCTCAGCTACATAGGCCTACTTTTGTACAAAAGTACAAAAGTGAGAAATAAATATCTTTTCTGAAGACACCTTCTTGCAAAAAAACAATGGAAAATTGTGCATGGTGGTTTAATTTATGTGTCAGAACAATTTTCGTATGGTTTTTTACTAGCATGTGTCTTTAGCGAGCATTTTAATTTCTCACTTTTGTACTTTTGTACAAAAGTAGGTCTATGTAGTTAAAGCTTTACTTTGTTCACAGAAACCCACAGTCTGTCAAATTTTGGAGAAGCAACGATGAAATATTCTCAAAATATCGAAATTGTGCAAAAGTATGTGAACGGAAATTGATACAAATTCCGTATTACCGAATGTGACAGACAAGTAAAGCACGATGAAAATGACATTTGGTTCTGCTGTGATTTTTTGCCCGAAGAAATTTCTCGGGCAGAAAATCACAGGCAGGTATCATTATTTACTCTCTCGTGAGCGTTGTCTTTTATAAAAAACTGTCAAATTTTTGAGTACGGGAACGGATTTTGACTAAAAATCACACAAATGCACAGAAAATCACAGACATTTAAAGTAAAGGAACGGACCTATAATGTTGTATTATTTTAATATCTTTGCATTTTTAGCCGAAAATCATTTCCCAGGCCCGAGGGATAGAGCACGAAATTAGCTATGGACAAACACAATTATAAAATTTAAAAAACAAAAGTAATTTCAGTTTTATTTTTTTCATTATTTTGAACGCACACTACACAGCAAGAATAAAAACAATAAATAATTTAACGCTGTCAAAAACTGGTCGTCAAGAAACTTGTCGCATTTTAAATTGGGCAACGATTTTATAACTATAAAAAAATGACAGCGAATCACGCCACGCTCTCGTCGCGTAATTTAATCATGATCCACATCTGTGTCGTGTGTTGTGTTGTGGAGTCGTGTTTCGCTGTCATTCCATATATTTTATGCGCCACACTGCAACACAACACACGAGACAAATATGAATATGTGTCGCTGTCATTCCATATATTTTATAAGCCACACTGCAACACAACACACGAGACAAATATGGTTCTACGCATATGAAATACATTGTAGCGATAGCGACACACGACACAGATGTGGATCAGGCTTTAAGTGGTAATTTTTAGTTGCTACGAGTTGCCGGCAACACAAAAGCAACTAAAGTTGCTTGCCGCCGCCCACCTTCTGAGCAACTTTTGGAATCAAGGCTTTTGTGTTTTTATTTATTGATTTGTGTTCACTTTTGGCACCATTTTTTTTTTGTGACTTGATTCTGAAAAATCCACCATTGACCACGCCAAATGCCACAATAGAAAAAGAAACACAATTCTGGAATATTATTTTTGACAGAAAAAGTTACTCATTGGGGGAGGTAAGGAACTTACGCTGTGGCTCCATGGGCAATATTTGAAGCAAATTTCAATGGCAAAAGCAATCCATTGTTTGGGTGGGCATTTCATTGCCAGGCAATTTCCAGTTCAATTTGCTAATTTGCCTACATAAATTGTAATCTTTATTTTCAAAATTAAGAAAAAGATATGAAAATCTTGTAGGAACCATTATGAAAAAAGAAAAAAGGCAAAGTTTATTGCTTCGGGAAATGCAATTATTTCTTTTATCAACCGGGCAATATTGCCATTGGAAAAAGGTCTCCATCATTGTGAGTCATAAGTGAGTCAATTTATTGCCTCAAATATTACAAATGGAACCCCTCTGGGTTAAAGTTGCTCAGCGCTGCTGGCAGCTAACCCTGGGGCTACACGGGCAAGTACTGGCAAGCAAGTTGGCTACATAGATTGACTGTCTAATTCCTATAGGTGAATATGCTGTGACGTAGGCGGCAAGCAACTTGCCAGGCAAGTTGCCGCGCAAATTGCTTTCAAGTTTTTTATTGGATACGTTCTGCTAGCCTTTATACGGTTCGATTTTACATTTTGATTAAAATTGCCTAAAATATAAATCGTACTTTAATGACGAAAATGAAAATAAAACCACAAGGTCGCAATCTCATATGGGTTTGTACTTCATCTGAATCATAAATTTCGGTTTTTTAATTTAAAAATTTAATTTCCAAAATTTCGATTTTTTTTATAATAATTCTTTAAAAAATCGGATTTTTTGGATGATTTTTAATCCATCATTATCATAGGCATCCTTAACACTGCCGCTACACGAGCCAGTTGGCTACATAGATTGACTGTCAAGTTCGTATTCGTGTACATGGTGTGACGTAGGCGGCAGGCAACTTGTAAGCAAGTTGCTTTCAAGTATCTACGGTCACGTTCAGCTTTTACTAGGACAGCCTATCTAGGATTCTAAATACACAATTTTATTGAATTTGCTTTGCATCGGACTTCGATTTTTTCTTAAAGAAAAAATGACGTCGAATTCTGCATCAAGTCTTGTGATGGTCAACGCATAATACTGCCAATGCGCTGAAGGATGCATTGAAATACTTTTCTGTCGCATCAAATTAACATGGATTGATTTTCATCTAATTAAAATATTTGTTTTTTTTTTTTTTTAATAATTTTCAAAAAAATTTGATGTTTTGGAGGTTTTATAATCCATCATCATCGAAGCCATCCTTTAATGGAATTTGACAGTTCATGCGTTGACAGATAGGTAAGAAACTAAATTACGTCGTGCAAGGAATATTTCGTTCCAAAATGTCACAAGGCGCTAAAATCGCCTTTTCCCGCGCAAAAAATTTAATCTCAAAAAATTCAGATATCTTTAAGTTTTTCAATGCATAATCTCCGTAGCAATCTTTCAATTTAATTTGACAGTCTATGGCTTGATAAATCGGTAACAGAATGTACCAAATGTCACAAAATCCCCAAAACTATCATTTTTCCCAAGAAAAAAATATACTTTTAAAAAATTAGGATTTTTAAGAGATGTTGTATGTTTCATCATAATCATAGCCAACCTTCAATCATATTTGATAATTTCCTATTTTGGAAATATTAAAAATTCTTAGTCCCTCCTCACATAAGAAGTTGTGGTAGAAAGAATATTTAATTTTGCATTAAATTTCCAACGAAAAGCTATTCATATAGCTTTACATACAAGTCTGAACTTCTGGCTTCGAAAATGGCAAGCCAGTTGACGAGCAAGTTGCTCAGGTTTGAATGTGTTAGTAAGAAAATTAAAATGTATTGTAACTTGTAAGCCAGTACTGGCTCGTGTAACCTCAGGGTAAGGTCCACGAGTAAAGGCTCTCCCAAACCAATGCGAAACATTCGTTGCGGCGAACAAACATTCGCATGTCAAACTTTATTTACATGGTGATATATGAGAATTCCCACACCAACGCGGCGGAGAAATATATGAATTAATTTTGACTGACGAATGTTTCTTTGTGAATGTTTCGCATTGGTTTGGGAGAGCCTTTACTCATTTTTGACTCCTAATACTCCAAAAGTCTTCGATTTTGGGTGTTCCGAGAAATGTTTTCGGAGTATTTTTCTGTTCCGGGTTTTATAACACCCCGACTCCACAGGCCATGAACGATGACCGAACTATAGAACATGTATAAAAAAAATCAAATGGAGTCACAAAAATACATGTCCAAGCAGTGACACATCCATACAAATCAGATTGTGGATTGGATTATGGACATCGTTCATGGTCTGTGGAGTCGGGGTGTAAAGGAACACACATATACATATAAACTCTTTCGTCGGATTACTTGTCAAATAAATTTTAGTTAACTGAACATATGCAAAATATACATAATCATAAAACAGTTTACTCCCATACACATAATATTTCGCAAATTAAGCCTGATCCACATCTGTGTCGTGTTTTGTGTTGTGGAGTCGTGTGTCGCTGTCATTCCATATATTTTATGCACCACACTGCAACACAACACACGAGCGAAATATGGTTCTACGCATATGAAATAAGCCTGATCCACATCTGTGTCGTGTGCTGTGTTGTGGAGTCGTGTGTCGCTGTCATTCCATATATTTTATGCGCCACACTGCAACACAACACACGAGACAAATATGGTTCTACGCATATGAAATAAGCCTGATCCACATCTGTGTGGTGTGCTGTGTTGTGGAGTCGTGTGTCGCTGTCATTCCATATATGTTATAAGCCACACTGCAACACAACACACTACGCATATGAAATTGTAGCGATAGCGACATACGACTCGACAACACAACACATGACCCAGATGTGGATCAGGCTTTAGTCGTGGAACAACGGAAAATAATTCGATCAGAGTCAAAAAGGAGTAGTGCTGTTCCGAAATCCAATTGAAAACGACATTAAGTTGCCTTTGGGTGCTCTTTCCGTATAATTCAATATAAAACAGAAAAGTCTAGATCCCGCATGTAGCCTAGTAGTTGGAATACCTTAATATTTATCCACTTTGTTTTGACAAAAAAGTCATCGTGTAATAGTGATCCCAGGTATTTGAGAATTGAGAGCTTGCCAGTGTAAACATGATAACTTCTGAAAAGTTTGATATCCACTGATTTAACAGTTTGAGAATGATGTGCAAAAATTGGCATTCTTTTTTCCGCTGACATTCCAGTGTTTTTAATCAGGCATGCCAACCCACTGCAGCAAAAAATATCGTCTCTATATCTGTCTCCCTCTCACATGATATTACAAGCCAAAATCAGCAACAGCACTATCTAGCTGTTGCTGCTGCCATACGTAAATCATCGTCGTTCGTTATCTTCGTTGCCTTTATTTTCTCAGGTGGTAGATAAAATAAATTTAATTTTCCCCCACACTAGTTCGTTCCGTGGAAATATCTTTCGGTTTCTCCTTTTTCTTCTTCGTGTTCGTGTACTAAACTGTCAACCCCGTGTGTGGTGTGTCGTTCTCGTTGTGAACGAAAGTAATAAACTAGCCTACCAACAATGATGGCCCCAAATCGTCGTCGTGCGACTAAAAATTAACCCAAATATCCAAAACACAAAGAAATAAGAAAATCAATCAAAATACACCGCCGCCGCTGAAAAGAAATCCGTCAACAAAGAGAAATTACTAAATTCCATCATAAAAACGTCAAAACAACTGCAACTGTGATCTTATGATTAAAAAAAAGAAGTAAAGTGAAAAAAAATTAGAAAAGTTAAAGCAAATTAAAATAAGAAAACGTCTACGACGATTTTTTTCTTCTTCTCCTTCACACAGGAACACACAAACGCAGCCAAATTCTATAACTGTGTTCGAAGGTTTTTGACATTCTTCTTTGTTTTTTTTTTTTTTTTGACGTCACGATGAAATCTCAACGACATTGACAAATCTCACCACGAACGTACGAAAAAAAACGTCAAAAATTGCAAAAATCAAAAGCAACATCGCAGCTAATCGGTTCGCAGATTTAAAATTCATAAAGGAATATTCGTTAAAAGAATCAAAAATAATAAAATCTCCATCCATATCTCGCTTTCGTCTCTTATTCATTCGTCTTTTTTTAATATAAGTGAAATATTTAGTCATTTTGCCACAATTCATTGTTTACCACAGAAAAAATAAAATAATTCCCCACAAGTGATAAAAGTGAGCAATATTTTTTGGTTCAGAGAGAAAAACTTATGTGCAAATAAATTCCAGTGTTTCTTAAAATGAAAGTAAATAAAAAAGTGAAATAATTTTTCAAATGTAATGCGAATAATCGAAAAAAAGAATACAAATTGAAATTTTTCTTTTTATTTTTTTTTTATTTGAGGTTAGGTTGTGTCTTGTGAAAGTTTTTTCGCTACCCCTGTCCCTTTTATTCTTCTGCTGCTGTAATATACACGCATACAAGTGGTGAATTAAAACAATAAAAAAAAGCGCACATGCAGCAGTTGTTGCTGTAATACGGGTAACGGTAGGGGGAATATCGAAATTCTCTCCCTTGTACATATACACAACATATGTTAGCTTTGCATTGTATAGGTAGTACAAGTGGTGGTGGTGGTGAAGGTGAATTATATTTTTGCCGTCAGCCTGCGTCAACACTGCACGCAACAACAAAAACAGCAGCAGCCCCACTTACAACAACAACAGCAACACAAAACCATTCAACAGACGAACAAGAGGCAAAGGAAGGCAAAGAAACCAAAACCAGAAGTAACGACAACGACAACAACGGCTACGGCAGCAAAGTGAAAATTATTTGTGGTGAATTAATAAAATCATCATCGTCTGCGTCTCCTCCGCCGTCTTCGTCGTTCTCGTCGTTACTCGAACCCAAATCCAGATTTTCTAAGCACTTCCTTCATCGACTCCATAGGGATTATCTTATCCTGGTGATAGCTTTAATCCTTGTTAGTGTAAATCAAGAGAAATCAACTGAATTCAGTGATTCGATCTGTTTCTGCCAACGTTGCAACAGCAACGACACCAACAACAGCCCACAGGAATTTATTTATAAATTATTAAAGCGAGGCGGAGGATCATTCCACAAATCCTCCTCTTCAGTAACCCATAAATCCGCAATTTCTTCGAAAATTCAACGTAAATCTACAACAACGAATCCGTCAACGTCTAGAAATTACAATTTGAACCGTGGTTCCACTGGTTCGTCTTCGTCAGTGTCAGCGCCAAGTGGAGCATCTGGTGGTGGATCATCGGGTGTAACAGCTGGTGGAGGTAATAGCAATTATTATCAGTATTCAGGAAGTTACAACAACAACCATAGCAGCCACAATAGCAATAGCAATTCAGGAAGTTCAACGACGATGATGATGACCAAACAAAAGGCCACCATGGCCGATCGATTGAATATCGGTAGCGAAGTTCGAGAATTGAAATTGGGTTGCACATTCAATTCAAAAAATACAACGACAGCATTTCATACGATAAAATGTAAGCTTTTGCAATCATCTCTCGAAACAGAAGCTTAAGCGAAATATATACTCCTCATGAGTTGAGATGAGATGAGTTGAGAATGAAATTCATGAATTTTTTGAAATCCAAAATCTAAGTATGACTTATGATTATTGCACACCCTTTTGGTTTTTGAATCATTTGGAAAATTGTTTGAGGTTTTGAATGTAAAGGCCATTATTATTCTTTGATCATTTTGGTGGTCACTAAGTGATTATTAGATCAGTTTGTATGTTCTAAAATTATCCTGTTGAGCCTTCATTGGTGGCTTACTCATTGGATGATTAAATAATCTTGGTAAATTTGGGCTTCTTAATAAATTTTGATGTTAGATTTGTTGGTTAACAGATCTGAAATATTTTGATACTTTTAAACTGATTTTTTTAATTCTTGAATCATAACGAATTATGACATTAATCTGTTTTGATTCTTGTTTTGAATTCTTGGATATTTAATAAAAAACAGTTTCCACTTCTTGTTCTTTATATATCCTCTTGTTTGTATACCTATATTTGTATCTTTAAAAATGTTGTAACTCTTTGGAGCATCCTGAGTAGATAGTTCTTTATTGGATTCGCGGATATTTTTCGATTTTCGCAAATTCTAGAATACTCTTGAAAGCTCTTACAACCCTTTTGATGGTGTTATTTATTCTTATCACATATCTTTTTAAATGAGGGTCGTTTCTCACTAGTCAGTGGTCCTATATTTATCATTTTTGCTTCTTTGTCTAGTTTTCTTTTTAATCCATTTTTGAATCCTGAGATATTTTGTGTTCCTTTTACTCTCAAATGATTTTGGTGGTTTCTTGAATATTTTGGTTAGGTCAGATCGAAGAGATGTAAGGTAATGCATAATAATACAATTTATTGCGAAAAAAAAAATGAATATGATTGTAGTGGTAACTTCCCCACCAACTTAATCTCTAAATGGAAATACATTAGGTTTTAAGATTTATTTTAATTTAAAAAATAACATTTGTGGTTCCACACATCGAGCTAAATTCTAAACGGGTGGATTTATTAGCTTCAAACAAATTCTTATGCAAATTTTATAAATGTTCACTTTTTAATTATGGTATAACATTTACCAGAGAATGAATAAATTGGCCTGAGCTGAACTATCGTTATTTTTAAAGCTTTTATATACACCATTTTTATATATAACATTTTGGAGTGTTTCACCCAAATAAATCTAAAATTAAAAAGAAGATACCTAGCCGTATTTGTGCGATACTTCTAAGCGGCAATCTCAAAAGTTTTGCAATTACAATATGATACTTCCGGTTGATTTATCTGTTTTCTTCAGTCAAATGTGTTTTTATATAAATTCTTCAAAACAATCTCAGACCAAAACACGTCTACTTTTGCTAAATAAATTTCGCTTACATACCTCTTTAACTGACCATTTTCTAGCAAACTAAATAAACAAAATAAATAGGTAGGTATGGAGAAATTACTGCTGAAGCAAACCAAGTCAGAAAAAGAGAATTCGATGGTATTAAGAGGTTAAGTAAATAACCTGCCATTAATTACTAAAACGAAGATTTTACTCGTATTAAAAACAATTTGAGAGTTTTTAATTTTCAACTTTTCTTTTCTACTAAGATACCTGTAGCGTTTTTATAAGATATATTTATTTCTTTTCCCCGAAGTTTTGACAACAATAACATAAATCAGTTTTTTTCGTGACTACGAGGAGAAAGCCAAGAAATAACGCAGCGTGGACAAAAATAAATGTATGGTTTGTGATGGGTTAAAGTATGTACTTCAAAAACATGTAATAGTTACATCGATAAACTGTGGGGTATTAAAATGCAACTGAAGAAGTGCATTTTCTAACCAATGCAAACTAACCTACCTTCTAACCAATGCAACCTTCCTACTTGTGGTTTTGTTATTGTTCGACTAAGCCCTCGGTTGGGACCCTCTTTATCAACAGCCGCTATGTATTAACTAATCAAACGCTCGCATCCCGCTCTATAAAAATAAAAATAAAATAAAATAGTACGAACAAAATAATAATAATGGTATATGTTGTATAAAACGTGTCATAGCTCCAATAATATACCCTATGGATTTTGGAGGTGCCCTTTTATTGACGTTAGGTATATTATAGCTGACTTCGAAGTAAGCATTTCTTTCATGTCGACTCTGGGTTTTTTTTGCAAACATTTTTGGCAATCTTGTTTTTTTTTCTGCTATATAAAACTGAAGAATTGAGTTAAAAATAAAAAATATACACACAAATTTGAAAAAAAAGTGACTTTGTTTGGTACAGCTGTGAGTCCTCTATATGTATGTAATTTGAATTCTATAAATGTTATTACCTTATTTGGAACAAATCTTAGATGAATTTTCGTGAATTCGGGTTTTCTGCCTTTTAGTAACGAAGCAGCTATTTTGCTGGGATAATCCTTATATTATTTCTTATTGATTTCCAAACTTATTTTGATGTTCGGATAGTTAAAATTAGGTACATACATATGTTTTCATAATTTTAAACATTTGTCGTTACCATTTTAAGGATATTTTAATCGTTTTTAGTAATGCCATAATACCTTATATAATTTGTTAAAAATAAAAAAGTTAAATATGACTAAATTTTTATATTTGTGCTATGTCACAAACATACTTGCATGGAGTTCCATGTGCATTTTTAAAGTACATCCAATGCAGTGCATTTTTTTTGTATATTTAAGTTCTTGCAAATTCTATATGTGTGTACCTACACAGCTGGTCAAAAAAAATAGATAGGTATGCGAATTTTGATTTTGTATTTTAACTCAATTTTATTTAATTATGTTTTGAAGTTAGTTGAAATATTCCAGAGATCTTTAAATTTAAGTTGAAAAACTGACGAGTTTAGCTTGGTCAAGAAAATAGATGTGTTCCTCTCTGCTCGTCATAAGGTTAGAAGCAGGCATTTGTGAAAAGTTATTCTGAAATCTCCTTTTGTATGCGAAAAGGATCAAAATTTGGTAAGACACAAGAGAAACTGTTAACTGTACCATAGAACAACTTATGTTTGAGCTCCAAGATCAAAAGTTAACCACAGATAAAAGAATAAACGTTAGCCGAGTCACTTTTTTAAGTAATTTTGTCGTTTCATAAGGTTAAAAGCACATACAAAAAATGACAAAAACCGATGGTTTTTTTTTTAATTTTCTTAGTCTTCTTCGTATGCTTGTAATGTGGGCTGCTGGCAGCTTTCAAAATAAATTCAAAAATTCGATCTTTAAGACATTTATACAGTGATTCCAAATAGTCAAGTGAAATTTCACTCAAGGCCAACTTAATGGCGTGAAGCAATGATCGTATTGCTTCCATTCTTCGTATACTTTTCGTGTGAGCCATCCACTAACATTTAATGTTTTCTTCAAGTCCGGTGCATAGGGGTTAAGGAAGCAATAGAGCATTTTGGCTTATAATTGATGATTTTAACACTCCAGCTGCATGAATAGGGGCGCTGTTTATATGAAAATCTGTGAATGATAGACTTAGTTGTTGAAAGTTCCAAGATGAATGGTTTCGTCGTCGCGTGCGTCGCTAGAAGTACTATTTCCACAAACCAAAGTTATTTTTAGACGAGCTTCACAGATTTTCATACAAACAGCGCCCCTATTCATGCAGCTAGAGTATTAAAATCATCAAATATAAGCCAAAATGCTCTATTGCTCCCTTAACCCCTATGCACCGGACTTGAATATAACATTTAATGTTAGTGGATGGCTCACACGAAAAGTATACGAAGAAGGGAAGCAATACGATCATTGCTTTACGCCATTAAGTTGGCCTTGAGTGAAATTTCACTTGACTATTTGGAATCACTGTATAACTCTCTTAAAGATCAAATTTTTGAATTTATTTTGAAAGCTGCCAGCGCCCACATTACAAGCATACGAATTACACTAAGAAAATTAAAAAAAAAAACCATTAAAACCATCGTTTTTCGTCATTTTTTTTATGTGCTCACAACATTATGAAACGATAAAATTACTTAAAACAGTGACTCGGCTTACATTTATTATTTTATCTGCCGTTAACTATTTTTCTCGGAGCCTAGACATAAGTTGTTCTATTGTACATTTAACAGTCTCTCTTGTGTCCAAATTTTGATCTCTTTCGCATACAAAAGGAGATATTTCAGATTAACTTTTCACAAATGCCTGCTTCTAACCTTATGACGAGCAGTGTATGTACGGAATTACTATGGTCTCAATAAATATTAAACTTTTAAATCTAATATACGTTTTTTTACTCTAATCACCTGATTGTCCCTCATTATTATCCAAAACTTTCTTCAGTTTTAGAGTCATTGAGTTTACTCATTTTTGGCATATTTCCAGAGATATTGAATGCTAGTCTTTACAAACTGCTTCCCAAAATTGGTTTCCGTTTGACAAGTACTGACCCCCCTACTTTGTTCTAAGTTCTCAATAGGATTGGGATCTGAGGATTGTCTTGGCCATGAGATATCAGACACTTTTCGATCACGAAACCAATTCGGTTCGTTGTCCTACTAAAAGTACCATCGGGGAAGTATGTTCTCCCCGCGAAGTGAAGGCACAACATTTTCCAAAATGTCCCTGTATTTATAATTTTTCATGGTGTTAATTATCCGAGATATAAGGACCACGCCATACTAGGAAAAACATATCCCTTTACCATGATATTTCCCCATATCTGTTATTTGACCACCTGTGTACATAGCTACATACCTTTAAACCTCTTCAAAAATGTTATTTTCTTTGATTCTTTTAAAAAGATTATTAATTTTTGCGGGGATAATTTAATTTCTTTGTAAAAATGGGAAATAAAATTTGCTTTGAACCACATTAAACTTTACAGGGACAAATTTTTCGAAAGTTTATAGCAATTAATCATTCAATGGTCACTCTTATGTTTAACAAAAGTCATCGTTGTTTTGGTAATAGTGTCGTTATAATAAAGAGAGGTATGAAACATATTATTTGTCACATATTTGATTCTATCTAACACATGCAAGTGCGCGATATTAGGCCTCAGATTATTTGAATTCTTCCAGAGTTCTTTATTTTTTTAAAAAGCATTCTCAATTTTTGGATAATCTAGTGTTAGCTCTAGAGACTATCTTTGAGTTCTAAAATTAATTTAATAATAGTTACATAATTTAATGTTGTTCCATAAAGATCGGTCTGGCTTCAAGCCTGAGAAATTTAAGTAACTTATGTTGTTCTTGTTTCATTCAAACCCTCGATATTTATTTTATGGTGCGAAAGCAGTTACTACAATGTATGTTGTCATACTCAAACCCCATTCGGTAGTCATCTTATTTGAAGTTCCTTGGATTGTTTACTTGGATCTTGCTTGGGTAGTTTTGATTACTAAGTTCCTTGAAAAGTCCGTGTCGGTAAAAATTCTATGTCATCCCTTCAACATTGAATCTACGTTTTTTTTTTTATAGTTTCTGTATCTTTGGAATGAAAATAATGACCAGTGTTGATTGGTTTTGGATTAATACAATTGATTTGTTTGTGGATTTCTCTCACTCTCTCGCTTTCTCTATGGGAATTCATTAAATTTCTTGAAAAAAAAAAAAACAAAATGCGACACTCTGATTCTGATTGTAATTCTTTTAGATGATTTTAAACCAGCAAGTGTGGATGTTAACAAAGTAGCTGATGTGGATATTGGATCAAATAATCAAGTTACTGTTACCGTGCCAAATTTAGGTGAGTACAAACAATATAAATACATGCATATATACAGATGTGTAATAATTATGTATATAATTATTTATTATTTGCCTAATGGAACTTCCCAGCGAAAAAAAATGGGTTAAACATATCACTTAAATTGTTTTAAAGAATTTAAAAAAAAAGTATTACGGCGAATTTGGAAGCTATTAATCTTTTTTTTTTTGTTTACAAGTGAAATGACTAGCTGTACATTTTTTTATCAACTATATCGAATGGTATTGTGGAGGTACATACATAATTAATACTCAAAATGAATGAGTTTATCTGAATTAATTTTGTTTGTGCCCATGAGTGGGCAATGTTTTGTTATTTTGTAGAATCACTTCCTTGTTGAATTAATAGGAAAACAAAGATAAGATAAGATTCTCACAAATCAATGTGTTACAATAGTATGTATTTGTTAAGAAGAGTTTTAAAGAGACAATTTTTTTCTGTTAAAGTGGAGCGATGTAATATACATAATTCAATTTTTAGTTTGAGTAACCCCTCAACACCAAAATGCGTTTCGCTGAAGTACAACCTTCAAGAGTTTTTTTTTTTTGTTGAGGTCACTTAAACTTTAAATGGAAAGTTAGTTAGCATTTTATTTTATTTTAAACAATGCCTCTCTAAAAAATATTGACGACTTGCGTATCAAAACGGCGCATTACAGCGTTAATTGGGTCATCGAGCGAGGATGCTTGTAGCCGCCATCTCTACCTACCTACAGAACATAACACTTTTTAAGAATCTTCATTGAATCATATAAGATTCCCCGTTTAAGTGGCTCTAAAGAATTAGACATTCTGAGTTTACCATTATCTTGCATCCTATCTTTATTTTATCAGTGATCTATCACACTGGTCAACACACATATTTTGTCACATAAACTCTATACTCTAGTGGGAAGGTTTTATATGCCTTTAAATCGAAATCCGACCTCAGAAGTTTTTTACTAAATCATTTTCGTTGAGCTATCCTATAATAAAAAGCCCAAACTTTTTGTTCGCTATATTTGAAGTAAACAACAACAAAAGTATTATTGTCTTCAAAATTTATTAACAGAATCTGAAAGTACTACTGATTATTTTCGATAATTATTAAGTTTTCACCAATTGAAGTGGATGAAACAGTGGACTGATTTCTAATTTCGTAATATGTGTTGGTCTAAAATAAAATTAACAACTTAATAGTAATATCTTTCTTTTCTGTTGGAACTTTTTAAAGTGTGAAAATACAATGAGGAATTAAATATGAAAAAAGCCAAAAGTTTAAACAAATTAATTTCTTTTTATAAATTCAGTCTTGACATATGTAGATAAAAACAAAAGTGATGCAAACATAGGTGCCAGTTATAGCTATCATTGGAAACCTTCATTAAAAATGTTAGCTGTTGATTTTGAGACCCTTCGAAAGTATAATCATTAAATATTTTAATGCAGAAAGATAGCTTAAGACTTCAAAATTATTTCCTCCTCAAAAAAAATTCATTTTGACCCATATCTTCCCCATTACCTAACTTTAAAATTTTTCAATGATCATTGGTAAGGTAGTTCATCATTGAAAAATTAAAAGTAATTTTATGAGAAAAGTTGTGCCAAATTAAATATTGTTTTATCTGAAAATAATAATTAAGTCAATAAGCTTTACTTTGGCATCAAAATAATCATTTATTTTTTCTTCAAAATCTCTCAAAATTGACAATTGATATTTTCAATGATGAATTTCAATGATAGCTATAACTGGCCCCATACTCAAGGTGAATTTACGTAAGGCTCGCTGGAGTGACATGTCCGGCCATGTAACTAAGTTGAGCGATCATACTTATCTGCGTCTCTGTGCCAGCCAACATATTGCCTATAGTTTGGCACATGGTGGTCATACTCAGTGGGTAGTTGGTGGTCCACGGGGGGTATAAAACAATAAACTTACTTCCATTCACAGATCTTACGAGTTATGGTATCAAATGGCTTTTTTTAGAGATGATTCAGTCCCCGCGCTAGGTGCTTGAGGCCGCCATTTCTACCTAACCTACCTGTCTAGATGAGTTTTTCCTCCAAAAACCTGGAGCGCAGTTTAAATCCGTCCATTCGCTTAGACTTTAGATTTTGTTGTTTTTGGACCCACAAACTAAAGAACGGTACTATTTTCGTAATCGTCGTAATGATAGGTCGAATGGAAACCTTGATTGCTTTTCTCAACAAAACCCATACTGCAAATTTTTTTTTGGCAAATACAAACCTGAATCGGTTGGAAACTGAAAGTTTTATTTTATTATCTTATGTACGTAGGGTCTTCGACTTTCCTCAAGCCAAACTGCACTAGGTCAATAATTTAAAGCAAAACATAATGGCTCCTATTGCAATTGTACGTTATTGACTGCTAAATCGACACCAAGCTATAATGAGCTATCGATAAGATGAGAAATCGATAACGTGAGTGTCAATATTGCGGTTGGCATTAACTCTCATTTTTTTCGATTGCTTGCTATCGACTTCATTGTTGTAGTTGCCGTGATCTGTGAATATGCGGTTAAGACTGTCAAACGACAAAGTATGAACATTTCATTAGAACAAAATATTGAGTGTGGACACATAAATATAATTTTCTGTAAAAGTATTAATTTCAACATTGTAAAAGCATTATTTCCAACATTTATTAAAATGTTATAATAAAAACAATTATTATTATTATGTTCAAACTCGGTACTATATAAGCTAAAGTGGAAGTAATGTATAATTTATAAGAAACAAATGGGTATAGACAAATTAAATCTAAATACAAGTTACTACTACTACAATTGTGATGGGGTTGTTGGACGCGTGTACGCGTGTACGCGTGATAGACTAAATTTAAGTCTCCGTATCTTCTCAGATAGCCAAGCTGCTATAAAACTTCTAGATTCTGTCTCTTGAAACTCTAAAACAGCCCTAACTGTCCCTCATCTCTTATTATAGAGATATCACAGCAGTGCAATATTCACCTTTGTTGGGTGCGGGGTCATAGGGAAATTTTAGGTAATTGTGAAGCCGACGAAATCGCCAAAAGTTGAACAACACTACCATTTTACCAGACTAGGTAGATAGTTGTATACCTACAGTAAACAAAACATTACCACTTACCTGTCGACCAAACAGATCAGGCCAATTAAGGATCTGAAGAGCTCTCCATTATTGGTGAATTGTTTTAATAACCGGACACCGTCTCATATGCATGCACGCCACGAGGTTTGGTGTAATTGCAAATGATCTTTGCAAAAGCTGTATGGACGAAGAAGAGGAAGAATCGATTCCTCAAGAATTATTACTCATCATGTCCTGCCTTTTCCCAATGACGCAGACACTATCTTGGAGACTTTTTAAGAAACTTAATAAGAAGCTTTAATTGGTTTTTACGAGTGAGGAAAAAATCTATAGATTTATGTGGTATCACAAGGGACCAACTTTATATGGTCTGTGCGTCAGCTCTTTTTCTGTCAACTACTTCAACCTAACCTAACAATACTGATACTTTTTTAACATTGATTCTGAGATAAATGGACGGTGCTTCTCAGTACGTACCTAACTGACCGAAAATGAAAATTGGGGATATGCTACAATCTGTTTAAATTTATGGTTGCTAACCATTAGGTAAGGTTAGGTTATTTTGTAAAAGAGTTTTCTTATTTGTTACAAAACATTTTCTGCATTTTTAACATTATCAGAAAGGTTATTGTATGTTTGAAATCCGAAACAAGATTCAAACTCAAATAAATACATTTCAATTTTAGGTGCTGGCTAAGATACAATTTTGAGTTCCTAGAGTGAAAAAAAAGAATAATCAAGTATTCGATTATTTACTTACTGTTACTTTTCATGAGAAGTGAAGTAATGTCATAAAAAGTAGTTTTTCCTGAGTAAGCTTCACTTTCACTTTTGAAGAAGACATTATAAAAGTATTATAGGGGTCCAAATTTTTTTTTTCCCTAAACATTAATATGGTTGTTCAATCGACATCAATACAAATCAAATTAGCTAAATCGTATCTCTTGCTCACACACACACATTGTATATCTGCAATGATTGTGTTGCGAATTGCAACTTTTTATTTATTATCAATCGATCATGGGAATACTAAATTTTTCTCTGCCGAAATTATTGACATTTTAACTGAAACAAAATCGTGAACAGAATGTGGAACTATATTCAAATTCCATGCAGTTATTAACATACTCGTAACCTGGTGTAGAAAACTCGTTCAATTCAATCCTTGATATATGCATATGTACATATTATGTTATAAAAATAAATTTATAGTATACATGTACATAAACATCAAAAACAGATTAGACAATTATATGTATGTATATGTATATATATTTATGAAGTACAAATTTCCGATTTTGGCTCTATTAACTTCTAGCATTTTGTCTTAATTCAAGTGCAACACAGGTATTTTGTGTTCGTTTTGTTTTACCCACTAAGCCATTGATCTTCTCTTCGCCATAAGTGTAAACATTTTTATTTTTCGCTTCTTAGGGTGGTACATACATACATACAGGTTTTGAGTTTCTATTTGTGATACAAACATTTTGTTGTCGACCGCATTTTTTCTTTGACTGGTTCACGACAAACAGTAAACAAAAACCTTTGAATTCGATAAATTCTCAAGAATACTTCAATGTCATTCGTCAAATTCATAACATTAAAGTAATTAATACGCAATATTCATGGCCAGAGTATGTTAAAGCTTGGAATGTCTCGCATTGATATAATAAGATCATGAATTAAAAATGTTAATACTTACATGTAGCTCATTTTAACAGTTTTTTCTAAATCAAATTTAATTCTATTCAGGTAGGTATTTGTCATTCTTCATTATTTAAACATAGTTTAGGTATGTAGGAATGTATTAAAAACTTAATTACTTTAAGTTGTATTAAAAGAAGTCTGATTCAAACCAAGTATGTAATGCGAGTCCTTCACATGCCTATACAATTATCAATAACAAAACAAATGTTGTTTCATAACAAACATACAAAAATGACATCGTCAAAAATAACATTGGTTTGGGAGCGACTCATAACATCATGATGAATTTGAAATAATTCAAAATTCTTAAATTGTTTGTGCTCAATCATTTTTAATAATCGCGGGGTTTTCCTGACTAATTTTCATTTTATTCTTTTGAGAGAGTATACCCTTTCGGTCGGTGGATTTTCTTAATTCAATGTTGACCTTGAACTTCTTATGTCTAGCTAGATACTCTACCAGCGAAATATGTTGAGATGATTGCAAAGCATTTATGTATGTTCAAGTATAATGTAATGACTAATTCAACTTGATACGCTTGCACATAAAATAATCTTATTGAAAAAATGATGACGATAAAGATGATCATTAGCACTTTTTTTATAGTAGCCGGCGATTTTTGTAACTTTAATGCAATAAATCATTTTTATTTTATGATCGTCACTAAGCAAATTGTGAAATAAAAGTTATTAAGTATACACAGCAAAACACCACTAAATAAAGTGTGTTTTGTTTTTACTCTACTGAACAGTTAGTTGTTGTATGTTCATATGTACTTCACAGAAGGAGATAACAACACATGTTTATAAATTACTTATGGATGAAGTTCTTATCAATTGAAAGTCAAATCTATATATATGCTATGCATACATACACTATATTTGTTATCAACCAGAGTGCATAGACATTTTTTTTTAATTCAATTGAATTGAAAAATAAAGTGAGAGAGATAAGCAAATAGAATTATTTTAATAAATGTTTACAAAGAAATTAAATAGAATTTAATTGTGTGAACTTATAACTTTTAAGAGTCGTGCCTCTTTCTCGAAGCTTTAATTTTGATTTGAAACTTATACTGTACTGTCTTTTGTGTAGATACCACTTGTGTAGAGAATTTAATAATTAATTGTAGTTGCAGTTGAAGTGAAAGGTATGTTTTTGTATGAAGTATGTATTGTACCTACATAGGTAGGTATTTGTGATTATGAATGCATGTAATGTATTTCCTTCTTTTCCTCTATATACATACATAGGTAGTTGATGTGTCGAAAATAAAAACAACAAAATTGAACAACTTCATATTTGGGGGTCCGACGTCAGATAAATCGTGGTATCTAATGCTGTTTTCCTTTGGTTTCACTCAAGGTTTCACTCATTTTGAAATCCAATGGAACAGTCCAAGATGCTTCTACTCAATTCTGGGGAATGGTATTTGTATAGGTGAATCGTAAAATAAAAATTATTTGCTACCACACAACAGCAAAATGTAAAACACAAGTGTATCAACTCCGAACGTGCAAATAATATTTTTTGTAATATTTTTTCTTAATTTGTTTATTAAAATTAAGCAAAAACTTTGATTTTGATGCAAATTAAATTAAAATGAAAAGTTAAAAAAAATGAAGTACATTGCAGTTTGTTGTGACGTTTCAGTTTGAATGCTTCTTGAGTGGATTCTGATTTGAAATCAAGAATCGAATTTCTCTTCTCAAAATCCTCAGAAGCGTACTTTTTGTGCCAATGGAATGGTTTCGGATGCTTCCGGACATCCAAAGGAAAACGGCATAAATAAAAACAAAATGCGATTTTCATTTGATGATGTGAGTGCTATTTTTCTGTTGGAGTATTTTACCAACTCAACAACACACTCTTATCAAAAGCAAATAACATTACGAATTGCCTTATTTATTAAGATAAATGCCACATTGAAATAGAGATTTAAAGAACCCATCTGATATTAAAGAAAAAAATTGCTTGAATAGAAAACGACAATTAGTGCATACACTCCGCTCCACTTGTATAGAAACAAACTTTTTGTTTACTGTCTGAGCGTGTAGCGCTTTGGTAAATTTATAAATTAACATTTTGGTTTTAGTTCCTATAAGAGGAAAAAAAAAAAATAAAAATAAATCGGGTGGCATAACGGCTCATGAAGAACCAGGGCCTAGTGACTAACAACTCGCAACCATTCCTGTGTGCGCCTTTCGACAGGAATGGAAGGGAACGAACAATTTTATACCGAATCCGAACGGCTAGACGAGAAGCACTTATTCCTAACAAGTGATACTCTTGGAGGGTTTGTCAATTCATCGCAAGAGGCAGTAGCCCTGAAAAAAAACTGTTTAGTTTTTAGGTGGATGAGGCTGGGAAGCGATCCCAGACCTCCAGCGTGACAGTCAAACGCACTAACCATTACGCTATAGGCTACTACCCTATAAGAGGAATCTATTTCGAATAAAACTGCAGAGACAGAATTATTCAGGAAAATACCATTATATTATTTTCTTACCACTTTTCTAATTACTTCATTTAAAACACAAAATAAACATTATCTTAAATAAGGAGACAAATTGAAAAAGTGAAGTAAAATTGGGTAGTTTTCTATTTATATATTTATATATTATATTATATATTTTATATTATATATTTTAATATGTTTGCTACCACCTTTATTTGAAATAACTTGAAAAACCCAGTTGGAGACTGTATCATGCAGTTATTTTATATAACTTAACGAAATTGCACTTCATGCTTCTCTCAGTAGAGCAGTAAGTGATTCTTTGCCCTCATATTGTCGGTCAGAATCGTAAACTATACGAATCCATCGCCATATGTTTTCAATAACATTTAGGTCAGGAAAATACGGTGGCCATTGAATAAGGTAACTTTTTTCTCGGATATCTAACTCTTAATAATCCTTTCGTTGAGGATTGGCGCGTTGTCTTGTTGAAATGTCCATGGTATTGGTCCAAAGACATCGGTAAACTCAGGGAAAGCTTCTTGCTATATTTCCTTGTAGGAGTTTGCCGTCATTTTTAATGTGGGAAAGTCCAGATCAATTGCTCAAAACCAGAAAATCGCACCTCACGCCATTATACCGCCTTCTCTGCTATGGTTGTGCTCCAGAAACCCTGGGTTCCTTCCTTATAACATGAAAATAGTAATTATATCCGACCGGGCCATCTAAATTGAATTTTTTTCGACAGAAAATACCACTTTTGTCCACTCTTCCTTCCACGTCATATTCTTTCTGCAAAAATTTATTATATTGGTCTTCGTGTTGGATTTAACGGTGGTTTTTTCTTCAATTTTAGGCGCTTTAAATGTTGTGGCCCACGAATAACACGTCTTAAAGTGTTAAGACTCGCTGTAACATCACTCTTCTTCTTGATTTTAACAGCAGAATCGCTTGAATTTGAAAACAGTCTAATTATCTTTCTTCGGTCTGCTTCTGTTGTGGCTCTTGATTGCCTACCTTACACATTTTACCATAGTTTCTTAAGTTCGACCAAACAAATTTTACACTTCTACTTATTTTTTGGCAATTTTGCGTTGGGGAAGCTTTTTTCCGCGTGTACTTCTATTTTGGCTTTTTCTGCAGGGTTTAATGGTTTTCCGCGGCCCATCTTTTCTTTGATCAAACAGTTATTATTTTTAATATACACTACTATTATTATAACAAAATTTTTTTTTCTTCTTACCGTAATCTATAGAGACAAAACGCACACTGTTTCTATTCAAGTGGCGCAAAAAAAAAAACAGTGTATTGTATGAAGTAATTAGAAAAGTGGTAAAAAGATATCCTTATGGTATTTTCCTGAATTATTCTGTCCCTGCAGTTTTATTCGCAATAGATTTCTCTTTTAGGAACTGAAACCAAAAGGTGAATTGATGAATTTACCAAAGCGCCACACGCTCTGATAGTAAAAAAAAAAGTTTGTTTCTATTCAAATGGAGCGGAGTGTAATCAAAGAGGAATTTTGGGTTGGGTTTCTTTTCATTTAGAAATGATACAAAAAAAAAAAACAGTTTATCAGTCAAACCAAATTAGTTTATGGGGTTTTCTAAAATCTGAACAAATAGTTTTTCGAATGGAATTCCTTTTCAAATTATTTGTGTTGTTCTTGTATATTTTTGTAATTATAGGTCCAAAACTTAAATAAAAAAAAAGAACTAAAAAATGACGTACCGAGGTTTTAGGATGAACCATCGAGTGCCGTAAGAATTTTCAAGATTGAACAATTTTTACGTATTTGGTGGCAGTCCAAAAGTTTAAGAGGCCCTTTTTACCGACTCTTTTTACTTTTTTAATATAAACTTTTTTGTTATGGTAAATAAAAAAAAAAAAATGACGTACCGAGATTTAAGGATAAGTCATCGATTGTCATTCAAATTTAAAAAATTCAACAATTTTTATGGAGTTGGTGGCAGTCCAAAAGTTTTAAAATGTGTTTTCCATAGCACTTTTTTACTTTGTTCATGATAACTTTTTTGTAACGGTAAATAAAAAAAAAATAAAAAATATATTTACGGCGTTGGTGACAGTCCAAAATATGATGCTCAAACTGTCTGCAAAGTTCGGGTCATTTTTTCTTTGTAAAATAAATCAATGTATTTTATTATTGGTTCTGTCAAAACGCAGACTTTAAATTTAAATAAGCAAATACATCGATTTTTTTCTGATTTAAAACAAATTTTGCAGATCTAAATTTTTCGGCATATTTATTCCTCTTCATTACTTTTACTTTGAATTTCATCAATTAGTTTCCAAATCAAGTACATATCACCCGGCGGCGCGCGCCCCAAGGTTTTCCTAAATACTTCACTATCGATACATTGAAAGTCAAAGTGGCGGACATAAAAGCTAATCAGCTATGATTGTTCCAAAGTTCTGTCGGTTTTATTTTTATAACTGAAATTTGACAGAACTTTGCAGGCCCGTGCGCAGAAATTCCATATTTCCATATTTTTCATAATCTATAAAGTTAATTCAAAACTTGAAAAAGAATGCTCCAAATTAAATTGAAAATTCTTATATTCGGGCAGTACCCATACAGAAACAGTAATTTTATTTAATTTCAATACTGTTAGGATTTAGGATATCTTAACATATTGAACGAAACTTGGTTTTCATAGCGCATAGAGCACACTTATTATCTCAATGTGGGTGTTGAATAACCACAACAAATTTCCCTTTTATTTTCACATCTCAATTTTTGTCCTGTAAGTTTTTTCATAGTAAGGGCTTTCAATTTTTACGTTGACAAATTTATAAAGTGCCTAATCATAATAGGATCATACAACACTGCCGGAAAGTGTGTTCGTTTACACTTTAGGTATGTTTGTTAACGTATAAAATGTCTTAAAATTTTTCACAATATGGTGTCAAACCCCATAGGACAAATACCCAGTTTAAGCAAAATTCGGTTAAAATTTCAAGTTACCAAAAAAGTGTGGGAGTGAAATTTTTTTCTAGACCAAGAAATGGTGCGTAAAAAGGATTGAAACAATTCTTTGATAATACCCGTGTTTTATTGGAAAAGCTATCCATAGTAGTAGTCTATAGTAGCTATCCATAGTAGGATTTTACATGAATAACAAATACAACATCAAAAATATATATATATACATCAAAAAGTTAGAGTAGAATCATACGGATAGTTTTCTGAGTCTCGAATGGATTTTTGGTGATTTCATTCTCAAATGTTGGTTACTATTAGTTTTTTCGTGAAGTTAATTTTGACTGCTTCTGATTCTCACAAATACTATATTTTTTTTTTTTAATATTCTGACAGGTGTTCTTTCAGTTAAACCAATTTTGAAATACAAAAACCAGGCTACTGCGGATGTGTTTTTTTTGGTAATTTTCTTCTGTACTATTTATAGAATGCCAAAAAAAACACAGGTAATATGTACTAATTTGTTTTATGTTGTTATTTTTCTATGGAAACAGAATTGTGACAGGTTATTTTTATCGACTTAGGAATAAGCGTTCTTCTTCGTAGAGTTTGTTTTAGCCTATCATAAAAATAAAAAAAAAAAAAAACAAAAGATCGTCAGTGTCGATGCAAAAACCATGACTTTGATTTTGTTTTGTTTATTTTTAAAACACCCAATAATAATGTGTTTCCTAGATTCATTTGGTATCACAGCACAGAGGTCTAAGTGTATCAGTGCTTAATACTGCCAGCCACTTCTACCTAAACCTAATGTGTGTGAGTTGAAGAGTTTGCTGCAGGATCCTGTCGAATTTTCATTTACCTGCTTTTCAATTCACCTCGAAAATATGGGAAAAACAAGCGCATCAGGTAGGTAGTTAAAAGAAGAACGAGCAGGAAGTGATAATTTTACTAAAAAGATTTACGAGGACCTTTAAATGAAAATTGTTGGTAGCTGAACATCACTGAATTTTAAGTTAGCTACATATAAGTTGAAATAGGTACCTAATTACACGGGAATTTCGTTCCTTATTTGTCTCAATATAGGAAGCGCAGGTGGAAAAATGTGCGACTGAATTGGAGTTCGTGATTTTGAATAATAGGAGGGATTGTTTTATTTATAAAATTTGTCTAACAAATAGTGAATTGGCCCCTCTTCATCTTATTTTACAGGATTCAAATTCAAAGCAGTTTGAAAAATAGTGATGCAACTTGACGCTACATTTGATTTTTGATCATTCGATTCAAGTGGCTGGCGCAGCGCGGAGCTCTCAGAGTTGATCTTGATTCAGAACATTTTCTATGACTTAAGGGCTTGTTGCTTCTTCGTATTGACCCGTGAAAAATAAATAAAAATAACCTATGAAATGTAAAATCGATTTTGTGGTCTAGTGCAAACTGTCGAAATGAATCCCACAAGTTGCCGGGGAATTCTTGATGCATAATAGTCAATGTTGCTCATGCTATGTGTGCGGACGCACTGTCCGGTTTTTCTGTGGTTACGAGCACCATTCGAAGTCCTTATTATCATCTGTATTTAACAGTGAATTTAAGAGGTGGAAATGTGCCTCATTATGAATTATACCTACCTACTCAACGGGGTTAGTGAGCATCGGCACGTAAACCATATGCTTTTAGGTAATGACTTCTAAGCTAAGCATATTCATGTTTTCCTTCTTAATAAATAATAATTTAAAAAAAATGACATTCTTGAATTTTATTTAAAGAAATTCCACCGAAACTTTTGGCTAACAGGACTAAACACGTATGGAACAATATTTTGCAAAGCAGTCTTATTCTGAGCGAATAGCATTCTAATCTACAAAATTTATTTGCTACCTTTTTGTGTTCAAAGTAGGTAGAGAGTAATAAAATAAAAAACGACCCGCATAGAATGCCAGCTCCAAACTCCCACTCCTTCTGTTGAGAAGTGGCCGATGACATAATAATCGCATGTAAGTACATCGCACACTCATAAAGCAACGGAGCGTTAAGTGGAATACACTTTTATATAAATTGTGGTCTGGGAAGGAAAAGAAGTGTGTTTTGTCGACATCGTTGGGGTAGTCATCATCATCTATTTTTTTTTTTACTATTTTTTTATGTTTGCTGCCTTTTCTTAAGTTTCCTTCCAACTATAAAAGTACAAAAGAGCACAAAATTGCTGAAAAGTCATTCAATTTATGTTAGGTATGTATGTATGTACGTACATGAACATCGTCTTGTTTTCATCTTTCAAATCTCTCTCTCTCTCTCTCTGCAATCTCAAATTATTTTCGCGTGTTGCTAAATTGTTTCTCTTTATGCTGTTGTTGGAATTGTTTAGCAAAAAGAAAAAAATAGTCAAGCACCGCCTGTCTAGACATTTATGAGCACAAATTATATTGTGATGGAAAAGGAAACTTAACATTCTTTTACTAATTAAGAGCGCCAATGAGGGTTTAATTTTATTGGCAATAATCAATTGGAAGGCACAGGTGGAACTAATTGAATTGGTTGACAAACTAAAACAGGCTAACTCCTTAGCCCTGTTCATTTACACTGAATATGTATTTGAGATTTTATGCGCATTTTATTCTTAAAGTCTAGCCAAGTTCATATACAAAAGTAAAATTTTCAGTATCATGGGCTAAAATGCGTCTTATTTGTAAACTAACGGGACATATTTTGTATTCGTTTTATATTTAAAAAAAAAAATCCGAAAATAGTAATTTTTTCTTAGTCGTTATATTGCAGGTATCAAAAATGGTATCACGTGCAGACGAAATAGCAGGTCCTAACCTCTTCTATTCTCATTTCATATGTGACGAAATTATTTTGTCGGGCTACTTTTATGAGAAGATGCTGAGTTACTATGGAAAGTCCAGCAGTTGGTTCCTACTGAATTACCAATGGGAACCCCCATAAGATAGAACAGTGCGTAGGTACACTTAATGACTGAGATATAGCAGCATGGAGCATCAAAATGTATTTAACACATTAATTCTGAGAGCATCAAAAAGATTAAAATGTTTGATGGTTAACTCGTAATTGAATTAATTTGATAAACGAATTTTCATACCTACCTACTTAAGTACTCGTACTATCATTCTCTCTACATTTAGTCAAGGAATTCATATATAGGTCGGTAATATAATTTACCTGTTGAAATTTTATTATTCTAAAATTGCTTAAAGGATTAGATTTAATCAATAAATGTTTTATAAATTGTGTAGGTACAACTACATATGTATTGAGATGACACGAGGTGCAAGCACGAAGGAGGATTTATTAGCTAATAACCAGATTACTTGCCAAAGTCAAACTTACGCAGCTTAATTGTGATGTGTGCATTTTGCATGTTCGAACATTCATGGCAAATGACTATAATTGAGTTGGGTAAGCCTGAATGGCAGTTAATTATTGGGTTTCTCATTTCACTATAGGTAGAAAAGCCAGACAAAAAAGGAGACAAGGAAGGTGAGGGTAATGACATACATATACGTATGTACGTATGTATATGACATGTAATATTAAGTTTTAAGAAAATGCTTTTTAGGTTTGTTGGATTTTAATAGCATTTAGACAATCATCATTAAAAAACAAAAAACAACCAGCGTATATACTATTATTAAATTCGGACGAATTATATGATCTTATGATGCATTGTTTAGGCTTTCAATGTTTACAATTTTACTGGGTGTCGATTCCTTTTAATATTAACTACATATGTACGTTCAAAGAAAAATATGCCTTTCACTCTAACTGTTATGGGATTCAATAATGTGCCGCTAGTTAAAAGCTTTTGCAGGCTTGTCTTCTAGCCACGGTGGTATAGTTTGACGCTGCGTGCTCTTAGAAGAAATAATTTCTTCATCCAGTAGTCCTGTCACATCCAGGTATAGTGGCTCGGGATATCTCTCTTTGGTGGTAATCGTGCTCACTAGTGTGTTCGGATGATTGCTTAGGTTGCTCGTCAGCCGTTTGGCAGCACTGATCATGTATTTGTACAGGGATGATATTCGGGAGCCTCCGTAGAGACGGTTGTTGCTAAAATGCTTTCGTTGCCGTTGATCAAAGTGAAGTCCCATACAGAACCGTCATGCTGGATTAAGAAATTGTAAACCATGTAGGATGATCGGTCTAAGTTGTTGCTTATATAGAAGTTACTTTTTCATCTGGCTCAGTCCATTCCTTTTCCCCATTAGAGAGTGGATTCGGTAGAAAGCGAAGTTTGATTTTTTTTCAAAGTTAAGTTACGGATGGGTTGAAACGTTACTCTCCTCAAAGTTGATACCCAGATATTTGAACGAGGTTTCGTCGTTAGTTGGGATCCATCGGGCATTTTGAGTTTAATGTTGTGGTAGCTTGGGGCCGCGGGTTTGCTGAAGCAAGCCAACTCAGATTTGGCTGCGTTGACTTTCATACCCCATCTTGTGTAGAATTCCTACAGTCAGCTTACGTGAATCTCTACTCTTCTTGCTGCAATGACTGGACGCATGGCATAACGTTAACGAATCATCCGCATAGAGTAGATTCATAGAATTGTTGGTTTGAGGTTGGTCCGATGTGAAGATATTGTACAGATACGGTCCTAGCTTTGATCTTTGGACAAATACTGCTCTGATGTTTTGGGTTGAACAACTGGTTGTTCTCAATCTAGACGAAAAACGATCTAGAATTGAAAAAAACTGACAATTATTTTTATTAGCTTACCTGGAAAATTGAAAATGGTTAACTTGTATACAAATTCTGTCGTAAGCTTTCTCTTTATCCAAGAAGCACCAAACAGCAACCTGATAGTTATTGAGGGAACTAACAATGTCTTTCTGGAACCTCAAGAGTGGGTGTAGAGTCGAATGTTTCTCCCGAAATCCAAACTGCATATGCGGGATGATATTTTTAGTGGTGCAGAACGCCTTCAACCTCCGAAGAATTAGTTCTTCAGGAATTTTCTTGGTGTTGTTCAGTAGCGATATGTTACGATATCCAGAAATGACACTCTTGTGGACTTTCTTCGGTATCGGTACTATTTTCGCTGTCTCCCATTTCGTCGGAAAATATCAGCTGTAGACACAGTTGTTGAAAAAGACCGTGAAGAATATCACCATGACTTGGGGAAATAGTAATAACAAAAACTTGTTCGACATATTTCGACACCCCATCAGAAATGTCTCCTGTAAAAAAAAAAAATGTAAGTACTATGGTATTTCAGTTTTATTAAAAAATTCGGGTGACTAAGTGACTAACAACTCGCAACCATTCCTGTGTGCGCCTATCGACAGGAATGGAAGGGACCTACAATTTTATGCCGAATCCGAACGGCTAGACGAGAAGCACTTATTCGTGACAAGTGATACTCTTGGAGGATTTGTCGATTCCTCGCGAGGCTGGGAAGCGAACCCAGACCTCCAGCGTGACAGTTTTACGCACTAACCATTACGCTACAGGCTACTACATCAGTTTTATTATAATACTTTATTATATGGGTGTGAAACATCTGTATGTGTATTTGGATTGTTTGTTGTTGTGAATTTGTATGAAAGATTAGAGTATGAAAATTATTAAGACATTTTACTAATCTACATTCATGTATATCGTGTCAGCAACATGGTTGGCGTAATGGGCTGACAAACAGAAGATCGCGGAATTGAACGAGGATAATCAATTTTTGTTCGGGTAAACAATTGCGTGCGAAAAATTACATTAGGGTTTTTTCATGTTTTACTTGCTGTCTCTTTCTTTCAAGCTTCGCTTCTTTGATTTGATTTTTAGCTGGCTAATCAGAAGCTTCATCAGAAAATAGAGTACTGACAAATGTGATGCATTGAATGCGCCCATTGTCTTAATAGATCTCGGTGGTCACATTTTTTTCGGAAGTTTAGCGGCCTCAGTAAAATTATTATAAAGCAATTCACGTCCTAAAATATCAACGCTCTACCAACTTTACAAGAACCATCCAGAATACATCTTCTTATAATAATTGTACAGAAGGCAAGGATATTCTTACTCTCTCTCTGTGGTAAATTCTAAATTTAATTTGTTAAAATAGGTCACAAACGATGCTGTTAGTAGATTTGGTCAACTGATTTCATCTCTTGATGCCAAATATAGAGCGAGTATCCCTTCAACCTTCATTAATTACCATTGACTTGGTAACCGAAATAATTAAAATTCAGTATAGACTTCACTCCCAACTGTTTCTGCAATATATACGTATATATACAGACAAACATTATGTATACTGAAACGTTGTAGGTATCTGTTAAAATGAAAATATATACTTATTTGAAAACAACCGATGGATGCTATGACGATGATTGCGTGGGCTTTAATACTCCTCTTTGTGTTTTTTTTTTTTTTTTTTCTTTTTCTGTAAGGAAATCATTCAGAATCTGTGTGCATCCAAGGTTTTAACTTGCCATATAGCTATTTTTGTTTTCTACAATTTTCCTCTTTCCTTTTCCTCTGATATAAAAATATATGTCTTGTAGGTAGATACTCGTATGGTCGCAGCGCAGCTATTGTGAAATTTTAGCCGGGTGAGAAGACCCATCCCCATCATCAGTATATTATTTATACTTATACTATATGCGACACCCAAGTGTTATAAAAAAAGCTTCCCACCCACCTCGAATCGAAATTAAAAGCAAACAAAAAAAAACCGAAAATGTGGAAAATTGTTTTATTTTTTTTTTCATACTCGCCAACGGCGAAGGTGATCAGTTTTTGTTTTATTTTTCTATAATGCTTGAGATTGTTTTCTTTTCTTTTATTTTGTTTTTTTTTTTGTTGTTGTCACATTGGAATTTTGAAGGTAGGTTTGCATTATACGTATGCATACAAACTAATATGTACCGGGTTCTTTGTAAATTTATTATTTTTTGAATATCTGTATAAACAGAGAGAAAATGTTAAATGATTTCATTTTTAAATCCAAAAGTTCTGTTAACAGTTTATTTAATTGTTTGTACTATTAGAGAATACAAATCTGTTCAATTGATTAATATAATAATGTCACGGCTTTTTGGTATGTATCTTCTTCTATATAAAAAAGGTTTGTACGGCTGCTTAAAACCTGAAAACGACTGAACCAAAGTAGATACTTACTTTTACGGGTTTGTTTGAAATTACGCCGCAAAGGTTTAGGAAAAAAGAAAAGTCGAACAATTCTCAACAGGTGGCGCTGAAGGTAAAAATTTCATTTTTCAGTAGGATAACTCGACAACGGATCATTCGATTTTCACGATATTGGGTTTGATGGATTTGTATTGGCACAAAGGAGGATACTATGAAGAAATATTCTAGAAATTTCCAGGAAATCCGGGAAGATCCGGGTTTAAGTACATTTCCTCGCATTTAATTGAAAAATGGAGTGAGAGACGGACTTCGACAGACTCGCATTGGGTCAAGATTATTGAAGAATTGATGCAAGCATTTTCTTCATTGATGCGTCCAGTGGGATTGAAAAAAAAAAACATTCCAGTTTTCATTGATTTTATCTACGATTCGTACGAGTTCTGAGATTGCTTTGGTACTCGCTTTTTAGGGGATTGAGTCTATGTTGTTAGAAGGCGGTCGATCCATTCTGCATTGAAATTGCCATTTAATCTGCAAGTGGATGAAGAACCTACATGCAACATTTCAAAGAATTCTTTGATGGCGAAGTATTGCAGCAATGTAACATAAGCATCGTATGACGAGTGCACAATGGTCCAAAAACGCGCATTGGAAGCCCTAAATAGCCCGTTGAAAGATAAAAGAAATGATAAAAGACGTTTCGATGACTATGTTTCGCAATGATTATGCTTCGTATGCCGCCTGTCATTCCAAGATCAACTCCACCAAATAAATTGAATGACTGCCTGAAGGCGTCGGCTTTATTGAGATATAAGAAGAAATGCAATTGAAAACGAACACGCCAGTTGCTTTACGAAATAACCAATCCGCTGCAGAGTTCTCCAAGCAATTGTTGGCGATGAGAAAGATTCCAGTCAACTTATTCACTGGCCTGATTGAATTTCCATCGAGTTTTTGGCAACAACACGAATGTTTTCCCGAAAATCTTTTAGATTTATGCTGACCATAATTCGCTTTCGCTATATGAGAATTAATAAGTCACAAGGACAATTGCTTGATGTTTGTGGCATCAATCTTTAATTCCGATGTTTCTCACACGGTCAATTGTATGTGGCGTGCTCACGTGTCGGTAAACATCCCGCTTTGCACGTGTACCCGGCCGAAAATAGAACGAAACTTTGTCTACCATAAAGGACTTCAGTGAAAAAGCGGATTGACCGACACGTCAATCACTTCGGTTTAATCGAAACATGTCGACCTTGTTATACTTCAGGTATTTCCATTGAATAAATAATTTGAATTGACCGAATTGTGTACATCAAGATGTGCCAGGCTCGGAATTATTATTTTCATTACCTTAACGAATTTGGGTGGGACGAAGTTCGCTGGGTCAGCTAGATTGATGAAGTAAGACTTAGAATAAAAAGCTACCTTGGTCGCATAAAACATGGATTTTTTAGGAGGTAAAGTTCAATGACTTTCAAAAAAAAAAAAAAAAAAAACTATTACTAGGTCCATTGTAAATCGAGAAGAATTTCATCCATACTTGTTTTACCATTTTAAGCGTTTGATGAATCGTATAATATTTCTTATTCCCTGTATTAATAACTATCATCTTTAAAATAAAAAAAACCTTACAATATTTGGACAATTCTTGAAGAGAGTCGAAAATTTCATTCAAACTTAATTAGATGGAAGAAGTGGGTCTTACATTTCTGCGTGTGCGTTCGGTTAAAGCCTGAAAGGCTGAATGGATTTTCTTCAAAATTCGAACTTAGGGATTTCTTGGTAATATCCTCACAGGTTTCTTGAATTCGTTAGGACCAAAATTAAAGGAACATGCTACCAATTTTTCCGGCCACTCGAAGGTCTTATTTTTCTCAAAAACGGCACTTACGTTTTTGAAAAAATGTTAATCATCACTTTTTTCATGATATTGATCAATTTTTCGAGATATTGATGAAAAAATTAAATCGCTTACCGCAACCTGAAGATAAAAAGTTTGTGTTTGACTTGGAATTGATACCTAATATAATTGAATAATAAAACCAAAAATAACACATGATTAAATATTCTCATACAAGAACAAGAAATCGGACCCAAAATACACTCTAAAGACGGTAAAGACAGGATAAAACTTAATTTAATTTAGGGTGCATTCACTTGGAATAGTTTGTGCGATAAGTAAGCAAAAAATCAATTGACCAGAAAGTTCCAAATTATTATGGAGTCTTATTCATTTGCAATCATGCCCATAAAATAAAATTAATGTTTATTTTATTTCCTACCAATATTCTCATGCTAATATTTTGCAAACATTATTGAAAGCGTACCTTAGTTCGTGGGCTTTTAATAAAACCACTTCTCAACCTCAACAGATTTCCCCATAAAAAAAGTTAATATACATTTTAATATTTTTATAAAAATATAGTTCTTAATCATGTCGCCGCGGTTATATGAGAATAATGTAGGTGTTGCCGATAGTGTTTTTTCTACTTTAAGTATTTTTTTTAGAAAACTGCTCCTCCCAGCTAAACTGGGGCACAGAGAGCCCCGTTCCAGTATGATTTTTCTATTCTTTTGGCCCAACCTACACGCTCCAGTGCTTTGATGCATTTTTGTCAAAGATTGTTTATTTGACATTATAGTGTTCTATTTAACTACTTGTTATTTTAATTTTTGTATCGTTTAATTTTTAAATGCTATATTTTATAAACTGTTGTGTCTACAGAGATGGCTGAAGTTAAGCAAGTTAAGAAACTTTAAAATCGTAGAACGATGTTTTAATTTAAAATTAGTTCTTTAGGTCTAAATCGGCAATAACTGAAAAAATGCGAGTGGTCGAAACGCTCCAGACCGAAAGCTTATTACGTTTTATACGTAATTATATTTATAATCTTTAACAAGTCGGCAACAAATCAGAACTAACAGATTTGATGAAAGGTCCCCGGCTGGAAAAATGCCAAGATTCTGCCTAGCTTGGGCAAAGGCCCTACTAAATTTTTAGTAGGGAAAATAAAGACATTTCAAGGGTTAGGTACACGAAATCCAAAATCATAATCTCCAAACTAAAATCTCCAAATTCAAATCCCCAGTACCGAAATCTCCAAATTTATAATCTACAAAAACTAAATCATTAAAATCAAAATCTTCAAGCACCAGAATCCCCATATTTTGCGTATATCTAAGAAATTATATTGGCGCGCGAAAATTAAAAATTATTTCGCGCGCCTATATTGTCAGTCGGTCTGTTATCAAAGTTTTTTGTACTAAACACTACTTTGGGTGGCCCGCTTCGCGGGTTCAATGATTTTAACTCCTTTTCGGGTCCTCTGTCCCGCTGACGCGACTCCGTCGCTCCGCTTAGGGTATGCTCAGTCATCTGGCAGGCGCCTATGTTGTCAGTCGGTCTGTTATTAAAGTTTTTTGTACTTTTTTTAAACTTTATTGTTGGGGATTTTGGTTCTGAGGATTTAGAATATAATCATTTTGGGCTTAGAGATTTTAATTTTGGAAATTTTTCAAAACATGGAGATTTTAGGATTTGGGTATTTTGCGCTTGGTTATTTTGTGGGTCTCCCACAATTCAAACTTGTCACATATTAAACAGTACCAAACATTTAGACGTGAAAAACTTTTCAAGCACTCGTGAGGCAATCCCTACTAAAGAGTTGTTTGACACGTTTCGCTTGTGCACCAAAAACACAAATTTTATAAGCACCATGCAATTTCAGCATCATACGACACCTTTTTCTCTCTTTCCTTTGTATTATTTTTCGTTGGACTGACAATCAGAAGATCGCGGGATCAAATCCCACATTTTTTTTGCCTGAAGTAATTGCCAAGGCCCGTGGTCTAGCCTTTGCTAAATCTTGCTAGTGCCTTGCAAGAATCTATGTAAAACTCTATAGTGCCTTGTCGAAAACTAGATTGTTTTTGTGCGCGGGTCAGATGTATTAAAAAATACCAAACCATACAGTGCTAACTTTCCTAAACGGCTTATTTTTTGATTTAGGAAATTATTGGCGGTATATGAAAATGATTCTTTTTTAGTGCAAACAAAATTTCTGAAAAGTGGTTATTAATGGGTCCGCTGGTAGAACAATTTTGTTTTTATTTTCACGAAAACTGTTTTTTTTTTAAAGTTTAAATAGTTCACCTATTTTATGTACCAACATTTTTGGAAAACATTTTTTTGCAATTTAAAAAAAAAATTAAATATCTTTTTGAAAATATTTTCTTCAAAGTCTTACGAGCAATTTTGATTTACAAACAAATTTGTTTGTTGGTGTCTTGTTCAAAAAATTTCGGAGTGATCAAACAGGTGTATCATAAGAATGATAGAGAACACTTTACGGCTAAATCAGGTAGGTATACAAATTAATTGTTTTCTTTTCAACCAGATAATAAATTTAACTTTCCTTAAATTCCTTAAATTAAAAGATCGACATTTCGCAGTGTTGTTGTAATGTTATTTATAAGAATGTGGGTGAGTTAGATGAATAAAATGTTCTTTTTCTATCCAAAGTTTCAACAGAAAAAAAGAGAGAAGTTCATACTCTGTTACTGTAACAGAATTTATTTCGCGAACTTTGGACCTGACCTGCATAAGGTAAAATGACCTGGTCCGGAATTTTCTGTTAATGGGTGATTCTACACTAAAAGCTCCATTTCGTGGCCCCGACCAAAAATGGTTCAACAAATTAAAAAAACTTATTTATTTTGAAGTCAATAACAGCGCAAGCAACGTTTCTAACTGGGCCACTTCTAAATTTTAAATATTTGCAGATATGTAATAAAAAAATAATTTTTTTTACGGTCCAAATATCATTTCCGTCGCTTGTCTCCTCCTTGTTTCAGCGCGGAAAAATGGATTTTTTGTTTCGTTTTAAATGCATAAATTTTAATTTGACTGAGTTCCAGGATTAAGAATATGTAGTTTAAATACAACTTCCCTAAATATTAAATTTATTTATTTGAAACAATTAACTTACAAACTTTCAAACATGTGTCTCCATGTATTTGGATCATTTCCGAAAAAAATGTTAAATGCTTATAAATTCAAATTAACGGCCGTCAGTTTATAGGATTTAGACTAAATGAAGAAACTTAATCATGCTTTCTTTGAAATATATTCAATTAAATGGGTGAGACATCAGCTTCGTGTGTTATTTTAAAGTAAGCGGTTGTATTCGTCACGTGTTTCATCAATTTCGTCATTTCCTTAGGTGCATATAATTTTAGTAGGTGATAGTAAAAAAAAAAATATTTTGTAACAGTCTTGTGAGGTTATGTTGCAGTTTTTCTTGTCTAAAAAGCTAAAAAACATCGATTTTCGTCATTACCGTCGGGTCATTTCCGTCGCCATAAGATGTGTTTTTTCTTAAAAAAATCATGAATTTATTGCAAATCATTAAAATTTTTGTGCATGCATTTAAAAGCACTAAAATGCAGTTCCAGACCGTAAATCTGAGCTAGGTGGGGAAGCGAAAACGTAACAAATTATTTATCTTTACTAGGTAAATGCCATTTCCGTACCACACAATCATTTCCGTAAATCGATTTAATTTAGATTTTAATACAATACAATACATAGTTCAAAATCTGGCTAAAGATCATTATAAAAAGAAGCTTTAAATAAATATCTAACGCTTTAAAAAAAAGACCCTCCTAAAATCCCGCCACACTTCTATAATTAATAAACTCCTACTTCAGCTAAAAAGAAGTTGTGTATATAGAAACAGTTGTGTCTGCAAGTACTCCAAATATTTTACAAATTCTTTAAAGAAGCATGCTTGCGGTTATGTTAACTGACTTGAATCCATGAATCCATTCACAAAAATCTTTCTAGAATTCTGTTATGCCTATAAATAGAAATAACAATAGTTTTTTTTTATTGCATTTCTAAAGCAACCAAAATAAAACAGGAAATTATTTAGGGCATGAAGCGGACAAGAAATACTTATTTTCGTATGATTAATTGTCTTGACCGCTATCGTGGTCAACTTTTAAGAGAGATATCGTTTATAATGAAATACAACTCCAGCAAGAAGTATAGAAAAGTAGGTAAGTGCGGTAGTGGTGGTGGTTGTGACTTATAAAATCGGTACATTTATGCTTTACTATGTTGATACAGTCCTATACGTAGACGTTATTGTAACTTAACTCTTTCATTCATTGTTCTTATGATCCCTCACTATAGTGCTGTGAAAAACAATAGGAACAACTCGGACATTTGCCTCAAGCTTTACTTTTGAAATAACATACACCATACCGACAACTTTTGTTTTCATTTACAACAACAATAACTGATCGGCTAGGTCAAAACCACATTAAGCAGAGGTAAATATTGCTTAAAGCTATATTTTTGCTAAATTTTATCGACAAAGTTTGATGTCACAATGTGCTTTGATGGTATGATGTATCAGTGGTATCTCAAATGTCACTATAATATAAAATAACAAAGGTCATGCCTTTCACTTTTCCCCAACATGTTTTTGTCCCACGAATTTATTTTTAAATAAATAAATTAAAGAATATAATATGTGTACGAATATAATGTAAGTAGGAAATAAAGATTTTTATATTATGTAAGAGTTTTCTTTTATTTTGTTCTCACGCAACTTTACATCGTTAGTTTTGATAAAAAGAAATTACGACAAGAATAAGGCTTCAAACTTAAGAGTCAATTTACAAAAACAAACTTTGCACATGTGATGGGGTTAGGTCAATTTAAATAAGAGTGCATTTCAGGTTTTTGGGGGAAAAAATTCGCATAAACATCGGAAATAAAATGTTCATGTTTATTGAGAAAATTGCTTTATTATGAAAATTGCTTATAAATGGCTGTCATTTTTAAATGCGGTATCGCATCATCAGATCATCTTCAAACATATTTCAATATGTTGAAAATTTAGTGTTCTAAAATTCTTATTTAGAGTGTAATTCACGTAAGTTTTCTCCAGAAAAATAATCTAGTTTGCGACAAGGCACTAAAGAGTTTTTCATAGATTCTTGCAAGGCACTAGCAAGATTTAGCTAAGGCTAGAACACAGGCCTTGACGATTATGAACCCTTTTGTCTCGTCAGGCAAACAAAAAAAGCTGGCTTATGTGGGACTGCATCCTTCGATCTTCTGACTGTCAGTAAAAAGTGTGATACGAAAAAGAAGACAAAGGAAAAAGAGAAAAAAGTGTCGTATGATGCTGAAATTTGCAAGTTTTTACGTTTCAAAAATTCAGCCGTCCTATATTTCGTTCCATTAAACTATTGCTTTGATTAATTGAAGGATGTGCCACATATCCTCAATTTCTTCTTTGTTTTTGGACGATAATTATTATTTGGGCGATATTTCGAAATCGATTTGGGGGCTTCTTCCTTAGGCGTGACCCCTTTATGCAAAAGTGCTTGCGAAATCCATTTTTCGGGTGGGTCTATGATGCAAAACTTTTAAACACATGGAATTAAAAAATGGTTCGAGCTCTAAAAATCGAAAATAATATTCCATTTGGATGATTGGTTTGGCTGGTAGAGCGAATCAAAGTTGATTAATTTTTATGATGAGGAAAAATAATATTGTTTTTTCGGAAAAGATCGTAAAAAAAAAACAATTTTTTTTTATATAAGCACTAGTTAAATGTTTAAATCAAAAATCGAAAAAAAACTTATAATTTTTTTTAAGCAGTTTAATTTAATGTTTTTTGAAACAATACTTTTTGCACACTTTTTTGACTTTAAAATGATCAGAAAAAAAAAAGATTTAAGAGACCTAAAACCAAACTCGACTTATGTATTTCTTAACATAAATCCAAAAACTCAGCTACATAAAGTTGCATAGAGCTGCGCTAGAGAGATTTGATTTGAAGAAGTCGGTCAATTTTGTTTGCGTTTTTTTTTTAAAGGTAGAAAAAGAAATGATTTCTTTGTTCTGAAGGTATGGGTGTTGAATTTAAATTAAATGATTTCGTAATTTAAAAGGAAAAACATATTTTATGTTCACTATCTAATTTTTTTTAAACGTCTTTGTAGTTCATTTTTTAGCAGCCCCTAATAAAACTTTTTAGAATGTATGTATTTTTTAGGGGTATTATTATTAATTATGCACATGTTTTTTAGTTGATTAGTGCTTTAAGCCGGATTACATAATTTTCAAATATTTAAAGTTTATAGGTAGACAGATAGTAGATAAAAGTTTTAAACGAATTAACAGAAAAAAAAGTCTATGTACGTATTCATGTCCGATATACAAAAGGACACAAAAAGGCTTCAATAATAATCTAGATGAATCAAATTACTACGAACATAACTACGAACATAACTACGAATATGTAATCTTTCCATTGGATGCTAGAATTAAATTGAAGCGTGGAATTTATTATGAAATTGGCGTATACACTTCCACAAGACGGAGAGGACATTGTTGAATCTATTGGGATCAACGAGGCAGAAAAAGAAGAAAACAAGAGATCCAAAGGCTCGCGATGAGCTTGGACTTGTTGTGGACAAACCAATACAATGATTTGGAAATACCAATGATGGAGAGACTTCAAGGATATTTTATTAACATTCAGAGGCATCCGCTCGAATAACGAGTCAATATAGAGGTTTTAATGAGGCTCAAAATAATACTTAATGTTTTGAATTGCAGGGAAGTATTCAATGCAATTTAATTTGAACAAAAGTATCATCGAAAACAGCTAACACCTAATATTCATAAAATTTTGGTTCATAGCCAAAATATCATAGAATATCATTCATTAACACTTGGAGGATTGTCAGAAGAAGCCCAGGAGTCCAAAAATAAAGACTACAAGAATAACAGATATCAAAATAAGTGAAAAGTTTCAAGGATTCAGCAGAATGAAGACCTATTTAACATGCTTGCAGCTTCATCCCTGAGGCATGTAAGAAACCAAAAATAGCTGAGAGTAGAATACTCTCCGGAAATGATGAATTTATTACACATTACCACGGACTTTAGATGATAGTTTCCAAGGAATCTAAAATTTTGTCTGTAAATTTTTGGTATGTTTAATTTGTTGTCCACTGTTTGACTCGTAATATATCTCTGAAATATTTTATTAATCTACTCTTGTATACCAAAAAAAAAATAAAAAAAATCACTTAATAAACAGAAAAACATTACTTTTTCCCCCACTGTTTCTCTTAAATTGGTTTGTTTTCTTTTCTCCCTAATGTTTCACTTAAATTGTACTCAGATTACTTCAAAAGCTGACTTTTGACCTTTGTAAGGTAGAAAAACAATTATGCTAATCACCTTAACTAAAATTTCTTATTTCAACAGCAAATTCTGAAACACCCTGTGCATTTTATTTTTTTAATCACCACTTTCATAACCTTGGAAATTTCCTTAAAGAAAAAAAAAATTGTGGCGTCGCCACATTTTGTATAGAAAACTAGGATCCCCGAAGTAAGGACCCAAAAAATTGAATAAGCTTACCCGCGCAGAAAAACAATCTAGTTTTCGACAAGTCACTAGAGAGTTTTACATAGATTCTTGCAAGGCACTAGCCTCGTCAGGCACAACAATTGTGGAACCGACCCATTTAAACCCCATTTTCGTTTATTGACAGATGAAAATGTAAACAAAAACTATCTATCTCACTTCCACTTCATATCAAAAAAATGATACACCATTTGAATGTTTTGTCATAATCCTCTTTTTGATCTTTTTGTGCAGTGGAACACCAAATAAATCTCATTATATAAATCTCGGTTTAGTGGTTGGTGGAAACGTAGTATTACAACAAAACTACAAACTACACAGTTAGAGCTGTTGCTTTTTTTCCTTTTCTAGGCAGGGAATCCATTATGTCCATGTACAGTGAACGTACTGATCTGCTGACGTCATAAGGAAAATCAATTTTTTGACTTCTTTATCATCTTTTTGTAAGATTTGAATAAAACCTCGACAAGAAACCAATATTTGACTGCAAGTAAACAAATTCGCTGATATGGCTGAAGGTTAGATTACTATGGTTCCAGTAATTTTGTCGAAAAGCTTAACTGTGGTCTAGGTATATCTTCCTGTTGATGTTAAGGGAGTGGTTAACAGTCCAGATCGAAATAATTACTGTTACCATCAGTTCCTTAGAAAATTGATGTTAAACTGCATAGCCTCGTGAAAACTGTTTTTTCTAATAGGGCGCAAGGAGCCAACAAAATGTCCATAACTGACAGTCATATTTGTAAAAATACAACATAAGATATCGGTAGTTAAGTAGTAGATACAATTTAAAAATGAATGTGATATCATTAGAGCAACCACATTGAACGGCAGTTTTCAATACCCACACCAAAATAAGCCTTTTAGGACTTGCAATATCGATATAGCAAAATGTCTTACTTCCTCTTAAATGTGTACCTCTATAGATATCACACCTCAAACGACATGGGTACTTAGTTCCCGGAACCACAGCAGCAACAGCACCAACAAAATATGTAAGTCTATACACACCATAAAGTACAACAACTGTGCGCCAATGGTTTCCTTATAAAGTACGACGACAACTAGTTATATGACTCTCTGGTTAATAATGTCACTCGTTTTATATTCGTTCCTGTTTCGCTCTCTCTTTCTATTATATTTTTAACGAAGGAAAATACAACAACAGCGACAAAAAAAAAACCTCATAATAATTATCTATATCCACAACGAAATGTAACCCCGGCATAACCCACTAAAAGCACTAACTCGACACAAAAGACCAAAGACCCATCAAGACCACCATCCACCATTGCAGCTTTGAACTGAGCTATCAACCTGCAGCAAATAAAAATAAAGGTGCTTTAGCCACAGATAAAACTTGATACCTAGAATTTGCCGCATACTCTCGAACTCACTTCGTAAATTCATTCGTGAGCGTGACACCACCCTCATTCCGCTTTCCGTCATATAGCGAGCGTTCCGTAAACCACATCATCATTACCGCCTTCTTTATGTCCCTGTATCTTTTCTCTTTGAATTCATTTTTGTTTGCCTATTTCTTTTTTTTTTTTTTTGCTGTAGGTATAAATCTCATCTGATGACTGATGCTGAGGAGGAGGTTGGGTTGGTTGGTTGGCTGGCATGGTACTGCTACGAGTACAACAACGACAACCTACAAGAGTCTTTGGGTGAAATATTATGTTGTGTATGATGGGATGGTGGTGCTTGTTTTGTTGCTTTCATAAAATACTATTTGATTTATTTGTGTAATAATAGATTTTTATTTGTTTATTTTTTGTGTTTCTTAGTTTTAATAAATAGAAGGAGTAAAATTGACAAATATTAAAACAACAATTTGATGGCCTAGCAAATTAGCGTGTCAATTTGAAAAATTAAATTTTAATTTGTTTTATTTTTTTTATATATAAATTTTATTTCTATTTTTATTCAACTAAAATGTATGAAAAGGAAACATTGATTTAGGTTTATAAAATGTATTATGATAAAGAAAAAAAAAAACACGATTTTTAAAAATATAAAGAAAGATGATACAATTTTCGACTTCGCCAAATTAGGGTATAAAAAATTAGGGTAAATAAAGCACCAAGGAAAAAATGCACGACTGCATCGCACTTACTTGCTCTTGTAGCTACCCGCGTAGAAAAACATTCTAGTTTTCGACATGGCACTAGAGAGTTTTAAATAGATTCTGGCAAGGCCCTAGCATGGCTGAGTAATGGCCAAAACTAGGGCCTTGTCGATTATGAACCCTTTTGCCTCGTCAGAAAAACCACTCCAGGCCCCAGACCAGCACAAACTAGATTTGTTCATATTTTTGCTAGAAACATTAAAAAAGGGTATTTTAGTATCGGTTGTGATCCGATATTAAAATAACTCAGATCAAAATTTTTTATGAATTTAATACGATATTAAAGCAAATTTAGTATGATACTGGGCATTTTTGTAAAATACTCTTATTATCATATTATTTGATTTAGTATCGTGTACAAAAATGCGCTTAATCTAAACTACATCCCACCATAAAAACAACTGGATATAAACCACTTGAGATGAACCATCTGGTATTAAGTATATAGTTTAAGACAGTAAATTATAATTTTTTATTAATTTTAATGAAAAGTTCAAAAAGCCTTTGGCGGGGTGGGTGGTTGAGAATAGAGATTTTCGAAAGTAAATACATATATGATTATCTTGACAGGATTTGCAAGAGCGTGAAATTTTTAACTTTTTTTTTGAAACCAAAACTGATCAATTATAATTCATCGATTCAATTTGTTTAGTTTAAATTTTCCATATGTATCAATAACGATAGTGCTTAGTCTGATAGGATGCCGAAAACGTCCAACAAGTTTTTATTAGCGAGAACTTCACGAGAGTATGAAACATTTTCCTCGTCTAAATTTTACTTACTGAAAACTTGCAAGGGCTTGACGTATATTTGACAAGTTTTCCTCGTCTAGATTTTCCATTAAGAAAACTGATTAGTGCCATGTTGAAACTAGACAGAAACTGGGCACTTTTCCTGCCGGGTATCGACTAGAATGTAGCTACACATTGACGGCGTATATTAATGGTTCGTAAATATTTTTATATCATTATTGAGAAAATAATGAAAACATGGGAATCAACTAAGCCAATGACTAAATATTCGGAAACATCCCAAATCAGTAAAAAAAGCAATTTGCTTAAAAAACCCCAAAAACTTTATTGCCGTTATTCAAATTTATTGTAAAAAAAACATGGGGGTCATTCCGTAATTCGATTATCGCCAGACGATATCGTTTTGGTGATAGTCTTGCTTCAGGTAAAAACACTAATCACTATCGACTAGAAGGTTAACGCATTTTGTACGGTTTTGAAGTATGTACATTGCACAATAATCCACCTTGCTCATGTCCACCTCTCATATAAAATTAGCTTGTTCTCCGTTATATACATACATAGCGTTACTGGCCTATAAACTATTTTTAAAAGTTGTGGATAACGACGAAACGTTGGGATAAGATGGTATAAAGTTTTTTATTTGCATTTAAATTCAATTGACCAAAAAAGCCTGCATAAAAAAATATATATATTTTTAAATGGGTTTTTATATATTTCACAAATAACTATAATAGAAAAATAACTTACATTTTGCAATTTCTTTTCCACACATCGGCAACAAACAGAAAACGACACCAAACAAATTGCAAATTTATTTATAAATTATCATTATATGACATCGAAAATTATATTTCAAACATTTTCAAACTGTGATGTAAAATAAACGACTGACGAGACCGATAGTGATTGAGTTACGTGAAGCAAATTAATGACGATCACGCTCACGATTATCGTTTTAATAATTACGGAATGACCGTAATATTCAGTATTATTAAATAAAACCATTCTAGAGATTACATTTACGAAGTTTAATTAAAATCGTGACAAAAAAAACTTGATAAAACTGAAATCGGTGACAGCTATACCCGATTCTAGGGAATCACATCCAAATGCTTCACATCAAATTTAAAGCAAATCCATCCAAACGTATAGTTTCTAGCTTGATGTCCATCAAGACGTACAGAGAAACAAACCGACAGACGATCACTTATTTGGACTTCTCCATCATCGTAATGTTAGTTTTGATAGTTATAGTATAATATAAAAATGGAAAGAATAAAGCCAAGAAATGCACACAACAACGAAAATTCTCATATGTGGGGGTGTTTGGGGCTTTATTTCATTGATTTTAGGAGCGTTTTTTTTATTTCGTTGGGTCCTTATTTTATTCGGGTATTATTTCATTAAGGCATATTGCATTAACAATCTAGTTTTCGACAAGGAACTAGAGAGTTTTACATATATTCTTGTAAGGCACTAGCAAGATTTAGGAAAGGCTAGAACACGGCCTTTGCGATTATGAACCCTTTTGCCTCGTCAGGCAAATGAAAAAAAGCTGACTTATGTGGGACTTGATCCCGCTATCTTTTGATTGTCAGTCCAATGTGCTGCCCACTGGGCTTACTCGCTTTACATAAATTTAATGTCGAAAGTGAATAAGTTTCATTCCATAACAAATACATACAGAATAGAACCGGATTTTATGTACTTTTTTTAGGTAGAACAACTTAGAACAGATATTTCATCATTGAACAATCCTATCAGATGTCTCACACCCATATTAAAAAGTTTGATACGAAAAAGAAGACAAAGGAAAGAGAGAAAAAAGTGTTGTATAATGCTGAAATTGCATGGTTCTTATAAAATTTGTTATTACTAGGGAGGAGGGCCTAAAAAGGGTTTGAAAAGTTAGCCTCGTCTAAATTTTTGGTACTGAAATCCAGCAAGGGCTTTCCAAGTATCTGACAAGTTTTCCTTGTCTAGATTTTTCCTACTGAAAACTTACTAGGGCCTTGGGCAAACTAGACAGAAATTTAGCATTTTTCCAGCCGGGCCTGGTACTATCATGCTTGATAATTATCTTCATTTTAATGTTACATAATTTCAAGGTAAAAAAATAAAAATTGAACAACTTATAAATTTAAAAAAAAATATTTTTCAAAAATTCCAAAACTTTGATTAAAAACTTGGCAGATACCATTTAACTTTTTACGAATCAGCTTCATAACAACAAAATACTAAATATTTTAATAGAACGTCACACTGATTTATAGTAAATTTTTTCTCAAACATTTATTTCGCCATTTTTGACTTTCAATTATTCATATCTCGAGTTCTCAATTTTTGGCAATTTTTTTTTGTCATGATAAATGAATATTTAATAAAATCTATCGATAATTTCTCTATGACTTACCGTTTAGAAAATAAGTTTTCAACCTTTTAACACGTTCACCCTAATTAACCCTACCTAAATTTAAAATTTCAACAAATCCTATATTTGGAAAATTTTAAATTTAATTTTCTTTTCATATTACATTTTCTTTTTTTCATTATGGCTAATCATAAAAGCTTAATCAAATAATTGAAGCAAAGGCAATTGACCTTTAAAGCGTGGCAACCCTATGTTATGCCCACTTTTTTCCAGGCAACCCATTCGCAAATTGTTTGTTTGGACACTATCTAAAAAACTGTATTCCTCTCATCTGGTAAAGAGATTAGGGTAGGTCGTCCTATGGCGGGCTCCCAGACTATAACAATCAGCCCTATTATGAGTTTTACCCGGAAAACATTTCGCCCGAAAATATTTTGTTCGCCCCGAATTTTTAAAAGCTATTGTGAGTTTCACTCTCCATTTTACTAAGTGTGTCCTCGTTCGCCACCAAAAATTAAATGGAAATCTTTTTCGCCCGAAACTTTTTCGTCCGAAACTCACAATAAGGGAACAGTGAAATGTAAATTTTCCGGGCGGGTTTTCTTTCACGCGGAACTCACAATAGGGCTGATTATCTCATTGGTTTTAAAAAAAAATGTACAAAATACAGAAGATCATGGTAACAATTTGAACTTAGATTTGATAAATTAAGGCATTCTATGAATTTCTAGAACTTATCCTACAAGTATCATTTCTGGTTTAAAACAATTAGTAACGTATCGTTATAAAATATAATTTAAAATACGTATACGCCACAGTAAACAATAAATTAATTTCAATTAATCTTCAAGAGCTGGGCAAATTGGAATCAACCTGTAGATCTGTAAAATAGAAAAAAAGCATACGTATACGCCACAGTGTAAGTGTCCAAACAATTAAATAATTGCAAGTCCCAAGTCGTTTAGTTGATTATTGTTAAAATATAGAATTTGTAATATAAATCTAATAATTCTGGTTTTCGCAAAAACATTACAGATGATGCAGCTTATAAGCAATAAATAAAATACCAACAATAATAATAAAGAAATAAAATCAAAATAAATCAGTTTGTTTTTCTACTACACTTTCTGCAAATCTACTTCGTTTTTTCTGATAATTTGCTTCAATTTTTGGGTTCAGCATTATGATCCCTGCTAAGGCCTCTTTTTTCAGTGCGACTTGCGCGATCATAATCAAAACATAACCAGACTCATATCTCAACAAAACTGCTTGACCATACATAAGGTGAGTTTCATTATAAATTGAAAATTGCTAAGCGGACATACACGATTGGCTTTAAAGTAAAAAAAAAAAAATTATACTTTGTAGAGACCGAAATTATTATACACCTACTTTATGTATGAAATATCTTATATCAATTAGACATCTGTCTCAACGTCTAATCTGACAAATTATATAAATGCTACTCAAATTACGCCAGTTCGACACCATACACAATGTCAACACAAAATTATTGTATACTGAGACTTTAAGCGCGTACACACTATTCAATTTAAAATCAATTAAACACGAATTGATGGAATGACAAACAACAAATGTTATATGCAAATTTTTAAATATCAACCCTGAAATCTGCATTGGAATCAAGAACAGCAACAAAAAAAAAAAAAAAAAACACATAAAATTGCGTGGAAGGTAGAATTTTATTTATATTGTCGTCTGGGTATAGTTCGTGCTTTGATCCATTTATACTTGTACTCGTTTATTCATATCACTTGGAAAGTTTCAGTTTGACATTCATTTAACAAAAAAAAATAATAACAAAAAATCATTACAAATTATAGCGTAACGTCAATTTAGAAACCAATCATGCGGTGTGTGCTCTGTTTCACTTCGTTAAAATTAATTTAATTGTTATCACTTTGTGGTTGGATGGATTCTAGGGCCCTTAAAATGTTGTAACCTCGTATGCTATATGTTACAATGATAAGCTTTACAATAACTATATATACAATCCCCTGCCCCTCTTACTCTGTGTGAATGACAATTCCATGCTTTGAATTATCTATAATAAAAGTGCCATTGACTTGTGATTGAGTATTATTTAAATTAAAAAAAAAAAACAAGTTCACCACACAGGTGTATCCAACTATTTATAATTGCTGTTTACTTGTCAAAAAAAAGGTGGAGACATTCTGGACGACTGTTTTTCTATTCACGTATCCCCTAATTATTCTTAGAATTCTTCTAGACCAACTTATCTATACAAATAATAATGATTACTTTGCATTTTAATTGTTTTATTTGCGTTACAAAAAAAAAAAAAAATAAGTAGAAACTCTTTCTGGTGTTATCTTAAATGTTATCGCGTGAAATTTCAACTTTGAGCCAATACAATTTTATATTGACAGCTGCTGTATAGATGTAGAGTTATAGATATATTGTCAATCACTTTGTAGAGTTTATTGCCAAGTTGAAGGCGAAACAAAATATTGCATAATAAGGTGTTTATTTGTTACTTGCGTATTCTTAACAATTTATTGTTATGTATTTATATTGAAATCAAGTAGAATGTTGCGTCTTTTTGAATTGTCTCGTTTTCTTTTTTTAATAACTTATGCATGGATGGGCTGTAAACCAGAAATGATGATATCTAATATAAATTCTGACACTTGCTGATTGAGAACGCGAGCATTGAAATCAGTCAGCTTTATCCGGTTTATAGCATGTATGCCTTGTCAATTGAGTTGATTTTTGTATCTATACATAAATGGAGAAAAATTAAATTTGTTTATGGCTTGGTGTTTGTATAATGGATGTAATGACAGCGGAGACATTTAGAGCGAACTCTGAGAATTTTGTATTTAAGTTATGTTTTGTAGAAAAAATTGTTTATTCAAGGTCTTGATGGTCTTATGCATCTTTTTTTTTATATGTATGTATTTTGCGCGTTAACGGGGTTTTGACTACCCTTAAGATGATGTACACAGCACGAGCGATTAGATAGGTTGTAGGGGATTTAAAAGGAGATACCGATGCACATTGGTTTTGAATGTCTGTAGATCACAATTAGAGGGGCAAATTGAGCTAGGTAAAGCATTCCACATTCGTGTAGTGCGACTAAAGAAAGAATCTCTGTACTTAACAATACGCCCGAAGTGGGGCTCAAGGGTAAACTGATAAACAGATTACAGACATATGTATGTAGAGTACTTTGTGTTTGTTTTGGCTTGCAAATTATATTCTTATTTTGTTCTATTCGTTTACCTTATTATGCACTAGAAATTAAAGTTGAAAGGTTCCAAATTACGTATAGTCGGTTCAGAAGAAAAAACAAACAAAAAGTAAACAAATAAAATCATTGAGTCAGCATTGCAATTTTGTCTATAAAAAAAAATTGGATGTATTTTAACATTGGGAACATACCGTTACAAAGCTATTGTGTGGTTTTTAATTATGTTAACCAGATTTCAGCAAATTCAAACAAGCAATATTCCTGATGGGGTACCGGAACATGTTTTACAAGTTTTTACTAGGGAAGGCTAGGGAAGGCCTCACGAGTGTTAGATAAGTTTAAAAATAAAAAAAAAATAATTGGGATGGAAAATAAGTGGAATGGAAGGAACCTACAATTTTATGCCGAATCCGAAAGGAGGATTTGTCAAATCCTCGCAAGAGGCAGTGGCCCCGAAAAAACCTTTTAGTTTTTAGGTGGACGTGACTGAGAAGTGAACCCAGACCTCCAGCCTGATAGTCCCACGCATTAACCATTACGCTACGGAAAAATTTCCCTTGTCTAAATTTTTGGTACTGTTATCCAGCAAGGACTTGCCAAGTATCTGACAAGTTTTCCTAGTCTAGATTTTCCCTACTGAAAACTTACTAGGGCCTTCCCCAAACTAGACAGAAACATACTAGATACAAACATCCAGCCGGGTACATATTTGCAAAAAAAAAAGATAATAGCTCAAGGACATATGACGGACAAGGCAGTTCGTGTGAGGGATAAGTTGACGCTTTTTAAAATTTATAAATTATCATGATAAAATGAATCATTAGAAAATCTAATTTTATTATAAACCATTTCCCTATTTGCACGTGAAATTCATTTAAACCTGGGTCCTAACACTTATACCGATAAAATTTGGACGTTATCATTACAACATTGCCATCTCTTTCATATCTGTAGAAAAAAAACAAAGACAGCTATTTCAAACCGTTATCGTTTGATCGCATTTGTTTTACGTGATGATGTCACATAAAAATGACAAAAAAGGTGTACTGTCCTTAATCACTTGAAACCCCACAGTAATTAACCAGTACATTAAAAAAGGGAAAGTGACAAGAAGACCTTCACCCAAATTACGATTGTCAATTTCTTAATTGATAAAATAAATATTGCAATCCGAAATCCTTGCAACAATTGATAAAAGATTTGATCATTTAGAATGACGACAAATAAAAAAAGAAGATAATAATTTTCAACTGATAATCGTCATGATGACTTACTCGTATATAGCTAATACTGAGAAGCATTACTAAAATATTAACTTCGAGATATTTAAAAATCATTAGTAGGTACTTTATACTTATATGAGTATTACTTATATGAGAATGACTTAAGTTTGTATATTTTCAAGCTTACACATTTTTTTTTCTGTCAAAAAGGTGTGTACTTGCGTATTCTAATTTAACAAATTAGTTAGCGAAGGTTTGAATCATAATTTTCAAGCTTATGTATGTGATGGGTTTTTCAGAGGGTTTGTTGACAGATGATTTTCGTTCAGTATGTTTCATATTTCCGAATTGAAGGCACGTCACGTTCAAACTATGCATACCTAGCTTCTTACCATGTCATACTAGCAGGCGAGTCAAATCGTACAAGAAAGTCTAAAATCGCAAAGCGTGTTGTAATTCTGATTTTTTTTACACTACTGAGGTTACCCGGAAGAAGTTTTAACAAGCCAGGAAGACCTGTATCGGTCATACTCGAAGAACCAAATTTTTGCATGACCAAAATTAAGGCAAAAAATTGTTTGGTCTTTTGCAAAGAACATACGAAATTCTACTTCGTCGTCGGTTCCAACGCTCGTCTTCAATGACACCCCTTTTGTCATCTCGTTAGAGAAAGCCAATTTGCTGGCAGCACAGTTTGCTGTTAATTCGACGCTGCCAGAAAGTGTTATGACTCCTCCTGTACTTGAGAGCGCAAACAATTTTATGGGACGAATCTTCTTTCGTACTCGTGCAGTTGCCAGAGTCCGCTGGCAAAACCACTGCGTAAGCTTTTCCATCTGTCCTATTCTGCTGGTCTCTTTCCGAGTGGATGGAAAACAGCATTTGTCCAGCCTGTCCCTAAAAAAGGCGTATCTTCGGGCTACCCTCAAGTAGTAGCCCGTAGCGTAATGGTTAGTGCGTTCGACTGTCACGTTGGAGGTCTGGGATCGCTTGCCAGCCTCGTCCACCTAAAAAACTTTAAAAAATTTTTTTTCAGGGCTACTGCCTCTTGCGAGGAATTGACAAATCCTCCAAGAGTATCACTTGTCACGAATAAGTGCTTCTCGTCAGCCGTTCGGATTCGGCATAAAATTGTAGGTCCCTTCCATTCTTGTCGACAGGCGCACACAGGAATGGTTGCGAGTTGTTAGTCACTAAGCCCTGGTTCTTCATGAGCCGTTGTGCCACCCGATTTATTTTTTGTTTTTATTTTTCTTCACCCTCAAACTATCGGCCAATTGCACTCACGTCCCTTCTTTCTAAGGTCATGGAAACGCTGATCAATTTTCAGCTCAACAAATATCTCGAAGAACGAAAGCTTTTTAATGACCGGCAGTACGGCTTTCGCAATAGGTCCACTGGTGGGCTGATGGTTTATCTCACCGAACAGTGGAACAGTTTTGGAGAAAGTAAGATTATTGCGCTTGGTATTTCTAAAGCGAAAATGTGCGCATTTGGTATCGATGAATATCTTCTTCGTTACATATACAAGTTGTATTGACCGATTTCAAGTCTGAAACCCACAAAATAAATGCTGGTGTGCCCCAGGGCTCCGTTTTGTCTCCAACCTTCTACCTCATATTCATTAATGATATGCTGTCTGAATCTTATAATCCATTAAACTGTTTTGCTGACGACAGTACCCTCAGCTTTTCATATTAGTTTTTAGATTCACATCCATGTTCTTCGGATGTGGAACTTGAACGGCAGCGTATGATAAGCTCATTCAATTCTGTCCAATGGGGAATCAAAATCGCGTAGAATTTAATACTTCAAAAACTCAATGCTGTCTACTGTTTTTAAAACGAAACCCAACCCCCTGCAACTATACATGAGTGGCATTTGCATTAAGGAAACCGAAAAGCTTTCAGTCCTCGGTATGTGTATCATGGACCACCTTATGTGGAACGATCACATATTTGATGTTGCCAAAAATGCTACTAAGTGTTTAGGTTTTCTTAGGCGATGGAAGAAATTATTCACCCCTTCTGATCTGTTATCTTTAAAGCCTTTATTCGTCCAAAACTTGAGTACAATTCTCATATTTGGGCAGGTGCTCCAATAACCCAGTTGAGTCTATTGGATAGAATTCAAAGAAGAGCTATAAAAATGATAGTTGATAGAAATATAACGGAAGCTATTGCACCTCTAGAACACCGCCGCAATGTTACGTGTCTTTCGTTATTTTATCGTGATTTTCACAAACAGTGCTTTAGTGAAATAGCCAGTTGCATTCCTCCCCGTAAACAATTCAACCGTTATACTCGTTATACTCGCAATGTGTTCAAGCTGCACTTAGTTAACATCAATTATCATGCCAAAACTAGCAGACTGATTTAAATCGGTATTAGGGTTTTGTCTTTCAATATTTTGTACTATTTGAGTCCACAATTACAAACAAATTTGGACTATTGTATATTTGTCAGTTGGTTACCTTCAGTCAGTTACCTTCAAAAGTACTTGTTTCTTTATAACGTTTTGTTTTGTTTTTTTTTTTTGCAACAAAAAAATATAAAAAAATTCATCTCGTTAAGCAAATATATTTGTTCGTTTTCAAGAGCCAAAAATACATTCTCCATAATATTATTTTATTGCAGTTGAGTATTTTATTTATTAAAGGGCCAGTTCACTGCCCAAAAATGTGTACGAATGTGTAGATACGTTGACTAAAATGTTAATCAAAGCCCCCATTATTTAGGTTATTTATCCCTATGATCATCTGATTTTGGTTCTAATTTAAATGAATGCCTTGTGTTGAAACACCCTTTTTACATATAAAACTTTATGTAATAAAAAGAAAACAATAAACAGTATTCTTATCATAATCTATAGATACAATATTGTACTTAACATCTTTCTTAAATTAATTAAAAAAACAATACCTACATACCCACAATTTGTAAAACAAAAATCCATTTATTTAATGATGACATACTGACATTATTTTTTGGCAAATTATCTGTCACTTGTTCAAATAACTGCTTAAAGAAAGTTTTTTTTTTGTATTTTAATTTGTTTTTCATATTATCCTTTAGATAATGTAGATAGGTACATACACATATGTACATGTAAATATGTATGAACTATTTACTTTTATTCTTAAGTACAAATAAATAAATAAAATACTACATCTGTATTATGTATAACATCACGTTTAAGGTACAAACCTATAAATCTATTGTTAAATAAAATATAGTAAATGTAAAAGCTCCTAGTGTGCAAGCAATAAACACAACTCGAGCCAAGAGGCCTTGTCATTAATTTGATTATTTTACCTTAATTTTTTTTATCAATTTAGGGTGCCTACTACACTGAGAAAAATAAAATAAAATAGTTTTTGATCAATACAAAATGTATAGAGTAATAAACAGTTCGTATACTCGCGCAAAAAACCAATCTAGTTTTCGATAAGGCACTAGAGAGTTTTGCATAGATACTTGCAAGGCACTAGCAAGATTTTGCAAAGGCTAGAACATGGGCCTTGGCTTGTGTGAGCTTGATCTCGGGATCTTCTGTATGTCAGTCCAATGCGCTACCCACTGGGCTAACTCGCTATACAAAAATGCAATGTCGAAAGTGAATAAGTTTCATTCCATATTGCATAACAAATACATACATAACAACTTAGAACAGGTTTTTCATCATGGAAAAATCCTATACAACAGGTGTCTCACACCCATAGTAAAGTGTGATACGTAAAAGAAGACAAACGGAAGAGAGAAAAAAGTGTCGTATGATTCTGAAATTGCAATGTGCTTATAAAATTTGTGTTTCTGGTGTACAAGAGACATTCCTGATGGGGTCCTCATGTAAATTTTTGATCTGACAAGTTTTCCTTGTCTATATTTACCCTACTGTAAACTTAATAGGACCTTGCCCAAACTAGACGGAAACTTGACATTTTTTATGCTGAAATGAATGTTTTATTATTTTAATTTGTTTATTTTTATTATAAAATTAATTTACATAAATAAAAACTCTAACTAGCAAGAACAGTGGCGCTTATTTTCAAATTAATTTTAAAAAATCTGTAAAAATTGAAAATCATTTTTTGAACACTCTTTATGTACCTACTTAACTCTTTCAGTCACGCTTTTATGCGGCACACATTTAAAATATTTTTTTTTGTGGTTTTTCTTAGTTATGTATGACGTAAAATAAATAATAGCGTTAACAAAAATTATGATTTCCATTTTAAAGAAACACAAATTTAAACATTTCAAAAATATGCGCCACTCTCATTTTTATTCAATTCATTTGTATTATTCATTCTTTTTTGTATAACTTATTTAAGGCTAATAAAATTTAATTAAAACTTACTCCCTGGCTCCATGCGGGCGCTCTAAGTTAAACTTAGTGTGTTGCAGTTTTATCTAGCACTACCCGTATTGCTTACCCATGTGTGTATTTGTCCCACAAGCTAGTAAATCAAGGTTAGCAGAACTACGGTTTTGTGATAACATCATAGCAGTTGTTAACAAAGTAAGAAATTTGGGTTTGGTGTAGTAGGTAATTAGGTGCTAATAAAGTATACAATTCAAAATCATAATAAAATTCAATAAGAATCTTAACATTTTAGAAAAAATCTAGATTAAATATTTTGTTCGAATATTTTTTTTGAATAATTAACAGCTTGTCTAAGTTTGTTCTCTTCCAGAAATATTTTAAAAGATCTGACACAAAAGAAATATAATTCAATTCATCATTTAATTTGTGTTTGTCTAGAACACCTAATTATTATTCGACCAAACCCAAATTCCTAACGTCTTAAGTGTTTTTGCGGCTATCTAGACTTGCTTACTTGATTTAAAAGATATTCATTTTTACCGACCTTACTAAAGGTCTTAATTGTTGTTCACTTAATTAACACCTAATAAGCATCTTGTGATGCTATCACAAAATGATTGTTCTGCTGACCTCTCTCTGTTAACTTTAAAGGTATTCTACAGGGTGATACACCTAAGGTGTGACAAAAAGCATGGTTCTTAGAACTTTTACTTTTCGAGATATTAAGAAACAAAGAAACCAAATTCGTATTAAAAAAAAACGCGCGCGTGTAACTCAGTACTCGTGGCAGAAGTGAAACTTCTTTGGTGATCTAAAAATCTCGATATGTATGGGGATATTAAGCATATATGCGTAAGACCCAGCTATGTGTTCTAAAACAAAGTAATCGATGGGTTGGGGTTATTAAATTTAATAATTAAATGATAATGGTGAAAATTTAAAGTAAAAAAAGGTGAAAATTCAAAAGATATAAATCAGTATATGAGAGTAGGTTTTCCGACTATTTCCAAAAATTCCTACACTCAAAATCTTTGCAAAATCAAAAATTTGTATATGACAACTTTAATTTGGTTTTATTTATTTTGCAACCATATATAATTCAAATTTTTAGCGGACTCTCCTGATTTAATTAAATTTTTTGAAATTAGCCTATTTTGAGATAAAATGTTTAAAATAATTTATATCTCCATACCAGTAGGAGATAGATAAAAATCTTATACTAGTAAAATTCTTAGAATTTTATTATATATTCACCAAAATTATAAAAATAATTAAAGAAATTAGAAAAAAGACATAGAATGACATTTTCCCTTTTATCTGCTACAATAATTTAGATTATCAACAAATCCAAACTTATTGCACTATTATATATATTAGCCTATGAATACAAATTTTTTACTTTTACCCTGCCACCCACCACTTAGCTAATCAACGATCTCAGCGTTCATTAGAACAAATTTATTTCAAAATATATTAAAAGAAGAGATTTCTGGCCATTGTAAGTGTTGCCATTGTTTTTTTTTAATAATTTGTTATCTGTTGTAATATTTTTTTAGAAAATTGCCGCTCCTGCCTAAACGAGGGGAAATAGAACACCTCTCCCATACGATTTTTTTCTTGTCTCGAATAAACCAAAACACTAAAGCTTTTTGTCATACTTTAGGTGAATCACCTTGTATAAAATCTTTTTGAAAAAGCAGTAAGCAAATTAAAATACATCAGATAATTCTTCCTGGAACGTTTTTCATTAAAAACAGAATTAATGTAAACAAACAATTTAATTCAATTAACAGGATTTAAAAAAAACGGATTTTTGGATTACAGAATTTTCAATACTTAATATCTGCAGATACTTATTTATGACCCCTTTATGGTGGTGCGGTATCACGGTGTGGTCGCTTTGTTGGATTTTGTTGACAGACATTCTCATTTCTCTAAGTAAAAAACGGAAAAAGCTTAACCTAGGCTAGGTTCGATTCTAAATTTGTTTATTATTCAGGGGTCAAAATCAGGAATTATGGGAGCAGACTTTTATTTTTGTATTCAAATGCTTTTTTAGTGATACGACATACGACCATTGTCACCGAAGTTAGGTTAGGTTAAGTTAGTGGGCTGACAGTTGACTTTGTTACCGTCACACTTAGATCAGTGTAGATAAATTCTGGTACCCTAGGGATTTGATCCCCCATAAAAAGAAACCTGTGATAAACCTATGACATAGCCCGTAAAGGGTATAGATAAAGTTCCAACAAGCTATAGCCTGCAAAGTCGGAAGGAGTGTCTGGTGCTACATAAACACCGCGTTGAGGAGAGGTTAACGCTCCATTGTCTTTAAAGGGCGTGTTCCTTTCCTTTACTTCCACTTCATAGAGCATCCCTCCACCAGACCCGTAGGAGCAGTGGCTCCATGCAACGTCTGGGTGAGTTTGATAGATCAGTGGTTGGTGTATGTGACTGCTTAGTTTAGTCAGATCAGTTTTCAAATTACCGAAGTTAAAAGATTTTAAAAACCACTAATTAAATGTTTCAAGAAATTTCTACACCCTTAATTCCTTTGACTGAAGTGTATGTGATTGAATAAACTTTTGTATAAAAGGCTTATATTTTTCGGAATATTTCCAAGAATAAGAACTATTTCATGTGACTATTATATTTATGTTTGTTATTTTTTATACCAAATCTGATAGACATTTGACAGTTGATGCTAAGCAACTTTTAAGGTGAATTACGCAAACACAATAAAGGTGCGGCCCAAGGCCTTAGCGTCCATTGGAAAAAGCACTCTCACGAAAATTTCAAACCGGAGATTTCGAAACGATTATTTTTGAAAGCACTTCTTTCATAGTGTGACGGCACCTTAAGAAATAATAATCTGAAATGATATTATTTTTGAACAGTTATTTTTTCATTTGAATGTGCCATCAAAGAATTCTGACAGTTGTAAACCAACCTTTGTTGTCAGTACGCAAAACCATTTTAACAGCTTGCTTGTTAATCACTTTCTTCAGGATACTCTAACTGCTTAGTTCTCAGTCAAATTGTCGGAGGAAAATTTCTGAGATCTTAGAAATGTGAAATGCATAAAATTTGAATGAAATGTTGTCTTATAACTGACAAATGTCAGAATTCTTTTTCTAACGTCAGATTCAAATAAAGCACCTTATGCAAACGAATCTGTAGCCAACTTGAGTGTACTGCAAAACTGTCAATTCGCCGTCAGACCGCCTAAGCATACATTTTTGTGCGGACACCTACATATTATAGGCGTTTTTCTTTTTTAACTCATAACATAGCACTGAGTTGTCAAAAAAAGATCTTTGTTTCTTTTTTAGCTCAGAGCACTCAGAGTGCTCAACTTGTGTTTCTTTTTTTTTTTTTAATCAGAGCTAACTAGGAGCACGCTCCGTTTGCTCCGAACAAAAAGACTGAGCGAATTGAGAAAATAGCTGAGCGCAGCCTACTTCGCTCTTTTTTTTTTCTGTTTCTGTTTTTACAATGATTTCAGAGACGAAGCATATCGCTCTGCTCGGAGCTAAAAAAGAAAAACTATTAACGAAACTCCTCTTAACAAAACGTGGCGCATTTAAAATTTGGATACTGTTCAAAACATGTTAACTCACCATAAAAAATTCTGAACGGTACATTTGTTTGAGCTTTGTTGTGTTATTTTTATCGAATTTCCCCACTTAAAGTCGTCTAAGCTGTATGCAGTACACTCATCATTGATAAAAACAAAAACTTAAGCTAGCCATACACGACCGAGCCGAACAGCTCAGAGTCATTTGGCTCCGGGCCATTTGGCCACGTTCCAAATTTGGGTGCCATACACGGCCGATCCGAACCAACTTTGGCAGTTTGGTTCTTGTCCAAACAAAAAACAGCCGAACATTGGTTCGGAGGTTCGTGTTCGTGAATTTTGGACTTGCTGAAAATCCAAATTGTTCGGCGAAGTCATCTGAGTTTTCCCACTCACGAGCAATTTTGGTTCGGCTCCGGGCCGTTCGGCTCGTTGCTTCGGTCGTGTGTGGCCAGCTTTAGGATTCAAATCAAACTCCTCTCACAATCTTCCGTTGTGTTGAACATGACATTTAGAAATCAACGTATAAACTCGGTCGCAAACCTACTTCAATTCAATGAAGAAGCTGTACCTATAGATGTAATTCGTAAACTGTCAAAGTTGAAAGGTAAACATGAGTACTAATTAATTATTATAATATCTGTGCATTGGAAGTTTTATCGCGCTAACAACATTCATACACTTCACCCGTGATGTTAATTTAAACAACATGTTTTTCTCTGGGTGTATACGAGTTCTCAAGTGTACATGAATTTTTGTTGTTCCTGTTGAATTATATTTTCTTTGATAATTTTTCTTTTATTTTGTTTTTGTTGTAAACAAAGATTGCATTGGTGGGTGTTGTTGTTGAGTAGATTTCATTTCGATTTTATAATCATTTCTGTTGTTGATTTTTTATTTGTCTTTTTTTCTGTTTTGTACCTAAAACTCAGTGAAGGATAGCGAACAGAAAAAAAAGCGAATGAGATTACAAAATTTGCACACAAACTCCGTAAACAAAAGAGACGAAAAAATTGGAAGACTTTATAAGAATAGAAAATAAAGATATAGGTACTTTTGGTAATAAAAAAAAAAAAACATGTATAATCGTCAACAATAGGTGCAGCCAGGTGTGGTTGGTTAGATGCTTTTGGTTTTTTTTTTACTCGAATGTTAATATTTTTTTTGTATCTTTCAATCATAAATATATATCTCACTGGTGTTCTTCCATTTGCATGCTGGAACTATCTACCTTCAGTTGTTCTTGAAATTATAAGCACACTGTACCTAATGTGACACGTGATATTATAAATTATTTGAATTATTTGTTTGTTTAATGAGAGCTTATACGAATTGATGAACCAAAACGGAAAACGGGGAACTACAAATTATCGCACATCATTACCATTATTTCTTTTAAGCATTTATTACTATTAGCGAATATGTGTGATAATTATTTATTGGCGAACTTTATTTTAAATGGGAAATTCTCAAAAAAAAACAATTAAAAGTTGGAGGCTCTGTACTGTCTCGCACTTTAAGTATCTATCGCTATGAATAGTAGGTACGTCACACAATAATGCCCAGTGGCGCGGCCGGCGGCGGCGGCCGGCGCGGTCTTTTTTTTGATAAGAATAAGTAGGTGCTTAAATAAATTAATCAACTAAGAAAACGTGCTAGATGACACTTGACATTGGAAGCTTCGATCGGATATCACACTATCCACTCATATTACACAATTTTTATTAATTCGGAAAAAAGTAGTGAGTAGTGTAGTAGTCTAAGAAAGATAGGATCTGACGGGGAACAAATTAATTCACGAAGAAAACTTGTCAAATATACGTCGAGCCCTTGCATGTTTTCAGTAAATAAAATTTAGACGAGGAAAATGTTTCATACTCTCGTGATGTTCTCGCTTGTAAGAACTTGTTGGACGTTTTCGGCATCCTATCAGACTAAGCACTATCTTAATTGATAAAAATAAATAAATCGGGTGGCACAACGGCTCATGAAGAACCAGGGCCTAGTGACTAACAACTCGCAACCATTCCTGTGTGCGCCTTTCGACAGGAATGGAAGGGACCTACAATTTTATGCCGAATCCGAATGGCTAGACGAGAAGCACTTATTCGTGACAAGTGATACTCTTGGAGGATTTGTCAATTCCTCGCAAGAGGCAGTAGCCCTGAAAAAAAACTTTTTAGTTTTTAGGTGGACGAGGCTGGGAAGCGATCCCAGACCTCCAGCGTGACAGTCGAACGCACTAACCATTACGCTACGGGCTACTACTTAATTGATACATATGCAAAATTTTAACTAAATAAATTGAATCGAAAAATACAAATTTTAACTTTTAGTATATGTCAGTCTTGGTTTCAAAAAAAAAGTTAAAAATTTCACGCTCTTGCATATCCTTCCAAGATAATCATAGGTATTTATTTTCGAGAATCTCTATTTTCACACCCCCGCCAAAGGCTTTTTGAACTTTTCATTAAAATTAATCAAAAATTATTAAAATAATTGTTTTGCTGACCACGTCCATAATTGATTTTTTATTTTTTTATTTTTAAACTTAAACATTGACCAGTAATAAGATTTTTTTTGTGCATTTAAATAATTTTGATTTTATACATCATTTTTATAAAATTACTAGATAAAGTCATAGTTTGATCAAAATTATTTTTTTACTTCAATCTTTTAAAGAGCGTCCTGAAAAAAAAATCGTATGACTGAGAACGGGTTTTTACTCTTGCCTTGCCTTTGGACTTTCTAAAAAGATAAAAATCTTACCAATGCAGACTCTAAATCAAAAGTTAAATTTAAATTCTGTTAGTCGTGGTTTTAAGATAAATTAAAATTAATTTTTTGTTATTTTTTTTTGTATTGTTGTGTTGTTTATTTTATGATTTTTCGTACTTACTTTACTTTTGATGGCGCTCACAGCCCAGGATGGGCTTCGGCCTCAACTAACAAGCCCCTCCAGCCAGCTCTGTCCCTAGCTAGCCGCTTCCAGTTGCGCACACCGGGTGCTTTGATGTCGTCATTCACTTGATTGCGCCACCTGTTACGGGTTCTTCCTCTGCTGCGTACCCCATCGGGGTTGGATTCGAAGACTCGTCGGGCAGGTGCGTTGCTGTCCATACGCTCCACGTGCCCCAGCCATCTCAGTCGCTGTATTTTCAGCTTTTTGACCAGGTCAACGTCGTTGTATAGCCCGTATAGCTCGTCGTTGAATCTTCTCCTCAATACTCCTTCGATACACACCGGACCGAAAATCACACGAAGAATCTTCCCCTCAAAGCACCCTAGCAGATTTTTATCTGAATCTTTCAGTGTCCATGCTTCTGACCCATAAAGCAGGACCGAGATGATTAGGGTTTTGTATAAAGTCTCCTTGGTTGAGGGCCTTACTACTTAAATGCCTTCTTAGACCGAAGAAACAGCGGTTGGCAAGAGTAATTCTTCGCTTGATTTCTGCACTGATGTCATTCTGCGATGTAATAGGGGAGCCCAGGCAGACAAAGTCCTTCACAACTTCGAAGTTATATCTGTCCATCGTGATATTTTGCCCGAGTCGACGATGTTGAGATTCCTCTCTCGATGACAGCATATACTTCGTCTTGTCATCATTAACCGCCAATCCCATTCTAGCCGCCTCCGATTCAATGCTCGCAAATGCCCCTGCCACAGCTCGCTTCGTTCTGCCGACAATGTCTATGTCATCCGCATATGCAAGCAATTGAACGGACTTTTGATAGATTGTACCGCTGGTGTTGACATGTGCGTTGCGTACAATAGCTTTAAGAACGTTGTTGAATAGGTTGCATGACAACGCGTCGCCTTGCCTCAATCCTTTCTCAACATCAAAGGAATCGGTGGTGTTCTTACCAATTCTGACGGAGCAGCGAGATTTCTCCATCGTCATCCTGCACAGGCGGACGAGTTTGGCAGGGATGCCGAGACACGACACTTTTCACGCTATCATACGCGACTTTAAAATCGATAAAAAGGTGGTGTGTATCGATCTGGAATTCCCGGGATTTTTCTAAAATCTGTCGGAGTGTGAACATTTGATCGACGGTTGACTTGTATTTCTAGATGTTTGTTTTATTTTGAATTTTTATATTTTTTTTACTGTCGACACTTTAACCCATATTTTCTTACTTCGCTATAATATTAGCGACATCTAATATTAATTTCAATAAATAATTTCATTCTCAAACCAACTTAATTTTACTAACAATAGTAGTCTTTAACTTTGCGATGCCACGCTTGGCAAATCCTTGTACTAATGTTTTATTTATTTTTACCGGAAATGGTATGGCTGGTAAGAATTTCAAAACGTTCAAAGTAATGACGCTTATTCAAAGTGAGATAATTGTCTTTTTTTTGTTTTTTTTTTTTCTAAAACGTTTTTGATTGAAAGAAAAAAATAATTTTTAATTGTCTTACACGCCACGGGAATATGCTTCAATTCATTACATTTATGGAGTGAGGAGGAAACGTCAGAGCAGCAACCAGAACATATGCTGAGAGGTACCCAAATGCTTCCCATCCTGACCATCGCCTTTTCATACGGTTTCACTTGGCTTATTTGGAGGGCAGAACACCAGGGAGAAGTCTAGGACAAGGAAGAAGTCAACGCCATCATGATGAGGCAGTTTTGCGTGCTGTCGAGAATGACCCTTCTACATCTGTTAGAGCCATCGAAAGGGCAACAGGGGTCTCAAAAACAACCATCCAAAGAGTGCTGAAAAGGAACAAACTCCATCCCTTTCATTTGCAACGTGTTCAAACTCTTCTTCCATGGGACTATACACAAAGAGTTGAATTTTGTTGGACGATGCTCCGAAAAAACCAAGAGGATCCGGATTTTTTCGATAAGATACTGTGGACCGACGAGTCATCCTGCAAAAAAGACGGATTTATCAACTTGCATAACCTCCATAGTTGGCAGTTGGAAAATCTGCATTTGGTGCGAAGAGGAAATTCCCAATACCAATTCAAAATAAATTTGTAGACTGGGATTTTGAATGCCCACATAATAGGACCCATTGAACTGCCGGATACACTAAATAGTGAAATTTATTTAGATTTTCTGCAAAATAGGCTATTTTTTTATGTTGGAGGACGTGCCACTTGCCGCATAATACAGTCAATGTGGTATCAACACGACGCTCATTACAGTATTAATGTGAGACGTTTTTTGGACAATTCTTACCATGGACAATGGATTGGGCGTGGTGGACCAATTGTATGGCTGTCTCAAGGAAAAAGTCTATGCTAAGCCCATTTCAAACATACGTGAGCTCCAGCAACGTATTCAGGTTTTTGCTGCAGAAATAAGCAACTCGCCAAGCACAAGAAATTTAAAAAGACAGTTTTTTAAACGCTGTCGAGCTTGCATACGCGAAGGAGGGGCACGTTTCTCCTTCACATTTTGAACAATTTTTATAAATGAACTGGGTTAAAGAAATTAAGAAAAGCAAAAAAAAAAAAAAAAAAAAAAAATAGCTAGAAAACTCAAAAACAAAAAAAATACAGAAAAAAAAAAACATAAAATAAACAACAAAACAATAAAAAAAAAAGGAGCTTATTTTAATTTATCATAAAACCACGACTGATTGAGTTTAAATGGTTGTAACTTTTGATTTAGAGTCTGCATTGGTAAGATATTTAACTTTTTAGAAAGTCTAAAGGCAAGGCAATTTTTTAAAAGTAAGAACCCGTTTTCAGTCATACGATTTTTTTTTCAGGACGCTCTTTCAAAGATTGAATTAAAAAAATAATTTTGATCAAACTATGACTTTATCTAGTAATTTTATAAAAATTAAATAAAGTAAGTGTATCAAAATTATTTGAATGTACAAAAAAAGTCTTATTATTGTTCAATGTTTAAGTTTAAAAATAAAAAAACAATTATGGACGGGGTGAACAAAACAGTGGTCCAAAGGAGGGGTTCGGTCAAATTTCAAAAATACAGCCGTTACTCGAAAACCGTTATGGTTCGGGATAAACAAGTTACCAAATTCTGAATGGTCATGACCTGGCCTATCACCATATTCAGTTTGGACCATCCTTTACGGGACACCCTGTATAAGAAAATATATTTAACCCCCCATTAAAATATATAGGATGTGTTTCACGAAAATGATATAGGTAGATCGCCTTTTTAACACAATTGGCGTTTTTCTTTTTTTAGTTCAGAATGGAGCTGAGTTGTCAGAAAGAGCTTGTCTTTCTTGCTCAACTCAGAGCGCTCAGAGCTTGGAATTTGTGTTTCTTTTTTTCATTCAAAGCATGATCTGACATTGTTAAAAACATGATCTACGAGCTTAAGAAAAGATGACGAAATAGTCTGATCAAAAGCCGAACATATCAAATTTCACACTTAAAAACGGTCAATTTAGCCCGAAAAATAGGGGAAACATTGAATACATTCCCGAAAACCTTTTTTGCATGAACGTTAGGGATCCCATTAAAAGTTTTATTAAAAAATAGTATATTTGCGAAGTTTGATAATTGTTTCAGTCGCGATATCTTGCAACTGATAAATGCAACGTAAAATAGTGTCATAATACTTTTTTCTAGAGAATATTAAAATCTATAAAATACGTATAAAATATTTTCCGTCAAATTCGTCATTTAAGAGTAGAGAGCTAGGTTAGGAGAGGTTAGAAGGGATGATGAAGCGGCAAGCCGAATCATCTCACTCGGATCTCAGTGGATCCATTGTGCTCCCCGGGAGTTGACTTGGGTAGGAGAAAGAATGGGTGAGGAGAGGACATGGTGGGTATCAGGTAGGAGTTATTGTGGAAGGAGCCTCCCTGAACCATCCTGAAATCTGAATAAATTTCATGATGTTTGCATGTGACACAATAGAGCCGCTATCTAATTCGTCGAAGAAGTATTCTCCGAGAGTTGCTCTTCTGTTTCTAGCTTGGCTGGGGCATTCGCAAAGGAAGTGGTATGAGCCCTCCACCGCCTCCTCGTCATGACACCCTCTACATAGATCAGATGAGCTGATGCCCATTCTGCTCAAGTGGGTTCCCATGGAGTTGTGACCCGTGAGTATACCAACTAAAAGGGATAATTGGGACCTGCTTAGCTTGAGTAAATAGTCTGTTTTGTTCTTAGAGAGTAACGGCCATAAAGTCCTTGAAACCCGACAGGTATCAAGTGCTGACCACCAGTCGTTTGTGGCTTTTAGTGTGGTCCATTTTTCTTGTTCTAGAGGAATAACTACCCAGGGTATGGCTTGGCTCGGTTCAAGTGTTGTCCCGTTTTTGGCCAGTTCGTCTGCCCTTTCATTACCAAAAATGTCACAATGTCCTGGGAGAGGGTTCAAGGATCTTAACTCCCTTTTTGGGCCTTCTGTCCCGCTCAAGAGACTCCGTCGCTCCGCTTAGGGTATGCTCAGTCGCCTGGCAGGCGCCTATATTGTCAGTTGGTCTGATATCAATGTTTTTGTTGCAAAAGATTTTGATTTAAGAATAAAAGTTTGGGCCATTTTTCATTATGAAATTTCATCCCAAAATAAAAAATGAAAAAAAGGCCAAAAACCATGAAAAATGGACCAAATTACAAATTTTAAACTATTTTTTTGTTTTTGCTGTTCCCCATACAAATTTTTGGGGCCATATTTCATTGGGTCCAAATTTCATGTAGCCAAACAAAAAATATTAAATTCGATTCTTATTGGTAAAAGTGAAAATACAAAACAGACAGTTTTCATCAGAAGGGAGGCACGGTTGGTTGAAAGGTTGGCTGAATATAGCATGAATAGAGGATAAATGACAAAAAAAAATAGCTCAAAGCAACCAAATTATTTCTGGGTTCTTTTACATTGTGGCCCTAGAAATAAGCTGCTAAAAAGTAGGTATGTTTAAATTTGTGCAACTTTTGATCTGAAAACCTTCCAACTCTTGAATATGACTTTAAGGAAAGCTCTGTTTTGTGTTGTTTTCTATTTCTATACCAATCCGATTGACCTTTGGTTAAAGGTGACCATCAATAAAATCCTTTAGCACTTTAAGAAACCAAATAAATAGAATTTGTAATCTTTAAAATTTAAAAGATATTTTTATATGCAAATACCGTTACAACACGCTTGCTTAATCTTATCTTGATAGCTACCTGCCTTGAGTTTAAGGTAATGTTTCATAATAATTACAGCAAACATGTTTTGAAAAGGCTTTAGGTTTAGGATTATCATTATTTAAACATTAGATTAAGATAAAAGTTCTCTTCGGATATCCGTTATAAAAATTGTATATTTTTTTAGGAAATTGCTCTTTTTTGACTTTAATTCAAGACTTCACGTCGTAAATTTTTTTGAGGGCCCAGTGAAGTGAAGCCATAAAAATAAATCACATCCAAGGACATGTTTTCTTTTTGTAAAATCACCACTCACTCAATTAAAATGTAAAAAAAAAAAAAATTATATTCAATGTGAAAAATTAAAGGGCAGAAGGAAGAATCTCTTTCTCTGTATCCGTGTTATAATAAAAAAAAGCTATAATTAAATCCAACCACAAAGACAATAAAGCTGCTGCATGCATAACCATAAAATAAACTTTCCCATTAAAAATCCACCTTGGCATAAGAACAATAAATTTCTTTCGCATAAAAAGTAATAATAATTATAATCATGAACTAATAAAAGTCAAACAGGTTCTTCTTAATGCCACAGAGCAGCATCAACAGCAACAGTATACAGTAGTTAGCAAGCTCATAACAAAAAGCCACTCAACTCCAAAGGAAAGGAAACAAAAATTAAAAATTTAAATTCTAATTTATCCAAACCAGAAACAGCAACACAAGCCCTAACACAAGTAAATGTATCGCGAGGCAGATAAACCAAGTTAAGTTTATACGTTAGGTACCTCATGTAGGTACGGGTGGCGCATAGAAGCTAAAACTGCACATGAAACCAACTTAGACATGTTACAATATAAAATATACAAAATATAACAAACAAAATAATAGTATATAGGTAGGCGAAGGGGCGGGCACGGGGGGTTCCACCATTCGAGCCCAATCGAATCTTTTCTCTGTGGCCTCTGATCTAATTTCGAATTTCACTAGCGGTTTGATGATGAAGGTAAGTGAGCGGTGAGGTCGGTGCGGTAGCAGTTGGAAATCGGAATGGCTGTGGCGACACCCGCACACCTGACAAATTACGCTCTTAGTACGCTTAATGAGCATTCCTGACTTCGGCCCTGCGGCTAGTGTTGCCTAATCCTAGGTCAGTCCGTTTTAAGTCACAAATTAATTGACTTTTTACACATTTCTCATTTGAGTCTATCATCGCATCGTTTCATGGAAACGATGCCATTAAAAACTACCTATACTGATGGAAGCTATCTAGCTAAGCTAGCTACCAACAAGTTGGTGTTTTGTGCACTAACGCTAAGAGAGGGGTTTTGCCTATTGGGTGAGTTTGATTACCGGTAAATGTGCTTACATCGAAATGCACCCGTCAATTATATTCTTGAATTGTTGTCTTTGCTGGGTTGCCATTGTAGAGTTTTTAAAAAATAAACCAACAATTCATATATGACACTTTGTCTTTAGGTATAAATGTCTTAGCCTGTGGCTCATTAACAATATTTGAGACACTAGCAATTTCAATGAGACTGGTAATTTATTGCTTGCAATGTCAGTAAAATTAACTATTTTCGATAATACAAATCATAATTTCACTAAATTTGTTAACGGTTTCTCATATTTTCACCTTAAATTTTAAAAATGACTGAGCAGCTATTCGAAATTGGGAAGAAGCCATCTTGAATAAGACGAAACGTCAAAATGTATTGCCTCGGCAATGGAAAATAATACCTATTTACCTTCCATATACCGAGAAATATTGCGATCGCCATCGTCAAAGTGACTAAATTGGCAATGATTGAGGCGATAAATTGCCTTGATTAATGTAAATGGAGAAGCTTTGTCAATGGGAATCGCAACATTGCCCGGTAGATGGAATGCAATTATTGCTTTCTATTGCCAAGGAAACACATTTTGACGTTTCGCCTTACAAAATATGGTTTCTGACCGATTTTGAAACGCTTCTTCGTCATTTTGAAATTAAAGGTGAAAATATGAGAAATCGTAAAAAAATTTATTGAAATTATGTTTTATATAATACAAAAACAGCTAATTTACTTAAACTACCTGGCAATGAAATGCCCCCCCCCCCCAAGCAGTAAATTGCCTGCGTCATAGAAATTGGCATTGCCTCAAATATTGCTAATGCAGGCACAGCGTTAAGTCAGTTTGACTATTTGAAGTATTCCGTTAAATAAATTAAACATTTCTTACTCTAAACATACTTACTCTAAACATACTTACTCTAAACATACTTTTTTCGAAATGTATCAATTAACAGGTGTGGTTCTAAAGTTTTGTTTAATTTCAGTTGTCAAACAGTGAGAGGCGTGCCGTCGAAGAAATCTGGTTTTTTGTTGGCTATTAACCTGCTTATTTCTACCGAAAGCAGTTTGCTCTAAATTTATGATTTTAGTACCAATTAAGAGAAAAGACGTCTTGAACATGTCAATATTGCCCGGTAGATGAAAGGCAATCATTGCTTTTCATCGTCGAATCAATGAATTTTGACGTTTCGCCTTTTCGGGCAATTAGCAAGGCAATTTATTGCCTCAAATGTTGCCAATCGAGCCGTGTAATGATTAAAATCCAAAACTGCAACTTTCTGACATAATACCATTTTGCCTACGTCAAAGATTTATAGATGTCAAAATGAGGATATTTAGGAGTTATTTGCAGGGCTGTCACTGCTTTGGACGTGTTTAATAAAAAACAATAGCCCAAAATTGAAGTCGATTTAATAGATACGTTAAATTACATATTTTTCTTTTTTGTTTTTTTTTACTAAGTTAACCCACGCCTCTTCCCGAAATTGGGGCAACATTTTAAACATTCTAATATTAAGGTTTAAGTATTTCTAAATTGAAATAACCTTGCCAATACTTTCTAAATTTTAAATAATTTTTAACTAGTTTCATACTAAACCAATTTCCTTCATAAAATTTAGCTGAACACACCCAAAAAAGTGACAGCTCGTGCAAAAAATTCACAAAAATACCTTCTTCATTTTGACATTTATAAACGTCAAAGTGTCATACTGATTTTGAACGATGCTTATAAGATAAAGTAGTTGAATGTTTCGATTTCGGTTGAGTTTGCCGGCTTAGAAGAACCATAATAAAGTACTAAAGCGGCAACCTTGTCTATACTTAGTCAGCCACTCAGCAATGCAGACAAAAACAAATTCGTTTTCAGCTGGATATTGGACAAAAAAAGAAGTCTTGCTACCGAAGACTGAGTCTAATATTGAACTTTTATCGTAGGTACATACAGATAGTTCAACATTGGAGATTTTTATTACTTTTTTTTTTTGCTGTCCAGATTTCCACTTTACAATAATTTGTTACTTTTGTTTTTGTTGTTGTTGTTATTGTATCTTATTGTTATTTAAATCAGGTATTTCCCCCCTTTTCCCGTTGATTATCTGACTTTTTTCTCTTCATTTCTGGCAAAAACAAAACTAAGCATACAACGAAATGTTGAATATGCGTAAAGAGCACGACCAAAAGAATTCTCGGCCTTGAGGTTATGCGCTGTTTTAACTTCATTTTTTGTTGTTTTTGGTCTTCGAACTCGATTTCACTTGATTTATATAAAAAAAAAATAATAATAATTTTTTTTTCGTTACATACATTTTTGTGGTCTTTTATTTTTCGTGTATATTTAAAAGCACAGCTAAAGGAAGGTTGTTCATGAAGGTGCATCGTGTAATGCAACCACCACCATTGCGATGCAATGAAGGAAGGGGTTTTTGTTGGCAAAACTGCTGGAGAAGGGGGGAGGGATCTTAAAAGCAAGACGGGTTGATTAATAAGGTCTGTCTTTGGGTTCACGGAATGAATGAACAAATGGCGGATTTATAATATATTTACTTCTATATCTACCTGAACATTTTTGTATGTACATTTTTCTTTCCTCAAAACAAGTATTTCTTAATTAACTTTCAATTCGAGCTGTTTGTTTGTTGTATCATGTGTTGCATTGCTTTGGTTTATTGGAGAAATCTTGGATGGTTGCGTTTTGGTTTTTTTTTTTTGTATTTTATTAAGATCCGTTTAGCTACGTTCCTACATTGTTGTTACTTAATTTGATGAATAATGAAGAGTCATGCACAGTCAGAGTATTCACGCGGTAGTTGAATTCTTTTTGTTTCTTTATTTTGTATGGGAAATGAAAGAGGTCAAAAAGAGCTAAATTGCATTTTAAATAAACAGTTTGAAAAAAGATTATAGATACTCTAGAAATCAGTGAGAGTATAATTGATACGTGACTTGAGTCACGATACACAATAGATTATAAATAAATAGAAAGAGTTTATGGACTCTGATTAAATGATATTTTTCTATTTGTTTTTTTTTTTTTTTTTTTTTTGTTAAGTGACCATTTTTTCTTTTGTTAAAAGAGACCATTATATCTGGACTTAACGTATAAATAGAATTGGTTTAAGTCGCGAAACATAAAAATGTAGATTTTTGAATTTTATTCATTAACAATAAAACGAAATAAACCTAATGTACCTTTACTGATAAAATAAAGGTAACGCTACGACCACAAACGATGAGCTGTTTTATTCTATGTCGTGATAGTTCAAAGTATTAAAACTTGACCTCATACAAATTTATAAATAAAATGCACGATCGAATCGCACTATAATGTGACTTTTTTTTAATGCATAGTTATTGGAAAATTTGAAAAAAAAAAAAAAGTGAAAAGTGTAAAAGAATATTTTTGTCTTATTTTGTTGTTATTTTAGTTTATTGTACGATTTTGGAATAAAATATGTAAGTTGTTTTTTTGGAAACACTTGTATGCGAAATTTACGAGATATGGGGAAAAACAGAAAAAGGCAGTTTGTGATTTTTTTTTGGCAAACTCTGAAACTCAATTTTGCTAAAAAAAAATATAATTTTTCCTCTTCCTGACAATTTCTGCTAGATAAATAGGCGTGTTCAGGAAAATGATGAGATCTCAGAAAGCCTAAGCAATCTCAGTTGCCTGAAAAGGATTCCCCAGCAAAAAATCTCAGTTTGGTGTCAAAACACTGACGACACAAAATTTGGATTCGGTTGCTTGACTCCTCCGACTTGTTTTTGACTTCACAATAGATAATGTCAAATAAAATCTAAGAAAATTTGAATTTTGTTTTTTTAATTTGTGGAATTTTCTTGACGTTTTCTTTTTTCAAATCGGAGGAGTCAGTTCAATGTGAACACCGTTCTGGGCCCTATTTCATAAACATTGACAAGTGACAATTCTACAAATTTGTCGCTTTTATCTGCGGTTTTCATTGCATAACTTTTTGACAGGTGACATAATTGTCAGTAAAATACAACGACAATTTTGTCGTGACAATGTTGTCACTGTCAGGATATGTCAAATTTGTCGTCACAATTTTGTCATTGTCATATTTTGACAAATTTTTTGTAACGTACACAAGGGACTGAATTGATAACTGTTTTTCTCTTTCATTTCATCATGCTACTGAGCTCCATCTTCCAAGCCAGTGTATCACGCATATAACTTGGGTCTTAGCCTCAAGGACATGATTTCTTTTTGTGGGATGCTGGAGGTGTCGACTGATTTTTAACAAAATATATTCCGCTGTAATTTTGCAGACACGAAATTTTGTGATTCAATTGCAAATCACTTACCTAATGCAGCAAAATCATTGTTTATTCTTTCTTTCAAAATTCGAGGATGGCGTACTTCGCGAAATTACACATCAAATTCATTATCACTTTCACTTGAAGACATAATACATATTAGATTTTTTTACCGAAATTGTCACTTACACTCAAAATTGTCAATTACATACTGACAAAATTGTAATTTGAACTTTCGTATCTGTTCCATAAAAAAATTGTCACTACAAATGTGTCGGGAAATTTGTGACAATTTTCAAAAAATCCCTGACAATTCATTGTCATGACAATTTTTTTTATGATCCGAAATCTTGACAATAACTGTCGCAAATTCCCCGACAATTCTACAAAATTGTCAGTTTTGTTATGGGACAGAATTTAGACAATAATTGTCAAGCTGTCATTTACAAATTGTCACCTGTCAATTTTTATGAAATAGGGCCCTGAACACGAAAAATTTATTGGTTCAAAAATTGCTAGTTCGGTGTTCTGTCAAAATCCAGTTTGAAGTAAAAAAAAATACAAAATGGATGTTATTTAATTTTTGTTTTTTATTTTTTTAGTAGTGAAGTTTTCTTTTTTCAAAAAAATTGCTTTTGCTTTAGTGTTTTTAAAGAAAAAAATATTAAAAATTGTGCATTTCTTTTGTACTACAGTGATTTTTAGCGATATGTACTTACGTTTAAAAAAAAAAATTGTTTTTATTTTGCTTACATTATTAAGAGTAAATTTTACAATGAATATTATAATTTTTTTGCTTCATTTACTCTGCCTGTAATGAAGGTTCCTTTGGTTCTTTTTTTTTACGATTAAAAGTGGCTGACATTTTTGCCCAATTGCGTTCGTGTACTTGTGAGCAGCTTTACTTCTCTCTGAGAAAATTTTACTCCCACTCTTCAAGGTTTGACAATTCGGCTTATCCCACAAACATCAGTGTCAAACGGAGCTAAAGAAAAAACACAGAGAAAAGACAGAGATAAATTCGCTTGTTTGTATTTTGTTTATATTATTAAGAGTAAATTTTACGATGAATATTATAATTTTGTCGCTTTGTTTACTTTGTCTGTAATGAAGGTTCCTTTGTTTTTTTTTTACGATTAATAGTGGCTGACATTTGTGCCTAATTGCGTTCGTGTACTTTTGAGCAGTTTTACTTCTCTCTGAGAAAATTTTACTCCCACTCCTCAAGGTTTGCCAATTCGGCTTATCCCACAAACGTCAGTGTGAAACGGAGCTAAAAAAAAACACAGAGAAAAGACAGAGATAATTTCGCGAAAAGCCGAATTGACATCATAGATAAATCATTATAAAGACACAAATCCTACCTACGTTTCACCCCCCAAAACCCATTTGTTTACATTGTTGTATTTATAATTTATATCCATGAATAAATGTGAAAGCCAACAACAAAGTTAGCACTTATGAAATTTGGTGCGGATGAGAAGCTAATTATGTATATGTGTGCGTTTTTCACATCCACATTAGACAGTTCCTCAGTCTAGAACTGTCATTCAGCTTGTAGGCAAACCGTATGTACGAAAGTACTCGTGTAAAAAGGACACATCAGAACGAGCCATAATTGAAAATATGTTCCACAATTATTCAGCACATTACAAAACGTCAAAGAATTAATGGATCCATTGTATCAATCGACTATACACTAGGTCTTATGACCCAATAAAATTACAATTTTTCAAATTTCCAACAAAGTGGTTGCATTTTTATTTCTTACGGAAAACATAGTTTTTACTAATTTTTTATAATAAAAATCTTGTCGTCAACATTGGTCCTTCGAGCCGTCAACACCGTAATTACAGCCGAGAATTTGTATCTTTATAATAGTTTATCTATATAAGATTGACATATTGCTATCTTTTAGTCCAGAAAGTTCACAACGAACGAAATTAAATTCTCATCTACAAAGAAAAAAAGTGCTACATTGTTTAAAGCATTTTCGAAAATCTGATTCCAAACAAAAATTAGAAGTTCTTATCTAAAAGAAAATATAAATAGAATATAAATGATTACCAAAGTTGAATTCATTCAATCAACAGATAAACAAGCACAGACAAAACGACTGTAGGTGGAGGGTATCACGAAAGTCTCTGTTTTTGAATTCTCCATTATCGTTTAATGCTATATACCTAGTTCTGATTACAATCTCGTGCAGTTTTTTGTACACAAAACTTATAATTGCCCTATAAAAAAAGTAGGTATAAATAAAATAAATCTTATGTATGTATGTATGTAATTAGTAGAAGTTATTTTGATTATAGACTATTGATGTGTTTTGAAAAGGCCATAAGATCTTTAGTAGTTCACTAATAACCAGCTTGCGAAACGACAACCGGTCGTTTGTCTATAGTAAACTGGATTTTTTTTTATAATATAAGTCTTGATCGGCAGCTATTTATGTATAGATTTGTATGTATGTATTTGATCCACACTGCTACTTTTGTTCGCCGCATCGCAACAAATCAAACAATTGCAAATTCACATACCTAGACTCAGGCTTAAGCGTTTTCTTTCTTATTTTTTATTTTTTTTTGTGATTGCGTAAACGGTGGCGGCGGCGGCAATGGAACAAAACTTTCTCTAAAATTTCTTAGAATTGTAATTTTTTTCAGAAGGTATTTTATTTTATTGTATATATTTTATTCTATGATCAGGCTCATTAGATTCTGATCAGATCATTGTATCGTGCAGACAGCAACTATAAGTAGGTAGTTTGACAAATGATAAACAAAATTCATATACGCGTGTAAACCTGTTGTCTGCGTGCTCCCAATGCTCCAAATGAAATTGGGCCAGTGCGTGACACGTTTGAATTAATAATCAAATCAATTCCTATAAAGACTTAAAAATTCGATTTTATATTTTAATATGTACCTTTATTGGCACGACTCGTACAGTTATAGTCATTAACTAGTTATATTGTAACACAATACGCTGGCTTCATCCCAAAATATCTTACCACTTGTTTCGAACTTCGTTCTTCATAAGGTAGCTCTTTAGTAAACAGCTCCAAACTCTGCCAATTTTCTAGTAAGACATCAATCGTTCAGCGTCGGCGTCAGTCGGTCGTACTATTTGTTTTTTTTTTTTTTTTTTTTTTTCATCATCAAAATTTAATTCGGCCAAATTAAAATACATGACAGCAACAAATCTCGTTGTTGGTTTCAATATTTTTTTGTTGTTGTTGTTTATGTTAAATCACATAAATTGGTTGGATATTGTGGTTTTAGAGTGTGTTTTTTTTTCACTTGAGCTGCCTGTGTTTAATTTACTTACCCCTTTTTGTGTGTCGAAACAGTTGAAATCTTGATTGTTTCTATATTGAAGATATTATGTGCATGTATATTATTGAACCGGTCTTTATATCAGGCACGTAGCGGGAAAAATTTTGAAATTGCAAAATTTTAATATATTTTCCCAAAGCATCTTCGAAATTGCACAGTTAATCTATTTACCTCAAATAGCAATAGCTCTCTCGTTTGTGCACAAGCGTTAAAATTATAACCATAATTTTTTAGGATCTGTACCCTTTGTATCTTTTATGACACTTTTTCACATTCCACTGACTCCTCCGATTTTGTTTTTGACTTCAAAAAAGAAAACGTCAAAAAAATCGATTCAATTTTTGTTCGAATGTAAACACCGTCTATAGTTTCCACAAAATGATAACTGTTTTACTTTAATTATCAATTTTCCTATTTCACATTATCTTTGACGAACTGATGATGATGATGTTTAATCACTTAAAATCTCCTCAATATAATTCAATAGGGCTCTATCAAATAGCAATATAAATCGCTCTCTCGTTAATTCGCAAGCGTTTATTCATAAATGTGTGGCTATATTCCTATGCGGTTGACGATCCCCACAAAGTGCTAGCTGTAACTTTTGATGTTTTGACAGTTTCGTCAAGAGCTCTATTGCGTATAAATTGTAAATTGTGTTATATTACAGTTTATTCCAGTTTTGAGAAAAAGTAAACAAACAGATTCAAGTAAAAGTAAATAAACAGAGCTAGCGAAACTGATTGCAAATTAAGCGTCAGTTTTGATTTTATTTTAGCTTTTTATACCAACGCGAAATCTGAGCAAAACGATCGTACCTAAAAGTTTGACGCGTTCAAATTGTTGTCCAAAGCTATCAGGATATCTTTTGTATAGTCGTGAAATCTTTTGTAAAAACATACACAGCTGATGACATCGGATCGACCAACAGTTAAGGGATCATGACGTTATCTAGAATGACAAAAATCTCGAATGGCAAAAATCTCGAATGTATAAAAATCTAGAACGTACAAAAACCACGAAAGACTATATCTAGAAAAAAATCTCGAAAAAAAAATTCATTCGAGATTTTTTTTTTTACCTTTTTCAATAGTTTAAACGAAAATAAAACGCATTATATGGTCAATTTATCAAACAATTTATTTTTCTGGTCAAAAAAGAACACCAATCGAAAATGTTTTTAACAAAAATCAAATAATTTATAGGATATGTATACTACGAGTATACACACAACATAACAAATATCAAAAAATACAATATTTATTCAATACATAGCAAAATTGTCAAAATATAACAAAATTAAACATATAACTCTAACTATAATAACTAAATAACTTCTATAAACTGGAGTTATGCAGGACTCTTAAGGTAGCTTACATAACTTTTTTCTTGTTTTTCGTCCAGTATTTTTAAGATTTGCTTTTCTTTTTTTAAATACCCCCTTTTTACCTTAGTTTCTTGACCGATCTTAATTTTTTGAACCACACAACTAACCTGAACCCCTATGTCGTTTCAGTATCATTATCATTATGCTTGACTACAGTTACCCTGGCACTACAAAAATAAGATTTATTCAGTTACACAGCCAGTTAAACTTATTTTTTAGAGGATTTATTTAAATAATAAATAAACCCATCAATTTCAATTTTGATGAAATCTTTGTTTGTAACGATGTCATTTACTTTCATTGCACTTTTTTTTTAATAAGAAAACTTACGTTGTTATAAGAGACCGTCCCTAGCAACACTTAATTTAGTCACCTACTTGTATAGTTGGACTCGTGCATGTGCAGTGTACTGATTATCTTAAGGATACTTTCCTAATCTAGAATTAATATTAATTGTTGATATTATTAATATATTGATATTGTTAATATTTATTCTAGATTTTTGCATTCTAGATTTTTGCAGTTCGAGATTATGCTTTCTAGATTTTTGTTTTCGAGATTTTTTCAATTCTAGATTTTTTTTTCGAGATTTTTCCTTCGGGATTTTTGCTTTCTGGATTATTGGTTTCTAGATATCGTGGTAAACCCACAGTTAAAGATATTTTGGTTTTCCAAAGATCCACTTTCGACAGAAGTCGTTCATTGAAAAGCTAACGACAAATGAGGGCCTTAGTCATCATAAGATTCCGAAGAAAAAGAATAAATCTTATACAAATTATTAACCTTCCGAAGAAAAATCCTGACTACGAACCTGTCTTCAATGTGGTACATAAAAACTTTGACCAGGAAAACAAGGTATCGAAAGTGTAACTTAAAAGAAAAATAAAAAAATAATAAAAAAAAGATAAGTAAACACTCGGTAGAGTTTGTTGCCAGACTACTTTTGGTACATCTTGGTATGTTATTGTTGAAAGCCTACTACAGGTGACTTTTACTCTGTTTAAGCTGAATGACAACAATATTGGTTGTTGATGAAAACTATCAACTTGATGTATTATTAATTTTCATTTAATAATATTTGCATAATATTAAGAAACAAAAACAAAATCAGTTCTCTTTTTTTTACTTTTGAAGGTCTTTCTTTTTTTGTATGCCAATGCCAGATATATCATTTTATTCTATGTGAATTATCTTCATTTTTCATTAATTTAATTGGGTTGGTTTTTGTAAGCAACATGGGGCAACAAAAAAAAAATAAACATTGAAAAATTTTAATTGAATCGGCTTAAATTTCTGTAATTTGATCTGCAGAACAATAAACTTTGTAACTTTGAAAACAAAAAGTCAATTAACAAATGAAATTTAAAACATTTATATACATAAAATCTTCAGGAAATCCAAACAAAATGGTAGGAATCTAATTTTTGTTAATGTTTGGATAGTAAAATTTACATTTCAATTGCTAAAATAAAAGAAGTTTGATAATACAAATTGGTCGTGACCAATTGCAATTGATTGTTACGAATTGTCACACTCTATTCGCGTTCCACACACAATCCACACTGCAACGAATGAATTGCTCGCGCGCTTCTAACCTCAAAATAAATATTCACCCCTATTCTGCTAAACGTTCACGTGAATGTTTGAATTCTGCTGTCGCCGGATGGAACAAATTATTCAAAATGCATATAAATTGATAGCAAAATAAAAATTAAACAATTAGAATCTCTTAAAAAATCCAATAAAAAATATTGTTAAAGCTTTGCACTCGAAGGAGGTAAGACTTTAAGAAATATTTTAAGGCAAATGTTAGGAATCATTCACGTGAATCGAAAAATTCGATTGAATAGTATAGCAGAATAGGGCAGATTGTTTTTGAATGTTTGAATGTTCAACAACCATTGGAGTGGGCTACCACCATTGCATTTTTGATTTTGTTTTATTCGTCATTCGCGACCAATTAAATTAGATGTCATGTGAAAGAAATGTCAAATTGGACGAATGTTCGTTCTTTCGTAGTTCGTTGGTCGCACTCATTTGAATAGTACTCAAATGATTTGTACTTTTCATATATAACGTATCTTCTGAAAATTAGCTCAATGCTTTTGAATGGAATCTGAGAAAATATAATCTGTAAGTATGGTTAGGTAAAGCTTTGGATTTCTTCCATACCTGGCAGTACCTATTTTTACAGCTGATGATAGTATGGATGTAAATTTTCCTATGAGTTTGCAAACACCACTAAATAAAATACAAACCAAGGGAAATAAAATTCATAATAAATCTCAAGAGAATTTCATCGATTTTTGGTAACTACCGCCCTCTACCTTTTAAAGTAGGTACTAACTTTAGAGAGTTACTCTTATGTCAACAAAATTTCATGTTGAATATTTTTTTCTCATCAATATGAATTGAAACAGATCTGCATGAGCCATATTTGTTTTGTATGCTTTAGAGTTTAGACTTAAGGAAGAAATAAAATATCAATTCCAATACTACTAAAAATGCTAGACATGTCAAAACCTTTTTTCCCTGTACATCAACTAACTAAGCGCTCCGAGCGCTCAAGGATTTTTTAAGTGAGACAAAAATCTCAACTGAGCACTGAGATTTTTTGCGGAGATTTCTGATCCAAAAATTTCTTGGAATCAGTACTCACTACTTGGGTTGACAACCAAGTTATAATTTTTTGAGGGTGTGCAAATAAGAAAGTGGTAAAGAAATACAAAATAAAGAAGGAATGTTGGTAAAAACTCAAACTTATTGAATTAGCTATAATCATTTTCATTAATTTCAATAAGATTTTTGCTTTAACAATTAAATATTTAAAGAAAAGTTGAAATTTTATTTTCAAACTTATATGAGAATAAAGGCTTTCCCAAACCAATGCGAATCATTCGTTGCGGCGAAGAAACATTCGTCAGTCAAAATTAATTCATTGTTTCTACGCCGCATTGGTGTGGGCAATCTCATACAGTGTCAGACAAAACAAAAGATTTTATTTTCCAAAAAACAATTTTGCACTAATTTAGCGGTATGTTTTGAAACGATGTCATATTGGAATGTCCATTTGAAGGGCATTTCTACTTCTGCGTGTGGCAGTATGATGTTTTGAAGGACGTCATCATACACAAAACGATCCATTATACCATCTATTCTATGAGTTGGTCCGATTCATTGACTAGAAAAACATCCCCAGGCCAAAACATTTCCATCTCCTTTGTGAAACGTGGGTTTAGCCTTTCGCGTCATTCCATCAGAACATTGCAAATTTAAATTCTGGATTCGTCCGAAAATAACACTGCTTTCTATTTGGCAACAGTCCGGTCTATGGATCCGATGGAATGAAGCAAGTCCGGCTGTTCGAAAGGCAAAATGCTAAGCAAACGTTTCACAAAGGCATAATAAACCACGCTCAATGAATGCTCAATTTGTGGTACACGCCTAATCTGTTTGACAGTTTTTCATCGCCCTTCATTGAAAGAAGGTATGCTGAATTGTTAAGACGCCTTCTAAGAAAACATCAGAATATTAAGTGAACAAAAAACACGCTTAAAAGCAATAATAGTTTGAAAGTAATAAAATGTTTTATTAGGCCTGTTCAGGAAATGAGATTTCAGAGGGCCTCAGCAATCTCAACTGCCTGAACAGGATTCCTCAGCTTGCTGTCAAAATACTGGGGAAAAAAAATTGGATTCACTTAATCAGTTTTTGATGGAGCAAAATCTCTTATATCTTTTTCAAGAACACCCCACATATCAGCTTTCTAATGATGTCAAATTTTATCGTTTGCCACTTCTCATTTTGTTCATCATTTTTCATTTTGTTATAACATTTTAATTACCTAACTAATTTATGACTTGTTTATTTGGTATTTTTTTTTTTTGTAGTTCTTATATGAATGATAGATAAGGCATTAAGCACTTTAACCTATTTTTACCGGCTGACATTTATTTTATTTATTTTATCCCTCTTTGTTGACACTGGATTTTAAATCATTTAATAATGTTGTTTTGTTTTTTTGTTTAATTAAAAAATTGGGTTAGTTATCCCACGACGAAAAAATCAATTATCGTCAAGGGATTTTTGTGTGCGGCACAAAATGTCTCGCTTTTTATCTCTTATTTTTGTTACATATATTGCTACGAAATATTTTTGTATTCATTTTTTTTTTTCTTGAGACCCCTCTGAAAATTTGTCTATTTTGAATTATTTTACCATCATTGGGGCTTTAATAAAAATAAACCTAAATTCACATTCACTGGCCATTAATTCCGGACTATGATCAGTTAAACATATACACTCCCTGTCACTTGTTTGAGGCCACTAATTTCATAAAAGTTTTTTCTCTATAAATACCTGTAAGCAATATTTTCCCTGGAAATTTTTTGTACGTGTGAGTAGGTATATATATTTTGCAATAAAAAAGGATAAAGTTAAAGAGTTAACTTGGAAAATTCATAGAAATTTCCCAAATTATGTGAATGGACTGCAAAAAATGGATATAAAAAGTTCCGTCACTTGATTGAGGCCATTCCAAAAATTGTGTGGCAAAGTAAACATTGCCGATTTTTTTCAAATAAAAGTTTAAAATATTTAAGAAAGGATAAAAAACTATATTTTATATTAAATTTCAAGTTAAAATTGGCTCTGGGAACACGTCGACAGAAGCAGAAAGAGGTTCAATAGATGCTTTAAAGGAACTGGGGTTCTCAGGCCAAGAATTAGCTAGGAGACCGAACAGAAGTAACATTATTTTCAACAATTATCTAGCAGACACTGAAAACTATGGAACAAAAAATGAAAAGGACGCACAATTTAAGCAACAACAATCCGAGAAAAGCGACTCATTTAGCGGCTAGCTTCAAATTCCGCACTATCAGAGCCTAAATTAAGGTCAAAAAGTGGGGTATTAGCCAGTATTTCGACGGTTTTAAGGATAATTAAAACCAGTGGCAACATGAAGAGTACGAAAATCAAAAATAAACCGGTCCTACGGCAGCTACATAAGGAACAACGGATGAATTTCGCTAGGGAGCATGTTACCTGTAGCAACGCATGGATAAAGCTAGTCTTTTCAGGTGAAAAAAGTTTAATCTTGACGGACCTATGGTTATAACTTTTATTTTCACGATTAAAGAAAACAAGAACTTATTTTTTCAAGACATCACAGCCATACATCAGGTGTTATTGTGTGGGGAGCTATCACCTATTATGGAACAATTGAAATGGAATTTATAACTACAACAATGAACGGAAATAGTTACAAATGCCTGCTGTAACGGGCATTTCCAAAGCTAAAGAATATTCTTGAACCTCTACCTTGGATATTCCAACATGACAACGCCCCTATTCATACTTCCTGGCTAACTAGAAGCTGGATTCAGTGGGAAAACGTTAGAATTTTCTATGTCCACCCTATTCACCGGACTCAAACATCATCGAAAACGTTTGGGCCTGGCTATCTCGAAAAGTTTCTAATGCTGGTAGACAGTTTGGAGATAAGGATGTCTTGGTCGAGGCTAACTGCGATGCCTGGAGCCAGATTTCACTGGATTATTCCAAAAAACTGTATGATTCAATTCACAACCATCTAATAGAGCTAATTTCAAAAAATGGTGGGCATATTCATTATTAACTGACAAAAACATAATACATTAATGCTTAAAAACAAAAAAAAAGTAAACATTTTTATAGTTTTGTTATTTTTTTATAAGATTTTTCAAGTGGCCTCAATCAAGTGACGCATTTTTGTATACCCATTTTTGCAGTCCATTCTTATGATTTTTGAAATTCCTATGGAATTACCAAGTCACCCTTTAAATTTATTCTTTTTTATTGCAAAATATATTTACCTACCCGAATGTATCAAAAATTTCGAGGAAAAATATTTCCTACAGGTATTTATCGAGAAAAAACTTTTGTGAGACTAGTGTCCTCAAACAAGTGACAGGGAGTGTATATTCAAAATATAGTCTTCTATGTATATCTATGACTCGGGAGATATGTAGGTACGTGTGCCCAAAATGTCATTGGCTTACGGCGAACTCCATTTTTCGATAGTGTTACATCGATAGATCTACTAGGATTTGGTAACCGATATCGTGCAATTTAAAGCCTCTAGATAACTTCTGTGCCATTATGTTTGTAAAAACATTGATCTAATGCTAGCTTTCCACTTGTCATTGAAAGACACATTTTGACAAGGCTTTTCGTGCTTGGATAAGCCTGTTCTATCAAAGTGTGTCAATTTGCATCTTTCAATGACAAGTGGAGACCGAACATAATGCCGATAAAGGGTTAACTTCATATTCAGGCTACGAGAAAGGGTCAAACGCATACAAATGTGGTCAAATCTTGGAAACGACCAGTGGTTTTCGTCAGAAGCCACTCAAAGTATATTTTTCTTTTAAATTTGTTTAGTTTTTTAAGATTATTATTATTATTTTTTTTTTTCAAATTGTGATATTATAATCATTGTTCCATTTAAGCTTTTAATAAATTTAAGATAAACAAAAATTATAATTGCTTACATTTTTTCCTTTTTTTTTCATTACAGAAAGTTCCGGTGTGCCTCATACAGTTTATAAGGGAAATCACAAAAAATATACAAAAGAATGCTTAATTATATTCGATAAAAAGACAGGTGATATGACATTAGAGAAATTAAATCACAATATACAGGTTAAGAAAACGCGGTAAGTTTATATTTAATAACAAATATCTTATTCAATTATTTGAAATAAAAACATTACCTTTGTTTTTGTTGTATAGGACTGAAGTGGCAAGCAAAACTGTTGGACCAGCTCCAAAACTAGAAAATAGCACAATGAGAGTATCCTCGAAAACAAAAGTTTCTACCGGAAGTCGAAAGAACCATATAAGTAAGTTTATACTTATTTAATAAATTAGACTGAAAATTTGTTGAACTTGTTTTTGGATTTTCTAAAAGTTCACCATTTTAATAAAACACAAATATTAAGCCTTACCACAGTGCGCTGATGGTCCTAGTAGATTGTTTTACGGGTACTTAAAAAAACAACCATAGCTTCAGTGCGTCGCGACGTCGCAAAAATATTGCTCCGAAATGTGAAAAATCATGATAAGTGATATCACTTGCCCCGAATGAACAGGAAGTTTGACACAGTTTTTATGAACAACTATAAATCGGGGTAAAATTTAAAAAATTAAATGTTTTAGGAAAGTAAATGCACGCACGCAAATTAGTTCATATAAGTAGTTACATAAAAGTTGTTAAAACAATGGTGTGTTAAAAACGATCTCAACGCAATTAAATGCCAAACTATTACTTTCATTAGTAAATGAGTAGTGAGTGCATTTAATTATTACATTTTCATAGCACACAGATGAATTTGTTAAAGTTGAATGCTTTGGGGAAGGCTTCAAAGACCTAGTTGTCCTAGAATGCAGGGAACATATTATTTATGTATTTATATAAATCAAGCTCCATGATACGATTTTAAAACGGTAGTGATGTAAAGAAATGATCCATCTGTACTCTTTTCTTGTTTAATTGATGGATAGAATAGGCCATCATCTGAATAACGATAAAATAATAAATTTAAATAAAACAATAATGGGGCAAGATATCAAATTGATTCTGGCTATTATGTATAGAATAGCACATTATTCAAATATACGCCTCATCTTCGCTGGCAGTGCATTCATTTGCCGTTACAATTTTGTATAATTCGGTCCAACATGTGCGGCCTTATTCCGGCAATAACGCCCTGAGCTCCTCCAAAGTGGTAGTCTTGTTAGCGTGGACTAAGGTTGACTATGCTCCAGAAAAAGCAATCGAACATGAACGTTCGCCATCCGCAAGCCAATAACTCCTTCACAATTTCGAGCGTTGCGGCATCCAGCGCCGCCGCCGGCTTGGTTAAACCACAGCTCGGATATATCGATGTTTTCAAGCTCTGGCCACAAAAAGTCGTTTAACATCGCACTATCTTTGAGACCGTTGACCCTAAAGGTGCCGCCACATACTGAAATGAAAGTGCTTTCCGAAAGTAAAACTTTCATAGTAGCCCAGTCAATAATTACAAAAAAAAGTGCTAAATTCGCAAAGCGTGATGTAGTTCTCAATTTTTGATATGTTTTTGGGGCATGTTAGAGTAGTCTATAGCCAAGCTTGCAACTTCGAAAACCCTGTGCTCGCTGCAGGAAAAATGCAACAGTGAAAAAAACGCTAAAATCACCCCCCTTTTTGGCGACATTTACCTTTATAACTTTGGAAATATGCAACTTAGGAAAAAACCATCCACTATAAACTTGTTTGTTATAAAATTTTCTACAAGACCACGTTAGTTTTAAATTCATGCATTTTATATTTGTGTTGCTATCTAACCATGAATTAAAACAAAAATCTGAAAAACTAAGTAATTTTGACGCAATCAAAAAATAGGTCAAAAATTGTCCAATTCTGCTAAAAATTTGGAATAAAATATTCTAGAGTATTACAAGACGAAATTCGAAAATTCGATCCAAATCGGTCAATTAGTTTTGGCAAGAAACACGATGTTAACTAAGTGCAACAAGCAATGTTTGCATCACTGCTGTGGTCAAAGTAGGAAACTTAAGTTGGCACTGATTTTTGTACACGTACTTGGAACCCTTAACTATCATAAAATATAGTTATTATATTTATATCTTTTTTTAAGCAACTTTGGTAGCGATTTTAAAAGTTCCGAAAATTATTCACGTGGCATGTAAATATGTAATTCCGTGAACATTTCCGAAACTTTTAAATCAGTACCAAAGCTGCTTACAAAATGATAGAAGTATTATAATTATATTTTATGATGTTAAGGGTTCCAAGTACGTGTACAAAAATCAGTGCCAACTTAAGTTTCCTACTTTGACCACAGCAGTGATGCAAACATTGCTTGTTGCACTTAGTTAACATCATGTTTCTTGCCAAAACTATTTGACCCATTTAGATAAAATATCGGATTTCGTCTTGTAATACTCTAGACTATTTTATTCCAAATTTTTAGAAGAATTGGACAATTTTTGACCTATTTTTTGATTGCTTCAAAATTACTTAGTTTTTCAGAATTTTTTTAATTCATGGTTAGATAGCAACCAGAGATCAGAAATAACTGTTGATCTTTATTTTCAATTGGTTTCACTTAGAGAGTTACTACATAACTTGAAAACGATTTTGGTTTCGGATTGAGATTTATTTAAAAAAAAAAAAAAAAATTTAGGTTATCGGTTGAGATTTATTTTGTATTTTCAAAAATGTCTCTCAATGGTTGAGATTTTTACGAAAAAATTAATGCTAAAGGTCAACCTTTAACCTATTTCGCTGAAAATGAATCAAAAATGGTTGGAATTTGCCGAGAACATGTTACATGTTACTAATAATCGCTTAAAATAAAATGCAAAGACGAAAATGCCTTTTCGACTGTGACTTGACCTAGTGGGACGCCAAGCACAACCATTGCAATTTCGTAAAAGCCCAATAACCTGCATTTCCGCATGCATCATTGCTTACAAAATACTAACGGTCATACAAACGGGCATTCTGATTGATAAAATTGCAGATGAGATTTATTTTTTTCTCTCAGAGATAAATCTCACTGGTTGACCTTACCTAAAAAAATATCAAAATAAAGGTTTTTCTCAGACCTTAACCAATATTTTTGTTTGTTGGGAATAAAGGTTATAGTGGGACCTTTATTGAAAATGTCAACAAATAATAATTATAAAAGAACCTTTCAAAAGGTTGAGATTTATTTCTGATTTCTGATAGCAACACAAATACAACATGTATGAATTTAAAACTAAGGTGGTCTTGTAGAAAATTTTATAACAAATATGTTTATAGTGAATGGTTTTTTCCTAATTTGCATATTTTCAAAGTGGTAAAGGAAAATGTCGAAAAAATGCGGTGATTTTAGCGTTTTTGTTCACTATTGCATTTTTCCTGCAGCGAGCACAGGTTGTTTGAAATTACAAATTTAGCTACAGACTACTCTAACACACTCTAACAACATATCAAAAATGCAAAACTACATCGCGCTTTGCGAATTTATTGTTGAATTTGACTGTGACTACTTTCAGGAAAAATTCAAAATCGAAATTTTCGAAACGCTTTGTGAAAGCACTTTCCTTTCAGTGTGTAACAGCAACTTAGCGGTGTCTCCTTGTTCATTTCGAAATAAATAATGCGCGATAATAAAATGCCATAAACTGCACCAAACACCAACTACCAATCTTTGTAGATACATTACTGATTCGTCGAACACTTGTGGGTTGTGTTCGCTACAATAACGGCAATTTGACTGCTTTCACACAAGGAAACTGAGTTGCCAGCAAATGGGAGTTTAACTGTTGACGAGAAGGGCAAGAAGTAAGGGGATGTACAAAAATCTCTTTTGAGTTCTATTGGTCGGATTGCCAAGATTATGACGTTTGGACTTAAAGAAAATGACAGAGCATCACGGCATATATTTTTTTAAATTAATTAAATTGGTAATACCTCTGACAAAAAAATTGGAAAATCGCTATTTTCAAACCCCCAACCCGACCAAAGGCTGAACAAGAAACCTGCCAGACTTTTGTTTTCGATACCGTGATATATGCACCTACAAACCCTCATACTCATATTTTCACTCGGAACTTTACTCTTAGGGATTCTGTTATGACTCTAAATTGTTGGTTGACAAATTTGTCAAACCTTTCATTCTGGGGTGGCAATACCACTTTTCAGGAAACTCAATATGTTGTAGCAATATTTAAGGTAAGACGACGGGAGCTATGATACATTGCTACCAAACATAGCATAACATAACACAACGCGGTCCTTTGATAGCTGTCTCCAGTTATCAACAGCAAGTTGGTTGAGGTCGCTTACCACATGTGTACGCTAAATTTATTATTATAAACATAATACAAAAATCAGTTTGTCGGTACATACGACCAATTTGACTAATTTAAGTTTAAAATTTTACATCTTTTACATTTAAACTTAAGAATCGTTGTTAAATTTAAACATCTTAAACAATATTATATTATATATTTTTTTTGTTTTCAGTCGGCTTTGTACCGCGCAATTCACCAATGCAGCAACAACAGCAACAGCCACAAGGTTCATCGCCATCGACCGCCCCAGTCCATAAAAGTCCACAATCAGCTCCAGCGTAAGTTAATGATAATTTTCATTGGCTAAGGTCAAGATAATATAAAATGTTTTAACTTTTCGTGTTTGTAATTTATTTAAAGATGGAATGCTAATAACGCTCAAGCAACACTACCAAGCATTCCAATGATAATTGACGATGATGATGCGGGTGCAATGTTCCAAGGCGCTGGTAGCGGCGGAAGCAGTGGAGTCGGAAGTGCGAGCTCCATTGCAAATTTGTCATCCTCATCTTCAGCGTCTAGCCACAATAATTCAGCTGACTTCCATATGCCCCAGCATCAGCAACAGCAGTCGCAACAAAAGCAACCGAAATCACACTACAATCACCAACCGCCTCAGCAACAACAACAACAAAAGCACCACAATCAACGACACCAGCAACAACAACAATCACAACAACAGCAATGGCATCAACAACTGCAGCACCAGCAACAGCAGCAAATGCAACAGCCGAGCCCATCACAACAGCAATATCATAGTAATCAAAATAACCGAATGTACCATAATAATTCTAGCAGTAATAATTCCAATGTAATTGGCATGAGTGGCATTGGCGGCAGCAACAGCAATAATTGCAGGCCGAGTAGTAGCAGTAGTAGTATAGATATGGCATCACAGATGTTGGCAAGTTCTGCGGCGGCGCTTGAGCAGGTAAATTGCATTTGTATTTCCATTTTTGTTTCATATACCTACTCACTATTTACTTTGCCTCTAATATTTCAAACATTTCCCCAAAAACTAAACAAAAAAATAGGTGCCTACCTAGCTTTGTATATTAGGTGACTTTTTTGTAGGTGTTTGTTGGTTTGCTTTTTGACTTCAGATCAATAACAAACTAAAATCGATCACCTTAGCCGGTTTTTTTTTCGTACTCATTATTTACTCACTTTTTAATTTTATTAGCAAAACAAAAACAAAATTAAGACTGAGTAGTCTGATTTGTTTTTGCTTTGTGTTGTTATAATAAAAAAAGTTCAACTTCATGACAAAGTGTTATTTTATTGTGATCAATTAATTTTTAAAATTGTTTTCATTTCAATAAAAAATGAGGGTTTCTTTACTACATTGAATCATTTGCATACATGGTTCCTCATATAACTTTTACTTTTAATTGTAAAATAATTGCTGGCATACACATAGGTACTATGTACATAATTCTAATTAAAACTTACAATTTTTAGAGAATTGAGCAACTAGGTAGTCACTTTCTATTCATATGTCTAGTTCTGAACTCAACTTTAAAATCTTTTGTTTATAGAGTCTCATTTATGTGATTAAGCCCTCGAGGCACATCAGATAATTGTGCTGTATCTACTAATTTGTCTGGCCAACGAAATTAAACTAAAAGAAAACCCCTTGAAGAACAAGTTGCAAGTACTAGAGAGCGCCAATAAGAAGGGTCTCAATCATTTCTTCAGAAAATTTGAAAATTTAAGCTTAGTCCACGCCAGTACTTTCAAAAAAAACATTTAAGTTTGCAAAATATTTTTCCACCTATTCTATGCATTATATTGTTGTAATCAATAAAGAAATATTCCAATAAGAGGATTGATATCCTCTTTTGTACTTAAGTTGCCACATAGAAGGTTCATAATTCAAACCCAGTATTTCACTTTGAAAAGCGTTGATATTAAATCCAAACTGTATCGATATTGAAATTAATCATTTTCTTCGATATCATGATATAGGTAGCTTATAGGTTAGGTTACTCTAAATTCACCTTGTTCAGTTGGTAATTTAAACATTTAATGAGTGCGCTCTTTCATCCTCATAAGTAACTTCTCAGAGTCGGGCTTTCTCCCAAGATATCAATATTTTGTTTTTTTAAAACTGTTGATTTCGACTTATTAAGTAATTGTTGCAATTTTCGATAAAGAAAAAAAAATGTATAGTGGGGAGTGGGGACAGCCAAGTTTCTAAATGCAGCATGTATGTAGTACCTTCTGGAAGCCTAAACATTTTCTTTAAAAAATAACGCAGTAACTTTTCCACCTCCTCATACTGAAGGAAATCCCAGATCTGCGCTACATTACACATGATGACAACAGCTTCAAGAACTTTGTATTTAGTACTTGTTTCAACATTCTCTTTTGTTCAAGATATTCAGTTGTAGTTATTTGCTTTCTTTGACTTTTTTTTATTTTGCTTCAAGATGCTTTCTGTAATATAATTTAGGTGTAATTATATGTAACTCCAAGACTCTTTGACTTTTTCGATTTTCTCCATCCTTCATCATGTGCATACCTCCCAGCTCCATTTCGAAATATCATGACATTTACAACCAAAAACTACGAAATATCCTACAAAGGTGGCAAAACTACTCTGTAAGCGTTTAAATTTGTCTTTCTCTAATGGTTTCTTTCCGAGTGGATTGTCCCAAGGTTTATTCTCCAAGAGTAACACTTGTCATGAAAAAGTGCTTCGTCCTCTAGCCGTTCCGATTCGGCGTAAAATTAATTGTAGAGTTGTAAGTCACAAGACTCTGGTTCTCCACGAGCTGTTGCGCCATAATATTTTATTTTTATTTACATTATAGATTTACATACAAATTCATTCCAAGGTATTTGGGATTATTGGGGTAAACGGTAAAGTACATCTCTATTATTGATACAAATTGGAACATTATTTAGCTTTTTGTTTGTAAAGTTTATATGAGTCGAATTTGTTTTTATGTAGTCTCATACGCAATTATTGCGTCCAATCACTCACTTAATAGACTGTTTTTTTTTTTTTTTCTTCAATTGTTCTCCTGCTTTCGTAACGGATTTATCAGGCACTAACAGCGTTACTGTCCACTGGAATATATTAATTATATTCTACAGAGTTGGTCCTTGGTTGCAATATACCGGATTCAATGCTTCGGACGTACGGTCATATACATATATTAAAAGTCATTCTTTGGCCGCCCAACAAAAAATGTGGAATTGTTCCTCCTTTTTACATATTCAAGACCTCAAATTTTGTTAGCACTCCCACTATAGTTTAAATGTTTTAAGTTAAGTGGAGAACCCCTTTCGTGCACCCAACGTTCAAACAAAATTTACTAATAAAATGAATTCTTAATAAACTGTATTTTGTTTGTATTTCCTACTTACATATGTTTGTACATGTACATATACCATCAAATAGTTAGCATTCACAAAATAAAATATTTATGTCTTTATAGGAAATCGGTGTACTGAGCTCGTCTGACACGAGTACGGATACCGACTCAAGTGGCAGTGAAAGTGGCTCAGACTCGGATGACAGCAATGAAGATTATTTTCAACAGAACTCCCAATCCCTGCATCAGCAACAATCCATGCAACATCAACTTCCAAATCTTCAACCAACCATACAACCACCACAACAACAGCAATCGCAACAACAATCAAGTGGCTATGCGAATGGTGGTTTTACAAATGTCCTGCACGACCTACAACTATCCGAATCCAATTCATCATCTTCATCAGACGACGATGATGATTGAAATAGTTCAACAAACAAAAGAATCAAAATAAAACAAAATACTTTTACACTATTATTCTAACCGACCACATTATTAACTAATCGCATCCACGAAACGGAGAGAAAACGAAAGAAACTGCAACAGAAATTTAAAAACAAAATCTAATATTTATATATATATTTGTAAAAAAAAATAAGTAAAGCAAAGAAAACAAGAATCAAAAGCAAGTATCCCTGTTCCGGATTTCTCTCTTTAAACAAAAAAAAATCAAAATAAAAATATCTCTCCTCTTCATCATTTTATTAAATGTTAAAAGAAAAGATACAAGCACATCCAATTATTTTTGATTGTATTGAAACAAAACAAAAAAACAACAAACTGATAAAAAGAAAGAAAACTCAAAACGTCTTCTTTATTAATTATTTAGTTAATAATAAAATTAATTTTTCCCAAATTTTTATTAAACAAAAAACAAAAACATATGAAAAATATATATAAATATATGTAATAGAGAATATGCCCTTAAAATATGCCTTTTTAAATACATAAAAAAAAAACTAATAAAAAAAAAGTATAATAAAAAACAAACACATTATTGAATTATAAAGTAAAAACAAGAAAAACTCAGTTCTTTTCTAACTTACAGTAAACAAAAAAAAAAAAAGATAAATAGTGGTTTCTGGTAGAAAAAATTTTACTTAACAAATTTGTTTTTGTTTCAAAACTAAAATCAGAAAAAAATGTTAATTTGTATATTTTGTTCTCATTCGCACAGACGCAGTCGCAGTTTTTGTATGATAAATAATTATTATTTGTTTATAAGGTTTCGCCTTTTAGTCAAATTAATTCTTTTGTAAATTATTTTTTTATTTTTTAACAATTGTTTATATAGAATATAACATACATACTATATATGAAGAAATTTGTTCAAAATCATCGAAAATCAACTAGGTAAACCTCTAAATAATGCATGCATGGATATTTAAAAACCACTCGGGCAGTTCCAACCCTTATTCTATTAACAATTTAGAGCTGTGTTCTCGAAACCTTCCAACTTTTACCAAGACAGACATTAAAATTCAATATCTTTATGTCTTACCGTTAACCTTGCTTAAAGTTTAATTGTAAAGTTTTGATTTATTATTCCTAGACTTGATTTTAGTTCTATCTCACTTTCACTATCTGTCAAATCCTACTTGATGAATTAAAATGTAAATCACAGAACGTTTTCAAGTACATAAATAAATAATAAAACACTCTTTTTAAAGGTGTATGATACGCTCTCTAAATAAAACAGCATCATAAAGTGCAATGCAATAAAATTAAAAAAATTTCTCGTAGGTACTTTTACTTCCCCTTACATCACAAATCCCCTGCCAGTATTTCTGTTCTTAAAGTGCATTTCCTTTAGAGGTTCTTATTTGAATATTATTGTCGTTATAGCAGTGACCACATATATTTAACCATTGGAAGATTGTAGACCTTTACTCGTGTTAATTCAGTTAAAGCAGACCCCAGACTTGATAGGTTTTAATATTTTCTATTTATCATTTGCAATTATTTCATCTTAAAAGACTAAATTAACACTTAAATATTATTAGACAAAATTACCAGTGAAATTAAAAATATATGCATATGTACTGTACATAGGTATAAAAGACAAATTGATTAGTTTTTATATTTGGCTATGTCTGTGGTTTCGCTGTAAGCGAATGTTAAACGCTTCAATCTAACCAAATATTATGGTTTTAGTACACGTTTTTAATAGAGCGATTTATGAAAGTTGTAGTTTTTTAAAAGCAATTTAAAGAAAAGTTTAATAATGGAAAACTTGCGCAGGATGGGGATTTTTGTATTAAATGTGGTTAGAATTACTCCAGGTATTTTAACAAAGATATAGAGCCTAAAAGCGATTTTGACTGGAATTACAAAAAATTATAACGATTTTCGTTCCAAATTTTGAAAAAATGGCTTTTATTCGCAGAATTCAAACAACTTGAAATAATTGGACATTTAATTCGCTGAATATGCGCTAGTAAATAAAATCAACCATAGAAAAGAGAATCCCTGCATTTCAACAATTAAAAAACAATCGCGAATAAAATTTCTGCAGCGAAACCACATTATAGAATAAGTTAAAATCAACTAACAAAATTATGACACTGTCTAGATCACCATTTAAATATGTACACACAAGTGACCGTTGATAAAATTTCGGTGAATATGTTTTTCGTATGCGAATAATTTATAGCTGGCCATAAAAGACGAGCGAGCCAAATGGTTCGAAGCCAATTCGGTTGTAAATTTCCCACGGGCTTAAAGTCATAAAGCCTCGGCCTTTGTTTATGAAAAATATCCATTAATTTAGTAGCGACCATAGCCTGTAGGGGGCGAAGAGTCTTCTCCATTTAAATAACCATGTAAAAGATAGGGTCGGCGATGTAATGTAGATGCCACCATTCGCTTTGGTCTTCATGATAGTACTTTAGTATAAATTCACAAACTCATCACGGCGCAAATGATGCGAAATTACTTTCTACAAAACATTCATAAAAAAAATCAAACTGGCACCATTTTTTGTATAAGTGTTCATGGCTCTATTGAGATTGCAACTTTTTACTTCGATACAAAAATTGACGTCGGTTGATGCATTTTTTGAATGTTTTGACAAAACTGATTGCAGGTCATTCGCGCAGTGATGCGTTTGTGAATTTACACATAGCTTTCATATACAAAGGTTTGGCGATTGTAAATAGGGATTTATGTTATAATCACTAATTTTTGTCAAATATTATGATGCTTTGTCATTTTCTCTAAAACAAACTTTCTTAATCTTGACGATCCAATTAATTAAACTCAATATTATAAGGTTTTTGAAATTTATATATATTTGTTAAAAAAAAATTATTAATTTTTGTTCCCATGGAAATGAAAGTGAATTTTTCTCTTCACCATTCAAGACAAAATGCTTGGTTAAAAGTGTAACAGCAAAGCAATAAATAAAGTGTTGTGATATTGTATTGTCTACATGGTCTACATGATGTCATATTTTCCAATAGCTACCTATTTTCTCCAATTATTGTTTATCTTGCATTTATATTTGATAATTTCATCCAATTCATTAGGTAATTTTAATTGGTAACATTTTTCGCTACAAAACGAATATACATATCAAATCCTACAATGATATAACACATTCATTAAAACTAATTATTTGAAAATGCTTAATAATTTAGTTTTTTTTAATGGTTTTGAGTCCTTCTTAAATGTGGTTAAGTGTGAGATTGAAAGGAGAAATTATGTATTGGTACAATGTAAATGAATAAAAAGTTGTATGCAGTAAGTTTTGTGAGATTTTTGTTCACACCCAAACTAAAATTAATTTATTCTACCATGAAGTTATCGAATTCGGCAATAAATTTGAAAAATGCCTATAATATTAAAGTTCAAATCTAATACATAATTCGAATGTTGATAAATGCTTCGCGAACAAAAATTTTAAAAATTCAGAAACAAATGTTTTCATAGATAATGTATGAACATACCCGTGCATACATGCATACTATAGTAGGCGTGTTCAGGAAAGAGAGATATCGGTGATTTTGCTCCGTCAAAAGTTGAACAAGCGAATCCAAACATTTTTTCTCTCAGTATTACGACACAGGTTCGTGTCGGAAAGCATACGATATTGAAAGCTCGTTTACCATGTTAACTTCCCGATGTCTATAATAGATAATAATTGAGTGATTATTTTCAAAAGCAAGATGTAAGTAAGTCTCCCAACTTTATATGAGCTGTATTTGGTGGTCGCTAACTGGTCATAAGTAAATGATAACCATAATCTAGAACTATCAACCCAAAAATGCATACCTACCTACTACTCATGCTTTCTTATGTCATTTGGGAGTAGATGGGATTATAATACGAACGTTTAGCAGGATAGGGCTGTATATTTCCTTCGATCACTTTCTATATATTTGAGCCAGAAATGTTTGTTGTTTTATAAATAGCAAAGTCCTTGAAAATTGGTAACTTTATTAAATGATCTCAAATTGTATCGATAAGCCATTTTAGAGAGTGTATTATCTCAGCTACCATTATTATTATTTTAAATAGTCCTATTTATTTACTGTAACGTTTGATTGCACTTATTCTTATACTTTTTTTTCTGCCAAGATGTATTTATTTCTCGTTTTCCAACCACATGATGATTTTGAATAAAGATTTACAATTCTTCCATCTCCTCTTCCAATTTAAATAAGCAACACATTTTAATTTGTAAGCAAAATTAATTATAAAAAATAAACATAAAAAAAATGAAATTCTGAAAAAATGTGCCTAAAAATAAAACAAAACAACGTTTTGAACAACAAAAAAACAAATTTGTAAACCTGATGTTTGCTCACAATAAAATGTTTTGTGTCCAAAAATAAAAAAAAATCATGTCGAGGACATAAAAATAATTTTAAATGAAAAAGAAAAAACCTTATCCCCTTCACTAAACAACACACACACACCAAATGACAACTCTTGCATAAACTCATTCGGACAACGGACTTGGATTTTTCTTAAATTATTAATAATTAAAAAAATACCCATTAAATATAAATCTTTTTTTAATTGTAAACATAATTTAATTGCGATTTTAATTTAGCTTAATACTTATGATGATATTTTTATTAATATGAAATTTCTTTCCTTTAGCGCGTTTTCTTTTTTCTCTCTTATCTTCTTTTGCTTTTGTTGATTTAGAAAAAATTTCGAACTAAACTATAAAATATAAATATAATTAATTATAAATAAAATAAAAAAAAAACAAAACTATTTTTTTATTAGCAAATACTCTTGTGTATTAAATTGAAATACAATTTATAAATAATTAAATTAGAAGCAAAACAAAGAAAGCGGTTATAGGTAATTAACCGCAGAAAGGAAAGAAACAAACGCCAATATTATTATAAATAGTGAATCGGAAAAGAAGAAAGGATGATTGAAATTGTGCTCGTAAAAAGATATTTAGCAATTGCAACCGGAACATGTGTAATTTTATTCTCTTTTTAGTTTTTTTTATATTTAATTTAAACAAAGCAAAAACAAACAAACAAAAACTATCATACTTTAACAAAAAAAAAAAAAAACTTTCTTCATGACTGTGTATATTTTTGTTTTTAAACTGAATTCAATAACGAAGTTACTTTTCTGTTTCTATGAATATAAATAATAATAATAATTAAACTATTTACTAACTATGCGTTTCTATTTTATTGGTTACTGTAATCCTCTCTTAATTTTTTTATTTGTATAAAAAAAAAGATAAAAAATTTCATACTAAGTGAAAGCATAAAAGAGATGAAATATAATAAAGATTAATACTAAAATAAAAATGAAACTAGGTTAATTAAATTTATTATATAAATAATGTACCAATATTTTATTATTATTAATTTTTTTTCTTGTTTGTTTTATTTTTATTATTATTGCTGATGATTATTATTCTAATATGAATATATGTTAATATGATTACTATTAAAAAAAAAAACTATGCATAACGAAACTGCAAACAGACAAAAACCTTAGAAAAATAATATATTATGTAAAAATATTACAAAAAAATGAAAATGAAAAAATACAAAAATACTTGATGCAAATTAAAAAAAAAATATATAAAAAAAAAATTGAGTTTTCTCATTTAATAATTGTAATTGTATCACTGCCGCTTTTTCAGTCGTGACCTAAACCGTTGTTAGTTAACTATGAAAATATATTCCTCTACAGTTATGCCAAGAAGCAGTTTTTCAGTGGAAGATGAAAGCAGAAAGGTTGAACAATTTCAGAAGACAAAATATCAATAGCACATTTTGATTTCATCCAGAGTTAAACACACAAAATTTGGTGAGTTAACTCGAATTTAACTTCAATCACGCACTGAAAACCTGTCTCTTAACCCTCCACAATTTGTTTTGGGATTTTTATTTTAAAGGAAGAAAGGAAACACAATTGCTTGGCAGCTCAGTGCCCTTTTCTGAGTTAAAAAAGAAAAACGTTCTATTATAATCTACAAAAAAGTATTAAATTGTATGTTAATGTTAAATTTTGATCAGCTAAACTTTTAATACGGTTAAGTTTAAGTCAGAAACTTTTTTCTACAAAAAATATGTTGCGATTCGTAGTAGAACTTTTCGTCATCAGTCAAAAAATAGATTTCAAATACTTGTGGCCTCGCTCAGATTCAGTTTGTTTCCAGGTACCAACACCTCCGTCGTCGGCCATCTTCTATTAAATTTTCCGTTCCAAAAGACACGTCGCTAGGACAGAAGGTCTCCTTAGTGGCTTAGGACTTATATTTCTATTATTTTTTCCACTTGATAACTCGTTTTTGGAGATGACGAAAGAATTGCCGACATTCCATTTTTGTAGGTAAATCATTTTCATGATTTTTCAAACAACGCATCTGAACGACCAATAGACTACAACCTTACGGGTAAATTATGGTTAATATTTTTATCGAAATAGCATCTCTGTTGCATTACCCGTCATTAACTACCTCATTTTTGAAGATCAGAAAAGACTTACTCAAGTTATTGACCATTTTCGAAAATTTTATTTAACATTTGGCAACCATCCAATCTGATCGACCGATAGACTGGATTTTTGATCGTTTTTTTAATTTTGAATGTTTAAGACGCTTTTCTGAAGCTTGTGGTAGCCGTAGACAAATGCTTTATATGTCAAAATGAGCGTTTATTAGTCAAGCTTTTAATAAAATATATATCAAATCCTACAATGATATAACACATTCATTAAAACTAATTATTTGAAAATGCTTAATAATTTAGTTTTTTTTAATGGTTTTGAGTCCTTCTTAAATGTGGTTAAGTGTGAGATTGAAAGGAGAAATTATGTATTGGTACAATGTAAATGAATAAAAAGTTGTATGCAGTAAGTTTTGTGAGATTTTTGTTCACACCCAAACTAAAATTAATTTATTCTACCATGAAGTTATCGAATTCGGCAATAAATTTGAAAAATGCCTATAATATTAAAGTTCAAATCTAATACATAATTCGAATGTTGATAAATGCTTCGCGAACAAAAATTTTAAAAATTCAGAAACAAATGTTTTCATAGATAATGTATGAACATACCCGTGCATACATGCATACTATAGTAGGCGTGTTCAGGAAAGAGAGATATCGGTGATTTTGCTCCGTCAAAAGTTGAACAAGCGAATCCAAACATTTTTTCTCTCAGTATTACGACACAGGTTCGTGTCGGAAAGCATACGATATTGAAAGCTCGTTTACCATGTTAACTTCCCGATGTCTATAATAGATAATAATTGAGTGATTATTTTCAAAAGCAAGATGTAAGTAAGTCTCCCAACTTTATATGAGCTGTATTTGGTGGTCGCTAACTGGTCATAAGTAAATGATAACCATAATCTAGAACTATCAACCCAAAAATGCATACCTACCTACTACTCATGCTTTCTTATGTCATTTGGGAGTAGATGGGATTATAATACGAACGTTTAGCAGGATAGGGCTGTATATTTCCTTCGATCACTTTCTATATATTTGAGCCAGAAATGTTTGTTGTTTTATAAATAGCAAAGTCCTTGAAAATTGGTAACTTTATTAAATGATCTCAAATTGTATCGATAAGCCATTTTAGAGAGTGTATTATCTCAGCTACCATTATTATTATTTTAAATAGTCCTATTTATTTACTGTAACGTTTGATTGCACTTATTCTTATACTTTTTTTTCTGCCAAGATGTATTTATTTCTCGTTTTCCAACCACATGATGATTTTGAATAAAGATTTACAATTCTTCCATCTCCTCTTCCAATTTAAATAAGCAACACATTTTAATTTGTAAGCAAAATTAATTATAAAAAATAAACATAAAAAAAATGAAATTCTGAAAAAATGTGCCTAAAAATAAAACAAAACAACGTTTTGAACAACAAAAAAACAAATTTGTAAACCTGATGTTTGCTCACAATAAAATGTTTTGTGTCCAAAAATAAAAAAAAATCATGTCGAGGACATAAAAATAATTTTAAATGAAAAAGAAAAAACCTTATCCCCTTCACTAAACAACACACACACACCAAATGACAACTCTTGCATAAACTCATTCGGACAACGGACTTGGATTTTTCTTAAATTATTAATAATTAAAAAAATACCCATTAAATATAAATCTTTTTTTAATTGTAAACATAATTTAATTGCGATTTTAATTTAGCTTAATACTTATGATGATATTTTTATTAATATGAAATTTCTTTCCTTTAGCGCGTTTTCTTTTTTCTCTCTTATCTTCTTTTGCTTTTGTTGATTTAGAAAAAATTTCGAACTAAACTATAAAATATAAATATAATTAATTATAAATAAAATAAAAAAAAAACAAAACTATTTTTTTATTAGCAAATACTCTTGTGTATTAAATTGAAATACAATTTATAAATAATTAAATTAGAAGCAAAACAAAGAAAGCGGTTATAGGTAATTAACCGCAGAAAGGAAAGAAACAAACGCCAATATTATTATAAATAGTGAATCGGAAAAGAAGAAAGGATGATTGAAATTGTGCTCGTAAAAAGATATTTAGCAATTGCAACCGGAACATGTGTAATTTTATTCTCTTTTTAGTTTTTTTTATATTTAATTTAAACAAAGCAAAAACAAACAAACAAAAACTATCATACTTTAACAAAAAAAAAAAAAAACTTTCTTCATGACTGTGTATATTTTTGTTTTTAAACTGAATTCAATAACGAAGTTACTTTTCTGTTTCTATGAATATAAATAATAATAATAATTAAACTATTTACTAACTATGCGTTTCTATTTTATTGGTTACTGTAATCCTCTCTTAATTTTTTTATTTGTATAAAAAAAAAGATAAAAAATTTCATACTAAGTGAAAGCATAAAAGAGATGAAATATAATAAAGATTAATACTAAAATAAAAATGAAACTAGGTTAATTAAATTTATTATATAAATAATGTACCAATATTTTATTATTATTAATTTTTTTTCTTGTTTGTTTTATTTTTATTATTATTGCTGATGATTATTATTCTAATATGAATATATGTTAATATGATTACTATTAAAAAAAAAAACTATGCATAACGAAACTGCAAACAGACAAAAACCTTAGAAAAATAATATATTATGTAAAAATATTACAAAAAAATGAAAATGAAAAAATACAAAAATACTTGATGCAAATTAAAAAAAAAATATATAAAAAAAAAATTGAGTTTTCTCATTTAATAATTGTAATTGTATCACTGCCGCTTTTTCAGTCGTGACCTAAACCGTTGTTAGTTAACTATGAAAATATATTCCTCTACAGTTATGCCAAGAAGCAGTTTTTCAGTGGAAGATGAAAGCAGAAAGGTTGAACAATTTCAGAAGACAAAATATCAATAGCACATTTTGATTTCATCCAGAGTTAAACACACAAAATTTGGTGAGTTAACTCGAATTTAACTTCAATCACGCACTGAAAACCTGTCTCTTAACCCTCCACAATTTGTTTTGGGATTTTTATTTTAAAGGAAGAAAGGAAACACAATTGCTTGGCAGCTCAGTGCCCTTTTCTGAGTTAAAAAAGAAAAACGTTCTATTATAATCTACAAAAAAGTATTAAATTGTATGTTAATGTTAAATTTTGATCAGCTAAACTTTTAATACGGTTAAGTTTAAGTCAGAAACTTTTTTCTACAAAAAATATGTTGCGATTCGTAGTAGAACTTTTCGTCATCAGTCAAAAAATAGATTTCAAATACTTGTGGCCTCGCTCAGATTCAGTTTGTTTCCAGGTACCAACACCTCCGTCGTCGGCCATCTTCTATTAAATTTTCCGTTCCAAAAGACACGTCGCTAGGACAGAAGGTCTCCTTAGTGGCTTAGGACTTATATTTCTATTATTTTTTCCACTTGATAACTCGTTTTTGGAGATGACGAAAGAATTGCCGACATTCCATTTTTGTAGGTAAATCATTTTCATGATTTTTCAAACAACGCATCTGAACGACCAATAGACTACAACCTTACGGGTAAATTATGGTTAATATTTTTATCGAAATAGCATCTCTGTTGCATTACCCGTCATTAACTACCTCATTTTTGAAGATCAGAAAAGACTTACTCAAGTTATTGACCATTTTCGAAAATTTTATTTAACATTTGGCAACCATCCAATCTGATCGACCGATAGACTGGATTTTTGATCGTTTTTTTAATTTTGAATGTTTAAGACGCTTTTCTGAAGCTTGTGGTAGCCGTAGACAAATGCTTTATATGTCAAAATGAGCGTTTATTAGTCAAGCTTTTAATAAAATAAAAATTTTGAAAATCGGTTGGTAAATAGAAATGATATTGGTTATTAAGTCAAAAATATTCTTTTTTATCTATCGAACTACATAAGTCTTTAAAATTGTGTGGACACCTATAATTCTTTTATGTTTCAAAGATTCGCGACTAATTGATCTTTCTAAAGACACCTCAACTTTTAAGATCAGTGCTGTCTTTTCCGAGTAAAACACGAATTTGTGCAGCTCAACGGCCATTTTTTTCCATTTTCGTAAAAATATGTGAAATATTCAGTGTAAAATGTTACCTCTTATTGATTTTTATATACAAAATGGGTTCTTGAATTCGTTTTAAGTCGAAAAACTTATGAGGGCATTTCCTTGTTTTCAACTCGTTTTGGAGTTATAACGGTTTTTATGATATCTAGCCACCTTTCATTTAACTGCGTCTATCTTTACGAAACTCTAACCAATTCTTAAAATTTGTATTTTATTCAAATAAGAATTTCATATAACATTTTGATCTTTGGATAACGGTTTTCTCGCAATTTATTATCAAACGCGATGTTTTCTGTTTTCAAAGAGATTTTTTTGTTTCGACATGATTTTATTCCAAAAAATCCAATAAAAAATAATGATAAATATTTTTTTTTTAATGAAAACCCTTTTGATTATCTTTGAACTTCTAAGACTTTATATACCAAAATATAATATTCAAATTATAAAGCATAAATAACACATTAAAATCAAAAACGAGCGAGGCTAAGAGTACTCGCAAACGAGTTGTTAATAACCTTTGTAACGGGTAAAATATATGCATTTGTATCAAAATAGAATCTCTGCTGTATTACCTTTCATTTGGTATCTAACTTTCTTAGACCAAGAAAAAATTGTCGATGTTATACGTCATATTCCGGAAACCTTGTTTAACATTTTTCTCTAGGCGTTAGGCATAGACGAACACTGCGACTTCCAGGGGGTGTAGCACATAACAGCGATATAGTTTATTCGATGCAATCGAGTACCTAATTTGCTTCAATCGAATCAATGGACTGAGTCAAATTAGGAATAAACTCGATTGAATCTAGTTACGTCTAGTTAGGTTGGTGAGTGGATGGTGATTCGCGCTATCATGCGTTGCTTGGACGCTCTAGCGATGAACCGCCTCAACACTCTGGAAGCCGCTGCTTTCGATTTTGTTTGGGCTCCCACACCGTAATTTAATGCCACGAGAAACTGAAGATCCATTTCAATTCGATATCGATCATATTTTTATTCAAAAGTTCTTATCAATGAAATAAACATAAGTAAAATTGTTTTCCAAATAAAAACATCTTTCTCAAACATGTACATGGTTAAAAATATATATAAATCAATGGTTAGGATTGAAAATCTCTATTTTGTAACCATCAGGATCTTTGATAAATGCCAGACCCTTCATGCGGCCCTCTTCAGGTTTCTTTGCAAACTCCACACCTTGTTCTTCAAATCTGCATAATTCAAACATTTTATAAAAGATCAACCAACAAGTTTATTACCATTTAGTACCTTTTGCAAGCAGCATAAACATCTGGAACACTCAAGGCAATATTACCATATCCCCTGGGTTCAGAACTTCCCTTGTACTTTATATCGGGGTTGCTTTCTGTTCCCCAGTTACTATTGAATAATAAGGAAAATAAGCTTTATTTTATCATTTGAAACACAAAACAAAACAATTACTGTGTTAGCTCCAAAGTGGCTTTGCGACTCATTGCCCATTGTGTCCGTTTCTTGTTATCAGTAGGTACGTCTGCAGGGTCTTCATATCTATCTTAATCACAAAGTTATACACATACCTACTTCAATTTCAAAGATTCGATAGCGAATCAAACTCACATACCCCATAAAATACAAAGTAAACTTTGCATCAGGAAAGTCCAATTTCTGAAGAAGAGTCATGCCTAGAACTTCTGTGTAGAATGGCAAGGATTTGCGAGGGTCCTTGATGCGATACATCGTTTGTTGGAATATGAAGTCCTGTAGGTACATACACCATTTATATTTTAAGATTACTTAAAAAAAGTTTGGTTCATTTACCTTTGTTAATGGATCTGCCGCCTTACATAATTCATTTGCTTCCGAATTACTTAAAGCAGTTACTTCCGCCATTGTTTTGATGTTAATTGTGTGCTCTGATAACTTTATTTTAATGATAAATTGATAAGAACAATAAATTAAAGAAAAATTGCAGTGTTTTCTGGAAGAACTTTGCGAAAAAATGATGATATTAAATTCCATGGAAGCCGCATATTTTCCAGTTGTTTAAAAATTTCCCTTTATGACCAGCTGTTATGATTCCATGCACAAGCATATTATGACAGTTCATGACAATTAGCAAATATTTAAACCGAGTTTTACCAGAGCCAAAAGCTTAAAACACGTCTACACTACGCACTCATTTAATATTTTCTATTTAACGAATGTTTCTCCACTAAACCGAACGCTTCGCGTTGGTTTGGGACAGCCGCCTTTAAACGATACAGTTTCAGCGGATGATTTATATTCACCATGGCGAAAAAAAAATTGACGGGCGGCAAAATAAGGGCGGGTGGCAAAAATACGACGGGTTTCCAAAAAAAAGGACGGGTGGCCAAAAAAAAAAGATTGGTGGCCAAAAAAAGGACGGGCAGCAAAAAAAAAAATGGGCGGTAAAAAAAGTATGGGTGGCCAAAAAAAAGATACATGACCAAAAAAGGACGAGCAGCAAAAAAAAATAAATGTTTTTATTTCGCCGGCCGAATACTTAAGTGCCCCATGGACCACTTTTTCGGGAATCTGAGTTATAGATGGAGTTATACTAATTCGAATATTCTCTATCGTTTGGCGCTATCACCGTTGCTCTATCTCAACTAATAACGAAGTTACAGAAATCACTTTTGCTCTATAAAGCCTCAACTATATAGACCTACTTTTGTACAAAAGTACAAAAGTGAGAAATTAAAATGCTCGCCAAAGAAACATGCTGGCATAAAAAAGAAACATACGAAAATTGTTTTGATATATAAATTAATCCACCGTGCACAATTCTCCATTGTTTTTTAGCAAGCAGTGTCTTGGGAATAGATATTTATTTCTCACGTTTGTACTTTTTTACAAAAGTAGGCCTATGTAGTTAAGCCTTAAACCACAAATGTTTGGGTTATTTTGATGCTTGTTTTCCGGTTATTCCAAAATTTGTACTAAGTGGGACATTTTGTGTAGGAAAGTTTGAAAAACAAACGCTTAATGCTTAATTGCCCCATAACCGCGGGATATAGAGCATTTAAGTACTCACAATATATTAAAAAAAGTGAGATTTTTGGTGCTTATGTGCTCTATCCATGGGCAAAAGTGGAGTCAGCTGGAAAAGTATAAATAAGAAGTAACATTTTCGCCGATTAAATAAACAATATAAAATCCTTAATTTAAACCCAAAAATACTGTCTTTGTTTTAATTCAATATTTATTGATTATTTACCGACGTTTCAAATTTGGTTTGGATCTTTTTTCAGGGCTGAATAAGTAATATCAACTTTTTTTTAAAATATTGTGAAAAAAGTAAAAACGGAGGTAGAAATGAGGAAAAAAGTATTTTAAATAAAACTATGTATATATCTTCAGGTTGACAAACTAAATAACTGCGTTTAATGTATTCTAAATAAAGTTTTTATCGATGATAATTAAGCTTTTTTTTGTACTAAACTGGATAAAAACAAAAAAGGTAAAAAAAAATTTTATTTAAAAAAAGGGTGACAAAAATACCAAAACTTACTCCTAAGAATATTGAAGTATTTATAAAACCAATTCCGAATAAAATTGAATGTATTTTTCTAGGAAATTTTTAGGACCGAAGTTCACTTTCAGTATTTTTCATAATTAAGTGTTTAAATGCTCTATCATTTTCGTACGTTTCTAATCGACATAAAAATAATCCAATCTTGTATAGAGGAAGGCTCAGCCACTAAATTTATATTACTTTTGGTTTTATGTTTTTATCACTTAAGTAAAATTATAAAAATTAATAATGCTAGAAATTTTGAATTTTTTTTTATTAATTTTGGTTTCGTTGATTTCCGAATGTCCAGTGCATAAAAAGTCCTATATCCATAGGAAATTTGAAGTTTGGTTTTCATAGATTTCGTATTCGTATGGAATAGGGTTCTATATCCATTTTTGACTTTTTTCAAATTTTATTTTTTTTTTTAAACAACCGTATCGTTTTTTGACATCAGGACTTCAAAATACAAAAAAGGATTTTTCAATTAATATATATAAAAACTCCAAAGTCGAAATTGTCAAGTAAAAAATAACGGAATTATTTTTTAAACCTTAAAATTCGTTTTCTGAGGAATAATTTGTTTGTATATGGGGCCGGCGATTTTAAAAAAGTATCGAAATTTTTCTTTTCAAAAATGTAAAAACCATCTAAATTCGGTCAAAAAATAATTTAGTAAAAAGCCGTTGAAGCATACAAAGTTAAAAAAAAGTTTTTTGATGATAAATTAAACTTATGGGGGTCTATGAAAGTTTTCAATTTACCATAATAGGATGTACTCAGTCATCATCTATAACTTCTACTAGGTTTCGCGGTACGATAAAGTGACCGATCACTAATAAAATTTGCAGTGAAAAACAATAATGGGGCGTATTCACAATCATTTTAGAGCTGTGTCTAAGTTAAACATGGCTTTAGTTGAATTTTCAGACGTTGATTCTAGTTTTTTAAGTTTACCATTTCAATATATTTCAAGCTATTTATGTAGTATACCAAGTTAATTATCTTATAAAAATATAAAACCAACAATTTGTAATTAAAATCGGTCTGTATTCATTGAGCCAAAATTGTCTTAAATTGTTGATTAGTTAAACCTGATCCAGCCTTACTTATTAACTCGGTTTAGCGGCAGAGTAAAGTTACTCCGACTTTACAACGCCTCTAAACCTGGAAAGCTTATTAAAAAAATATATATTACAGAAATAGAAGCGGAGTAAGCTTAAACTGGTTCATAGGAGGTTTAAAGCCGTTTTAGTATCTAAATGTCATTTTCATATGACATCGTCTGAAATTTATAAAGAGGAGTGCAAACAATTTTTTTCCTTTTTGTTACTACGAAAGAATGGATATTTATTTTATAGTAATACATCATTTAAATTCTTTAAACGGTTTAACATTACTGGAAGAAGGAGAAGGCCAAAGCAGAACAAAACTCGTTAAGATCCCATGACACTAGTTGTCGGAGAAATATCTATGAACATAAACAAAAATATTTATTTTTGTATGTTGTAATATAGAAATATATATATTCACAAATTTACATACCTTTTTTGAACTATCCCAGTTTTTCAGAACGTTTTCCTTTATTTTTATTATCTATTGGTTAATTTTTTTTACCAAAATATGCCTACAACTAAACTCTACCAATAACTAAAACGAATATTAATGGAAATCAGCTGACGTTTGTTTACGTTTATAATAACCAGAGTTTAATGTCGAATTCCTTACAACCATTTGAAGTCGATTTCATTAAAATTTTTTTCTTTTTGTAAGGAATTCATAAAAAAGTCGATTTTTTTTTGTGATTGTGTGAGTGCAATTTGACAGGAATTTTGTTGTCGCACAAAAACTAAGAAGTAGTGCGCGCAAAGCAAATATTAAAGTGTATTTTATTTTCGCGTTGTTTTGATAATTTAAAAACAAATATATTTCGTCTGATAATTGAAAAACATCAAAAACAATTGTGCGCGTAATCAAGTAAAAAAATTACAATCCAAAATTAATCCACACACAGCAGCGAGGACCTATTCTGAATATTTCACTAGAGGACGAAGAAAAATAATTTTGCAACGTGATTTCCTCGCGAATTGTATGTTATTTTAATGGGATTTTTTGTTTCTTGAAGATACGCACAATTATCTTTACTTTTTTTCATCAATCACTGAAATATTAAACAATTAAGAACACTTAAACATTTGTTTTCTTTTTTAACTTCGTCACAAAATTGTAATGAGAACATTTAATTCAATCTTGATGCATGAGAAATGTCAAATCTTGATAGTGTGTGTGCGATTTGATGTGAAATCTAGCTAAAAACGCAAGATTTGTTTGACAGCATAAAAGTCGATTTTGTTTAGAAAAAATTCGATTTGTTCAGGAAAATTCGAATTTTTTTGACTGTAAGGAATTCGACATAAGATTGGTGATTTTTTTGATAGAATATTTGACATAAGGCAGGCGTAACTAAAACGGCTGAGAAAATATTTTTTAAATATGGATTAGTTTGACGTGGCGTAAACTCGGAGTAAGTGCTTCGACTCGGTTTAACTATTCCGAGGTTGAACCGAGTATTAGTGAAATCTAATAAATATGGCTGGATGGGTCTATCTGCGACTATGAATAATGCCTCAATGTGTGCCCATTTGATAAATGTTGATGAAAGTTGCCCATTGGATTGTGTCTCTGCTAATTATGTGCCTGTCACTTGCCATTTTTTGTTTTTATAATTCTGGAAAATTATGCAGTTTCCAACAAGGCACTTGAAAAGTTGAAATTACTTCGCAAATTACTTGAAAATTCGCTTGCTAATTTTGCTCTAACTACAAAATTATCAAGTGCGATTAATATATACTTATAATCTAAGCCTTACGACATCTTTTACAACAATGGCTGAGGTAACAGGCTTAACCAATTCGGAAGCTAATGAATTATGCAAACCGGCACATCCATCTACAAAAGTGAGTGGGCTATAAATCCGGTCGATAGTGTTTTAGATTACTGTGGCTATTTATATTCCCTCTACTAGGACTTCATATTCAACCAAACTATGTTGCGCATCAAAGATCCCCGCAAATCCTTGCCATTCTACACTGGAGTCCTTGGAATGACTATGCTTCAAAAGACCGACTTTGCCGATGGACAGTTTTCAGTGTATATGATGGGGTATTTTCGCAAGCAATTCCAGGAGACAGTAAATAGAAAATAATATTTTTACTTGTATGTAGATATGAGAAGCCAGCAGACGTACCATCCGATAGTTCCAAACTCACACAGTGGGCTCTAACTCGCAAGGGTGTCCTTAACTTAACGCAGTAAGATTGTCATATATGCAAGGAACATTTATGTTATTGTTTCGCTTATATTGTAGCAACTGGGGGACAGAAAGTGATTCAGATTTCAAGTACAATGTTGGCAACTCAGAACCCATTGACTTCGGTCACATTGGTGTGATGGTTCCAGATGTATATGCAGCTTGCAAGAGGTACGTTTGAGAGAAACCCATTATGAGTAAAATTTTAATTCAACAAATTGCTTAATTTAAGGTTCGAAGAACAAGGAGTAGCGTTCAAAAAGAGACCCGATGATGGCCGCATGAAGGGTCTGGCATTCGTGATGGATCCCGATGGCTATTGGATCGAGATTTTTAATGCAAATACTGTCTGTTAAAAAATGTTTTATTTATTTTTAATTGTTTGTCCAATAAATGCTAAAGTATTTCTACTTCCTCCTGGTCTTCTTCCGTCGAGTATACAAACATGTCTCTTTTCCTTGCCAATAGCAATTTATTCCTAGATGGATGCGTTGATAGCGAGTGTACAACTCCTCCGCTTGAACCTGAAAGTAAAACCCTATTGAATCTGTTTTGCAAGCAACCATAAAGTGGACCTGACTTATTTGAACTTTCTGAAGAACTGTCCCCTCCAACAAATCCCAAACTATGGCATGTCCTCCACTTGATCCAGAAATAATGTGCAAATCATTAGCCATTATACCACATTCGATTTGATACTGTTCAGGATTCTGTCCTTTGTATTCTGATAAAAGAGTACCGTCGTTGTTATCAAGCAGACGAACAGTGCCATCCTGACAGGCAGCGACAACACAGTTTGACTTTTTGGTTTGCACCAAATACGTGATGGAAACACCTAAATCATCGCAAGTCATTTCTCCAGCTCGGATGTCGTAGTATCGAATGCAACCATCAAGCGAGGAAGCTATAATTTTATTATCATCAATAACAATGGAAGTAATGCAATCCTTTGCATCTTTCATTGTTTGGACAGGTTCAAGCTTGCGTGTGCGAATGTCCCAACACATGACAGTGTTGTCCCTCGAACCCGATATCGCTAAGGAAGAATCTTCATTGAATCGAACACATTTCACCCCACCGGCATGGACTCGTAGGCGACGCAATTGTTGACCAGTAGCAACATCCCAGTAGATGATACTTTTGTCCAGACTGGCAGTAACTATGTGACAACTATCACAGCTGCCTGCTACGTCAGTCACTTCATCGGCATGTCCACCATAGGTTTTGAGCAAAAGTCCCGAAGTTGGGTTCCATAATTTGACTTTTTTGTCAGAGCCACAAGATAAGGCATAAGCACCATCGACTGTGGAATATGTTATTGTATCACTGATGTTGCTACAGGGCTTGGGTGTTGGGTTTTCACTTCATAACTTACCATTGTAACGTACAGACCGCACTGCTCCTTGATTGCAGTCGATTGTTTTTTGGTGAACCAATGGTTGATAGATTGTATCGAACAAGGACTAGGATTTAATGATTTTGCTGTATTTATAAATGGAATATTACTAATCTGCTATATAATTACCATATTAGGAGACAGTTTGCTTTATCATCATTTAGTAAATTAGTTTTTAATATTAAATAGTAAAGTTCGGGATTAATTAACCGATCGTGGGTCCAAGAAATGTAAACAAAACAGTGAAACACATCCAAAATTGGGAAATGTCAAAATTCAATATTTGAATAATAGTGCTGCCACTTTTGATGAATTTATGTCGAATTCCTTACAACCATTTGAAGTCGATTTCATTTAAAAAAATTTTCTTGGTAGAAGGAATTTAAAAAAATTCGATTTTTTTTTGTGAGTGTGTGAGTGAAATTTGACAGGAATTTTGTTGTCGCACAAAAACCAAGAAGTAAAATATTAAGAAGTAAATATTAAAGTGTATTTTATTTTCGCGTTGTTTTGATAATTTAAAAACAAATATATTTCGTCTGATAATTGAAAAACATCAAAAACAATTGTGCGCGTAATCAAGTAAAAAAATTACAATCCAAAATTAATCCACACACAGCAGCGAGGATCTGTTCTGAATATTTCACTAGGGGACGAAGAAAAATAATTTTGCAACGTGTTTTCCTCGCGAATTGTATGTTATTTTAATGCGATTTTTTGTTTCTTGAAGATACGCACAATTATCTTTACTTTTTTTCATCATTCACTGAAATATTAAACAATTAAGAACACTTAAACATTTGTTTTCTTTTTTAACTCCGTCACAAAATTGTAATGAGAACATTTAATTCCATCTTGATGCATGAGAAATTTCAAATATTGATAGTGTGTGTGCGATTGGATGTGAAATCTAGCTAAAAACGCAAGATTTGTTTGACAGAATTAAAATCGATTTTGTTTAGAAAAAATTCGATTTGTTCAGAAAAATACGAATTTTTTTGGTTGTAAGGAATTCGACATTAGTTTGTGGTAAATGGGCCCATTCAATGCATCAAATTTGTCAGTACTTTATTTTCAGATGCAGCTTCTGATTGGCCAGCTGTTATAAAAAGTAAGCTGACAGCTTGCTTTTTATAACAGCTGGCGGTGTTAACCCAGACCAACCCAAGACACTTCGTACCAACTCAACCCCAGCTGGCCAATCAGAAGCTCCAGCTGAAAATAAAGTAGTGAAAAATTGGCCACGTTCGGGTGGTAAGCAGATACGTATCTGAGATACGTTAGAATCTGATATGTTTTCGAACGACCAAAACCGGATACGTAACCAAACCAAACAAAACCAAGAAAATAAAGAGATGAGATGTCAGCTGTTAGTATAATCCAAACAAATCCGAACATTTTTGGGATATCTTTAGATTTCTTTTTGACATCAGCTGTTTGGCTCTTCAGCTGATTTTTCCTTAGGCATTACAACAACACGAACAAATCCAGATACCTTTGGTTACGTATCAGACCGCGACCATTTGCTTCGTTGAACGCACGGAATGTATTCGACAGAAGTCACGTCAGTCACCTTTCACATAGCTGCTGGAGATTTTTTAGACGTTTTTCTTTAATTGATGCCTTTATACTACGTTTCCACTAACCACTTAACCGAGATTAGACCCCTTTCACACACGGAAACTGAGTTGCCGGCAATTTTTAGTTTCTATGCGAGAAGGGCGTAAAAGGAAGACTAACAATTTCCCCTCACACCCTTCTCGCCTACAAACTAGCCAGTTTCCAGGTAATGACAATGAGATTTGTTCGCTTTTTATACCGCACAAAAGGATCAAAAAGAGGATTAAGACAAAACATTCAAATGGTGTTTCATTTTTTTGATATGAAGTGGAAGTGAGATAGATAGTTTTTGTTTACATTTCCATCTCTCAATAAACGAAAATGGCGTTTAAATGGGTCCGTTCCACAACTATTCTCCGAAAAAAAAGTTTGTTTGATTTGACGAACTCATGTTTCCAAGAAGATTTGAATGAGTTTTATTTTAAATCTTCATTTGAGATAAAAATTTGTAAGGTAAATCTTCGAGATTTCAAGATTTGTGATAATCTTGCTAAATCTCGGTTTATTGCCTGGTGGAAACGTAGTATTACGTTATTACGTGTGTAATGTCGATTTCGATTCAACAAAAATAATTCGATTTTTTTTGATCTTTTTCAGTTTTCACGTTAAAAAAATCGAATTTTCTGGTGGTCCGATTTGATTAAGATCAATTTTGCAAATCTCGATTTCCAACACAGATTTAAACACGCACTTGCACACACACCAAATTAAAGTGACATTTTCATCCAAATCAATAGATAATGGTACTCACACAATTGTCCCGGTCTACATTGAACGATTTTTCCAGTGCCGATCTTTTGTTCGTTGGTGAAGGGAGTGAAAAGTGAGGGGTAGGGATCAAATCGTTTGTACCACAAAAGTCGAACGATTTTTCCAGTCTGTTAATGTTCTCTCTCGTCTTCTTTCCATTTTTGTGTGCGTGTTCGGTGTCAGTGTGCCGTTCATTTGATGGTGTGAGTGCATCTCAATGAAACATGAAGAGCACTGCAATACAAAAATGAAGAAGACAAGGAAAAAATCTTATGGAAAAAATCGTTCTGTGTGTACATTTCACACGATTTCTGGAAAAATCTTCGTGGAAAAATCGGGCAATGTAGATCGGGACATTGCAAACTTAGATCAAATTACGTTTTGAGTTCTTTATACCACAATTGATCTAAAGTCTGACCACCAAATCCAAAATTGTTGAACCGAAATCGACATAACATGCTCTCGGTAGGGGGTAATTTCCAACCATAAGTGCCGGTCCACATTCGATTTTTAATGCTGGGTACGTTAATATGTTCGTTGTGTCCATACGATGAAGAGTAAATCCTCTCAGTTCAAACTACCCATCCCTATCACCCACCCTTTAAATCCATCTATGTTTCACTCACACAATAAAAAATCTTTCATGTTGAATCCGAAAATATTTTTTGAAAGTGACTCATCGGTGCATTTTGGGTGAAATCTACCCATCTCTTTTTATTCAGCATAGACCCCTTTCACAAAAGGAAACTGAGTTGCCGGCGATTTTTAGTTTTTGGGCAAGAAGGGCTTAAAAGGAAGACAACAAATTCCCCCTCACACCCTTCTCGCCAACATCATCATGGTAGGGAGACCTTGGACGTACCTCCCTCTATAGGAAGTCAAACCGAGGACGAGTTACTGGAAGACTCGCGTCATGAAGAGACCATGCTGAAGTCTACTGCACCTCTCAAAGCTTCGAGGCAACGCAGTAACTACAGATCCTCTAAACGATTCCTGAGTGCTACGGGGAAAAAGGACCCAACTACTCTCAGCTCGAGAGACAAAGGCCATTTTGAAGAAACATAAAAAGTTGGTGAAGAACTTTGAACGTCAGTTGACATTGACTGCAACTGAAACCATTAACTCTGCCCAAAATCTGAAATCTAAAAAGCCAGACAACGAAAGAGTAGACGCAGCTACATCTAGGTCTAGCCCTAAAAAGATAAACCGTGAACTGGCCAGCAACAACTCTTCTGCTCGTTCCGGCTCAAATACGAATCTGGCGACCTCCAGCAAGAAACAGCAGACCAACGCCACATCGAACCTGAAAAGGAACGAGAAAGCATAGGTAGGCAACTCTTGTGGGAGGAAGCCAGGTTCTTCCAAGAGAGCAAGATCGGAGGAGGCAGCTAAGACAGAAGGTTCTAAAAAACTTAAAACCAACAGTTTTGACACCACACCGATCGATTTGCAGGTGGCCATAATAAGTGGTGAAGATCCGGATGGGAGAATCACAGCAAAAAATTGGTTACTTGTGGAAAACGAAATCCTCAAAGCCATGATGGTGACATCCGAGAATGATAGTTCTGAGGAATATATCTTCGATGGAGCTGAATGGCGGAAAGGAGTAAAAGTGGTCTGCTGTGGGGACCGGAAATCACTGGAGTTCCTCACTCGCAGAATCGACAATATTGACGAACTGTGGGAGAGTTCTTCTCTTGGGGTACTTCCCGTCACAGCTCTACCACTTCGCCAGCAAATCAAAATATGGATTCCCCCTCCTGGCACGCATGAGGACTCATCTATAATTAAACTGATGGCGAAGCAGAATAAGGAGTTCTCCATATTAGAATGGAAGCTCCTACAATCCAAGAAAAGCTTCAGCGGGGAAGGGAAGGACCTCTTGTTCGTAATCGACAAGAAATCTGACCTTCTCCTGAAAGAAAAAGCGGACGTGTTGAGATATGGTCTCGGAACCGTAAAGGTAAAGAGGCATGATGGCAAAAGGGAGTCAAAAGCTGCTAGTGGTGCAAATTAATTTGCGTCACACTAAAGCAGCAACGCACGACCTAATGCTCTATATGTCTCAGGAGACCGTGTATGTGGCCTCAATCCAAGAACCATGGGTTCGAAAGAATCAAGTGCGAGGATTGAGGTCAAAAGACTACAACCTTTTCCACTCCACGTCAGAAGGTGATATAAGAAGTTGTATTCTAGCTAAGAAATCCATTAATGCTTTCTTTTTATCTAGGTACAGCAACAGGGATAATGTGGCAATCAGCGTTGAATCCAAGGAAGGCAACTTCGTCTTGGCGTCATCGTACATGCCGGGCGATGAAGAAGACCCTCCACCAAAAACGGTCCGCGATCTTGTGGATTACCCCACAGCAAGAGGGATACCTTTGGTGTTGGGATGCGATGCCAATGCCCACCACACACAATGGGGTGGCAAAGATATCAACAAAAGAGGTGAGTTAATTTTTGAATATATTCTTTGTTCCAACCTTTCGTTATGTAATAGAGGTAAACACGCACTTGCACACACACCAAATTAAAGTGACATTTTCATCCAAATCAATAGATAATGGTACTCACACAATTGTCCCGGTCTACATTGAACGATTTTTCCAGTGCCGATCTTTTGTTCGTTGGTGAAGGGAGTGAAAAGTGAGGGGTAGGGATCAAATCGTTTGTACCACAAAAGTCGAACGATTTTTCCAGTCTGTTTATGTTCTATCTCGTCTTCTTTCCATTTTTGTGTGCGGGTTCGGTGTCAGTGTGCCGTTCATTTGATGGTGTGAGTGCATCTCAATGAAACATGAAGAGCACAGCAATACAAAAATGAAGAAGACAAGGAAAAAATCTTATGGAAAAAATGGTTCTGTGTGTACATTTCACACGATTTCTGGAAAAATCTTCGTGGAAAAATCGGGCAATGTAGATCGGGACATTGCAAACTTAGATCAAATTACGTTTTGAGATCTTTATACCACAATTGATCTAAAGTCTGACCACCAAATCCAAAATTGTTGAACCGAAATCGACATAACATGCTCTCGGTAGGGGGTAATTTCCAACCATAAGTGCCTGTCCACATTCGATTTTTAATGCTGGGTGCGTTAATATGTTCGTTGTGTCCATACGATGAAGAGTAAATCCTCTCAGTTCAAACTACCCATCCCTATCACCCACCCTTTAAATCCATCTATGTTTCACTCACACAATAAAAAATCTTTCATGTTGAATCCGAAAATATTTTTTGAAAGTGACTCATCGGTGCATTTTGGGTGAAATCTACCCATCTCTTTTTATTCAGCATAGACCCCTTTCACAAAAGGAAACTGAGTTGACGGCGATTTTTAGTTTTTGGGCGAGAATGGCTTAAAAGGAAGACAACAAATTTCCCCTCACACCCTTCTCGCCAACATCATCATGGTAGGGAGACCTTGGACGTACCTCCCTCTATAGGAAGTCAAACCGAGGACGAGTTACTGGAAGACTCGCGTCATGAAGAGACCATGCTGAAGTCTACTGCACCTCTCAAAGCTTCGAGGCAACGCAGTAACTACAGATCCTCTAAACGATTCCTGAGTGCTACGGGGAAAAAGGACCCAACTACTCTCAGCTCGAGAGACAAAGGCCATTTTGAAGAAACATAAAAAGTTGGTGAAGAACTTTGAACGTCAGTTGACATTGACTGCAACTGAAACCATTAACTCTGCCCAAAATCTGAAATCTAAAAAGCCAGACAGCGAAAGAGTAGACGCAGCTACATCTAGGTCTATCCCTAAAATGATAAACCGTGAACTGGCCAGCAACGACTCTTCTGCTCGTTCCGGCTCAAATACGAATTTGGCGACCTCCAGCAAGAAACAGCAGACCAACGCCACATAGAACCTGAAAAGGAACGAGAAAGCATAGGTAGGCAACTCTTGTGGGAGGAAGCCAGGTTCTTCCAAGAGAGCAAGATCGGAGGAGGCAGCTAAGACAGAAGGTTCTAAAAAACTTAAAACCAACAGTTTTGACACGACACCGATCGATCTGCAGGTGGCCATAATAAGTCGTGAAGATCCGGATGGGAGAATCACAGCAAAAAATTGGTTACTTGTGGAAAACGAAATCCTCAAAGCCATGATGGTGACATCCGAGAATGATAGTTCTGAGGAATATATCTTCGATGGAGCTGAATGGCGGAAAGGAGTAAAAGTGGTCTGCTGTGGGGACCGGAAATCACTGGAGTTCCTCACTCGTAGAATCGCCAATATTGACGAACTGTGGGAGAGTTCTTCTCTTGGGGTACTTCCCGTCACAGCTCTACCACTTCGCCAGCAAATCAAAATATGGATTCCCCCTCCTGGCACGCATGAGGACTCATCTATAATTAAACTGATGGCGAAGCAGAATAAGGAGTTCTCCATATTAGAATGGAAGCTCCTACAATCCAAGAAAAGCTTCAGCGGGGAAGGGAAGGACCTCTTGTTCGTAATCGACAAGAAATCTGACCTTCTCCTGAAAGAAAAAGCGGACGTGTTGAGATATGGTCTCGGAACCGTAAAGGTAAAGAGGCATGATGGCAAAAGGGAGTCAAAAGCTGCTAGTGGTGCAAATTAATTTGCGTCACACTAAAGCAGCAACGCACGACCTAATGCTCTATATGTCTCAGGAGACCGTGTATGTGGCCTCAATCCAAGAACCATGGGTTCGAAAGAATCAAGTGCGAGGATTGAGGTCAAAAGACTACAACCTTTTCCACTCCACGTCAGAAGGTGATATAAGAAGTTGTATTCTAGCTAAGAAATCCATTAATGCTTTCTTTTTATCTAGGTACAGCAACAGGGATAATGTGGCAATCAGCGTTGAATCCAAGGAAGGCAACTTCGTCTTGGCGTCATCGTACATGCCGGGCGATGAAGAAGACCCTCCACCAAAAACGGTCCGCGATCTTGTGGATTACCCCACAGCAAGAGGGATACCTTTGGTGTTGGGATGCGATGCCAATGCCCACCACACACAATGGGGTGGCAAAGATATCAACAAAAGAGGTGAGTTAATTTTTGAATATATTCTTTGTTCCAACCTTTCGTTATGTAACAGAGGTAATCACCCTACATTTCGGACCAAAAACAGGGAAGAAATTCTCACTCACTCTTATGAGTAATACTGATACAATTTCTGTAAATTGGAGATTCTCTCCTGACAAATCCTTCTCGGACCACTTAAGGATACTCTTCACCTTAGATAGAAACCAAAAATACATAAAGCCTTTTAGAAACCCAACTAGAACAAATTGGACAGAGTACACAAAATGGTTGAACGAACGTATCGAGCCACCAGAGGTAGAAACGCTTTCGACAACCTCAACCATTGACAATTCTGTTCAAAACTTTACTAGTAAAATGAAAACGGAATTCGAAAAACACTGCCCCATATCTCGTAATACTAAACCCACTGACCCACCATGGTGGAGCAGTGAACTTATGAAACGAAGAACAGGGGTCAGAAAACTTTTCAATAAAGCCAGACTGAGCAAAGATGAGGAAGACTGGAACTCATACAGAGCCGCACTTAACTCATACACCAAAGAGTTAAGAAGGGCCAAAAAGGATACATGGGCTAGACACTGTGAATCCATCGAGAACACACGTGAGGCAGCGAGGCTTCGAAAGATCCTTGCATTCAATCCCACGATGTCGGGATAGATTAAACATCCCGATGGATCATGGTCGAACTCGAGCCAAGAAACACTTGAACTCTTTATGGAAACGCATTCCCTGGCTGTAAGAGTCGTGAAGACTCAGGTTATACACAACCAGACTCTTTAGATTTTATTCAAACAGCACCAGAATTGGAACAGGTTATCACAGAGCAGAAGATTATGTGGGTAATAAACTCATTCAAACCTTATAAATCAGCTGGACCAAATGAGATTATACCAGCATTTCTTCAAAATGCTCTACAGATAATCACCCCATGGCTAAGGGTAATCTTCAAAAGTTGTATTAGGCTTAGATACGTCCCTACCAACTGCAGAAAGGTAAAAGTGGTCTTTATTCCAAAAGCTGGAAACCCGACAAACTCGACAGCAAAAGACTACAGGCCGATCAGCCTCTCTTCATTCCTCCTCAAGACGTTGGAGAGAATCATTGATCTGCATGTTAGGGACCTTCTCAACCCAAACAATCTGTGCAACTTCCAACACGCTTACCTTAAAGGCCAGTGGAGACTGCGTTGCACGAGGTCGTCTCGCAAATTGAGAAAAGTCTCGAGTACAAAGAACACACCTTGGCAGCATTTTTGGACATTGAAGGAGCGTTCAACAAAGTAAAAACGGAGTCCATTAAATCTGCCCTGGAAGAAGTTGGAGTTGAATCTGCCATTGTGGACTGGATTTATACCATGCTCAATGGCAGAATCATTAACTCGCAACTTGGAGATATTTTTGTCGAGAAAACAGTTACAAGAGGCACACCACAGGGAGGGGTAATCTCACCTCTCCTCTGGGTCCTCGTTGTAAACAAAATTCTAACAAGACTTAGGAATCAGGGCATTAAAATTGTAGCCTATGCAGACGATATAGTTATTTTGATATCGGGTAAGTACCTTAGCACCATCAAAGATATTATGGAATCTACACTCCAAGAACTATATTCTTGGGCAGCACAAAACGGTCTGGGGGTTAACCCTACAAAAACTGAACTAGTTCTGTTTACCAAGAAAAGGAAAGAGGATTTTACCCCACAAGAAGGGCTGGAAATTATTCTAAATCTTCCAGCACTGGACGAGTACATAAGATGCACAGCAGCCAAAAGTGCACTTCGACTTAAAGAAATGAGCTCTTGGAAACACAGCACCTATGGGCATGGGTCTATCTTGCAAAGGTATGACACAGTGACCGAACTTGATATGACGACTGACTACGAACCATCCATAATAGATTTTAAAATATACTTCTCCATTTTAATTCCCGAAAGGCATGGATGGGAACCTTACTCACTAATTAGTGAACAAGGTATCCCGTTCTACACCGATGGGTCAAAAATGGAAGAAGGAACAGGGGCAGGAGTGTTCTGTGAACCTCTCAATATTAGAGAATCATTTAAACTCCCAGATGAGTGTAGTGTCTTTCAAGCTGAGATTTACGCTATTGAAAAAGCGGCAGAAATGGTACACAAGAAAAATCTGACCTCGTCAGAGATCACATTTTTCGTGGACAGCCAAACTGCTATCAAAGCATTAGCCAGTGAGACTATAAGATCCAAGACAGTGGCAAAATGCCGAGGCGTACTGGAGAAAATTTGTTACTCCAACCAAGTCCAACTCTGCTGGGTTCCTGGACATAGTAATATAGAAGGGAATGATATAGCAGACGAACTGGCAAGGAAAGGGCCATTAGCAAATAAGAACAACAGTAGCCAATTATTTACGGGGCCTGAAATCCCGATCGGAAAATTGACCTTGTAACGAAAGAGCAAATCAATAACTCCTGGGTTTCCAGGAACGATTGCGTTATCTCTAGAAGTTTTAGGCCTAGAATTAATGAAAAGGAAACTCAGTATATTTTATCGCTGAGTAAAAGGAAATTAAGAATCTTGATAGGTGTACAAACGGGTCATTGCGCCATTGGCACAATGGCCACCAGAATAGGCGCTTTCGCACCCGACTTCTGTAGGAGCTGTCAGGATGTTGAGGAAATTGAAACCATTAAGCACCTGCTGTGTGATTGTCCAAACCTCCAAACAAATCGCCTCCGGTACTTCGGAAACAGGTTTGTTGGAGAACTGGACGATCTAGCGCAGGTCTCGATGGCAAATATGAGAAAATTCATAGAAAAAAAAAGGCTGGTTCACAAACGAACCAGTATATGTGAACATTAGTTAGGAACATCTCTGTATTTCATTTATAAGGGGATCACAATGGACCAATAGGCCCCCGTGTTACGCAACAGCTTAGGCTGTGCACACCCCTCCTAACCTAACCTAACATTCAAGTTAACATTTTATAAAAAGGACTTTTGCTTTTTATATGATAATTGTATTGTTTTGGTCTCATTAGATTCATCTTTAAAAAGTACATTAATATCATGTGTCAAAGATTAGACCTCTCAACCTCCCCCTCTTTAAAAGTGTTTATAGAAACACCAATGCAGTGATATTGTAGGACATTGTATTATGTTGTATTGGTATCTGGGTCGATACCAATAATAAAATTTCATGAATTAATAATTATTTGCACCTCAACCTCTTCTTGCACTATATGTTCCGTCGCCCGGCAGACATCAATTTCAACAGCTTCTTTACACAACAGTACCTCGAGTGACACGCTTACAAAATTCATGGTGTTAAAAGTTCAAAATGATGCAGGTGGGCAGGTGCGTTGCTGTCCATACGCTTGACGTTTCCCAGCCATCTCAGCCGCTGTAGTTTCAGCTTTTTGACCATTTCAACGTCGCTGTATAGCCCGTAAAGCTAGTCGTTGAATCTTCTCCTCCACGATCCTTTGATACACACTGGTTTAAAAATCACACGAGTAATACAAACATATTTGTTGGATCTTAAAATTTGTTCATACTTATGTCGTTTTCGATTGGATTTCGGAACAGTATTACTCCTTTTTGATTCCAATCGAATTATTTTTTATCGTTCCGAGACTAATTTTTATGTAATTTCTATCTAATTTTTATTTTTACTAATTTATGTGGGTGTGCGTAAATTGTCTGATATTTATTTATATTTTGCACGTTCATTCAAGTAAAATTAATTTGACAAACAATCCGATGAAAGGGTTTATATGTATACGTGTGTTTCGTGTCTACTCCTTTATTAATTCCGGAACAGAAAAATACTCCGAAAACATTACTCGGAACAGCCAATCGAATTATTTTGGAGTAAGCGAAGTCAAAAAGGATCAACTCCGTACCTCCAACCGAAAACGACATTATTCTAATGTCATGTCATGTGTCGCTATCGCTACAATGTATTTCATATGCGTAGAACCATATTTGTCTCGTGTTTTGTGTTACAGTGTGGCGTATAAAATATATGGAATGACAGCGACACACGACTACACAACACAACACACGACACAGATGTGGATCAGGCTTTACTTACTTATTTTCTTGTCATTTGGCTTCTTCCAGTAAATCTTAATTAGTTTATAGTTCTGAGAAAAAAAAAAAAATTTCTTTAGAAGAGTGTTTTATTTATCGCTGGATTCCTTAACAAATACAAATGAAGTATTTATATTATAATATTCAAGGTTTTATGGTTTTACATATTTATTTTTTTATTGACAATTTCTTTCACAATTGTTTGTTTGTGTTTTCTCTTTTTTGCATCTATTCTTATAATTTTCTCAAAAGATTGAATCAGAAGAAATTATAAAAAATGTCACTTCTTACACTAAATTCAAAGCTTAAAATCCACTTATTTTTTAAAATCCGAATTTCGAGAATTAAAAGTGCTTGGTATTTTTTACTTTTGTTTTATTGATAATAAACTTATAAAGGAAAATTAATGCTTTGCGTTAACTTTAACCAATTAGAACTAAAACTTTTGATATTGTTTTGAATCCAATCGGTTTTGCAGCAACTCCAGTTGTCTTTTCGCCTCACATTGTGGGAAGTTATTCATATCGTAATATTGTGGTGCGTGTGTCAGTAACCATTCAGCTAAAAAAAATTAAATTTTAATAAGGGCAAGCTTGACAAAAAAAAAAAGTGTAAATAAATAAACTTACGTTTAACATCGGTGACAGTTCGGATGTAATTTTTCGTAGTCAAGACAAACTCATTGTAAATAACCCAATCGGGTTTATGGTCCAAACACGTCGACGGATGCAATTGCACAATTTGATTATCTTTTATCGTAAGATATTGTCCGGTCCTTTCCAAGTGGGCAACTTGCATAAAGAATCCCTGCACGAGTGCTTTTCGAATGTTAATGTAGTAATCTTTCGATGTGAACTCTGTGCTGGTGCGTTTTAAACTGAAGCGATCCATAATTCTGGCCAGCTGTTGGCGTACATTGTCAGCGGATTTTAATGAACGGAAATTGATGAAGTTCTCATAACACCAGTTTGGATCTTCGTTGCCTTTTGATTTTAGTTTTGAAAAAAAGAATGTATATTTTAGATGACATTTTGTTGATGGTTTATATTTCTTTAACTTACTCTGCTTAAAAGCGTGATACACATTCAGCAATGTTAGATGATCTCCATCGATATGGGCGAAACGCATTTTGGCCTCGTCAGCTGCCTTTTTGGCCTCATTTGGTCGAACGAAACACTGAGGGACTAAATACATTTTTTGGGGCACATTTACGTCCCAGAAATATAGTTGATTTGTCTTTTTTGGATTGGTTTGTGTGTGTTTATGAAGGAGAAGTTAAGACACCTAGGGGCTATGGTTTTGTTCAGTTTCATGTGCGAACGGGTTTTTCAAATTGATAAGATTTTTTTTTCTAAATTACTATTTTACTCTTACATCACTACATCAATTTTTCACTCAAGAATCAAAATGTTTGAAATAAAAAAAAAAAAAAATAAAAAATACCAATGTAGTGAGTAAATCGCACATGAAACTTTATGCTGCTCTAAAAACATCAATTATTCTATCCCAGCGAAGGAAGTAATTTTTGTTTTGAAGTAAAATAAGTCATCATGAATTTTTGGAAGAAGGATATGTATCAAAAGATTCAACATTCAAATACCTAGACAGTAAAACAAAGCTAACAACAAAATTATAGGAATGGTTCTTCACAAATAACAACAACAAAAATAAACCTTTGAATTAGCCATTACTAAAAACTAAGCAAGAAGTGAAAGTGTCCTGATAAATGAAGAGCAAACCAGTTGTTTTCAAAAAAACGAATAATGAAATCGAAGGAACAGGTTTGGAATAGGCTAAGTCGATTACCAATATTTGTGATGATTATCGTTTTTGAGATAGTTGTCTATACTACATCTATAGACAAAGATAGAGATAGCAATGGACAAAACGACAACTAACACAATTGATAACCACCCAAGTTTTCCAGAAGCAACAGTGGAGCCTGCACGTCACTTGAAACGCAAGTTTAGTCCATACAATCGAGAATAGGTAGTTCCTTATTTGGTTGAACCAAATAGCTCAGGAAAGATAGAAAGTTTAATATGGGTAAGCGAGCACAAACTAATTCATTTGTTCACATATAAATTGTATGGATCATAAGAACGCTATATCTAATAAGTGCGACAAAACTTTCTTTTTAATATTGAAATTCGAGAAGGGGAGGGAGGAATGGCGTCTTAATTGTCTTTTTTCCAACATTCTAAGGATACACAACATGGTCAAGTACAGGAGAGAATATCATATGAATGCTACTATCGAAAGAGCCTACCAGAGCTTTTCAGACTGCATATCTTTTAATCTCTGATGAAGGCTTTTAAGTTTCAACATAGAAGAATCAGTCGTAATTGTGCCTTCGTTCCCTTTCAAAGCACCACCACTGATGTGCGCTAGGGATTGCGTGAAGATTAATGTTAAAAGAATTCTAAATGTGAACACATTGCCTAAAAAGAACAAGTTTACAGACCGTTAAACCCTTTTGAGCTATCCCGTGTACAGTCGTTTGATAAGCACCTCATAAAATCTGCATCAGAATTACTTTATCAGTCAGTTAAAATATTTGTTTGTATGTAATTGTATGAATAGAGTGGCCAGTGGCGTTAGTGCGGAAAAAAGTGAAACATTTGCTGTCATCAAGAAAAAGTCTATCCTAAATAAGAACACTACTGAATTAACGTTCCGAAACTCTAATTCTAGTTCTGAAATCTAACCCAAAGCGAGTAACATAAAAAAAAACGTCATAAAGAAGAAATTTACACAATTCCCTTACATCATGATCAAATTAAAAATAGAAGACTAGATAAAAGCTCCTCATAGCAAGGGCTTATAAATAAATTTTAAATAATATCTCACCCGACAACATTGCTGTTATAGATAATATCTCATTAGAGCAATTATGTTGACAACTCGCTATTAACATCTTTGCCAATTGTGGATCCAATGGGAATTCAGACATTATCGCTCCAAGTTCTGTCAAATTTCCATCATCATCTAATGCAGCTAAATAATTGAGCAGTTCCAGGGCCCGCATTAAAGTTTCTGGTGCTGGTGGATCCATAAAATCAAAATGAACCAAATCATCGATTCCAAGTTTCTTTAATTGAAGAACAACAGTTCCTAGAAGAAGATACAAAAAATATTAACGACTGTTAAAAAATATGTATTCTTTAATTTTATTACCTAAATTAGATCTCAAAATCTCAGCATATGTATTGTCCTGCATTTCATTATTGAAAGCCTTCTCGGTGTAAAGTCTGAAGCATTTACCCGGTCTTGTACGACCAGCACGTCCAGCTCTCTGTTGTGCAGAGGCTTTACTTATTGGTGAAACCAGTAAACTCTCTAATCGAATACGTGGATTGTAGACCTTCTGCTTGGCGAAACCAGGATCAATCACAAAGACCACACCATCAATGGTTAGAGAGGTTTCAGCAATGTTGGTCGATACGACGACTTTTCGTCCAATAGCTCCGTTGCTCTTCTTTGGCGGTGCTGCCTCGAAAATTCTCTGTTGCATATTTGGTGGCAATGTAGAATACAATGGAATGCACTTCAATTCACCGACTTCTGGTCCAAGATTGTCTGCATCTCGCTTGATTCTCTTGCATGCCTCTTCGATTTCTTCCTGACCCGTAAGGAACATCAAAATGTCCCCCTCTATGTCCTCGCAGAGATGGATCTGTATCACGGTTCGAATAGCAGCTTCCAGATAATCCCTTTCTGGTTCTGGTGTATAGAATATTTCTACAGGATGCGTACGACCAGGTACGCTCATTAGAGGAGCGTTGTCAAAGTACTGCTGGAACTTACCTATTGAATACAAAAACAGATATATAAATCGTTTTTATGGAACATGCAATATCTTTGAGAACAAACAACATAAGAATGTTCAATCAGAGAATGGTGATAATTTTTTATGGTGGAAGAAAGTCGGGGGAAATAGTAAAAACAATTTACACAAGGTCGTCAACTGTCTTCTCCACAATTTTAGAAACAGAACAGACAATTTTTTTTTCAATATTTTAGCAGGCTGGTCAATTTGTAATTTAGTAAAAAAAAACATAATAAAATCTTGCTGGTTTTTAATTTGCATTATATACACCCCGCCCCACTTGAATAGAAACAAACTATTTGTTTACTATCTGAGCGTGTAGCGCTTTGGTAAATTTATAAATTCACTTTTTGGTTTTAGTTCCTATAAGAGGGATCTAATGCGAATAAAACTGCAGAGACAGAATAATTCAGGAAAATACCATTAGGTTTTTTTTACCACTTTTCTAATTATTTCATTTAAAACACTGTTTTTTTTTGCGCCGCTTGAATAGAAACACTCTCTTAAATAAGGAAACAAATTGAAAAAGTGCAGTAAAATTGGGTAGTTTTCTATTTGTGATCATATTTTAATACTAGCCGAACCGTGCTCGCGTTGCTTCGCAAAAAAATTAAAGGAGATTGTTTTCATTATTTGTATACCTTCCCACCTATGTATTTTTTTTATTTTAAAAAAATATTTTGGCAGTGTAGCAATTTTGTAGTATGTGAAGCGTTAATGAAGATTTTTACAGAATTGTCAAACTCAAAACTGACAGCCAAAATTTTGGGTTAATGACATTTGTGCGTTCTTTTTTTTCTAACTAGTTCACCTTCATCGTTCTTTTAATAAGAAAAAGTTACTTTGAGTTTTCATTTTGGGGTTAGATTGTGTTTGCTTTTCGTCTTCCGATTTGGAATTGTTTTCAATTTTATAATAATTAATTATAAATTTAATTATTTTATTATTGAATTTGATATTTGGAATTGTTTTCTGAATAGTTCACTTTTTATCGAAATTTTATTCATCCGCTGGGGTCAATTTTTTAATAAAGAAATGTGTGGCTCATACAAAATTAACAAAAAAAAGCTAAAACAAATTAGAAATGTTTTGTATTGCGATTCAATTTCATGCAAAAATGAAGTTGATAGTTATTTAATTTGTAGGAACCATGCATTTTTGGTAGTGAATTATTTATCAATAAATTTAACGCAATCAAAATTTTGTCTTTTGTTTATTATTTCTTATTTTTTCGATTTTTGTTCAACCCCTTCCCATTTTATTAACTTTGATCGTTCTTAAAAAAAAGTCACTTTTTTAATTTTGACATTGCCACTTTTGTTTTTGACCATAGTTACAAAAAAGAACGGCCACTAATCCAATTAACGCCAAGCACTCAAACGTCATTAACCCAAAATTTTTATTTGACGTTTAGAAGCTGTGAGACAGAGATATATTGCTTTTTTTCTAAAAAGCCCTATTCAATTGAATTTATTCATAACATTTTCCCTTTTAAAGTATTCGCCAAACACCATTCAATTGCTTTAATATTAATTGTACCTCTGTCTTTTAAAACACACGACTGGAACCTGTTTTTCCCGTCATTTTAAGATCTCAACTTGAAGATCCGACCATTAGTAGTCAAATTATACGCTTTTTACTTGAACCATAATATTTTTTTCTTCACCCGCGAAACACCGTCTTTTTTTATATAAAAGCAATGCAAGACAATTTGATTCCACCCAGTATAAGACGGAAATTAATGTCGTTTGAAAAGAAAATTTGGATGAGTGATGAGTACGACGTCGGCGACAGCTGGTGTTGCGCTGCCACATGCCCCACGATATAGACACACATCACACAAATAATTTATGTCGAATTCCTTACAGTCAAAAAAATTCGAATTTTTCTAAACAAATCGAATTTTTTCTAAACAAAATCGACTTTTATGCTGTCAAACAAATCTTGCGTTTTTAGCTAGATTTCACATCAAATCGCACACACACTATCAAGATTTGACATTTCTCATGCATCAAGATGGAATTAAATGTTCTCATTACAATTTTGTGACGAAGTTAAAAAAGAAAACAAATGTTTAAGTGTTCTTAATTGTTTAATATTTCAGTGATTGATGAAAAAAAGTAAAGATAATTGTGCTTATCTTCAAGAAACAAAAAATCCCATTAAAATAACATACAATTCGCGAGGAAATCACGTTGCAAAATTATTTTTCTTCGTCCTCTAGTGAAATATTCAGAATAGGTCCTCGCTGCTGTGTGTGGATTAATTTTGGATTGTAATTTTTTTACTTGATTACGCGCACAATTGTTTTTGATGTTTTTCAATTATCAGACGAAATATATTTGTTTTTAAATTATCAAAACAACGCGAAAATAAAATACACTTTAATATTTGCTTTGCGCGCACTACTTCTTAGTTTTTGTGCGACAACAAAATTCCTGTCAAATTGCACTCACACAATCACAAAAAAAAATCGACTTTTTTATGAATTCCTTACAAAAAGAAAAAAATTTTAATGAAATCGACTTCAAATGGTTGTAAGGAATTCGACATTAATCACATAATGTGACTCATTTCTTCCTACATAACATACCTACCTAGTTCACACACACTTCTTTGCTTTTCTTGCTACAATGGCAGTTTTACATTGTGGCGCTATATACTATTTTTGAACCTTTCTACAAACTGCAACTACACCATTGTGCGCAGCTCAGCCAGCAGACATGAAAATTCAGATTGCGGAAGAAGGGAATAAAACAAAAATAACCAAAAAACAAAGCAGCTACCCGTTGATTGCTCTTGAATAGAATTCCTGGATAGAAATAATTTAGACAAATTGATAACTTTCAAAAGTTTATATAATTATTCCTCAGCTTGTATGTGTAATTAAGAAAAGATATAGGTCTTAAAATGTTCGTAAAAATGTTGAGTTTGTCAAAAAATCTTATTTTTTAAAATATCAAACCGTGAGTGAACATTTGGGACAAACTCTTAGAAAAAAGGTGACAAAAATTAAAAAAAACAATAATACTCTGAAAAGTTAAACAAATTAACAAATAAAAAATAGCACAAAACCATCCCATAGACATACATACAAAAAATTATAAAATTTGTTTCAGTTAAATATTTTATGTTATGCGCAAAGGAACAACATAGTTAATATGTTTGCTACCACTTTTATTTGAAATAACTTGAAAAACCCAGTTGGAGACTATATCATGCAGTTATTTTATATAATTTAAAGAAATTGCACTTCATGCTTCTCTCATTGTAGCAGTAAGTGATTCTTTGTCCTCATATTGTCGGTCAGAATCGTAAACTATATGAATCCATCGCCATACGTTTTCAATAATATTTAGGTCAGGAGAATACGGTGGCCATTGAATAAGGTAACTTTTTTCTCGGATATCTAACTGTTAATGATCCTTTCGTTGAGGATTGGCGCGTTGTCTTGTTGAAATGTCCATGGTATTGGTCCAAAGACATCGGTAAACTCAGGGAAAGCTTTCTGCTATATTTCCTTGTAGGAGTTTGCCGTCATTTTCAATGTGGGAAAGTCCAGATCAATTGTTCAAAACCAGAAAATCGCACCTCACGCCATTATACCGCCTTCTCTGCTAGGGTGGTGCTCCAGAAACCTGGGTTACTTCCTTATAACATGAATATAGTAATTATATCCGACCGGGCCATCTAAATTGAATTTTTTTCGTCAGAAAACACCACTTTTGTCCACTCTTCCTTCCTGCAAAAATTTATTATATTGGTCTTCGTATTGGATTTAACGGTTGTTTTTTCTTCAATTTTAGGCGCTTTAAATGTTGTGGCCCACGAATAACACGTCTAATAGTGTTAAGACTCGCTGTAACACCACTCTTCTCCTTGACTTTAGCAGCAGAGTCGCTTGAATTTGAAAACAGTATAATTATCTTTCTTCGGTCTGCTTCTGTTGTGGCTCTTGATTGCCTACCTTACACATTTTTCCATAGTTTTAATTATTTCAAGTTGGACCAAACAATTTTCACACTTCTACTAATTTTTTTGGCAATTTTGCGTTGGGGAAGCTTGTTTTCCGCGTGTACTTCTATTTTGAATTTTTCTGTAGAGTTTAATGATTTTCAGCGGCCCATCTTTTCTTTGCTAAAGCAATTATTATTTTTACACTTGCGATATACGTAGTATAGTGCAAGTTTAGGATTCGTGCAAAAAAAAATTGGAGATAATAATTTTCCCTAACATTACGATGATAGAGAAAGTAAAAAAAGTGGGTCTCGCAATTCTGTCTGTCTGTCTGTCCGTCCGTCTGTCTTTCTGTACCTTGACCTGCCACTTAAACGGCTTTTTTAGCTAAAACAATAAGGGTACCTGCGATACAACTAATATACAAAAATTGATTTATTTCAAAAACGGCTCTAAAGATTTAAAAAAAAAAAAATTACGAGCTACTATAATTACTACATTTAATATTTTGGTAAAAAAAAAAATTTTTTTATAACGGTTATTAACGGTACCTGTCATAGAACCGATTTTTTGGTTTTCAAATTTATCGTTTACGGCTAAATTGATTTCAACCAAATTTTGTTTGTAAGAGCTCCTTTACAATTTTAACAATTTTGCATATAAAATTTTTCAAAAAAAATAATTTTTGGATTTTTAAAAATATATTGAAATTTTTTTTTTGAAAAAAAAAATTAAACAGTTTTAAGAAGATTTAAACAATTACTTATATCTTAGAATATATATAGATATAATTGAAAACACTTGTATATTTTTTCCACAATGATTGCTAGCTTTAGTTGAAAATTATAATTAAGTCGACGCGTTTCGTCTGGTTAGGACATCCTCAGGGCACTGAGTGCCCTGAGGATGTTGCAATCAGCTTGCAATCATTGTGGAAAAAATATACAAGTGTTTTCATTTATATCTTTATATATTCTAAAATGTCATTGTTCCACCAAGTGCCCAAAAAATGCTCCGTAGAGCTTATTAATACTTATATCTCATATCAGAGAAACCATTGTATAAAGATATTAGTTTTCCAATCGTAAACATAATTATTTGTATAACAAATTTGTCAATATTTATTGAAATGTAATAGTAAAATTTTACTAAATAAAAATATACATGCATACATACATAAAAATAAAAATTATTTTTTTTGTAAAATAGATTACACAATAATAGAAGAATGTCCTAGCTCCTAGGTATATAACAAAAATTGTGGAAACTCTACAACTCGAGATGTGTATAAACGTTTGGAAGTACAACAGATCGATACTACGAAACAGGATCTGAGGCTCGGTTTTTTTTTTGCTTGGTCTAAAGATCTTTTTCTTGATGATCTGAACAATATGTGTCAATTCACAAACGCATCACTGGGCAAATAATGCGCAATCACTTTTTTTGATGCACCAATGCTTTTCTTAAATATGTTCATAAAAGTGACTGCGCATCATTTGGGCAGGGATGCGTTTGTGAATTTACTCTATGGCACAACAATTCTACCACTAATGTACACTGAACGCCAAAAGTTTGAGGTAACTCTCAGTTTTCGAAGGAAAACCAAATTCTAACATCGAAAACAACTTTTAAGTAGAAAAATAGCATGCCAAATAAATGGGGAACGTATGTATATAAAACGAAAATAAAGAGACAAATATTTATATTCTATTCTTAATACAAATGTAGACATTTATTAAAATGAAGAAAAAATGGCTTAAACCGATTTTTCCCCGAAACAGCCTCCTTCACATTCGTTTACTTTTTGTTTACAATTCTATACATTTTTTAATTGTTTAATGTGGTATGTTGTTCCAACAATCTAGGAGTGTAGTCCATGACGCAGGTTTTGATACCAGACCCTTCCTTATTACGTAAAACGATAACGATCAAACGATATCTTTTTTGCAATAGCTGTCCTCGTTATCGTTTTACGTTAGCTACCTCAGAAGCCGTTGCATTACGCATTGCACCACCAAGGTCACGTGATCGTGCCCATCCAAATGAAGGTTTTGCATTTACTATTGCTTTTGAACAACTAGCATTTTTACAAGCCACACACAAGTTAGTTGTTATTCATTCGGGTTCTTTCTTTTTCTCCTCTCTGTTATCAGCGCAATTCCTTGCGGTTTATTCAGCTGAACAACACCACCGTTTAAACGCATAAGCCCGTCGTGCCCGATAATGGATTAGTAAGTAATAGTAATTTTTTGAATTTTTGGAAATAGTCGTAAAACCTACTCTCATAAACTGATTTATATCTTTTAAATTTTCACCTTTTTTTCACCAAGTTTACAACCCCAACCCATCGATCATTTTGATATGGAACACATATCTATAAGCTTAATATCCCTATATATATCGAGGTTTTTATATCACCAAAAAAATTTCACTTCTGCCACGAGCACTGAGTTACACGCGATCTTTTTTTTTAATATTTCCTTATCTCTCAATGTCAAAACATCAGTCAAGGCTTACATTCTTATATCATGGACGGTGTTCGCATTGGACTGACTCTTCAGACTATTTTTGACTTCTCTGAAATTTAGCTCACTCCAAGGGAGAAAAGTAGTAAATTTTTAAAAAAATTAAAAATGTGTGGTTTTTTTTTATGTTCTCTTTTACAAATTCGGAGGAGTCAGTCCAATGTGAACACCGTCATGGAAAAGCTAGAGAACGTGCCGTTTGGAAATTATTATTATTACTACATAGCTAGGTGGTCGTAATTACCTAAATTTCATTGAAAAATCATCATTAAAGATGTGTAATAGTCTCTTGAAATTTTACTGTATTATTAACAAAGCTGTTAAGCCAAAAATGAGCTTCATCGCTGAAGTTCTATTTGTTAGTCACTAGGCCCTGGTTCTTCACGAACTGTTGCGCCACCAAATTTTATTTATTTATTTATATGTGTGTTGAATTTGATGGGAATCAGACTAAATAACGAGATCGCGGCTGAACAATTTACATGTTGTGTACATTTTTTTTAGACCCCAAACGAATTTGGAATCGGAGAAAAGGCCAGTTCGGGGCTACGAATAATGGACATGTTTAACGCAAGGACAATTATTTCCTATAAACAAAGCCCAGAAAATTGGGACGAAAGAACTAGCTCGGGAATACGGCCTGACATTAATTGAACAATAAATGTGGTCGGTGTTAAACAACCAATTCCTTAAGAACTTAACTTATTCCAGAGCGATTGGGGCTTAACTCTAGGGGCCGTCAAAGAACAAAGTTGGGGCTAAGGCTTGAAGAGATAATTGAAAAAACAGGGTCGGGTGAACAATTAGCATGTCAAATGCAACAACAATTTACCCTAAACGTTAGCTTATTTAACAACAAAAATGCAGTTGGGACTAAAACCCGATTAAAAATCGATCAATTTAATTTCCTACGGCTGGCCAGGGCCTAGAGAATCTTGGGGCTCATATTTCCAAGGGAATCTAGTCAAGGAGACAAATTACACAAGCGTAAGTTTTCTCTGTGCACTGTGACTTTAGAGCAACGTGCAAATTTATCGGCAAATTTCTTGAGCAGGAATATAAAGTGTATGCTGCGTATACACAAAAATTCATTCACGCTTGTAGAATTAGGCTGCATGCTATTTTAGGCGCGTTCACGAAAGAGATATGGAGATTTTGCTCCGTCAAAAGCTAAATATTTTTTTCCTCAGTATTTTGACAGCCAACAAAAAGATTTTTAGCTGAGGAATCCTGCTTAGGCAACTGATATTGCTGAGAGCCTCCGAAATCTCAAACGCCTATTGTTTTCTGTGATTTCGAACTGTCGAAACAGATACTACTAAGTTGATTTGGCTAGTTCACAAAAATGAGATCTCCAGAGGCTCATACATGAGATTTTGCCAGTGAGACCTCTTAGATATCATTTTTATTTCTGTCTCAAACTGGGTCTCCATGCCCCCCCCCCCCACAACCCAGCGAAATTCTAGATCCGCTGCTGGTAAAAACTAATATTCAGACTTTGGAGACCATATAGGATACGTATTTTTTTTAGTTTACAAAGTTTTGTCTGACCGAGGAAAGCCGGGTGGGCCAGCTAGTATTACATAAAATTGAAAAGAACCATGGATGAATTGAGCTCTTCCTATTCAATCACTACTCATATTAATAAGATGTTAATTTATTATACGTTGGAGGTGAGGGTTATATTTGTAAACGTTTGAGAAAAAAGACCGAAAATTCTAATACACAATTCATTTCACAATTTATCAAAATAAAATAACTGAATTTATAGATCTATATTTCAAAAAGCTTACCAGCGTCCAATGTGGCAGACATGACCACGAGTTTCAGATCCTTGCGCTGTCGAATGACTTCTTTGAGAACGCCCATCAGAATGTCAGTGGCGAGGGTCCTTTCGTGAGCCTCATCGAGCAGAATGACTTGGTAATTCTCCAACATTGGATCAGACATTGCCTCACGCAGTAACATACCATCTGTCATGTACTTGAGTAGTGTTTTCTGCGAAGAACAATCCTCAAAACGAATACTATAACCAACTTGCTCCCCGAGCACAACGTCCATTTCTTCAGACACACGCTGCGCCACAGACATGGCAGCCACTCGACGTGGTTGGGTACATGCAGTTGCCTTTCCGCCTCTTGTCAGGGCAAATTCCACACACCACTGTGGAATCTGTGTTGTTTTTCCAGAACCAGTTTCACCAACTAGCACAATGGACTGATGATCATTGAGGAGCCTCATGAAATCCACTTGGTATTCGAATACGGGCAAGGTGATGCGCTTCTTGAAGAGATTTGTATAACGCTGCGAATACGGCTTGTTGGTGTACGGATTCACTGTACCAATTTGTTTGGATGACGGTATGGCACCACTGCCACCTGCTATTGGTGCAACAATTCCCTCTGATGATGGTGTCACCATCCTGAATTAGAACAAGCATGTTTTTATTTTTTTATTTTTAATGTGCGAACTTTTTTGAGTACAATTAAGGAGGCCCGTAAACACAACAACCATTTTGATATATACGTAAATGACAAAAGACCTAAGCTAATAAAAAAATTGAGAATTCAGTGTCGTGTGCCAAGGGAGCACCTTATTTTTAGTGTAAAAAAAAAAACACATGCAAATTATAAAACTTGATTCTGTTGTTAAAAAATTGATAACAAATATAAATGCACCATGAATATTTTTATTTTGGCACAAAAATAATTATCAAATAAATGATATATTTGCAAATAAACGCATTTTTTGTTTCTTTATTCCCACTTTTCCTCGAGCTGCTAGTCTTGCTGAAAAAACTTACTTTCTTGGCTTTGAGTATGTTTCACCAACTTCAATTCTTCTTTTCGACATTTTTAGGATAGATATTTAATGGGGGTTTATTTGTTTAAAAAGTTAAACACACTTCAGTGTGTATTTTCAGTTTATTTACTTGGAGAAAAATAAAACAATAAATGAGAAAAAATAAATTCCACTATACCGCCGCCGTTCATTAATTTTGGAAAATGTGTTTTTTCATTGGATGTAATGAAGTTGGCTGCAGTTTGGGTTAAGTGTTATAATGAGTGTGTTCGAAGATAAGTTAATTACAGTATTTTCGTGTTCAAAGTAGAATAAAGATAAGATGCAAACATTGGGGCATATTCGTAGTCATTTTAGACCTGGATCTAAGTTAAACATAGCTTTGGTTGAATTTTCGGACGTTAATTCTATTTTTTTAAGGTTATCATTTCAAAATATTTGAAGCTAGTATACCAAGTTAATTATCTTATAAAAATATAAAACCAACAATTTGTAATTAAAATCGGTCTGTATTCATTGAGCCAAAATTGTTTTAAACTGTAGTATAGTTAAACCTGGTTCTATCTGCGACTATGAATATGCCCGATTTTCTTTTAAAATTATTTTAGTATATTTTTTGTAATTGATAAACTGTTTATTATTTCTTTTTCTCCTTCAATTTGTTAAAGTAAAAAGTAAATTTCAAAAATCCGATCCACATATTCTATATAACTTTTGACATTTTAAATCCATAAGCTGGAATCACACTGGTCTCGTGTGTTGTTTTGTGGAGTCGCGTGTCACTGTCATTCCATATATTTCATGCGCCACGAAGCGACACAGCACACGTTACAAATGTAGTTCTACGGACATAAAATACATTCCACCGATCGCGCCATACACGACAACACACGAGATAAGTCTGGATCCGGCCTTACATTAGGGGTATTCACGATCCGATGCAACTGGCCTAGTATTATTGTAAAAGTGCAAAAGTGTAAAATCTTCCAACACTACAACAACAAAATATACAAGGTGCAATCTTACAACAGTATACCCGAAACCTATTGCAACAGAAAAATACAACATTAGGGGTATTCACGATCTGGTGCAACGAGCCTAGTAAAAGTGCGAAATATTATTTTTTTTAAGTGGATCGTGAACGCACTTTTCTTATCTTCTTGCAACACTAAAGCAAATGTCAAAATTAGTTTGACATTTGTTATTTGTTTTTATTTCGAACATATCTGAAAATTTCAATTTGATTTAATTTAAATTTTGTTCATAAAAAGATGCCAAAAAAACGGAAAAAGAAAATATTAGCAAATCTTAATTATCGTCCGAATTTTAAATGGAAAATAATAGTAAAAGATGATGACGACGTCACATCAATAGAATCAAGATAGCAAATTGGATGTATCCAATGAACATACCTTTGTATCTGTTTAACGTAATCAAGAATGAGTGAGCTGTCAAAAACACAATTTACAATGTTGTATTTTTCTGTTGCAATAGGTTTCGGGTATTGTATTTTGTTGTTGTAGTGTTGTAAGATTTTACACTTTTGCACTTTTACAATACGGGTATTCACGATCCGATGCAACTGGCCTAGTATCATTGTAAAAGTGCAAAAGTGTTAAATCTTACAACACTACAACAACAAAATATACAAGGTGCAATCTTACAACAGTTTCGCACTTTAGCAATACCCGAAACCTATTGCAACAGAAAAATACAACATTGTAAAATTTGTAAATTGTGTTTTTGACAGCTCACTCATTCTTGATTACGTTAAACAGAAACAAATGTATGTTCATTGGATAGATTCAATTTGCTATCTTGATTGTATTGATGTGACGTCGTCATCATCTTTTACTATTATTTTCCATTTAAAATTCGGATGATAATTAAGATTTGGTAATATTTTCTTTTTCCGTTTTTTTGGCATCTTTTTATGAACAAAATTTAAATTAAATCAAATTGAAATTTTCAGATATGTTCGAAACAAAAACAAATAACAAATGTCAAACCTCACACGCACCTGAAACGTCATAATCATGGCCAATCTTTGAACAGCCCTCCATGTCTTGTTCAAAACGTTATTTTCTCGACATGTTGCTGCATGTACATGGATTTTTTGATCTCCATGGGATTTTTATTAAACATGTTCATAGTCCGGCCATCGTTCATGGCCTGTGGAGGCAGCCCGTTATGTTGATTACATATATAAAACTCGATACATAGTGAACTGCTTTTTTCCGATCTACTCATTTATGGTAAAAATAACAGACTTCAGATTAAAGCCGGATCCAAACCTGTCTTGTGTGCTGTGTTGTGGAGTCGTGTGTCGCTGTCGTTTCATATATTTTATGCGCCACACTGCAATACAACACATGAGACAAATGTGATTGATATGAAATACATTGTACCGATAGCGACACACGAGTCCACAACACAACACACGAGACAGATTTGGGTGCCGGCTTAAGCTTTGCGGATACTGTAATCGAACATAATTTCTTTTTCCCTTTTGTACTTTCTGCAAACAGAAGTTGTGAATGCAATTATAGGGGTATTCACGATCTGGTGCAACGAGCCTAGTAAAAGTGCGAAATTTTATTTTTTTTAAGTGGATCGTGAACGCACTTTTCTTATCTTCTTGCAACACTAAAGCAAATGTCAAAATTAGTTTGACATTTGTTATTTGTTTTTGTTTCGAACATATCTGAAAATTTCAATTTGATTTAATTTAAATTTTGTTCATAAAAAGATGCCAACAAAACGGAAAAAGAAAATATTACCAAATCTTAATTATCGTCCGAATTTTAAATGGAAAATAATAGTAAAAGATGATGACGACGTCACATCAATACAATCAAGATAGCAAATTGGATGTATCCAATGAACATACCTTTGTTTCTGTTTAACGTAATCAAGAATGAGTGAGCTGTCAAAAACACAATTTACAAATTTTACAATGTTGTATTTTTCTGTTGCAATAGGATTCGGGTATTGCTAAAGTGCGAAACTGTTGTAAGATTGCACCTTGTATATTTTGTTGTTGTAGTGTTGTAAGATTTTACACTTTTGCACTTTTACAATGATACTAGGCCAGTTGCATCGGATCGTGAATACCCCTTATGCCTTTTAAAACAGTCTGGGCTGCGAACTGCATCTGCGAATAATTCTTTTAAAGCTATTTATTTCTGAAGCAAATATCAACTCATAGTTAAAAATTTAAATAGAAAATATTGCGTTAAATTAGTTAAACTTACAAAAGAAAATCACATTTTATTATTTTTCACCCGACCAATAACTGCAGGTGCGTCAAGCTGGGAACACCAGAACGGAATTTTGAAAATCTAATGATGCAGGAATTAGGGGCTACTTTGGGGCTAATTTAGTGCTCCAATCCCCCCTGAGCACTAAAACCCCTTCCCCCTTAAACTTGTGGTGTTGGCCAGCTTGGCGTCAAGCTGGGAACACCACACCTCACAATGCAAAATTTCAAAAAAGTAATGATGCAGGAATTAGGGGCTAATTTAGGGCTCCAATCCCCAGTGAGCTCCAAAATCCCTTCACCCCCAAACTTGTGGTGTTCCCAGCTTGACGTTAAGCTGGGAACACCACAACGGGAATTCAAAAATCTAATGATCACCTTAAAATTTAATGAGTTGCGTTAAGCTGGGAACACCACAATGGAATTTTGAAAATCTAATGATGCAGGAATTAGGGGCTAATGTAATGCTCCAATCCCGCACTAAAATCCCTTCCCCCTTAAACTTTTGGTGTTCCCAAATGAAAATTCACAGTCCACAAATACAAGGCGCATTCCACAAAGCTGCGAGAAAATAATTCGCTCGAATTTAACCTCAAAAATAAAATGTCTGGTGTTACTCGTGTTGTTTGGTTTGGTTGCTAGAAAAAAATGAGGGACTGCACAGATAAAAGGGTAAAATTATTTAGAAATAATTAAATATCTTTTTTTCAACAGTTCGAAAATTTGTATGGGAATTGATAAAAGAATAACAGAATAAAAGAAAAAAAGATTGCACCGAATAAGCCTAAATAATTTGTTTTATTGTTTGAAACTTCAATGTTTTTATGACAGCTCGCAGCTCTCTAAGACGACTCATATGAATGAAATGTCAAATTCTGCGACCATTCGCAATTCGCACTTTACATTGGGCCCTACCAATAATCAAATTTAGTAAAGACTTAAATATTTGAGGAAAATAGACCACAATGGTATGGACTTTAAGAAATGAACCATACATGTTATGTTTCATATTTTAGAGTCCATACCATATAATATTCATTATTTAGGGTCCACCTTAATATTTAAGGCATACCATGGTTGGTTTATTATTTAGTCGTTACTAAATTTGATTATTGGTAGGGCCCATTGTCTCATTCTCATATAAAAATTGGTGAATGTAAATACGGAAATACCAAACACAAGCCGTGAAATTGTTTTGAGTGCGATCTTTCCTTAATCTTTTTTCTTCTGAATGCATTCACTTTAAAATATATCCAACACAAAAAATGCACCTTTCAATTCGTATAACACTTTATTCAACCGCCATGCTAGTAAACTTTTTTATTTACATCCCCTATTCACCACACCACTGTATGTTTAATTTCTTGCGCAAAATATCGATTTGACACTAGTCAAAAAAATCCGTAAAAGTTTTTCATTAAATCTTCCATGAAAAATTTTACAATCTTCCATACAAGAGAGTAAGTCGATAAACTAATTCAAAAGTATAAAAAACTAAGCTCAGTACATTGAAGAATGTATAAAGTTTACTTTTAATAAGTGGAATCCGTTTGTTGACTATGGAAATTCCAATACAAGTTGCCGTCCGAATATACCCATGCCTGACCGAAGCAGAAGCACCACCATGCGTCCAATCCATACCGATGAGCATTGGACCGAACAGTGCCATTGGTGGGATAGCAACGGGTGCTATTCAAGTCGGTCCACATTCCTTCCCAGTGACGCATTCATTGCCAGTCGAATGCCCCCAGGCTCAAATATACCATCAGACAGTCTATCCACTGATGGCGCTCTTTCTCGAGGGATTTGACTCATCTGTGGTCACATATGGTCAGCGAGGAACTGGTAAGACTTATACCCTTTTTGGCCGTGGTCTAGATTGTGTTTATGGCGAGGCCGAACAAGGACTAGTCCAGAGATGTGTAAGAGAAATCTTCGCCCAAATGGCCACCCATCAGGAACGCACTTTCGCCATCAATGTGGGATGGGTTGAGATTGTTCAACACGAAATAAGAGACTTGCTTGAAGCAGGAAATGTGTCCTGCTCAAGCATTAACGAAGTCTTCCATTGGGTTGAAGTTGGACTGAACAATCGAAGCGATGCCGCTGATACCCTTGTCCACAGTCTGTTCACCATTACATTGGAACAACAATGGGTTTCGAAGGAAGGTCTCATCCAACATCGCCTTTCGACGGCGAGCTTCAGCGACCTCTGCGGCACCGAACGGATGTTCATGCTCAACAGCATGGATCAGCATTCGAGCATTCCCAAGGATCTTGGTTTGCAGTCGCTAGAGAGGATCGTTAACACTCTCACCGATCCAGTGTTGATGTACAATGGAACTGGTAATGTGAGTTATAATCAAACCACGTTAACAAGTCTCCTGAAAGATTCATTCGGCGGAGAGCTCAAACACTAGTGATTCTGTGCGTTTCACCGCTGGAAAGGGATATCAACGAGACCATCTACAACTTGCAGTTCGCCTTCAAGGTTCAGTGTGTTAGGAACTATGTGGTGATGAACACGTTTTCAGACAACAACACTCCACTGTCGCCCGAAGTTGGGCCAGAACACATGGCCACAAACCCGAATGACACTTTTGGATTGCAATTCGCTGCTTCCCAGTGGTTCAAGTTGGTTTCCAATGCCGAAGGACTATTATCTAAGTAAGTATTGCTCCAACAATTCATTGTAATTGTAATTGTAATTGTAATTGTAATTGTAATTGTAATTGTAATTGTAATTGTAATTGTAATTGTAATTGTAATTGTAATTGTAATTGTAATTGTAATTGTAATTGTAATTGTAATTGTAATTGTAATTGTAATTGTAATTGTAATTGTAATTGTAATTGTAATTGTAATTGTAATTGTAATTGTAATTGTAATTGTAATTGTAATTGTAATTGTAATTGTAATTGTAATTGTAATTGTAATTGTAATTGTAATTGTAATTGTAATTGTAATTGTAATTGTAATTGTAATTGTAATTGTAATTGTAATTGTAATTGTAATTGTAATTGTAATTGTATTTGTAATTGTAATTGTAATTGTAATTGTAATTGTAATTGTAATTGTAATTGTAATTGTAATTGTAATTGTAATTGTAATTGTAATTGTAATTGTATTTGTAATTGTAATTGTAATTGTAATTGTAATTGTAATTGTAATTGTAATTGTAATTGTAATTGTAATTGTAATTGTAATTGTAATTGTAATTGTAATTGTAATTGTAATTGTAATTGTAATTGTAATTGTAATTGTAATTGTAATTGTAATTGTAATTGTAATTGTAATTGTAATTGTAATTGTAATTGTAATTGTAATTGTAATTGTAATTGTAATTGTAATTGTAATTGTAATTGTAATTGTAATTGTAATTGTAATTGTAATTGTAATTGTAATTGTAATTGTAATTGTAATTGTAATTGTAATTGTAATTGTAATTGTAATTGTAATTGTAATTGTAATTGTAATTGTAATTGTAATTGTAATTGTAATTGTAATTGTAATTGTAATTGTAATTGTAATTGTAATTGTAATTGTAATTGTAATTGTAATTGTAATTGTAATTGTAATTGTAATTGTAATTGTAATTGTAATTGTAATTGTAATTGTAATTGTAATTGTAATTGTAATTGTAATTGTAATTGTAATTGTAATTGTAATTGTAATTGTAATTGTAATTGTAATTGTAATTGTAATTGTAATTGTAATTGTAATTGTAATTGTAATTGTAATTGTAATTGTAATTGTAATTGTAATTGTAATTGTAATTGTAATTGTAATTGTAATTGTAATTGTAATTGTAATTGTAATTGTAATTGTAATTGTAATTGTAATTGTAATTGTAATTGTAATTGTAATTGTAATTGTAATTGTAATTGTAATTGTAATTGTAATTGTAATTGTAATTGTAATTGTAATTGTAATTGTAATTGTAATTGTAATTGTAATTGTAATTGTAATTGTAATTGTAATTGTAATTGTAATTGTAATTGTAATTGTAATTGTAATTGTAATTGTAATTGTAATTGTAATTGTAATTGTAATTGTAATTGTAATTGTAATTGTAATTGTAATTGTAATTGTAATTGTAATTGTAATTGTAATTGTAATTGTAATTGTAATTGTAATTGTAATTGTAATTGTAATTGTAATTGTAATTGTAATTGTAATTGTAATTGTAATTGTAATTGTAATTGTAATTGTAATTGTAATTGTAATTGTAATTGTAATTGTAATTGTAATTGTAATTGTAATTGTAATTGTAATTGTAATTGTAATTGTAATTGTAATTGTAATTGTAATTGTAATTGTAATTGTAATTGTAATTGTAATTGTAATTGTAATTGTAATTGTAATTGTAATTGTAATTGTAATTGTAATTGTAATTGTAATTGTAATTGTAATTGTAATTGTAATTGTAATTGTAATTGTAATTGTAATTGTAATTGTAATTGTAATTGTAATTGTAATTGTAATTGTAATTGTAATTGTAATTGTAATTGTAATTGTAATTGTAATTGTAATTGTAATTGTAATTGTAATTGTAATTGTAATTGTAATTGTATTGTAATTGTAATTGTAATTGTAATTGTAATTGTAATTGTAATTGTAATTGTAATTGTAATTGTAATTGTAATTGTAATTGTAATTGTAATTGTAATTGTAATTGTAATTGTAATTGTAATTGTAATTGTAATTGTAATTGTAATTGTAATTGTAATTGTAATTGTAATTGTAATTGTAATTGTAATTGTAATTGTAATTGTAATTGTAATTGTAATTGTAATTGTAATTGTAATTGTAATTGTAATTGTAATTGTAATTGTAATTGTAATTGTAATTGTAATTGTAATTGTAATTGTAATTGTAATTGTAATTGTAATTGTAATTGTAATTGTAATTGTAATTGTAATTGTAATTGTAATTGTAATTGTAATTGTAATTGTAATTGTAATTGTAATTGTAATTGTAATTGTAATTGTAATTGTAATTGTAATTGTAATTGTAATTGTAATTGTAATTGTAATTGTAATTGTAATTGTAATTGTAATTGTAATTGTAATTGTAATTGTAATTGTAATTGTAATTGTAATTGTAATTGTAATTGTAATTGTAATTGTAATTGTAATTGTAATTGTAATTGTAATTGTAATTGTAATTGTAATTGTAATTGTAATTGTATTGTAATTGTAATTGTAATTGTAATTGTAATTGTAATTGTAATTGTAATTGTAATTGTAATTGTAATTGTAATTGTAATTGTAATTGTAATTGTAATTGTAATTGTAATTGTAATTGTAATTGTAATTGTAATTGTAATTGTAATTGTAATTGTAATTGTAATTGTAATTGTAATTGTAATTGTAATTGTAATTGTAATTGTAATTGTAATTGTAATTGTAATTGTAATTGTAATTGTAATTGTAATTGTAATTGTAATTGTAATTGTAATTGTAATTGTAATTGTAATTGTAATTGTAATTGTAATTGTAATTGTAATTGTAATTGTAATTGTAATTGTAATTGTAATTGTAATTGTAATTGTAATTGTAATTGTAATTGTAATTGTAATTGTAATTGTAATTGTAATTGTAATTGTAATTGTAATTGTAATTGTAATTGTAATTGTAATTGTAATTGTAATTGTAATTGTAATTGTAATTGTAATTGTAATTGTAATTGTAATTGTAATTGTAATGTAATTGTAATTGTAATTGTAATTGTAATTGTAATTGTAATTGTAATTGTAATTGTAATTGTAATTGTAATTGTAATTGTAATTGTAATTGTAATTGTAATTGTAATTGTAATTGTAATTGTAATTGTAATTGTAATTGTAATTGTAATTGTAATTGTAATTGTAATTGTAATTGTAATTGTAATTGTAATTGTAATTGTAATTGTAATTGTAATTGTAATTGTAATTGTAATTGTAATTGTAATTGTAATTGTAATTGTAATTGTAATTGTAATTGTAATTGTAATTGTAATTGTAATTGTAATTGTAATTGTAATTGTAATTGTAATTGTAATTGTAATTGTAATTGTAATTGTAATTGTAATTGTAATTGTAATTGTAATTGTAATTGTAATTGTAATTGTAATTGTAATTGTAATTGTAATTGTAATTGTAATTGTAATTGTAATTGTAATTGTAATTGTAATTGTAATTGTAATTGTAATTGTAATTGTAATTGTAATTGTAATTGTAATTGTAATTGTAATTGTAATTGTAATTGTAATTGTAATTGTAATTGTAATTGTAATTGTAATTGTAATTGTAATTGTAATTGTAATTGTAATTGTAATTGTAATTGTAATTGTAATTGTAATTGTAATTGTAATTGTAATTGTAATTGTAATTGTAATTGTAATTGTAATTGTAATTGTAATTGTAATTGTAATTGTAATTGTAATTGTAATTGTAATTGTAATTGTAATTGTAATTGTAATTGTAATTGTAATTGTAATTGTAATTGTAATTGTAATTGTAATTGTAATTGTAATTGTAATTGTAATTGTAATTGTAATTGTAATTGTAATTGTAATTGTAATTGTAATTGTAATTGTAATTGTAATTGTAATTGTAATTGTAATTGTAATTGTAATTGTAATTGTAATTGTAATTGTAATTGTAATTGTAATTGTAATTGTAATTGTAATTGTAATTGTAATTGTAATTGTAATTGTAATTGTAATTGTAATTGTAATTGTAATTGTAATTGTAATTGTAATTGTAATTGTAATTGTAATTGTAATTGTAATTGTAATTGTAATTGTAATTGTAATTGTAATTGTAATTGTAATTGTAATTGTAATTGTAATTGTAATTGTAAATTGTAATTGTAATTGTAATGTAATTGTAATTGTAATTGTAATTGTAATTGTAATTGTAATTGTAATTGTAATTGTAATTGTAATTGTAATTGTAATTGTAATTGTAATTGTAATTGTAATTGTAATTGTAATTGTAATTGTAATTGTAATTGTAATTGTAATTGTAATTGTAATTGTAATTGTAATTGTAATTGTAATTGTAATTGTAATTGTAATTGTAATTGTAATTGTAATTGTAATTGTAATTGTAATTGTAATTGTAATTGTAATTGTAATTGTAATTGTAATTGTAATTGTAATGTAATTGTAATTGTAATTGTAATTGTAATTGTAATTGTAATTGTAATTGTAATTGTAATTGTAATTGTAATTGTAATTGTAATTGTAATTGTAATTGTAATTGTAATTGTAATTGTAATTGTAATTGTAATTGTAATTGTAATTGTAATTGTAATTGTAATTGTAATTGTAATTGTAATTGTAATTGTAATTGTAATTGTAATTGTAATTGTAATTGTAATTGTAATTGTAATTGTAATTGTAATTGTAATTGTAATTGTAATTGTAATTGTAATTGTAATTGTAATTGTAATTGTAATTGTAATTGTAATTGTAATTGTAATTGTAATTGTAATTGTAATTGTAATTGTAATTGTAATTGTAATTGTAATTGTAATTGTAATTGTAATTGTAATTGTAATTGTAATTGTAATTGTAATTGTAATTGTAATTGTAATTGTAATTGTAATTGTAATTGTAATTGTAATTGTAATTGTAATTGTAATTGTAATTGTAATTGTAATTGTAATTGTAATTGTAATTGTAATTGTAATTGTAATTGTAATTGTAATTGTAATTGTAATTGTAATTGTAATTGTAATTGTAATTGTAATTGTAATTGTAATTGTAATTGTAATTGTAATTGTAATTGTAATTGTAATTGTAATTGTAATTGTAATTGTAATTGTAATTGTAATTGTTAATTGTAATTGTAATTGCAATTGTAATTGTAATTGTAATTGTAATTGTAATTGTAATTGTAATTGCAATTGTAATTGTAATTGTAATTGTAATTGTAATTGTAATTGTAATTGTAATTGTAATTGTAATTGTAATTGTAATTGTAATTGTAATTGTAATTGTAATTGTAATTGTAATTGTAATTGTAATTGTAATTGTAATTGTAATTGTAATTGTAATTGTAATTGTAATTGTAATTGTAATTGTAATTGTAATTGTAATTGTAATTGTAATTGTAATTGTAATTGTAATTGTAATTGTAATTGTAATTGTAATTGTAATTGTAATTGTAATTGTAATTGTAATTGTAATTGTAATTGTAATTGTAATTGTAATTGTAATTGTAATTGTAATTGTAATTGTAATTGTAATTGTAATTGTAATTGTAATTGTAATTGTAATTGTAATTGTAATTGTAATTGTAATTGTAATTGTAATTGTAATTGTAATTGTAATTGTAATTGTAATTGTAATTGTAATTGTAATTGTAATTGTAATTGTAATTGTAATTGTAATTGTAATTGTAATTGTAATTGTAATTGTAATTGTAATTGTAATTGTAATTGTAATTGTAATTGTAATTGTAATTGTAATTGTAATTGTAATTGTAATTGTAATTGTAATTGTAATTGTAATTGTAATTGTAATTGTAATTGTAATTGTAATTGTAATTGTAATTGTAATTGTAATTGTAATTGTAATTGTAATTGTAATTGTAATTGTAATTGTAATTGTAATTGTAATTGTAATTGTAATTGTAATTGTAATTGTAATTGTAATTGTAATTGTAATTGTAATTGTAATTGTAATTGTAATTGTAATTGTAATTGTAATTGTAATTGTAATTGTAATTGTAATTGTAATTGTAATTGTAATTGTAATTGTAATTGTAATTGTAATTGTAATTGTAATTGTAATTGTAATTGTAATTGTAATTGTAATTGTAATTGTAATTGTAATTGTAATTGTAATTGTAATTGTAATTGTAATTGTAATTGTAATTGTAATTGTAATTGTAATTGTAATTGTAATTGTAATTGTAATTGTAATTGTAATTGTAATTGTAATTGTAATTGTAATTGTAATTGTAATTGTAATTGTAATTGTAATTGTATTGTAATTGTAATTGTAATTGTAATTGTAATTGTAATTGTAATTGTAATTGTAATTGTAATTGTAATTGTAATTGTAATTGTAATTGTAATTGTAATTGTAATTGTAATTGTAATTGTAATTGTAATTGTAATTGTAATTGTAATTGTAATTGTAATTGTAATTGTAATTGTAATTGTAATTGTAATTGTAATTGTAATTGTAATTGTAATTGTAATTGTAATTGTAATTGTAATTGTAATTGTAATTGTAATTGTAATTGTAATTGTAATTGTAATTGTAATTGTAATTGTAATTGTAATTGTAATTGTAATTGTAATTGTAATTGTAATTGTAATTGTAATTGTAATTGTAATTGTATTGTAATTGTAATTGTATTGTAATTGTAATTGTAATTGTAATTGTAATTGTAATTGTAATTGTAATTGTAATTGTAATTGTAATTGTAATTGTAATTGTAATTGTAATTGTAATTGTAATTGTAATTGTAATTGTAATTGTAATTGTAATTGTAATTGTAATTGTACATTGTAATTGTAATTGTAATTGTAATTGTAATTGTAATTGTAATTGTAATTGTAATTGTAATTGTAATTGTAATTGTAATTGTAATTGTAATTGTAATTGTAATTGTAATTGTAATTGTAATTGTAATTGTAATTGTAATTGTAATTGTAATTGTAATTGTAATTGTAATTGTAATTGTAATTGTAATTGTAATTGTAATTGTAATTGTAATTGTAATTGTAATTGTAATTGTAATTGTAATTGTAATTGTAATTGTAATTGTAATTGTAATTGTAATTGTAATTGTAATTGTAATTGTAATTGTAATTGTAATTGTAATTGTAATTGTAATTGTAATTGTAATTGTAATTGTAATTGTAATTGTAATTGTAATTGAATTGTAATTGTAATTGTAATTGTAATTGTAATTGTAATTGTAATTGTAATTGTAATTGTAATTGTAATTGTAATTGTAATTGTAATTGTAATTGTAATTGTAATTGTAATTGTAATTGTAATTGTAATTGTAATTGTAATTGTAATTGTAATTGTAATTGTAATTGTAATTGTAATTGTAATTGTAATTGTAATTGTAATTGTAATTGTAATTGTAATTGTAATTGTAATTGTAATTGTAATTGTAATTGTAATTGTAATTGTAATTGTAATTGTAATTGTAATTGTAATTGTAATTGTAATTGTAATTGTAATTGTAATTGTAATTGTAATTGTAATTGTAATTGTAATTGTAATTGTAATTGTAATTGTAATTGTAATTGTAATTGTAATTGTAATTGTAATTGTAATTGTAATTGTAATTGTAATTGTAATTGTAATTGTAATTGTAATTGTAATTGTAATTGTAATTGTAATTGTAATTGTAATTGTAATTGTAATTGTAATTGTAATTGTAATTGTAATTGTAATTGTAATTGTAATTGTAATTGTAATTGTAATTGTAATTGTAATTGTAATTGTAATTGTAATTGTAATTGTAATTGTAATTGTAATTGTAATTGTAATTGTAATTGTAATTGTAATTGTAATTGTAATTGTAATTGTAATTGTAATTGTAATTGTAATTGTAATTGTAATTGTAATTGTAATTTGTAATTGTAATTGTAATTGTAATTGTAATTGTAATTGTAATTGTAATTGTAATTGTAATTGTAATTGTAATTGTAATTGTAATTGTAATTGTAATTGTAATTGTAATTGTAATTGTAATTGTAATTGTAATTGTAATTGTAATTGTAATTGTAATTGTAATTGTAATTGTAATTGTATTGTAATTGTAATTGTAATTGTAATTGTAATTGTAATTGTAATTGTAATTGTAATTGTAATTGTAATTGTAATTGTAATTGTAATTGTAATTGTAATTGTAATTGTAATTGTAATTGTAATTGTAATTGTAATTGTAATTGTAATTGTAATTGTAATTGTAATTGTAATTGTAATTGTAATTGTAATTGTAATTGTAATTGTAATTGTAATTGTAATTGTAATTGTAATTGTAATTGTAATTGTAATTGTAATTGTAATTGTAATTGTAATTGTAATTGTAATTGTAATTGTAATTGTAATTGTAATTGTAATTGTAATTGTAATTGTAATTGTAATTGTAATTGTAATTGTAATTGTAATTGTAATTGTAATTGTAATTGTAATTGTAATTGTAATTGTAATTGTAATTGTAATTGTAATTGTAATTAGTAATTGTAATTGTAATTGTAATTGTAATTGTAATTGTAATTGTAATTGTAATTGTAATTGTAATTGTAATTGTAATTGTAATTGTAATTGTAATTGTAATTGTAATTGTAATTGTAATTGTAATTGTAATTGTAATTGTAATTGTAATTGTAATTGTAATTGTAATTGTAATTGTAATTGTAATTGTAATTGTAATTGTAATTGTAATTGTAATTGTAATTGTATTGTAATTGTAATTGTAATTATGTAATTGTAATTGTATTGTAATTGTAATTGTAATTGTAATTGTAATTGTAATTGTAATTGTAATTGTAATTGTAATTGTAATTGTAATTGTAATTGTAATTGTAATTGTAATTGTAATTGTAATTGTAATTGTATTGTAATTGTAATTGTAATTGTAATTGTAATTGTAATTGTAATTGTAATTGTAATTGTAATTGTATTGTAATTGTAATTGTAATTGTACTTGTAATTGTAATTGTAATTGTAATTGTAATTGTAATTGTAATTGTAATTGTAATTGTCAATTGTAATTGTAATTGTAATTGTAATTGTAATTGTAATTGTAATTGTAATTGTAATTGTAATTGTAATTGTAATTGTAATTGTAATTGTAATTGTAATTGTAATTGTAATTGTAATTGTAATTGTAATTGTAATTGTAATTGTAATTGTAATTGTAATTGTAATATGTAATGTAATTGTAATTGTAATTGTAATTGTAATTGTAATTGTAATTGTAATTGTAATTGTAATTGTAATTGTAATTGTTAATTGTAATTGTAATTGTAATTGTAATTGTAATTGTAATTGTAATTGTAATTGTAATTGTAATTGTAATTGTAATTGTAATTGTAATTGTAATTGTAATGTAATTGTAATTGTAATTGTAATTGTAATTGTAATTGTAATTGTAATTGTAATTGTAATTGTAATTGTAATTGTAATTGTAATTGTAATTGTAATTGTAATTGTAATTGTAATTGTAATTGTAATTGTAATTGTAATTGTAATTGTAATTGTAATTGTAATTGTAATTGTAATTGTAATTGTAATTGTAATTGTAATTGTAATTGTAATTGTAATTGTAATTGTAATTGTAATTGTAATTGTAATTGTAATTGTAATTGTAATTGTAATTGTAATTGTAATTGTAATTGTAATTGTAATTGTAATTGTAATTGTAATTGTAATTGTAATTGTAATTGTAATTGTAATTGTAATTGTAATTGTAATAGTAATTGTAATTGTAATTGTAATTGTAATTGTAATTGTAATTGTAATTGTAATTGTAATTGTAATTGTAATTGTAATTGTAATTGTAATTGTAATTGTAATTGTAATTGTAATTGTAATTGTAATTGTAATTGTAATTGTAATTGTAATTGTAAATTGTAATTGTAATTGTAATTGTAATGTAATGTAATTGTAATGTAATTGTAATTGTAATTGTAATTGTAATTGTAATTGTAATTGTAATTGTAATTGTAATTGTAATTGTAATTGTAATTGTAATTGTAATTGTAATTGTAATTGTAATTGTAATTGTAATTGTAATTGTAATAGTAATTGTAATTGTAATTGTAATTGTAATTGTAATTGTAATTGTAATTGTAATTGTAATTGTAATTGTAACTGTAATAGTAATTGTAATTGTACAAGTCATTGTAATTGTAATTGTAATTGTAATTGTAATTGTAATTGTAATTGTAATTGTAATTGTAATTGTAATTGTAATTGTAATTGTAATTGTAATTGTAATTGTAATTGTAATTGTAATTGTAATTGTAATTGTAATTGTAATTGTAATTGTAATTGTAATTGTAATTGTAATTGTAATTGTAATTGTAATTGTAATTGTACTTGTAATTGTAATTGTAATTGTAATTGTAATTGTAATTGTAATTGTAATTGTAATTGTAATTGTAATTGTAATTGTCATTGTAATTGTACTTGTAATTGTAATTGTAATTGTAATTGTAATTGTAATTGTAATTGTAATTGTAATTGTAATTGTAATTGTAATTGTAATAGTAATTGTAATTGTAATTGTAATTGTAATTGTAATTGTAATTGTAATTGTAATTGTAATTGTAGTTGTAATTGTAATTGTAATTTTAATTTTAATTTTATAATGTAATTGTAATTGTAATTGTAATTGTAATTGTAATTGTAATTGTAATTGTAATTGTAATTGTAATTGTAATTGTAATTGTAAACGTGTTAAAAAAACGATTTGTTTCTAGGCTTATGTCGACAAATGCAATATCCGATTTGGAAAAAGAACAGATTGAGGAGTGGCTCTTCCTTAAGCAAGAATGCGAAGAGTGTCTCAGCTCTAGTGAAATGGTTCGTTCGCAGAAGCAATTGGGTCCCATTCAGGAAGCTGATGAACCTGAAGAAACTGTCAGTGAACCAGAAACGTCTTGTCAGCAAACTCAGACAATGATAGTGACTCTGAATCACAACGCCCTGATCTCGCGGAAAAATTAGAATCTCTAATGGATGAGTTAAAGATCAAGACCTGATAGTCTAGTAAACGACAAGTACAAGGAATTCATTAAGAATCAGCCGAAGGCGGTTATGGAGAGCAATGACAGCTTCAAGCAGCAGGAGGAACGTAGAGCGTCTTCTTCGGTTGGAGGTAAGGCAACATTTAAACATTTTTTTTTAAATTATTATGGGACTCATATTTTGTATCTTTAAGGTCGCCGTCGATCGATTCAACCAGGTGCCAGCCTGAGCAGCGCTGAAATAGCCATGCTCAATCGAGTTGCATCCCGCGAACAAATTACCAAATCTCAAGATGACTTTCTCGATAGCTCCACTGATCTCAATCATCCAATACGAGCAGCAATCAATTCACCCCAAGAAACCATACAAAAGAAACTTCGAAAAATCATGTCCGACATTGAAGCAAAGCAAAGACAAATCAAAGAGGTCGAACATACAATTTCTCTCAAGCAAAATATCATAATTGACTTGGTGAAAAATAACGATACGAGAACCACGGCAAAAAATCGTTTCAATAAGAAAAAGGGCAAACTCGAAGGAGAATATGAGAAAACCAAGAAGCAACTCTCCAAGGCAGTAGTGAGTGGCAAGGATAAAGCCGAGATAGATCGTTTGAAAGCTCTCACCTCGCACATAGAACAAAGGCTTCAAGACTTGGCATCGATTAAACATATTGCTGGTGAAAGTGGACAGAAAGTTAAGAAGCTACAACAATCGGTCCAGGATTCCAAGCGTTTCGTCGATGATTTACAAAAGAAAATGAAAAAGGAGAAAAAAGTCAAAGAGCAGCTTGAAAACGAACTAAAGGCCTTAAAAGAGAAAGAGAACACCAAACAGATTGCTGTCGAAGAGAAGGGTAAAAATCTGAAGGATGTCCAAGCGAGAATCTCGCATTTGGATCATGTACTTAAAGAGAAGTCTGATAATTTGGAACATTTTGGTGAAGGTGAGGAAAAAGAATCCCTCAGACATGAAATCAGAAATTTACGACGCACAAGGGATCACCTATTGGATCAGAGATGTACATTGGATAGAAAGCTGAAAAAGGAAAAGATGCTGTCACACAAGGAAGAACGAAAGCTTCTGGAATGTGATGAAGCAATCGAAGCCATAGATGCTGCAATTGAATTTAAAAACGAACTCATTTGCGGCCGTAAGTCAATTGATACCAGCGAACGGCTGCAACGGGAGAAGGGTGAACAAATGTTAATGGCGAGACTGAATAAACTATCGCCGGAAGAAATGCGAACCCTCCTGTATAAGTACTTTACAAAAGTTATCGATCTCCGGGACTCCAGTCGAAAGCTAGAGATCCAACTGATGAATTTGGAGCGCGAAAAGGACGCATGGGAATGGAAAGAGCGTGTTCTTAGCAACGCTGTACGTCAGGCTAGATTAGAGGGTGAACGCAATGCGGTACTCCTGCAGCGACAACACGAAACAAAACTCACTTTGATGCTTCGTCATTTGGCCGAGGAAACTAGTGCCAGTTCCAGTTTCAATGATCGCTTCATTCATCCCGGCTCAGCTGCTGCAGCTCTCGCCCACCATCCCCATCATCATCATCCCACAAGTCCTTCCAGTCCATCGGCATACTCAGGTGATTCAGATTTTGAAATGGATTTCTACAAAGCCGCCAATAAGAATATCCTTAAGCCGAAGCATGGTGACATGGAGATATGTCCTATGCCTGATGCTCTAGCCAAATACAAGCCTTTGGATAAGATCAAAGAGAAGGAAAGGGATACCAAAAACAAGCTCTTTGCAAAATTCCAAGTGCTCACAAGGTATCATGCGGGCAGTAGCAGTGCTGTTGCAGCTGCGACTGCAGCAACTGAAAACAGTAAAAAGAAGTCACAACCAGAACAGGCGGCCATTCCACAAGAGAACATCAAACGATTGTTATCCGCTCCGCCATCTACAAAAGTGACACGGCAGAAAAATAAAATAATTATTCAAGATTCTTCAAGGAAGAATTAAATAAATTTTAAGATACATACATAATTTTTCTTTTTTTTTCTACATATATAAACTAAAATACTCAAAAAAGTAATCTAAAGCATACGTATTAATCTCTGATAAATAAATACTCAAAGGGCAATTATTAAAAAAAAAAAAAAGTAATATTTAAATAATTAAATACAAAATGAAATTTATAAAAACAAGAACAAAAAAAGAGATCCAACATTGCTTTAAAAGAAGAACTGAATAATTAAATGATTAATTATGAGAATATAACTCAATTAATATAAGTGTTTACACTCAAACAAACCCCTGCTCCAATCAGGTTAGTAGATTTAAAGTAAAAATTTAAGTACGTATTATATTTACATACTACAAACAGATGTTTATATTGTTTTTTTTTTATTCCAAAAAAATAAGAACAAGAATATGCATGCACCAATTATTAACTAAAAGCTTTGTAAACTTGTTTCTATTTCAACAAAATTTCATCTCTTTGTTGAACTTATCATAAAAACAAACATTTTATCTAATGATTTTTGAAAAAGTTCTTTAAATTGAAGAAGATCCAATTTTTTGTCAAAGCTTAAAAGAGTTTGTAAAGCTTTTATATAACTATTATAATGCTGCATTTACACGAATGGCAAATTGGCATTTTTCTGACAGAAAAATCGTGTAAATGGAGCATAACATATTTGAATCATAATCTTTTATCCTACTCTAAAAACTGACTTGGTCTAACATGATCAAAGAGCTTTATCTAAAAAAAAAAATTTCTAGCTTGAACTAGACAATTAAAAGATATCAATCAGAGAGAGAGAGCATGTATCCTAAATCCTAACTAATAGTCTTTAATTTTAAATATTAAGGCCCATTTTCTGAAAAACTAAGGACGGTAACGGTAGAACATAGGATAGGCGTTTAAGTTTTGCATCAGAAAACTGGTCTACTCAAGCAACCTTGCTGTCGCTCAGTTAAGAAAGTTCGTTGAGTTAGTTTTTTTTACCAGGTAGCATTAAAAAACTAAAAGCTTATCATCAGACTCTGAACGCTCTTAAAATTTTAATGAATTCAATTATACATAGCAATAAACAATAATACAACAAGTTCTCATTCAAAACTTTGCATTAAAAATTATCACATATGGAAGGTTTCCCTCAATTGAAAAAGATTTTTTTTTATTAAATGTGTAGTATTATTATATTATGTGCCATAACACATTATCTATGTGTATGAACTTTGTTTATCAATATTTCTAATCTTTTATAAGTTCATTAGGTACTTATTTTAAAAAATTTAAGTTTGTTTCTGCGACAGAGTTGTATATAAATGGAGTATTTTGGTATTGCTTGTGGTAAAATCGCAATCAGTGAAATACTTATCCATTTTAGCTTCGAATATAAATTCCTTGTTTATTTTGTGGTTTTTAATCAAATAGCCTTTCAAAGCAGATTTATATAAAACAAAATTCTATATCGTCTGATTGCTCGATCTTTTTGAAGTCTTGCAATTTTGAAGTCGATTTTGATCTTATTGTGTATTGGCTGCTTTGATATTAATTTTAACTTCTTGAAGGCTTTGTTACAGCTTGAAGGCCCAGTACTCTAATTCCAATGTATTTACTGCTTAAAGTACTTAGGCACGTTTGCTGTTACGAATCATAAATATTTAAGCTCAACATTTTCTAAGCACCAACTGTCACATAAGTTCTTATGTTAAACTAAAATGCGTAAGTTTTGTTTCGGCAAAATAAAAACAAATCATCATTGTAAAGAATAATAATAATTTTGGTAAACAGTTTAAGGACATCAAGCAGTTAAACAATTTCAGTATCAAAAAAGACTTAAATAGTTTCCAAGCACATAAAACTTTATACTTTTATGCAAAAATATTTAATGTGTAAAAGTTGAATCTTTTGGCATAGATGATTTTTGTATTAATAGGCGCGTTCAGAAAAGAGAGATATCGGAGATTTTGCTCCGTCAAACAGCCAAACTGAGATTTTTTGTTGAGGCCCTCCGAACTCACCCTTTCCTGAACACGCCAAATAACTTCAAAAAAAACTTTGGAGAAGGCATTTTCGGGAAAATGAGGTTTCATATAACTTTGTAAGCTCAACAGTTCAAAAATTCAAATTTTTTTTTTTGGTTTTGCTGAGATCTCAATTTCCCAAACAAACCTTATTTATTTTGGAGCCCTACTTTGGAGTGAAAAAAATGTTAAATTATATTTTTTAGTCAATTGATTGTATTACTGAAATAATTGTACCAATTCACCTCTGGCCTGCGGTAACAGTTTTTTTAATTAGAAAATTTGTTTTCTTTTTTTTTTTTTTAATTCTTCGGAATTATAAATCCTATAAAAGCCTTTACAAATACTATCTTCACCAAACTAAACTAAAGGTTGAAATCGATATACACACATACACACTTGCCAATACATTTTCTTCTTCACCAAACTTTCTTTATCTTCCGATATTCCTATTAAAAAGTCATATACAAAACTAAATAAAACTATATAAGTCTTGAATTCCTATCATTTCTCTTAATTGCCAAATTAAATAAAAAATATGAAACATAAATACCAAGAAAAAAGTCTAATCTAAGAATAATAAATCGAAATGCACAATTTTGTATTGGCAAATTTTGTGGATAAATATTTGTTCATATTTAGTAAGATAAAACTTTAAAATTATTTCATTCATACTCGAACGTTAAAAAATATCTTCCATTATATTTAAATTTATCGTTATCATTATAACTATAATTATTAAAAACATGCATTTTTTTCAAATAAAAAGAAAAAAAAAAACTTAAGTTGAGTGATATTTAAAAAAAAGATAAAGTTTATTAATAATAGGTTTACTTATTTTGAAGTATTTACAAAAAAAAAAAAATTATTTTTAGTAAACAATTATTAACATAATGATTAACAATAATTAGTTTAAAAAAAAAATGAATAATTATTAATTTATAAAGTTATTATTAATGTAAGCAAAGTTAAATAAATCCATAAATTAAGATTTGAACTAAATTAATAATTTAAGGTTGTTATTTTTTTCATATTCTTTTTGTTAAACCTGCAAAAATTATGTTTTTTTTTTTGTAGAATTATTTTGATAAATTATTTTGTCTGTAGTCGCGTACCAAGACAAAATTTAAAAAAATAATATAATAATCAAAAAAGTATAAAATATATCTTCTACATATAAAAAATAGGTATAGAACATACATAAATACTCAAAATAAATGTTTTAGATAACACAAATGGTATAAAACTGATTTTAATTTTTTGTTTCAGCACTCAAATAATTTGGTAGACTTTTTAAGAATACTAGAATCTACTTAAAAAAAAAAAACAAATAAAAGAATTAAAAAATAAAGAACCGAATATAAAAAATACAGATAAAGAGTGGTGACTTTTGAAGTTTCAAGAAAAATAAAAATGCACTGTGATCTATGAGTAAGTATAAAACAAAATCCTTTTTTCCTTGAACAATATACATATGAATGTCTATGTACGACAAAGAAAAATCGAATCTTTGAAATAAACTTCAAAAATTTGGACATCCTTCTATGTAATTAAATAGTCGCTCTTAATCAATACATCAACATTTTTCAAGGGGTGGCATGCATTAGAATCAGAAATCTGCCACCATAAGAACATCGGACCCAGCTTCTACAATTCCAAAATTCATATCAAAATGGTGTTAAATATGATTCAGTCATATCTCCATTGGAGTTTTTTTTCGTTTTTAAAAATTTGGTTTCTTTACGAGCAGTCGCCTTCAAAATTAAGAAAACAGTTTCCCTTTCAAAATGTATTGTTTCTACAGAACTATGTCAGACAGCGGGACAGAAGACCCAAAAACGGAGTTAAAATCCTTGAACGCGCGAAGCGGGCCAGGCAAGGTACTTTTAAGGCTCTCCCAAACCGACGCAAAATATTTTTTGTACGATTGTAATTTTTCTGTTGTTGTTGCTTCTAATATTAATTTTGGGGCAATTCTTCATTTTGTGTTTGGGGCAATTTTTCATAAGTTTGGGGCCATTTTTCAATTTTGAAAATGGGACTAGTTTTGATTATGAAAAAAAGGCCCAAATTTGGGGCCATTTTTTACTGGGCCAAATTTCTTGTAGCCAGAAACATCAATTGAAGAAATAATAAGGATTTTGCTTATTAAACGCGATGATTTTCTTAGAACTAAGACGACATTTTTTGTTGCAAATTATAACTTTGGCTGTAAGTTATGAACCACACATAAGGACAAGTGATTTGCAATAATTTAATGTTGGGCTGTACGGTGTACGTGCAAGATTTTGAATGGCTGAGTTGAATAGTCTCGTAAAAACCTTACCTACTTAATGTGCACTGCAGTCAATTGGGTCTATTAATAGGTTTGTGTCCTATGTTCCTGTCTAGTCGCTCTACCTTACCCAAACCTATATAATTAGTTCCAAAGAAACGGAATTGAATCAAAAACAAACGAACGAAGCCCCAAAATCATGAAAATTAACATTAAATCATTAATATTAGAATTATACAATTGTAGATATAACGGTCGGTTTATTCAGACACTCGTTTGAGGCCAATCTTTTTTCGCAATGTATACCTGTAAGAATTTCCTATAAAATTTTACTATACCTTACCTACTATTTCACCTACTATTTGTGAAAAATTAAAGTTCACGGGTTTTGTTGATGAAATGCAAAAAAGTAAAAATGGTATCCAAAGTTGAGTTACTTCATCAAGGACATTGCGAATTTATCATTATCAAATTTTGCAGGGTAGATTTTTTCGAACAAAAGTTTGAAATATTTAACAACGGGAAAAAACTGTATTTTGTATTCGGTATGAAAATGCGGTATTAAAAAACGGTTGAGGTAGCAGAACATACAAAAATAAATGCTTTTAAAGAACTTGAACTCTCAAGCCGAAAAAAAAAAGAAAACTGAAAACAGTCGTGTACAACAGTCTTGGGAATACCAAAATCAGTTGGAACAAATGAAAAACATCCAAAGCTGGTTCGGCAGCGAATGGTTTGGTTCAAATTTCATTCTAGCAGCCCCCAAAATTACATCATCGTTTTACGACGGAAGAATGATAAATCAAAAAAGCTATAACAGCCACCATTTAAAAATCTTGATTGAACCACTCTTTAGTCACAAGACTACAATTGATTTTATTCCAGGGATAATATCGTTTGGATTAACGAATAGAAGTGTACTGTCTTTTCTGATGAAAAAAATAAAAACTAATTAATGGCCCAATTACGATCATAAATAATGTCTTATATTTTTGAAATGTGTACTTTTGATTTTCCAAAAAGACTCCGCCCCTATCCACCCCTTCAAGGGCATGTTGGAGTTGGATTTTACCTGGCTTAAATATCATAGAAAACGTCCCTATTACATATAGTGTTTGAGTTCTTTTTCAGAGCCTGAGATATTTTGAAGGATGGTGGCGAAAAAATATTGTGAAGAGTCAAACAATTGACAGGCAGTGTATACATTAAGCATACATATTTCGTAAACCAAACATTCATTGTTCTTAAAAATAAGCATCGATGCAGGATAATTTCGCTTTATTTCCACATAACAAAAGTCCCTCAAAATCTTCGAGTTGGATATTTGTATAATCTATATAAATGTATGTAGGTAATACGTTTATGAGTACGTAATGAACGTTTACAGCGCCTGGCGTGGGTCTTTAAAATAAAAAAAAAAAGGAAAACAAACATTTGTAGACAACTTATTTGCATGTTATGGCACATGAGTTTACCCTAATGTTTTTTGGATATGATCACCCTTATAAAAGTTATCATCTCTTTTATGCTGGGATGGTTGTTTTTTAAGTACATACAGAAACCTGTCGGGGTGACTAAGATCACAACACAAGTACTGTTAACGAACTACTCTTTGAAAGAAACTAAACAATCAATCAATCCGGGGATGGATATGTTGTTAATAGTGATATTCATCGATATAAATTTTCAGATTTAAGAAACTAATTTTGTTAACCTTAAGATGTTAATTTACCTGTGCCACCGAACTTTAATATTTATCCTCTTGTGCACGAAGATTCAACATAGAAAAAGATCCTTTAACTAAACTTCCAGAAACCTTACTTCCAACTTATAAATTTGTCTGTATTGCGAATTTGGCCAGTGTGGTGGCGTCCTTTGTCAGTGAATAGAACGAACCCAGCTCAAATCATGTAAGTAAATGTAGATTTTTTTCAAATAAAATAAATTTGTATTATATTTTTTGAATTAAGGAGAAGAGCAGCTAAAGGATACAAATGGCGCGACGAGGTTTAAGCCAAACATATAGTTCTATCACCCATTCAGCCTAGATACTGAGGTAAGTTATAAAATAAAAAAAAAAACAATAAAAATGACTTAGGATAAAATTATTCATCCCAATTCTATCTTAATACAAATTCCCGGGGAAATGCTTCCCTTTTCCTAAATGTCTTATTCTAAACTATAAATTCCCGAGAATTTGTTTCCCCTTTTCCTTATTCTAAGTAAACTTCGAATATGAGAAATAATACCTCGAGAAAAAAGCTGGCATTCTAAATGTCCACAATATGGAAAATGTAAATATATTTGATGTGAAGAGCTTTTTGATTTTAGGGGAACAAATCTCCCGGGGAGTTATTTTCCCGGGGAGTTATTTTCCCGGGGAATATTTAGAATTGGGCTGATTACCTTTTTGTGTAAGCAATTCTATAGATAGGTATCTACACTAGATATCATTTGATTTTCTCCATCAATTTAAGGTGACTTGCTTTAAAACTAAGTAAGCTTAAAACGGTCTTAGGGACTTTTATTATGTTCTCATTGGATGAGATTGCGCAATTTTGAAATTGCATAGTTTTCCATATATCGACGTAATACAAATCACCTTAATTTTAATGAAATTACGTACGAAATTGTGTTTAATTGGGTATTTATATGATATTAGGCAAATTAACTCCAGGTTTTTGATCGGTATAGCAATTTGTTCATCGGATAAATGAAAAGCTGTGTATAAGATATATAAAGGTCGGATTCAATGTCTTCTAGCACTTAATATGAAAAATAGGGCGAGTTCGTAATCGCAGAAAACTGCGACAGATCTGCCGCATGTCTGCTTAGCTTCTGCGATTCGATTTTATTTTTCTTCTGCTCGCAGAAAGTAAGCAGGCGGCAGTTTTTGAGAAAAATTGTATTCGTAAACATCGGAGGACAGAAAATTATTAGTAAAACATCGCGATTATTAAACAACAAAAAAAATTGAGATAAAAATGTTGGCGCGGTAAAAGGTGATTTTAGGGCTTTTGAGTGAAATTTGGAAAACAATATGATATGATAGACAAATATCTTGATATATGTATGTATGTACTTCAAAGCCATTTCATATAAAGGGTGGGCCAAACACAAGTTTCTTTTTAAGAATTGTTGTTGGCATAACATCGGTCCTTTACGGTTCCCAAAAAAAAAAAGGTTCAAAGGGGTCAAATCGCAGCTCCGATGCGGCCAATTGACATCGCAAGGACGGCTGATAACACAATTCTGAAATTTGGTGTGATCGATTGTGGTATGGGCTGTGTGGCATGGCACACCATCCTGCATGAACCAGAGGTTGTCCAAATCCATGTCTTTAATTTAAGTAAAAAAAAAGATGCTTAACATGGCTCTGTAACGACCATTGTTGACCGAAACGTTGTTCCCAGCCTCATTTTCGTAGAAATAATGATCCAATGATGACCCACCCTCTACCTATGTAAATGTTTTCCTGTTTTAATTTCATTTTTTTTTTCTGCAGAATAATTTTTTTTTCTGCACAAACTGCCCGACGCCGACCTGATTTCTGCGTACTTTTGATGTTTACGAACGTAATTTGTTTTGCAGGCCTACTGAAGTCAGATTTCAATGTTTGTTTACGAACAAAAACTTTGCAGATCTAAGTTAGTCAGACAAAAATTGGATCAAAAATTGGATTTAAATAAAAAAAAAAAAAATTAACATACACACTCACAACTTTAAAAAATTTAAAACCCATTTCATATAGTTTTTAATATTTTTTTTTTTTGTTAGTAATGAAAACGCAATATTACAAAAATTTCCAGAAAGCTTACATTTCTATCAAAGATTAATTTCAATAAGTTTATTCAACAATGAGATAGCCGAACATAAGCAAAATGTTTCTATGGAAAGCACTAATAATAACGGCGTAAAATGAATTTATTAACATTACAGAATTTGATATATGACATAATTTAAAAAAAAATGTATGGCAGGGGACGCTATTTTGGCTCTTAAAACAAATGTGGGAGTATTGTCCCAAAAACGTTAAAAACTTAAGTTAAAAACAATTGATCAAACTGATTATCGTTTATGCTGAATCCGAACATTTAGGCAGATAGAATTACGATACCTGATTTTTTTTAACTTCATATTGAAAGTTATTGTAATTTGTGCGATTTGTCGAATTGAAAATTTTGACATATCTTCACGGTCTCTAGAATCAGAATCCGTCGTTTTTTTTTTAAAGATGTTTTAATGCGTGTATGTTAGGGTGGTCCTTATAAAGGTTATTGTCTTATTTTGAATGACGCACCCCCTAATTTGTTCTTAATAATTAAAAAACAATTCCTGCAAAATGTTAGCTCATTTTGTTATGGTGCATACTATTTTTAACGATTTTATGAGCTACAAGGTTGTTTTTCAAGGTGTATTTAAACGAATGACATGAAAAAAAGGTCGATTTTGTGACTAAAATTGTTCAAAGAGCCATAAGACGTAACAATTTTTTAGAAGGCTTAAAAATTCTTCCTGGATCTTAATACCCATATTTCACTTAAAAAATTCTATAATTAGATTTGTCATAATTGTAAAAGGTTATGGAGAAATCGTTAAAAGTTTATTGAAACAAATTTGTATTTAAACGAGTGAATTGGAGTGTATTTATAAAAATGTATCAGGAAAAAATGTATAACAGTTATTTCCCTACTTATAGCCATTTAAACAAAAATATCTTCTGTTACTTAATTTTTAATTTTAATAAATGTTGTAAATTTTTTTTTAATAATTTTTTTTTTTTAAACATGACAACAGTTACTACATGTGTACAAAAATTCAATTTTCTTTATCAATCATTACTAAAGTTATGAATTTTTAAAGTTGGATGTACAAAAAATACATGGGATTTCCCATATAAAACTTCAGACGTCTTGGAGGCCGGGTTAACGTTAACATAATGAGCTAAAATTTTAATGGATTTTTGTTTTATTTATTTAGAACAAATTAGGGGGGTGCGTCATTCAAAATAAGGCAATGACCTTTATAAGGACCACCCTAATTATACCAGGCACGAGGCGTGACTTTTTTTTTGAAGCGGAAGCACTCAACGTTAAACTTAAAATTAGAAGTCCTTTATTCGCTTTAATGGGACTTTATTAATTATAAAAGCAAAAAATAATAATATAATTCAACGGTTGTTAAGTTTTGAACATAAAATGTATTATACTTCTTTTTTTTAAGCAAATTTATCTACGATCATAGAATTTGTCTTTGTCTCGAGATCATTTCGCTTTAATTGCACGCTCACGAAATCCTCAACTTTAAATTCGAAAACGAAAGACCACCCACCTTCTGATTAATAAACATTTACAGTTGAAATTGACTATGCGATTTGCACACACACATACAAAAAAAACACAACACGGAACACACAAGTCTTATTATAAACTTTTCTACCCCTTTGACAATGAAATTGAACTCATTTACAGTCAGAAAAAGAAAACAACTCATATCTCTCCTTACCTGCTCTACTTTTGTTCTTAAAAATTTTCATAATGAACTCACTCAATTCATTCTTCGCTTTTTATGTGAACGGCAAGAAATTAAAAAAATTTACTTCCAATGAGATGAAGTGAGAGTTGAGAATAGGCGATATACAAGAATGCCTATACTCTGTCCAATGAATATGTGCAGTACAAGGAAGATAGGACGTTTGTATCTCACTCTAACTGCAAAGGAATTCCATTTAGGTGTGTGAAAGCAATAATTGTCAAGGGTTTCCTTACTGCATACTATAAAAATGCAAAAAGGTCAGAAGGGCTGCCATTTATGCTTTATTATTTACTTTAAAACGAAGAAATCCATTTTACAAAAATCATTAATTGAATTCTTAAAATGCAAATTCCAAAATCGAGAATCAAAAATAATTATATCTCGGATATGAAAATTACGAAATTCAAAATCATAAATGTGAAAATCTGGAAAATGTCAAGATTTTCTAAGTCAGAGTTTTTATATGTCAACTGAAATAAATTGGTCTTATCTTTTTCGACACCACCCTTAACCAAAAAAAAAATCATTCTTCCAATAAACAAAATATACATACATATTATCACAGGATAATAAAAAATATACCTATACCATAGGTTCAAAAGTAAAAGCAAAAACACAGTTTATTTTACACAGCACGAAAATAAGTTTGAACATTTATTTTTTTCGTTTCACAACCAGAAATCAAAACGATTATAAGTAAACGGAGTATATTAATACTTTTAACATCAATAGAAATTATGTGCCAAACCGCACGCGCTCGAAAATCCACTCAAATAAACCCTTTTTCTTAATTCAATTAACCAAATACTTTTTTAATGGCTTTTAATTTTTTTCCAAACTACCAAGAAAAAAACAAATCTATGAAACAAAAAAAAGCTAACGGTAACAATTGTGTCTTCAAGTATCCTTAAAAGCGTAGAAAAAGCTTCCATCCTGAAAGCTCCCTTATACATTCCAAAGAAAAATATGCATTTGTAAGTCTGCTATAACACCGTGCATCTAGACGCGTGCAACTTCTTGGAACTTTTTCGAATTCTCTTGTTGCACGAATATTTTACCCACGCGACACACGCGTGCACTTACATATGTTCGAAAAGTTGCACGCGTCTAGATGCATTTTGTAATAGCAGACTAAGCATTACCAATTTTGATTTGATGTGCTTAATTTTGGGACACACAAAGAGGACTGTTAACGAGGATACGATCAGTAAGACTTCAGCCGTTCCAAAGGCATTTCATAGTGGGGTGTACGATAATACGAGAAAATGCACATACAGACAGTGGTTATTTAGGGGATTTGATATATTTTTATATGCAGCAGGCGCCCTTTGGAGAAGGAAAGCTCTCCCATAAAGCCTGTACTGCACATATTCATTGTACAGAGTATAGCTGGTATGCATTCCAAATATTTATTAGCAAGCACTTTCGTGCGTGTATCTATAATGGAGTGATATTGTGCATTCCCAGTGCTTGGAATTGAAGGGACAATATGAGCTTTTCAAAGGTGTTTTCTCGTGATAACACTTGCAGTTAGGCTGCATAGCTTTCGCTCCGTCATATTTAACATTGAAGGTTTTGAATGAACAACAACCACTTGTGTTGGCTACCACCGAGTATTACATTTAGCTGGAATTATTGCAATTTCATGACTGCCACACCAATCATCAGATTCCTTTTAGTGGTGCTTAGTCTATAGTTATGAGCTTTTGTAGTTGTAGTTAACATTTTTTTCTGAATGACTTTTATAATGAGAATTTATTAATTTACAGAAGAGATTAAATGAAATTCGATTAGGTCAGTTTCGAATTAATGATTCTTTGCTAAAATCGTATAGGTAGGTAGGTAGGTAGAAATGGCGGCAACGGGCAGTCTAGCCACTAGCCCAATTAGCGCTGAAGTGCGCCGTTTTGATACCATAACTCGTTTGAACCTGTGGATGGAATTGAAGAGAGAAAATATGGGCATATCCTCAGGATATCGTACCTTTTTATTTAGTTTAGAATAGGATTTTGTTGTAGCTTTTAGCACAATCATCAGAAAGTGGATCACTCACTCAACCAGATCAGCACCCGCACCCGCACCATCCACAGTTAGCCCACTAGGCAGTTCGTTGGCTGGCACTGGAGCGTCCACTGATCTGATTGGATGATCATCCGGCCGCTGTGCACCACAAACGCCCACCAGAACCCTAGTCCACTATCTTTTGATCATAGGGAATCGACGGAAGGTATAATGCAGAAGTAGCCGAAATTTGTCCTAGAGCCATTTCGTCGCGTTGAGAAAAGAAATCAAGTCTTTGATCTTCATTACAGAAAGTTCGTTAATGTCGTCAAAGAATGCTCTTCCGAGTGACTGTTTTCTAGCTTTGGCCAGAGCAGGGCATTTGCAGAGGAAATTAACTACTGTTTCCTTTTCCTGCTGGTCCTCACAGCTCCGACAGTGAGTATTGTGAGGTATGCCCAGCTTCGCTGCATGCTCTCCTATTGGCCAGTGTCCGCTACAGGTTGCAACTACCCATGGCTAAGTCTTGCCTGGGTCTGCGTATTAGATCAATTGTTCGGTTCTTGTCATAGGTGGGCCAAATCTTCCTAGATATAATACAGTTTGATAAACTGCTCCACCTACGGTTTGCTTTAGTAAGATAAATTGAGAGAATGTTGCCCTTCATAACTCCAAGCGGAATGTTGCAAAAAAATTTGATTCCCAAATCGTATAATTTTTTGAATTGCTTAACGGAAGCACTCATTCCACTCAATATATGGACGCTTCGTCCCTGGTGTATACGTACCTACATAATGTTCGGTGTACTTTTTTGCGGCCACCACATCTCGAGAACGGATATAGATATGGACTCCAAAGGATTTTTTTTTTACATAATGTGCTAAAAATGTTTTCTAACAAATTAAGTTAACCGTATTTTTACTACAGCAATTTAAAAAAGAGATGCATATTTACGTAATAAAGAAATGATAAAAATTAATCCAACGCTGCTTTTTTAAACTAAGAAAAACAGTTGAAAAATAATTTTCGTCTCAAATATTTCAGGAACAAATAATGATTCCTAACCCATTCTATTTTTTTTTCTACACATAATGACGTAGTCAACAACTGATAATTTTTTCAAAAAAAAAAAAAAAAACAATAGACATTTTTAAAACCACCGTTTGAAAAGATTAAAATCAAAATGTTGTTAAAACCGACTTTTAAAAAATGTATTAATACAAATATTTTTAATATTTTGAAAAGTAAAAGTCCTAGATCGATCCGGTTTTTAGTGTTTGACTAGAAATTGCTCAGAGCAATGAATTTGGAAAACAAAAATAGTAATTAATAACGTAAAATTTTGAAAAAAAAAAATTAGTTTGAAATTAAACATTTTTTTTCTTCAAAACTTCGGGTTTGAAAATTATTTTTGTAAAAACTATTCAGAAACGCAAGTTAACTTAAAATTAAAATTAAAGAAGAGACTTTTCAAAAAGGTATGGCAGGGCATTGAAAGTCTTACTGTTCTTTTTAAATAATTTGTTTTCTGTTTTAAGTCAATTTTTTGGAAAATTGCCTCCCCGCCTAAACGGTGGGAAATAGACCCCTCCTCGCATACGATTTTTGTCTTGTCTTAACCCAGCCTACTCGTTACAGCTTTTTGGTGCACCTTATACCAGTCACCCTGTATTATGTTTGTATACCTACATAAAGTATAATATTGGAATTACTAAGGAATTATATTTAAATAAATCGATTTTCACCTTCAGACAAAGAAAAACAAAATATTTTTTTTAACCACCACCCTACTGTTCATAAATAATTGTTTTGTTTCAATTTAATATAAAATGCTCTGCATTTTGTAAATCACACAATGTCAAACGATTCGAGAAATACAAATTCATTTTTTAAACAAGTATATCATGGTGTCCGCTAAACTGGAAAGTCAGGGAACAAAATTTGGTAAGGGAAAGTCAGGGAATTCGGGAAGCGGTCAGGGAATTTTTTCCATATCAATTTTTAAAAATTCACTGAACTCCTTTTTCACTTTCTCTCATAAGAAACTTTTTTCTGATCGAACATTTCGTTTTGATTACATCTCTGTTTGAAATTATTCATTTCTTATCTATGAATATGTCAGAAAAAAAAAATGAGTGAAACGCAACTAACTGCACTTTGTGTTATTTCGTACAGTAATGGCCGCGATCGGAAGCCTATGTAGAGCTATCCAGATAGGTTCGTGTTGTTGGAATCCCAGGTGAAAAACAGCTGGAAAACTAACTGTTAAGGCTCTCCCAAACCAATGCGAAACATTCGGTGTGGCGAAGAAACATTCGCAGTTGGTGTGGCGTGTGGGCACTCTTATTTATCATCCTGTAAATACATTTTAAAAGGCGAATGTTTCTCCGCCTCGTTGGTGTGGGCACTCTCTGTTTCATCGCCGCACCGAATGTTTCGCATTGGTTTGGGAGAGCCTTTAAAGGACAATGATGGGCAAAGATGTATGGAGCTTGGGCCCAGCACCAATATGAACGGCCTTCATCTCGTATATAGGTACATGTTTATGCATTCATTATCCGTTAACCGTTTGTCCAAATTCGCTGTGTTATTTAATTTTGAATAAAATGAGTTTTAGGGTCACAATTATTTTTTTCCATAGTTTTTCTTTTTATATTTTGTGTATTTTTCGCTCGATTTAAGCCATTTTTTGGAATCAAGTTTTTTGAACCCATGACACACTACCTGAAATTTTTAGATTTTTAAAATTATGTTTACGGCAAGCATCAGTTTTATGCAAAAAGCATTTTTTGGGGTATTTAATTTGTAAAAAATACAAATATTGTCTTTTAAATAATAGTTTTTATGTCAAAATCATCTCTGGAAAACAACAAACAAACATCAATTTGTATCTCATTTAACGTAATAAAAATGGGTATTATTTTCAAGTTTTTAAATTGCAATTCGTAAAAATTGGACAAAACAACCCACAAACCACCCTTATATATAGTATTAGGGGTTTAATTTTTTTTAACTTATTCCTTGTTTAGTAACGAAGAAAATGGTTGTACATTTTTTACGGAATGATCCCTAAATAGATAAAAAAAAATATTAGCAAAAAATAGAAAAATAGAATATTTTCCTTTTTATGGTAGGTACTAAAATATTTTTATCTCAGTCAGTTTTTACCGATTTTAAGTGTCTTTATGGTTTTTCAAAGAAGAATGTTAGGCCTTTTTTTATTATATACATTTTTTGCTCAAGCTACAAAATCAAGTACAAGTTTAACAGTTTATCTAAAATAACGATAATGAAAACGAATATTTAGTGCAAACATGGTTTTTTTGTTTACTCGTTCAAAAACGACGACCTGGTTTTGATTTTGGACTATTAAGTGATTTTTTTTGGAAAACAAGGACCTGGATTTGTGATTTTTATATATGATTAAAAAGAGACTAACTTAAAAGTAACTTAAAATAGGTAAGAAACTGACTGAGTTAAAAATCTTTTAGTAGGTACTAAACGAAAAAAATATTAAATTTTTTTTAATATTTTGTACCCGTCAGCCCGTTATAAATGTAATACCAATTTTTTCGTTATTAAATAAGGAATAAGCTTAAAATATTTCAACCCCTTATAATAATATATAATGGTGGTTTTGAGGGTCGTTTTGTAAGTTTTTTTGTTTGACTCTTACGAATTGCAAAAGATTAAAAAAAAAAACCTATTTTTATTCTGATAAATGAGGTAAAAATTGATATGTTTTGATTTTTTCCAGAGATGGTTTTGACACCAAAAATATTATTTAAAAACTAATATTTGTTTTTTTTTTACAAATTAAATGCTCCAAAAACAACTTTTTGCATAAAATTGATGCTTGCGACCCCTAAACATAACTTCAAAAATTCAGGTATTCCATCATGGGTTCAAAGAACTTAATTCCAAAAGTGGCTTAAATCGAGCGAAAAATACACAAATTATTAAAGAAAAACTAAAGAAAAAAGGATTTGTTACCCTAAAACTCATTTTAATCAAAATTAAATAACTTTTGTCACACAGCGAATTTGGACAAACGTTTAACGGATAAGGAATGCATAAACAAATACCTATATATGATATGAATGCCGTTCTTATTGGTGCGGGGCCCAATTTGCCCTTTGTCCTTTGACTGTGATAATCAACCAACACGTTCAAGTTTATATTTCAAGTACGAATATTTCTTTTTACTTATTTCTTAATACTGTTCCTGCATACTTGAATTAATACATTTAGATTTATTTAAAAAAAATAGACTATTAAATTTTAACATCGCAAAGATACTAACTACATTACATAGGTATAGTCGTCCCTTTTGTTAAGCAAATCAATTTTTTTTAAATTCATGCAGTTATTATTTTTCACTTTAAATGCAATCCGTTATGTATATTATAGATCTTTGAAAAATACAAGGTGAGTTCTTTTTGCCTAAGGTTTAATAAACGCCATTCAAATACGTTCATTTTCTACCACTTTGTGAGATATTTGTGCAATATTAAACGAACCTACTCATGAAAATTTTTTTTTTGATTTTTTGGTCAGGGAAAATTTTGAAATTGGTCAGGAAAAGTCAGGAAAATTTATTTTGAAAAAAAGTGGACACCATGTATGTACAAGAGTTAGAGTACCTAGGTAGGTACATACATAATTATAAAAAATAAAATTTTTATGAAAATAAAAGTATAAATACTATAAAATAAAAAACACATACATTTTAAATATACAATTCTAACATAATATGGTATGGACCCATCTTCTCAATTCTAAGAAACGAATTGTTTGCAAAACCAATACCTTACCTTAAATGTTGCACATTAACACTGCACAAATATACACATAGAAAGAAAATGAAAATAATGCATTTCGCGCCAAAAACACCTGCACCTCTACCTGACAACAACAATTTTTACCGAAACACCAAAATAAAAACAAAATCTTCCATAAAAGAAAGAAAGACATAATCAAAATAAAAACCCACAAAACTTGCCAAACAAGAAACAACTCACATTTAAGAGAAAACCCAACTTCCCCTTCGAAAGAGAACATCAACTATCAAAAATTTTGACAGCAACTGAGCAACATTAGCAAAGAACAAATATAGTTTTTGTGTAGCATTTTCCCTTTCAGTCATCGTCGAGGCGTCGTCGGGCAAATTACTTTCAAGGCGTAGCTCTACGCGAATTTATAGTTCCGGTTCGTGTACACACTTGAATGAGTGTTTTTACCAAAACCACCCTTGTGGATTAATATATTCATCAAATCTTCGTTAAAATTTGGATAAAAGTTTTGGATTATTACACTTATTGGATTACATTGGATAACAATAGCAATTTGTGGATATATCGCAAACTCTAACGGTAAGAAAATAAAGAAATTTGAAATTAAAACCGTATCGGTTCGGGCTCGGTCACCACCCTGAAAAAAAAAACCGTCAGACATTGTTAGTTTTCGGTGTAACTTTGAACCCAAACACCCCATTCTTAGCTAAATCAATAGCACTAAGCTAAATATTGGACTTTCCGGTTGTAATTGGAATGAATTGCACCTACTATTAGTGATAAACTATCGTTTTGTGCAAAATTTGAAAAAAATTATTGATTTTTCACAGAACTGGGCTGAAAAAAAGACTCGAGGCTGCCGTGGTAGTCCTGGCAACTAAGTTAGGGTGTGTACATGTGTTTGCGTTAAGAAACTTTTTTGCAGGAAGAATCGCGACATTTCCTGTGGGTGGGTCCGTTTTAAAATCGAAAATTACGCTTTGTTGGGCGCCATTTATGGGAGAAATTTAATATCAATCAAAAGATAGAACCGTTTATGATGTGTTTTTGCAAGTTTTTTATAAAAATTTGGAAATTTTTATTCAAAAAATCTTAAATGAATATAATTTTCATTGCCGAATGCGATTTTGTGATTTGCGCAGGATCCAAAATGAGATTTGTATAAATGCTGTGACATTTTGAAGGTCCTGCTCGCACTTGTGCGGTTTACTTCTGACAAGGATGTAATTTGCAACTATATTTAGTTCTGTCTACATACAGAGTAGGTATATGTACCTTAAGTACCATCCACCATCCCTTTGTGTGCCTGTTTGGCTCTGATGTGCCACCATGACGAAGATGGCGAGGGTTTCTTTTTTCTATTTTTTGGTTCGTTGTTAAATTTCTTTTCTATGAGTCTATCTCAAAGGATGTTCACCCTCAGATATACTTGCGTTCTAGATGTATAGGTATAGATGGATGGCGATGGATATGGATAGTGGTGGCTTTGCTTTGGGTTTGATGTAGTTTTCCCTGTACTTTATACTTATTGTTGTAGTTTTTGTTGCTGTTGATTTAAGGGTGCCTATTTCATTAGTTTTGCCCAGGGCTTAGTTCGTCGAGATAATTTATCTCTATTGATGATGAATAGGGGTTTCTGTATAAGCTAAGCACTTTTGTTAGCTAGCAGGTAGATAGATAGAGGAAGATGTTCGTTTGGTGATAGGTACATGAGAAGATGACACGAAGATGACGATGAAGAGGTTCTTTTTTCTTTCAAGTATAAATGAAGGTAGCTAGGCATTTTTTTTTTTTAATTTATTTCTTTTCCCTTCTTTTTGACTGAGTTGAGATTTTCAAAGAAAATACATGAACCTGCCATTCTCATATCCTATTTCTTAATATTTTATTAGTGTGGGTGTGTATATCGGGAATAAGAACTGATTTGCTGGGTTTTCTGGAATATTGCATTTTTCGAAATGTAATAAAAAGAGGTTATTTGGCTTAGTCTTTTGAGTTTTATTTATAGATTCCAAAGAAGAAGGATAGAGCTTAGGAGGTTAATGTATATTTTGAATTGGTTTCAGGTGTCTATTTAGGTAAACTTTGTACAAAATTGCAAATAGGTACTTACCATTATACATATATGTATTTAACCTGAAAAAGGTTCCAAAGGCTTTGATTTAAATTCATGTAGGCTAAATTTTAATCCTGTCCACGCATTGTAACGATGCATTCCGATCGAGCGAGACTCAATTTTGGGATGAAGATTACACTACATTTCTTAAAAGGGTAGCATTGGGTAATTACAGTGCCGTCCATAATAATTGGAATAAACAGGAAAAACTTAGATGTGTTGATAACTTTTAAATGCCATTGTAAAACTGAACAAAATTATTAAAAATTCAGTAGGTAAAATAATAAAATTAGGTACGCATACCCCCCAGGGTACCATTGTTTTGAATTGGGTGCTGAGTCACCCGTATCAGTCGAAGGGATCATAAAAAAAAGAACAGTTATTTAAAAATACTGATTAGATGAATGATTCCTATGCATTAGAAGATATACCTAACATTTGGTGGCATTTATTTTGGAATTGTCCGTTCTGCTTCTTTGATAAGAACCCATCAAAAACCGTTGATTTAAAGCATGATCATGATCCTTTAGTTAATGAAAGTTAAGAAAAATCTTGTCAGTTCGATGCCAAACATAGATCAAACAGTTATCAAAGCTAGAGGAGGCCATATAAACGTGATTCCCTAGAGAAGAATATACAAAATTTAAATTTATTTCTTAAAAGTTTTATAAATAAATAGAAATAACAAACTAATCGGGAGTGTATAATCTAAAACGACTTTGGTTTTCAAATTAAAGATTATGAAATATCATTCAATACACATTTACGAAAATAAAGAGCTATTATGACTTTCTTGCAGGACTCCCAACGTGTCAGAAAATTAATATCTTTAGTCCCTATACCCTTTTGGAGCCATAAGAGATCTTTCAAAATGCCGATTTTTATCATTTCTGCCAATAAAATTAATTTATTTAATTTTTTGATTTTGTCAAATAATTTTGCAAATTTTCCCTCCAAATTAAAATTTTGTCAGTTAGTTTAAAATTCCTTATTTTGATTTATTAAATTTATTGCGGTTGTGAAAATAATTGTGCTTCAAATGTGTAAATTCAAGCAAATTCAGTTAACTCTTGTGAACGTCGCCGTGGATCGAGTATTGCATGATTTTTGAGGGAATGATACAGACGCAAAACTAAACGAATGCACTGCCCACGATTTTTTTGTAATCTCCACTAAAAAAAATAATTTTTTGATGTAGATCGGAATTTACCAATGGAACACCACCCCATTCAACTAATTAAAATGCTCTAAACACTTTTGGTGAGACCAAAAGATACTCTTCCTGAAATCCAACCAAACAGTGCTTGCTTATTGCTTCTATTTTGTGTTGAGGATTTGTTTTTGATATCAGGCTTGCCAGATTTGTATGAGCTAATATCGCAATTTAAAAAAAAATATCGCAAAAAAACACAAAAGGAAAGAAAAAATATCGCAAAAACCGCAAATCGCTTAAAAATAAAATTTTATAGTAAAAAAGCTAAATTTTTATTTAATAAATATTAAATGAATAGGTAGTATTTCAGAAACGAAATTGGATTTAAGACATTTTAGGTATTTTTACATGGGAATGAATCCTAATCCTCATAAATGGATCTAATACTAGGTTTCCACCAGATACTAAACCGAGATTTAGCAAGATTTTCAAAAATCTCCTTGAAATCTCGAAGGTCGAAGTTTTACCTTACAAATTTTAATCTCCTCATATGAAAAAGAATAAAACTCATTCAAATCTACTTGGAAACATAGGTTTGTCAAATCAAACAAACTTTTTTTTGGAAAATAATTCTGGAACCGACCCATTTGAACGCCATTTTCGTTTATTGACAGATGGAAATGTAAACAAAAACTATCTATCTCACTTCCACTCAATGAATGAAACACCATTTGAATGTTTTGCCATAATCTTTTTTGATCTTTTTGTGCAGTGGAAACACCAAACAAATCTCATTACCTTAATCTCGGTTTAGTTGTTGGTGGAAACGTAGTCTAAGAATTGTACTTTAATCTTAAAACGGATTTTTGTTTTAATTACATGTATGATTTCATGTAGGAAAACGCTCTTTCCACAATGGCATTACTTGCTGTGCTAGTAAGGAAAGAGCACTTAAAGCAAGTTCCAAATAAGATGATTTTCGTTTCTTAAGGTTGAAATTTTGTTTTATTGTAAGGGGAAAAAATACCGCAAATATCGCAAAAAATATGAGATGTCGCAAATAAAATTTAACACCGCAAACTTAAAAAAAATCGCGCGTATCGCGATATATCGCGCAATCTGGCAAGCCTGTTTGACATAGATAAATTATTATAAAAATGAGAATCCTCGGCTGTCATTACGGTTTGCCTACAAGCTGAATGACAGCTCTAGACTGATGCAAGGTGTATGTGAAAAACGCACACATATAACTAGCTCCTCGATCGCCACAGTTCATGACTGGTAACTTTTTTGTTGGGTTTCACATTTATTTATGGACACAAAATTAACTTACAAATACAACAATGTAAACAAATGGGTTTTGGAGGATGGAATGTACGAAGGAACATAATGTTTATCTATGGTTTTTGAGTTTATGATGGTCTAATCCAGCGGTTCCCAAACCTTTAAAGCTTTTGAACCCTTATTAAGGTCAAAATATGTTTCGGAACCCCAACTCGTAATTAAAGCAAACAAAATGAAAAACAAGACAAGTGTGGCTTATAATGTTCTTTGGAGAGTGAGTATTAACTATGAGAAGCTCACACTTCGCTAAAAAAACGTAAATTTCAAACATGTTTGTCATTACATAATACATACCGTGCAGCTGGGTAAAAACTGGGTTTACTTTGACGAATTTGCTGTACTTTTATTAATGTACCAATATAACAAACTATTATATTTACTTTTTATCAAAAATAGCATTTGATGAGGTGACATTGACCAGTATTTTGAATGACTTTGGCCACGACAAATTAAACAAAACATGTATCAAAATTAAGAGTACGCTTGTCATAAAAAGACGTCCGAAGCTTACAAGTATAAGTCTGGTATTAAGGCTGCAAAAGAGCAGAGAAAGATTGATCCTCCTAATATTGTTCCAGTGATATAAAAACTTAAATTACCAATTCATTTATTAAAAAAAAAACAAACAAAAAAAAGATAAATGAAACTTTAAAAGTAAACAAAAAATCCTCAGTATAAGAAAATTCCTCTGTAACAATTGGAAGGTAGTTTGAATTTTAGGGTAGTTTGTTTCTAGTCAATAAAATAATAAGGGAAACGTTTTCCTGGCACCCAAAACTGTAGGGTGACTTTGGGCACCCAATTTACTATAATTGTGCAAAAAGCTTTATTCTGTAAAAAAATCTGTGACAAAGTTATTCATATATTAATTTGAAAAAAAAAAAAAATTTAGTGATTTTACTGTGTGTTCTTCAGGAAAGTCGCGGAACCTTGAAAACTCTTTAGCGGAACCCCAGGGTTCCGCGGAACACAGTTTGGGTACCGAGGGTCTAATCTATCAAATAGAATTTATATGCTGGCTGAAAAATGGCTAAGTGTTAAATAATATAGTGTAATTTTAATTTGCTCACAATCTTTGGGCTTATTGTGGGAGTCTATTAAAAAAAATAAGCTTATTACTCTGCCTATGCGAAACAAAAAATCCTAAACAAAATTGAAATGATGAAATCATGTTGCTTTTCGTTCTGCGTAAAGAATTCATTCAGTAAGTAAAGAATTCATTTATTGGCAATTTAAATTTGTTACATTTACATAGATTTTTATGAATTATTTTAAGCTTTGGCTTAGCCGTCAGCTCGACTGGCAACATTTAAAAAATTTAAAAATACAAAAAGAAAAAACAAAAAGAAAAAACTATATTGTCATTAAATTTGTAGTTTATATTAATTTGTATGTCAGTTACGAATATTCTGTTATAAGCAGCATTCTATATGTACAGGTTTCTTTCAAAAAAAGGGCAAGTCCTTTCCAGTTGGATCCGTTTAAGATGCTTTTTGTCTCCTCCATTGTTAAAACAGCTTTTCCAAAGTAACACAGTCTATATTGCTTGAAGATTGGACATATGCTTAGTAGATGAAAACAGTCTTCTTTGGATCTCGTGTTACATAGAGTACAGAACTGATTAAAACTTCCATTGTAGGGACTTGGCTGTATATTATTCTGCTTAACGATTGACAGGCCTCTTCAACCATGAGATTTCGAACAGAGTCTTCTTGCTTTTGAATGATTTTGTAAAACTGATCTTTTAAAAGTTGAAGGTTGTTTGGATCAATATTTACTTCTTCTCCATACAAAACACCAAGGGTTTGCCACTTTTCCATCCACCAATCTTTATTTCTAACCTCATAAAGTAGCAGGTTTTTGGTCAACCGAGAGTCCGGGTATCTCAAAACTTTAATGATAAAATCGGCTTGAAGCTTAAGAGTGTAAGTATAAAGTTTTGGTAAGCCTGTTTCTAAGTATATGGCATAATTTGGAGTTTTGATCGGAAGACAACACAGTTTTTTAATAAAGTTTCTTTGCAGTTTTTCAATTTCTTCATAGTCTTTTATCCCCCAAACTTGAGCAGCATAGCATAGCGAAGATTTAAAAACAGAATCAAAGATTTTATATTTTACGGACAGATTTATGTGTTGATTTAAAAATATCTTCCTCCATGTTAAATTGATAAGACTTTGCGACGCACTACATTTTTCTGTGAGGTGTTTTCTAAAATCCAAAGTTGAGTTGAGCTTAATTCCGAGATATTTGTATTCTTTCGCCACATCCAAACGACTTCCTCTAAAAATCCAACTATTTCTCACTTCACCCTGATTTGATCGTGAGAACACCATAACTTTTGACTTTTCAGTATTAATAGTCAGTTCCCATTTTTCGCAATATGCCGCTAGACGATTTATCATAAGTTGCAAATTTTCTGGTGACTCTGACAATATGACTAGGTCATCGGCGTACAGCAAAACGTTTATGATGGTGCCTGCAATTCGAATACCTCCGGGTAGATGTTTAACAATGTCATTTATAAAAAGGGAGAACAGGAGGGCACTAAGAAGACACCCTTGCTTAACACCAGTATCTGTTGCAAACTATTCCGAAAAAACTCCTCCATCCCAAACTGTTGCCTTCGTGTCCGTATACATGTTCCGTATTACTCGAAGAAATCTTGTTGAAACTCCTACTTCTGAAAGCTTATATAGCAAAGCGTTCCGATTCACTAGATCAAAAGCAGATTTGAAATCCACAAAAAATGCATAGATTTTCTTGTTCCGTGCTTGAAACGCTTTAACTATAGATGTAAGTGAGAAAATCTGATCAATAGAAGAAAAGCATTTTCGAAATCCAGCTTGAAGCTCTGATAGGATATTATTTTCATCCACCCACCTTTCCAGTCTGCCAACTAGTATTCCACAGAATATTTTCGCTATAACATTCATGAACGAAATGCCACGGTAGTTTTCAACAGCATTCAAATTCCCTTTTTTATGTATAGGGAAAATAACTGATGTTTTGAAGGAGGCTGGAACTTCAGCACTCGTTAGAGTTTTGTTAAAAAATGCTAACAAATTGTTACAAAACGTTGGAGAGGCATTTTTAAAAAATTCATAGGGTATCCCATCTTCTCCTGGAGCTTTCCCATCTTTTGCTTTTCGGAGAACTTTTTGTAATTCGTCAACAGATATTGTGCAATCTAGAATATCATCGCATATAAATGGTTCGGCGTATGAAAACGTTAGGCGAGATTTATTTTGCAGTAGGTTCGTGAAATAAACAGAGAGGTCATCCGCAGATACACTGGAACCTATGATATGATTTGAACCATTTATTTCTTTCGCTATCTTCCAGAAATCCTTTGTGTTTTTCGTTTGTCCTAAAGATAAGGCTTGATTTGTTTCAAAGTTTATTTTCTTTGAGTGGCAGAGATGTTTGTACCTAGTATTTGATTGGATATACCATTGCCGAAGTTCATTGCATTTAGCAAAGCAAACGATTTTTGTCTAGCGTTCATGCACTCCCTGTCAAACCATTTTTGTCTAAAAGTTTTAACTGGATTTTGTCCTCTGTTATGTGAAGCATTCCGTACACATGCTATAATTTGTTAATATATAAAACACAGTACAAGCGTTATGAAAATATGATCAGGCATTTTGTTTTCATTTTGGAGACGTTTACACGGAGACATTTTTAAGGTATGCAGGATTTTACCGAATGTAATAATCGACAGTGAGTTTTGTTCATATAGATCTCATCTGGTTACATTCCGAATAAGTGAATCTTTGTTTCCCGCTACCGAATGAATTTGTGAAATAATCGAACCTACAATGAGCATGGTATGCAATGCTATCCCCTGTTCAAATAAACCCTAATCAAAAGCCTTTCACATTGCCGGTCACTGTGCATATGTATTTCAGAAAATAAGATTTTATAACTAAAAAAAAAATTATTTTTTTTTTGCTTTCAATTTTCAAACAAGTTATTTGTGGAATTCCAACACGTTTTAAAAAAAAACACCTAAAAAAAGCCATAACTTGAAGCGCAAATCGATCAAAATTGTATTCATTCATGCAGCAGTATACTGTTGATCGTATTGGTTCAGTTATTATAAAGACAACTATAACGTTTTTACCTACAAAATAAAAAAAAAAATATTTTGGGTCACTATGGCGTATGTGGAACATTTTTTCTGAAATTAAATATTATTTTTTGTCTTCTATTATATTATAAACCGCCACCTCAACTCATTGCAAGAACTTAAGGTTTAATCGATGTTTGCGTCCAAATGGAGCCAAGTATAGGTAGGATACGAGAAAAAACAGAAAATCGAGATTTTGATCAAATTTGACATAACGATGATAGGGAAAGCAAACAAAAGTTGGTCTGTCTGTCTGTTCAGGAAAATTCCAATGGGTTGATTTTCTTAAACTGCTGACATTCTAAGCATTTAAAGAGAGTCTTATTTTTCTCAAAAATGATCCCATAAATATTTTAAAGAAATAAACAGTTTTACTTAGGCTTATTATAAGTGGTTGCTTCCATTTTTCTTTTGGTTGGTCTGATTTTATCCACATTTTGTATGCATAAAGAAATTTTATATTTTTTTTTTTTTTTCAAAAACAGGGCCAAGAATTTTGATAAAAATGTCTGGGTTTGTTAATATTTAAGTATGATTTACTGTAATAGTAAAACAGTAACTCTGTAACTAACTGTAACTCTCATTGAACAGTTTTATTAGCGACTTGCTTTTGTATTGCACTTGTTTTCTAAACTCGAGAGTGCGTCACATTTTTTGATGGTCGAATTGCAGTCATTGGGTGATACTTATTAGATGAAAATGACTTTATTAGTCAGATTTATAAACCCTAAACAGACCTTATAAGTCGTATTTTTCAAACCAATTCCAATGTGGGTCTTATATAGACAGCTGCCCAAATCCAAAACCTTATTAATAATCATTTTTCATCGATTTTTCTAAATTTAAACAAACCTAATCTAAAGTGTGCAATGCATAGTTTTTTGTAGATCGCTTCTTGAATTTATTGAAGTTACAATTGAATGTATCTAAAAATTCACTCAAATTCATTTATTCGTAAGAGATTGACAGATGACGATAGTCAGAAAACCTAAGAGAACATAATTTATGTAGATAACTGATGAGGCGTAGGGACATATCGCCCAAATTGCAAAATGACAGAACGCCCAAAAACCTATCGAATAAATTGTTGTTGTAAAATTTTATTTTAAATTTGGGTCTTATGTCATTAAATTTGGGCGTTATGTCATTTTTATTTGGGCGTTCTGGCATAAAACTATTAACCCAAAAAAATTTATATTTTTGGGCATTGTGTCATTATCTTAAATTCATGTTAATATGAAAACTGAAAATTTGTATGAACAATTTACAGCTAGAATCACTGAGTGGGTTTTCCCACTGCGACCCAGCGTAGAGAGTACACAAAATTCCTTGAAGCTGGTTTGATTGTTGTAGTAAGTTAGAAATTATGTGTATAAATGTATAAATGTATGTGTATAAGCACCGTACTCATACATATAAGGACAGTATATTGATTAAATTGAATAAATATAAACTTATAGGACTCTTAAAGGGTTGGTGAATGAGCGCGCCGCGTAAAGGGGGGGGGGGGGGTCGCGCCGGCCGGTGGCGGCGCGTGCGGCTGGTCGCGGTTGCGCGTGCGGCGGGTCGCGGCGGCGCGCTCACTCACCAACCAACACCAACCTTTTAAGAGTCCTAAAAGTTTATATTTATTCAATTTAATCAATATACTGTGATTACGATATTCCTAAATAGAAATCACTTGAATCTCTCTCAAAATGGGCGTAAGCTTTGGAAGAGTATACGCGGTTTAGGAATTGGGAAGCAAAATCATTAAGATTTGGATGTTAACTGCACCGAATTAAACAACTTTTTTATAGCTTCAGTTCCCCAACCAGCCTTCAATAGGCCAAATTATTCCCAAGTAGAGGGCTCGTCATTCAGACATGAAGATGTCTTTGATTTTATAGGAGGTACATCTGAAGATGTTGTAGAAAGCTTGATTTCAGTTAAATCAAATGCCATAGGCTTTGATAACGTGCATCAAACATTCTTTAAAGCAATAATACCACATATTTCGCCATTAGTTACTCATACTATAAATACAATCTTTACAACAAGTATTTTTCCCTCACTGTGGAAATTTTCCAAAATTATTCCAATACCTAAAAACAAACAAAAAACAGAATATCGCCCTATATCAATTTTACCCTTTTTTTCGAAAGTAGCTGAGAAATTAATGCAAAAGCAAATTGTACGATATTTTACCGCAAAAAGCCTCATCTCATCAAAGCAATCTGGATTCCGGTCTCAACATAGTAGTACCACTGCACTCTTGGATGTTATAGAGCATGTTAGGAAAGCCTTAGATGAAGACAAAGTCTCATTTTTGGTTCGTCTTGACTACTCTAAAGCCTTCGATACCATTAACCACAACACTATGTGCCATAAACTGTTAACCGACTTTGGTTTTTCACCTTTAGATGTCAACCTCATTTTTCATATTTAACGGGAAGGAGCCAAGCTGTAGTCTCTGGAACTCATTCCTCTGAGTTCATTTCAATATCCCTCGGTGTTCCACAAGGTTCCATTCTTGGGCCACTTTTATTCTCTTCTTATGTGAATAACTTACAAAGTATTTTGAGGCATGGTGAAACAAGAATGTTCGCTGATGATGTACAATATCTCGGATGTACTGCACTGGGTCTAATAGAGTATTGCCTTAATAACATTCCAGTTGAGTACGTTGATACAGCGAAAAATCTAGGAGTGCACTTTAATCGAAATTTGACATGGAACATGTGAATGCTGCGGTAGGTTAACCTTATGGTGCTCTGAGAACACTATCTGCTGCAAGAAAATTCACGCCATTAGAAACTAAAAAAATGCTGGTTAAAACATTGATAGTACCAATTTTAACGTATGGGTGTGAAATTTCTTGTAGTTTAGATGTTGTGTCTCAGAGAAAATTGAACGTTGTTTTTAACAATGCAGCTCGATATGTTTTTGGGCTTCAAAGATTTAACCACATTTCGAACTATACAAAAAGTCTGTATGGATTTAGTCCTCCGAATATTTTTAAATTTAAAACGCTTAAAATATTATTTAAGATTGTCCACACTTAGCAACCACCGGACCTTTATAACTATATACAGTTTCTATCTTCTGACAGAACCAACCAAATCTGTATTCCACGCTTTACTTGTCAGATCTCTGAGCGACAGTTTTTCGTTAGTGCAGTTCGTCTTTGGAATTCGTTGCCACGTCAACTAAGAAGAACGGAAAATCTGAAACATTTTCAGAGAAACCTAACTGTATCTTTTGCAAATGAATTTATGTTTCAAAAGGCGTAATTTTCTAAAAGATGTTAATCTTAATATTAAGTTCTTTTTCAACAATAAATCTAAATCTAAATCTAAGCTGATGGTAAGGAAGATTGTCAATATCCTGTCCATATTGAAGACAAAATATTTTGGATGTCATGCAAGTTTATTTGTAATTATATTCACTGAAATAAAATTTATAAATTAAAATTTGGGTGTTATGTCATTTTGAACGAACAATTAGGAAAAAATGGTTTTGGCCTTTTGTCACGCACTAATTTGGGCGGTATGACACAATAATTTGGGCATTGTGTCATTGTGTCTGTTATGTCAACACCCAAATATTTGGGCGTTCTGTCATTTTGCGATTGTGGCGATAAGTTATTGGGCGATATGTCCCTACGCCAACTGATGAAATACGTTTATAAATGCGGGAATGGGAAAAGCATCTACAACTTTTTAAACACTGACTTATTTCACTGACGTAAAAGAATGTCCTAGGAATAGCTGATAAATTCTACTGTAAATGTTCAGAGTGAACTCAACTCCTAAAATAAAACACTCTAAAAAATCACTCCTAAATGCGATATTAAATAATCATATAAATATGGCAAACTTGCCATATAAATATGTTCCACAAGGGACATATAAGTATGAAAGATATACTTATATTACAAAATATATTTGACTTATATGGCGTCATATAAATATGTATATCACCGTTATATGTCGCTTGTGGAACGTAGCTTAAGGTGCTATTATATTGTCATATATATATGACAAACTTGCCTTATAAATAGGTTCCAAAAGTGACATATAAGTGTAATGTGCATACTCATATGACAGAATATACATGTAACAGTAAACGTGGTATTTATCTTGTCATCAAAATATTTCTAACACACTTATTAGTCACTTTTGGAACGTATTTATATGGCAAGTTTGCCATATATATATGATAATGTAATAGCACCTTTAAGTTTGCCTTATATATATGACAATGTAATAGCACCTTTAGTCCAAACAGCCAATGAAAGGATTTTTGAGTCTTATGGAAGTGATAGAAACGACCAAAAGCAAAACGACATTAAAAGCCCTCCTTTTTTTGTATTAATTTGCAATGAAAATTAACGCATATGACTAAAAACCGTTACAACTTTTTACTTTATGTATATATGTAGCATTTCTTTTTGTCATTAATTTTCAAAGCCATGCTCTTTATTGACAAAAGACACATTTACATATACCTAAATAAAATGATATTGCCATTAAACCAGAAAATTGACGGTTATGTGTCATATTCTCATTCACAAACCAGAGCATAGCAGAGCCTGAGCACATGTTCCATATATTCAATTTTAAATTTTATTTATCCTGTCTGATGTGGTGTGTCATTCAGTGAGCATTATTCTCCCTCGCTGGCTGTTCTTACAAAATAAAAAAAAAAAAAAAAAACGATCAAACGGTTAAGCCGTTGTGTTTAATTAAGGGTTCCCTCTATTCAAGAGTAAAACAGGGTAAAAAACATACACCAACAAAAATTATGACAAGTATAGGTTTTTTTTTTTAAACAGAGTATTTGATTCAAAATGCCAGTGCCTGTGCCATAGTAAAATCTGAAATGTGAGTCAAAATGAAACAGAAGACAAAAGAGATAAGAGAAAACGGGGGAAATTACATGAATATTTTATTAAAAGGGGTTAGCTGCTGAATGGCAATGACGATAGCGGATGGCCGTTCGGATTCAGCAGACAGATGGCTTCCAGATTTATTGCTTACTCACCTGATGACTCATCATATCGTATACAAAAATATATTGGAGTGGATTATGAAATTTGCCATCAGTCGTATATGGATTTTGAAATGATTAACCATGACATCTATGCGAAGACATCTAATGGATAAAATGGCATGGCGGCTCTTGAGAAATGTTTGCAAAAATACAAAAATGAAATTCAAAAGAAATACCCTTTAAGTTGCTAATTGGCATCCCTTGACTTAAAGAATTTAATCTGAAGTATCAAGCGGAAGTCACGAAATGAATCTTGTAGTCTCTTTTTCATGGGTTGTATTGATAAGAAAAACAAAACGAGTTACTGCTGAAGGCCCTATCACACGCCACACAAATGACAAGCCAGTTGGCCAATGGAGTCCCCGAAATGCTTGAACTTATTATTTCTGCTCCGAAAAAAGAAGATTTTAAGGCTTTTTAATGACATTTGGAATACATTATCTTGTATTACAACTTCAAAAAATCCTACCTACTCTGCTTAGCTGTCAAGCCATAAACTGTCAAATTTCATATAAAAAATCGGAATTCGAAATTAATTTTTCACTCCGAAAAAGTCAATTTTAGTGATTTTGGAGTTTTGCATAACATTTCTAAAAAAGAATATTTTTTATAATTGTTGCCATTAAAGAATGCCTGTGAACGATGTATTAATAAGTCCGAATTCTATCGAATTTAACGTTTTCTGCGAAACAGAAGATTTAAAGCATCCTGAGTGATATTAAGAACAAAATGTTTCGTTTATCTACGTAAACAAAAATATACTCTGCCTAGCTGTCAATCCAAACTGTCTAATTTCATTGAAGGATGTCTTCAATGTCAATAGGTTAAAAAACATCCGAAACTTTTGAGATTTAGTTTTTATATCTGAAAAAGGCGATTTAAAGGGACATTAGAAACAAACTATTTTTTATTAAGAAAACTGCAAAATTTTCTAGATTTATGTGTTCACTCCGAAAAAGGTGATTTTAGGGCTTTTGGATTTTGGGTGAAATTTTGAACAAACTATTTTGTAGATAAGTCAAAAATTGTATGGACTACCTTTCAGTCATAAACTGTCAAAAATTCATTGAGGAATGCTTACGACATAAGATGGTTTAAAAACCCAATAAAAAATCCGAATTTAAATGCTTTCTCCGATTTAAAGTTAGCTCCGAAAAAATCTGTTGGGTGCCATATGGAACAAAACTTTTGTCAACAAATTGTACGTCGCCTAGCGTACCAAGTTTGGCTACGATGTCTATGGGTCAAAATAACGAAATTTTGGAGATTTAAAATTTCAATCCAGAGAAGAAGATCTAAGGTCCTTGGGTAAAATTTGGAACTAAATATTTTGAATAAATGTCAAACTATAGTTTATTGCCTACCTTCAGCCATAAATTGTCAAAATCCATATTGAAGAATGGTTTCGATGTTGATGAATTCAAAATTCTACAAAAAGTCTGAATTATTTGAGGTGTAATTGTTTACTCCGAAAAATGCGATCTTAGGTCTCCTGGGTGTAATTTTGAATGAAATATTTTGTATACTTACATCAAAATATAAATTGATGCTTATGTCAAGTTTGTCAACAAATTTCGTGAAATTATTAATTATTTTAGAAGACAATTTGGATAAGTCTACACTTGTTTTTTTTTTTTGTTGTGTTTGTGTCATTACAGCATGGCTTTCTGTGATTTTAGTTTGCAGTTGGTGAAACTCTCCATGAATATTTGTCCGCTGTCTTCGAAAAAATTTCTTTGTCTGTTGGAGACTAGATAACATTTTGTTTTGCGTCAGCAGTTTACCTACTAGCCTGATGTGAAACGAAATTTTCCTCCGGTCTCCAAAACGACAATGAAATGCTTACGAAAACACAGCGGAAAAATATTCATGGAGAGTTTAAATAAATTCCAAATAAATAAATCGAAATTTAACGAAAAAATCAAACAAAAACAGTGCTGTAATGAAAAAAACAACAAATAAAAACACGAACAAACCCAAATGTCATTTTTCCGCACATAATTAATGGTCCGGGCAATTAATTCATTGCGAAAAGAGAGTGGAGACTTGTCAAAACATTGTGGTATAATCATCAATTTCGCTGGTCGAACAGCGTACCACAGAACGAAAAGCACAACGAAATTTTTCGTTTATGATTTCGGCATTACATTTTTGTATGAGATTTTTCGTTTCGCATCAACAGCGTACTAGGCTTTCATTTTTTTTTTTTTTTTTTTTTTAATTAAGCGCGCACTAACGGGGTTCTTACTTCCCTTAGAATGAAAAAAAGGGAAGGATTTAAGAGGAGATGCCGGTGCACATTGGTTTTAAACCTTTAAATATCAAAATGGCAGGGAAAAATAGTGCCGTGTAAAGCATTCCACATTCTTGTAGTGCGACTAAAGAAAGAATCTCTATACTTAACAGCACGTCCGAACTTGGGCTCAAGGGTAAACTGATGTGCATTCCTAGAAATAAGAGTATTACGGTTGAATTGTTTTAGGAGAGGAATGCAACTTCGCTAGAGCACTGTTTATGAAAATAACGGTAAATTAACGAAAGACATGAAACATTGTGGTGGTGTTCGAGAGGTGTACATGCTTTCGTTATATTTCTATCACCTATCATTTGCATAGCTCTTCTTTGAATTCTATCCAATAGACTCAAGTGAGTTATTGGAACACCTGCCCAAACATGAGAACTGTACTCCAGTTTTGGACGAATAAATGCTTTATAGATAACAGCCAGATCAGAAGGGGTGAAAAATTTCTTGCCTCGCTGAAGAAAACGTTAACATTTAGCAGCATTTTTGGCAACATCAAATATGTGATCGTTCCACAAGAGGTGCAAAAAGGCCCCGACTTGACTAAATCAGGTCCTGACCTTATAGAATATTATAAGTCCTGCCCATGTGTATACGTTTATACGCTAGACAGAGTTCTTTGTTGTTCAAGATCAGAAAAACGAGAAGTATTTATATTATAAATATTCCTTCCGCACTTATAGAAATGACGAAAGAGTTATATTATATATGTACATCGCCGAGCTCTCTTGAGTATAATTTAAATTAATTACAACCACACAAGAATCCCAATGAAATCATGTTCCAACTAAAGCATTTAGGTATATATGTATCTAATAATTGAGCTAAAAATTATTCTCGGATCTAGAAAAAAGAATTAAAATTATATTCCATCCACATAACACTGTACTGGTATTCCCCTAATACACGTAGTAGAGTTGGTTTTGTATTTTAAAAATAAAACGGATACCAGTATCGGTTATAATAAAAAAAAGTATATCTACAATCTTGAAGCCATTGAGCAATAAGTGGTGTGATGTGCATTTATGCATGCGAATTACTGCATCGGCATACGGGGGTAGGCTTTAAGGGTAGAGACGTTATAAAGGGGATTCATTTTCACTGTGTTCTGCTTGGCTTTACTGTGCTGAGGGATGAAATGACTGTCATCTATACCTATAAGTGGAGTGTGCTCAGAGTTTCTCTTGCGTTTATGATGGATATTTGTGTTGTTATTGTTTGACAAATAGATCGAATTACCTACTGACGTTAATTTTTTTGTTGTTGTCGAATGTGGGTTGTTTTCCACTTCGTTTACATCTTAAGGGGGATAAAAATGTCACTTGGATTTTTTTTTTGATTCTGAAGTTAGACATACTTCGTGTGTTTTGTAATTTTTTATTTTCAAAAAAAAAGTAACCTGAGAGTTAAACATGCATAGCTATTTGACGACAGGAAATAAACTCTCAAATTGAGGATTCATAGCGGTATCGAAAATATGAGTTATTTATACCTTTATCTTGGATACATTGTTGCGTTTATATCCCGCGCAGAAAAACAATATAGTTATCGATAAGGCACTAGAAAGTTTAACATAGATACTGGCAAGGGGCTAGCAAGGGTTAGCAAAGGCTGTAACAAGGGCATTGGCGATAATGATCCCTTTCGCCTCGCCAGACAAAAAAAAAAAGGTCGGCTTATGTGGGACTTGATCCCGACATCTTCTGCTTGTTAGTCCAATGCGGATGCGCTACCCACTTGGCTAACTCGCTATAAGAAAAACAATGTCAAAAGTTAATTACATACTCTCATGTTTCATACCATATTCCATAACAAATACATACAGAATAGAACAGGATTTTATGTTCTTGCGTTTTACGTAGAAAAACTTAGAACAGGTTTGTCTCTTCTAACTTGTCGGACGTTTCTTCTTCTATCTATCTACCTATCTATCTATCTATCTTGCAAATCCGTGCTGTTCTGTTCTTCTCGATCTGACTAACTGAAGTAGTCAGATCGAGAAGAACGTGATGTGATATGAAAAAGAAGACAAAGGAAAGAGAGAAAAAAGTGTTGTATGATACTGAAAATGCATGATGTTGCTTATAAAGTTTTTCTTTTTGGTGTACAAGTGACATTCCTGATGGGGTACCAAAACATGTCAAACAAGTTTTTACAAGGGAGGACATCACGAGTGTTTGAAAAGTTTCCCTCGTCTAAATTATTAGTACTGAAATCCAGCAAGGACTTGTTAAATATCTGACAAGTTTTCCTCGTCTAGATATTCCCCTTGAAAACTTATTACTGCCTTGCTGAAACTAGATAGAAACTAGGAATTTCTCCAGCCTGGTTTCTTGTAGGTAGTACCTTGTCAAAAATATTGATATTTTTTACAAATGGAAAATCCCATAGGTAATTAAGACTCTGTCATTTACAAAATGTTAAAAATTTTAATAAGGATGTTGCAGTTTTTAATGTCAGAAATCACCTTAGCTGATTCCACACTATTTATTTTTAAATCACCTTTTTTTGGTCTTTGTTTTTATTGCGTATACAAAAAATCCAAACCGCATTCACTATACATACAAGTTACAATACCGACCACAAATTAATTGCAGTCAATTAAATTTTCTGTATGCCCAACCCAAATATTGCTCTTTCTCAAAAATATCGCATTCCACTTCTACCCCTTAAATTTTATTTTCACAATAATTCAAAGAAAAAGTCCTTGTCACTCAACAATTCTGTCCCTTCATAGTATTTCATCAATTTCATAAAATGCCTATGTCCTGTCTGTCAATACTTCATTCACTCAACAAAAATTTCAATATAATTAAAAGGTTTCCAAAAAAAAAAATTGCCTCTATACATAATACTCGTATTGTATATATTTATCTATCTATGTCTACCTAAGTTATTTCTAGAAAATATTTCATGCACAATCCTCGACAAACAAACACAAAAAAAATGATATGGTTTACACTTAAATTCAAGCGCATGACATGAAAGATCCCTTTTCGATTTTATAGTATAGGGAATCCTCTTTAAGGCAAAGTACCTATAATACCGCCTTTATTGTCTTTTGTCTTTGTTTTTGCCCCTTCGGATCTTATATTAATTTTTGGGTTTGTTCACAGTTCTATTTATAATTCTTTTGGTGGAATAAGTCTAAGTTCCTTTATTGTACTTGAGATATAAAGGGAAAGTTCTGGTTTCGTGATAAAATCGATTTCAAGACAGCTTAGAACTATTGTTTTTAGAAATCTCTAATTAAAAAAAAAAAACAATGCCATTTTTCAAACTTAGTTTTTTCTAAAAAAATAATTTTTAAAAATCTAAAACATTTCTTTTTAAATTTTGAAAGATTTTTTAAGTATTCTAAGGCCCAGTTATTAAGTGATGAGTTGAACCAGAATTAGTTAAATCTGGAAATGAATTTGACTTCAGTTACTTCATGAAGCAGTTTTAATATGGAGGATGAATGCAGAAAGCCTTAAAAAATACGGAGGATAAAATATCAAAGCTTTTAAAAAGTTGATTCAGAATTAAATCAAGAAATTAAGTGAAGTAACTCGTATTTTACCTAAAGCCTTAATTGATAAACTGGCCTTAAGAAAAACGTAATTTTTGCCAATTTCAAAATCTAGAAGATCATATTATTTTTGACTTTAAGTTGAAAGACGGTGTCAAAAAAAGTACACAAACTTGTATTTTTTTGTAAGGAGAATGCTCAAAAATATATGGGCGAAATACCCAGAGTCGATTAAGAAAAGTCATACATATATGGTTTGAAAGACATTGTCCCTCTTATTGCGAGTGCCGTTCAACGTTCGATGCGACAAAAGTCGAAAGTACCAAAAAGTTTGTTTAAAACTGCCAAAAGCTATTGGGATAGATTAATGTTATTGTGATCCTTTGTTTAAGCTACTGAGATCTGATGCAACCATAGATTATTATATTTCACAATAAGGGCAGTTAGTTGTAGATAACAAATATGGAACATCTTTTTAAACCCGAAAGAAAAAGTGAGAACGAAATAATTTCATTAATTTTCTGAATGATACACTTTGTTTAGTATTTACGCATAACTTTTGAAAATTGGAACATAGATATACAACAAAAAAAAAATGGAGCTAACCCAAAAATGTTTTTTGACCCTAAATAACATTTTTGAATACTTCAAACACTCGTACCTATGACCTCAACCAACAAGACCCTCTAGACTATAGTGCTAGGTTCTTTTAGGCTAGCGGCATACACAGTCAAGTACAACAAATTAAATTAGTTCGCTCTTCCAATTGAGCATGACACCTAATTTGATGTCTTCTTCCGCTTTCTTTGTCATTCCCGCATGAATTATAAAAAAAAGCATTGGTCTACACCTCCTAACGGATCATCGCCTACGCCCGAGATTGGCTGCAGTATGCTAAGCTAAGCAATTTGCTGATTTGCCCAGGACGCATACGATCTGATCCCTTAGGGTGATCATCTAGACTCACACTCGGATATGGTAATCTCTGTACACCTTCGTCTGCTTTCACAGCATGACTTGTGGTTACCAGAGAAAATACCACCCGCCTGTATGACCAGACGCTTTTATTGGATTTTTACATGAGACAAAAATTAAAAAGGATTTGGACATTGGCAAAACACCCTATACCAACTAAAACCCATCAACACTGTGCCAACTAGGCAACTTGTTGCCTGCTATTCAAGCGAAGAGTGGCACAGCCGTGTGATCGTCCGATCCTCCTGTTCCATGAGCCACCTTCAAACACCAGTAGTCTGCTAGCTCACAGTCATAGGAGTTTAAGGAAGAAGATGGTGCAAAAGGAAACCGAAGTAAATCCTAGATCCTTTTCATCGCGTTGAGGAAAGAAGTCAAATCTTTGATCTTCATTTCAGAGAGTTCGTTAAGGTCCCAAAAGATTGTTGTCTCATTCTAGCCGAAGCGGGACATTTACAGAGGAAATGAAAGACTGTTTCCTTTTCCTGTTGGTCCCCACAACTACGACAGTGATTATTGTAGGGGATGCCAAGCTTCGCGGCATGTTCTCCTATTGGCCTGTGTCCAGTGCATGTTGCAACGATCCTGGCTATGTCTCGCCTGGGCCTGCACATTAGGTTAATAGTTCGGGATTTATTATAAGTAGGCCAAATCTTTCTAGAACTGATGCAGTTGGTTAAACTATTCCACCTACGATTAGATTCTATCAGAAAAATTGAGAATATATTGCCCTTAATAACTCCAAGAGGAATATTGACTCTTTCCGCAAGTGAGTTATGAAGAGCTGAGCCTTGCCTGGCCAGCTAGTCAGCCCGTTCGCGTATTGCCAAACTGTATATCAGCACAGATCTCCATAGTCTGTGCTCAGCCATTTTCTGCTCAGCGAATGTATGCTACCACAGAGAGCTCTGTGGTCACATACAGATTGCTTGTAAAATATTAAAAAAGCTGAAGCAAACTATATGCTAGTTCAGATCGAGCAATGTACCTGTGATTACAGAGCCATCGTTCACGTTGATATAGTTATTTTGCGTGGTGAGTACTGCGTTGGTATACAGTTTGCTCAAGGAAACTAAGAGCAAAGTACCTGTGATTACAGAGTCATCGTTCACGTTGGTATAGTTATTTTGCTCAGGAAACTAAGAGCAAAGTACCTTTGATTACAGAGCTATCGTTCACGTTGGTATAGTTAGGTCAAAATTCTTTTTTAAAAAATTCTGTTTTTCAAAATTCTGCGAATAATAAAAAAAAGTTTCAAAAATGTGAAAAAGCGCGCCGGAGCTCTGTACTGATATACAGTTTAGCAATACGTAGCCCGTTCATTCCCCTCAATGCCACTGTGACCCGGAACCCAGATAAGAGTGACCCCGAGGTTAGTGTTCAGACTCAGAAGCTAATCTTGGCATTGCCTTACCAATTTAGAGGATGATGTAGCCGAAATAATGGCTTTCACAGCCGCTTGACTGTCTGAAAAAATAGCCGTATTTCGGTTCTGGTTCGGATCTTGTTTAAGTAGTTTGCATGCTTCCCTGATTGCCAGTAATTCAGCTTGAAAACCACTAACAAAGTCAGGTAGGTAGTCGAAAAGACCTGGATATATTTAGGGACTCGGACAAAATTCCTGAACCAACACCGCACTCCATCTTTGACCCATCCGTAAAGATAGTTGTGTCGAAGTCTTTAGTCACGACGTCCGTCATCATTACACTCCTTTCTGGATGGGAATATACCTTTTAAATCTTAACCGAGGCTCATTGAAGCGGGGTACAGTAGGCAGTGGGAGTCGAAAACATTTCGGTTGGAATCAAACCCGTGATCTTTGCCCATAGAGTTTGGCAAACCAGGAGTCCGATTCTTTCAGTATTATCGTGCTGCAAGATACCTGGTATTTAATGTGTTAATTTCAAATATTTTGAAATACGATGCAGGGCCAAATGCCCCAGCCTGGCCAAACAAATCGAGCAAAATATCGTCTTGTAACCAGTGAGAAACGTCAACTATCAAAATTGCGGCTGTTGTGAAATTGTCGATTACCTAGGTACAGTCGAAATTTTGATAATCGATCCAGTTTTTTTTGATAATTTTATCAGTCCGTCATTTAGCAAGTCAACTTTTTTTTTTAGTCGAGATTTTGAAAGTCGATCTTATAAAGTTGATATTTTAATAGTCCAATCCAAAAACATTTCGTACTTTTACCAATATTCTTGCAAAAAATTCAAAGTTTTATCGGTAAATCTCTAGAATTTCTACACCTCGCGTCATATCGTGACAAATAAATACTAGAGCTTACTTAAAGTGCGCTTAAAATCTTTTTCATTCAATCTTGACAATTCTTATTTTGTATGTCAATGAGATCCAAAATCGTGCAAAAGAGCAACTTCATGCGACTCTGGTCGTGGAATTATATTTTTTTCCTTTTAATGTTTTTAAAGGGACTCTTAGGTTAGGTACCTACACTCCAGCCCACTTTTGTTTCCTTTTCGTTTACATTTAGCTAAAGGAAGTGGGTGATGAAAATTACTAAATATATGCTGTTTGATTTATGTTTTTAGGGACGTACACATAGTTATTGTGTATTTTTTTTTTTTGCCTTTTTTCCGTTAGTTCATAATTAGAGTTCTGTTTAAGGTTTATAAATATCCAATGGGAAGATAATATAGGTAGTTCCTTTTGTGTGATGTTTGTTTGAATTTTTCTTCATCGTCATTAGCATAACCCAAAAACCTAGTAATTATGTAATCACCTCGCTTCCTATATAATAAATGAGCTTTGTGATTCCACAGCCAAAATAGTATACATAAACATAGAAGACCATACTTAAAATTTAAGCTAAAGTCGAATAATTAAAACTACATTTATGCCTATATCTACATGCACCTATACTGACTGTACAGTATAGACAGAGGATAACATCAGCTCGTGCACAATTGTGCTCATATTTGGCTGCTCTGATGGCAAATATCTTTCAGTAGATTTCATCAACCCCTCTGTTCTTTATGTATAGATCTTTTGTATGTTAAAGGATCTCATTCGTCTGTGTATCTTTTTTGTGCTCTGCCTCTATTATAATGTTTACATTGGTACCGGTTTGTTGACTTTTTATCTCGACTGTTGTTTTTATGAATATAATGAGGGGGTATACCATGCGATGACGACGACGTTGATGACGAGGACCGTTTCCACCCCGGTTCTGTCATCAGTCAGCGAACTGGAAAGTGTACCTCTAGTGTACATAGAATGCTTTTATATTATCCTTATATTCTCCTTATGCTACAGCTACCCCCTGCTACCCTTTAATCACACGCTTATTTCTCTGAAGGAGAAAAAAAAAACGCTTGACCCAATTTTGCATGCCTGAAGTTGGGTCTTGTTGCTATTTATTATTTTTTTTTTACATGTTTTGTTCGCATGCATAGATTAGAAAGGTTTTTAGCAAGCTATCCTTTTTTTTTCTTCTTAAATATGCCCCAAAGTTTATTGAGGCACTGAAAGGGGAAAAAAGGACAGGAAAAGGGTACAAAAATCCGTTTTCTTTTGTCTGCGTGAAGAAAAAACACAGAACTTAGCTTAATATGTTATGTTCTATGTACTAATTATTGTATTATTTTCCTAAAAATATAAAAGGGTGTGTTTTTTTAAGGGTGCTGCTGCAGTCCTCTACAACCTACCTACTCTACTATTTTGTACACATTAAAATAACTCATCAGTTTTTATGATGAAATGTTTATTCTTTTCGAGTTTTAAGCCAGAGGCGGACTAAAAACACTTGTTTCGTCGTTCTTTCTGAAATTGGCTTTTAATGTTTTCAGGAGGGTTTGTTTTGTAGGTGTGTTAAGGATATTCACATCCAAAACGTGTGCTAAAGGCATCAGACAAAAAGTAGCCGATGACAGGACTATTTCTTTACGATATAAAAGCATTTCCATATGAATATGCATAGAATGTTGGAGGTTGTTGAATCCTCTTAAGGCTTTGATATTTACGTTTAAGATAAAAGAGTTGCATGTTGAATGGAGTTAAATATTACATTGACCCGTTTTGTGGAGTTCGTGTTAAGTTTTCTTCTTCTTAGAATTTTTTTAAGCGTTTGAATATTTTTTTAAAATCTCTTTTATTATTTTTTACTTGATACTTTATTTTTGAAGATCAAGAAAGATTTGCTAAAGCTTTATGAGCTATGTTTATATATCTTTTAAACAAAAAACGAATCTGAAAGACTGCTGTTTTCCTCAATTGTGCATTCAAAAATGTTTAAGCACTCTAGCTGTACTGAAACTTGGTGATAAATGCTTAGAAAATCTGTATGATATTATTAATAATTTTTTTCTAAATCATCTTTTTTATTTATTTACTTATTTTCGCACATAAGACTTTAAAATTGTAGTCATTTGTCCCAACACCTTTTTTTCACTACACCTTATCTTTTAAGTATTTCTTGACAAATTTTTGCAGTTGAACTTTCGATTTTTCTTCCATTTATAGTTTTTGTTGTTGTTGTAAAAATCGAATAAGATCAATTTGAGCGTAAACAAATTAAAGTACGGCCAAAAAAGTCATAAAATTGAAAATTGGGTTGCATTCAGCTTTTTCTTCTCTTTAAATTGTCACTAAAATCATAAATCTAGATCAACTGGTTCCAAGGTAAATTAGCGGATGAATACAAAATCAACCCTTTGCATGGAGGTACCCCGACCGTAAACGCACTCTCTTCACAACTTGGCAACTGACTGGAAAAGTAATCAAACTTTAAAAGCACGCCTGTGGATTAAGACCACATTCGCCCGCAAAAATGGCTATAAGCTTAATATTCAGACTTAAAACACGTTTTACAGACAACTTCAATTTCTGACTTAAGAGTTTTTACCTAAGTAAGTTTTTGTAAACAAAAATTCACGATCGGACCTCTTTTGGTATTTTTAGTAACTGGACAGAATTTGAAAAAAGAAAATCATTGGCCCGTTTTTAAGAAATTGAATTAAAAAAAATCACAAAACTGTTAAGCTTGTGTAGGACCTCTTGTATACACAATGTGGTCGAAATCGGTCTAACCGTTAACGAGAAATTTTAAAATTAAAAAATCAGTCATATTACAGTCACCGTCAATAAACGTTGTTGGTAAAATTTGTCATCATAGAAATCTATAAAAACAAACTCTAAATATTAGTGGGCGTATTTTACTAAAACCGATTTTGAAATATTGTTTTTGTTTAAAAAACGAACTGTGAAAATTTTACTCAAACCCTTGGAGCCGTTCCCGAGAGCGAAAGAAGGCGTGGTCGGATTGAATCAAACAATATTTTTTAATTGTTTTTCTATTATAAGAACAAATATTCTCGAAATCGTTTGAATTGTGTCCTATAAATAGAGCCGTGTCCAAGATGATATTTTTGACGTGTAGGCTTCCTCAGACTCTCTTGCTTCTTATTCGATCACGCTTTGTCACTCCTGCTGTCATGTGAAGCATCTTCATTTCAGCTGCCGTCAATTTACTCTCATACTTCTTGAAGATTGTCCAACACTGTGAACCGTATATAAGCGCTGGACGAACAACTGCCGTATAGAGCTTTCCTTTCAGCTTAGGGGGCATTTTTCTATCACAGAAGATGGCAGAGTTTTCCCGCCACTTCATCCACCCTACGCGTACGCGATGTTTGATGTCGTCATCACAAGTTCCTTCGTTATTGATCATTGATCCAAGATATTTAAATTTTTCGCACTTGGGAAGCACTGTTTCATCCAAATAGATGTCCGGAATAGGCCTGTGTGGATCAGAAAATGGACAGCATAGGTATTCGGTTTTTTCTTAGCGCTAATGTGATGGTATCCATTTCCCTCCAGAACATCCACCCATACTCCATACATCCAGTGCTCGTTGCAAGGACACATGATCTTCACTTATGATGGCTATATCGTCATGAAAGAATAACTGATTCACTTTGGGGTCCGTCACCTTATCCTCAAGCAGAAAGTCAAGGACAGTAATAAAGAGCAAAGGACTCAAGACGCTTCCCTGGTGCACACCTACTCTAATTGGGAACTCTTCGGTGATTCCTGCGGGGCATCTTACCTTTGTTTTAACTTGCTCGTACATGTCCATGACCATCCGCACGTAGACTTCTGGGACTCCTCGTTGCCTAAGTGCAACCCATACCAGATCTCGTAGTTGTCTGTCGAATAATTTTTCAAAATCAACCAATACAATATGCAAATCTCGAGGAATTCCGATATTTTTCCATTCTGATTCTTATATTCTGAATAGCATCTGTGGTTGATTTACCCGAAACAAACCCGCACTGGTCGTCAGATAGCCTTATTATTTTTCGTAGGCGGCCATCCAATATCCGCTCAACGATTTTCATGGTATGTGACATCAGCTTGATAGAACGGTAGTTGTCGCAATTTCGTGTATCACTCTTACCCTTTTAGATTGGAAGAAGGTAACTTTCCCTCCACTGATTAGGCATTTGGTCGCCGCAGATAAGTTTGGAGATGAGAATCATGAGCCATCTAGACCCGATGTCTCCCATCTTTTTCCAGAACTCAGACGGTATCTCGTCTGGCCCAATCGCTTTTCATATTTTGTTAATAAAATATGAAACATCATTCAATAATCTTAGTTGTCGATAAGTTTCATCGCGGGTGCAACCAATTTGAATCAATTTTTTTTTCAACTTACAATTTACTCCTAATTTGTTTTTTTTTTATTTTCTTTCTTTCATTAAGTTTCAAAAATGTTAGCACTTTATTTCTGTGACAAAAAAAAAAAAGACTTTTATATATTTTATATCGCAGGTGCAACAAAATTACAATGGCTTTTTGCAATCCATAATCCTTAAAAAAATATTAACAAAAGGCTTTAATAGCCTTTTCACCACCAAACCCAAAGCGGGGTTTTCGACAATAAGTTTACGAAAACTTGAAAAGCGTTCACACCGAAAATTTACTAGTTTTCATTTGACATTTCATTGTTCTTGCTTGAAGACAATGGTCTCAAAGAAGGGCCGCGCCGCTTTGAAAATTTGCAGTGTCACAGTAAAGGGCAAAAATCAAGGGTTTTATGCGAAATTAAAAGACAATTATTTATAAATATTGGAAGCTTAAAAAGAAAATGCAATGAATTCTGATTCATTAATTTCAATTTTTTTCTTATCCGAATAAGCTCACGTAGTAGTAGGGATGCGCGACACTGCGTCGCGGTCTCTTGTGTGCCAGCTAAAAAATTATTTTTTCCTGGCAGCAGCCCTATTTATATTATATGACGTTTTAATTGAGCGCTGAATGTTTCCAAAGGTGTGTTTGTTTAGTTCATCCTGCAAATCCAACATATTTTGGACGGGTTTTATTTAAAAATTTTGGTTAAGCAAAAATGTATGGGAAAACTTGTGTTTTCGATCTAGGTTTTTAGCCAACGAAAACGGGGTTTTGGGTTTGGTGTGAAAAGGCTATTATGTTTTTATGCAAACGATTTAATGACATTTGTGACAACACGTCTACCAGGTAAGTCATAACCTCAAACTGTCGATAATGTCTATTTGGCGCTTGTGTTAGTAGTTATGATAATTGCAGTTCCTACCGACACTTCGTATGACAATGCTGCCAACTGCAAACAAAATGTTTCCTATAAATTTGTTTTTTTGTTTATAAATAAAGTCATTCTACTTCATTGTAATTTAGGAATTGATGTCGAAAATTGTCTATAGCGGAATCGCCCTAAAAAAGTTTTTGAAAAATTAATTTTGAAAAAAACAAATTTCAAACTTAATTTTTTTTTTCAAAATCTTACGTAGTTAAGTACTATTTTTGTTTTCAAAATTCAATGCTCTCAACTAATTTTAGTCAATTACTGAAAAGTCGATCGTTCTATGACTTTTACTCTACTCTGTTCTAGCTTTTTGTCACAGCTTATGCGAATCACCCTGTTTGATAAAAATTTCCTTCCCTTGCATAAAAATAATTCCAACAAAAATTCAGCATTCCGATGACTAAAATGTTAGGTTCACAAAGGTACAACTCCAAAAAGTTACTATTTATTATGTCGATGTCAAACCAAAAAAAAAACCTTGATACAAAACACGTTGATTTTTAAAAGCCAATACATAAAACTTCAGAATAACTAAACACATAAATTACTCACGAGGGTTGTATTTCCTATTTTAATGCCTAATAGAAAAAAATTGTTACTTTACCTCGCATTCCAAAATAATCCTTTTTCAAGGAAGCCATTTGCGTTTACGATAACAAAATCGATAAAATCGAAATAGCTTAACTGATGATAAATACACGTCCCATTACACAACTAACAATTTCCATACCCTACAAATTCCTACCTTTTAATGATAGAGTTAAATATAGACACGCATTTAAAAAAAAGGTGACAAGAGTCATTGAAAATAATATTCAAATTCAAATTATAGTTAAATACTCGACAAGAAGTGTTGGAAGTTATTTACATCAATGACACCTGAAACTTTTCAAAAACGCCTTAAATTTTTTCTAAAAAGGGGGGGAATTTGAAACTATTATTTAGTTTGGAGAGGGTTGTTTGGATACAAACATTAAAAACAAAACAAAAAAACGGCATAAAATGAAACTTTGAAGTATGAGGAATTTTAGTTTAAGGAGTGAAATTTATTGGATTTTATACGAAGATAACGACAAATGGGAAAATGCACTTTAAGTGGATGACAGTTCTTTAACTTTGTTTTGTAAATTGAGATGTCAAAAAAGACAATCCAACGAGTGAGTGCGGGTAAACTTTTAAGGGTTTGTTTTTTTTCGAAATGTAAGGGATACAAGGTTGTGGAAACAATAGCGACACAAAAATCGATGTCAGTTTCCTAATCTTTACTTAGGATGGATCATATGTATGTAAAGGGAGTGACAAAGAGCTAGGACGTAGGTTGGGTCGATACGATAAAGGAAGGTTCTAGGACTACTTTTCGTAATATTAAAAAACAAATTAATGAATGTTTTCATAAAACTAAGAAGAATGTGTGTCTGTGAAGTTGGAAGGGGAAGCTTTCAGCTAGAGTAACGGGACTAACGCAGTAATTTGCAGTTTTTTATTTTTGCATTTCTATTCCCGATTATGCAGTTCACCAAAAAGTGGGTGTAATCAAGTGCAATTAATTCACTTATTTTTTCAAGGGTTCTTGTATTTTCACTCTCAAGAACCAAGAATGCTAGAGAGGAAGTAAGGCTCCAAATTTGCACTCAAAAATGACGAATTGTCAACATTTAAAGTAGTCTGCCGGGGTGTTCTTGAAGGAATTTTCGTCTGCCGCAGAAACGTGACACAGCAGAAACCAAGAACTAGTTTGCATTCAAAAATTTTGAATTTTCATTATTTTAAAGAAGTCTGCCAAGGTGTTTCTAAAGAGATTTCGGTGTCTCTTTTTTCAGTGACACTTTATAAGCGTGTAAAATAAAAAAAATAAATTGGGTGGCACAACGGCTCGTGAAGAACCAGGGCCTAGTGACTAACAACTCGCAACCATTCCTGTGTATCCGAACGGCTAGACGAGAAGCACTTATTCGTGACAAGTGATACTCTTGGAGGATTTGTCAATTCCTCGCAAGAGGCAGTAGCCAGTGTTGCCGCAGGCTGAAATGAAAAGTCGCTAGCCCAACCTCCAAAAGTCGGTAGATTGGCTAAAATTTGGGAGACAAAGTTAGAAGTCGCTAGATGAAAATTGGATAATAAATATTAAAAAAAATGTGTTCTTTGAACAACTTTTATTTTTCAAAACTTAAACTAAATTTAAAAAAAAACTTTGGTCTATCAGAAATTGGAAACAGATGAGTTTCTTAAATAAAACTACTGCGCTTACTCACGGCAACCCTGGCAGTAGCCCTGAAAAAAACTTTTTAGTTTTTAGGTGGACAAGGCTGGGAATGTAGTGTTTCAAAAAACTTCTACCTAAATCCATTGATTGGGGTCAGCTTGGATGAAATTGAAAAAAAAAGCGGAATTCGTATGGAGAATTTGTTGGCCTGTGTTAAAATTCCGTTAAAAATAAGTTTCTGCCAACAGCTGAGATCAATAAAGTAAACTATAAGGTTTAACATATTGAAGAGGCAAACATATTTCATTAAGATAAATAACAAATTTTCTGCGACAGCAACTGTCGAATTTTTATGAGCGTTTTCGTGGTCTTTTTTTTCAAATCTCCGTCTTAAAACTAGGAACTGCACCATGGGCCTGAAAATATTTTGTTTCCATAAAATAATAATATAAATTGGAATATACTAAAAATGCAGACATTTCCTATCCAGAAAAAAAGCTTTTGAAAAAAGACTTGCCTTTTAACTAGTGTTTTTTAATTTTTCTTCAACAAAAAAAGTTTGTCTGACGGGATGTTCGTCTCGCAATTTCGGTCTGCCTTTTTGTACTTAAGCCTGTGACAGTGTCCTGAATGACTTGACTTCCGTCATTTTTGTTAGACTTTTGATCGCGTTTGCCACCACTTTGGTAACGTCCAAAGCGTCTGCCTCTTCAATTTTGGTTATTAGTGGACTAAGACCTGTTTGGGTTTAAAGCACCAACATTAAGCAAATGACTTGACTTCAGTCATTTTTGTCACACCTTCAAGCCCAATGGGCTTGGGTATGCAAATAAGGTAATCCTGGTTTCCAGAGCTATGTATTGGTATGGGTTTGTTTGTGCGACTCAGTCGTGAACTTTATTTCTAAACCTCTCTGAAACTTTAGTTCCTTTGTCGCTCGTTAACACAATTGTGAGTGTTTTTTTCTTAACGCTGTGACTCCATTAACAATATTTGAGGCAATGGCAATTTATTGCTTAGGTGATCATTTCATTGCCAACCGATTTTAGTAAAATTTGATGTTTTTGATAATATAAAACTTTCATTTCACTTATTTTTTCCACGGGTTCTCATATTTTCACTTTTCATTTCAAAATGACAGAGAAGCTAGTCAAAATCGGGAAGAAACAATTTTGAACAAATTTAATTAAAACGTACAAGTGACTTCAAATCCAGAAATGAATGCGTTCCACCCAGATATGAGTGGGCTCTTCAGTAAGCCTGTCTCTTTTATTAAAATCACAGCAAGAACATACTGAAATTTGATTATTCTAGTTCTAGGGGATTTTTTATCTTAAATTCGTGCACCTAGAAAAAATGGTCAAACGTCAAAATTTATTGCCTCGGCAATGGAAATCAATAATTGCCTTCCATTTACCAGGATTTCGAATTTAATTGCCAAAGCGTCTCCATTGACATTATTTAAGGGAATGGCAATGAGCGAGGAAATTTATTACATCAAATATTGCCAATGGCGCATCTGCGTAATATAAACTGACCAAGTTTACAAACGCCAATGATTCTGGATTAACATGATCGGCACGAAGCCATTATTTCTTTAATATTTCAACCATTTATTGCCATGATTTTGTTTTATAAAAAAACTTGCATACAAAATGGTAGATAAAATAGTGCGGTCGTCAGTCGTGATGTAAGTCCAGCCTCATGTCTCTATCCCAAAGCAATGCGAAACATTGGAAACGAAAGCGAATCTTTCGCTGTGGACCTGGACTTCATCACATCAGTTTGGGTCCTGGGTAGTTTCAGTACTGTCATGTAAATAAATGCAAGTCCTTTCTATCATTTGTATATGAAAAGCTAGTAGTACAACTCCAACAATGCATTTGCCTTATGTACATTTACACTACTTTACCGACAAACTGTCATCATTTCCTCTATTTTCTTATCATTCTCACTTTATAGTTTATTGGTCAAGGCTTATTAATATTTGTGCCATAGCAAACTGACCCGTGTAGTCATATTTTCCACATTGTGACAAACAACAAGCGTGAATGAGCTTGCCCATTTGTGTCTGGCATGGTCTCAGTCATTATTTTTGACGACTGTCATTAGTGAATTGATTTTATCAATTTTTTTGTTGTTGAAAGAAATAATTGCAACTGTTCAGTCATGTTATTCAGCCATTTCACTTTGTCGAAATAATGACGGCTTTCCCTTCAAAAGTCTAGAACACTGCTGATGCGAAACGAAAAATCACATACAAAAATGACACAAAATATCATAAACAAAATATTTTGGTCTTCAGTACGCTTTTTGACTATCGCAATTAATTTATTAGCACCTGGGAGACCGAGCTTCGCTCGGCTCTTCCGGCAGATTTATATATTTATTAATTATTATTTCCAACCTATGCATTAAGACCCGAACACAAAAAGCATTTGCATTCATTTTCCATACATAAATTGGAATCGAAGCTTGAGTCGCATTTCTTATATAGTGAAGCTTATATACCTATACAAAATTATTTTAGTTTTTTTATATATGGAATTTCATCATTAGATTTCTAAGATTTACCATTAATAATATTGCAGCTTGAATCGTTTATTTCAGCTTATATGCAGAGCATGTAGGCGTCATAGGCATTTTTAACGCAAGTAAATTGATGACTCTTAAATGCAGTTTTTAAGTTTTATGTAAAGAACAAAAAAGGCTTAAAAGATATGTACGAAAACTGTAAATACATAAATAAAATGTATAAGTAAAACTTTAAAACGAAATAAAAAAAAAATAATACAAAATACATACATATGTCGACAAATGAGTCAAACATTAAAAAAATAAGTATTTTTCTTTGATTCAATCCATATATTTTTAAAAATGTAAAATGCAAAAATGAAAAAATGAAAAATTATTAAATTGGGCGTGGCAGTGGACGAATATTTTGTTTGCGCATAACAAATTGTGAACATTTGATCAAAACCGTTGGAAAAGTTTCCGAGAAACAATAAAGTGTAAAACTTGGGCGTGGCAGTAGGAGGATTTAACTGAAAATATTCTTCGATTTCTTTTCTTGCTCATATACACAGACTGTGAAAATTGCATTAAAATCGTTGAACCACTTTCGAGAAAAAGAAGAGCGTGAAAAGTGAGTGTGGTAGTGGGCGGATTTCACTAAAACTATTTTTCAAACTGTCGGTCTACCCATATAAACGGAATGCGAATTTACTCTAAATCCTTTGGGTTGTTTTCTAGAAAACCAGCCATTTCCGTGAATTCCACGAAGCAAATTAATACGAAAAGGGGGCGTGGCAGTGGGCGGATTTTACTTTAATTATTTTTTTTTATTGTTTCTTGTTTATAAAAACAATCTATTAAAACTTTATCCAAATCGGTGTACCCGTTTCCCAGAAATCAGTAGGCGGATTTAACTTTATAACTATTTTTCGATATTTGTCTTGCCCCTATAAATAGACTTTGAAAATGTCATCAAAATCCTTAGATCCATTTCTGAGAAACCAACAAAATTATGAAAGTAGGCGTGGCAGTAGGCGGATATTAATAAAACTAGTTTCAGAACTTTTATTTTGCCGGAAAGAACAAACTGTGAAAATGTCATCCAAATTGTAGGAGCCGTTTCCAAGAAACCAAACAAACAAGAAGAGTGGGCGTGGCAGTGGGCGGATTTTACTAAATGTATTTTTGTAATTTTTTTCTCGTTTATAAGAACAAACAATAAAAATGTTATCGAAATCGTAGGAGCCGTTTGCCAGAAACCATACACAATTTTAACTCATTTATGGCCAATTTCATACACATTTAACAGGCTTTTAAATTTTTAAATGAAGTATTTTGTAAGGAATAAACGTCATATTATGACTTAAAAACCTGTTAAATTTTTAAAAGGGCTTTATGAAATCGAGGATTAAAGTAATAAGATAACAGAATATTTGGAAAAGTCTCGATTCTTTTTTTGCACAGCGAGCTTTAAGTTGGCTTTAATACCTCATATCAACGGGATACCTACTAGTCACTTTGGCAAGAATATAATATATATAAATATATATAAATGTCGGTCTATTTCATACTTTTTTTCGTCAATTTAACAACTTTTTAAATTTCCAGATGAGAATCGTGGGTAAAAGTCAATGGGAATTGAACAGATCTTCCATGAGTTCTGTCAGAAAGTTGACATTTATGTAATAGAGCCTTTTGCGAATCTGTCAAACTCAAAAGTGACAACTAGCACTTCGTGGAGAATGTCAAATAAAAGGAAATTGAAAAAAAAGCTGCACATTAAATTTTAATGAAGTTCTGTGTTGATAAAGAAAAGTGATATAATGGATAAATATTTATAAAATAAATAAATTTACCAAAATATTTCACAAGATTTAAAAGTTTTTTTCATTTTATTGAAATAATTTTACACAATTTGTTTTTCTTTGCCTTCTTTGTTATGACATTCCGCACAAAGGGAAAATGAATGAGACAGCGATATATTGCCATTTGGTAAAGGGCTCTATAGATAATACAGGCTAAAATTAAATTCCTTACACCTTACCTTAAAACCGATCAAGTTTTCATATTCATTATCACTTTATCAGTAATCAAAATAAATCAAATTAAAAATAAGAAATACAATTAAATACCCTTGTCTCTTTGTTTCTTTTCAGTTCGCACCAACAACGCGCGTAAATTCGCTTGCGTTCGCGGCGTTCCGTAAAAAAAAAACAACTAACTACACAAAAAATCCCGTGTTCGTCCGGGTGAGCTATATATATACAGCGATCTTTTGATAGATCCATCGATCGAGTGTGGTGTCTCAAAAAATAATAATTAAGAAGTGCTATAGTTGAAAAAAAAAAAAAAAATAGTGAACTTAAATAAATAGTTAAGAAATTGAGTGCTATACGAGTTAATATTAAAAGAAATTAAAAAAAAGTTCCAAATAAAGAGCTCAGCGAGTGAAATAAAAAAATTAATTTAAGGATCATCAAAAACCTACAACAGCAGCAGAGAAACTCCATTAAAATGGGATATTCTATAATTAAGTGGATAACATTTATTGCAGCATTTATTGCTCTCGGTAAGTTGTTTTTACAAAATATATTATAATACCTAGAATAAAATAAAACCCAAAATTAAAAAACATAAACTGCCCATAGATCAAAATACATTAAGGCATAATGAACACAAAACGATCGCATCGTTTATTTTCAATTGAGCTTGACAAAAGTTTACAGGCTATCTTAATTCAGTCATTCATTGTTGAGTTGAGCGGCTGTGTGCGTGTTGTGTTTTGTGTAGTCGAAGTGTATGATTAAATCAAGGGTTGCCACCCAAGAATAAATGGACACACTATTCAGTCAAAATGATTATTTTCTGTATTATTTTTCTGCAATTATTATATTTAGTTTTATGTATTTTACTAACAAGAATCGATATTGAGGTTGAAAAGGGAAAACACTTTACAAATTGATTTTTATTTATCCGATTAAGATCTTAATTGAAACACAAAAAAAAAATTACATAATAAAAAATTCACCCGGTCACCCGATCAACCGTTACAGTAAAGTGTAGGTTTTGCTGGTATAATACAGTGGCAACTCTTGTTAAATCAGTTTTAGTGTTTTTTTGTTTTATTAATTTTTACTCAATATGGGTAGGAAGTGTTATGAAATTTAAAGACTAAAAATCAAAATGAAATCATTTTATTTACGGCAGCAAGTCTTTCTATAAATCGATAGAAGATAGAAGAGGGTTATCAAAAATTCCAAGTGGAATTTCAATCTGATGTGAATTGCTCCATTTAAATTTATTGATTATTAAATTATGCAAGTTTATAAATAATTGAGTTCATAGGTTAAGGTCAATGCAATGCATATGTTTTTTTTTAAAGTGGTCAATTTGTTCAACGACAATAATTTTTCATCATCTTTGTATTATTTATGTTTGTAGAAGAAATGGAACAATCTACATACATACATAAATGGTGGGAATTTTTAATTGAGACATTTTTTTTGTAAGTTAAAGTGATAGCGGCGTATATGCTTGATTTTTTGTTGAGTCTGTTTTCTTCCAACTGATTAGTGGGAATTTGTTGATAAAAAAATAAAAATGTACATGATGTTGATAGAGATATTTATAAAAGGAGACACATAAGATGACGTTAAAATGTGTGATATACGTATAATAGTACCAAGATTTTGTTCGACTAAGACATTAAATTGTTTGAAAGGGAAACCGTTTAAAAGTAGCTTATGTCGTTTTCAATTGGATTTCGGAACAGTACAACTCCTTTTTAATTCCAATCGAATTGTTTTCAATTGTTCCGAGACTAATTTGTAAAATATTTATGTGTGTGTGCGTAAATTGTCTGATATTTATGTCTATTTTGCACGTTCAGTCGAGTAAAATTAATTTGACAAATAATCCGATGAAAGGATTTACAGTCGACTCCGCTTAACTGGAACACCATAAACGCAGAACACTTGTTTCAGTTAAGCGGAGTTTTCAGTTCACCGAACTTCGGATAAGTGAAACTTGTTTCAAATAATCGGAGTTTTGCCAAATCAAATTAAATTTCATTAAGCCTGAAAATCCAAAAAAAAACTGTAGGTACGATTTTTTGTATTGTGTCCAAATAATTATATTTCCATATGAAACAATTCAAACAACAAAGGTATTTACATTTTTAATCACAAAACGAATATGAATATAATATATTTAAAAACAAAAAAAAACGGTCGTTTCACTTATGCGGAGCTGAATAAGTGAAAAATGTTCAATTGAGTCAAACAATTTTGTTTCAATTATCCGTAGTTTGCAATTAAGCGGAGTTCAGTAATGCGAAGCAGTTTGTGAGAAAAATTCTCAAAAAGCCTCCGGAATAAATTTCTTGTTTCAGATACCCGATATTTTTAGTTAAGCGGAGTGCAGTTAAGCGTAGTTGACTGTATATGTATATGTGTGTTCCGGGTCTACTCTTTTATTAATTCCGGAACAGAAAAATACTCCGAAAACATTACTCGGAACAGCCAATCGAACTATTTTGGAGTAAGCGGAGTCAAAAAGGAGTAACTCCGAACCTCCAACCGAAAACGACATTTTTAGTAACATTTTAATAAACTAAAGTCTTATTAATATCCTATTTTTCAAACTCAAAAGGCTTAGAAAACAAATAATTGTCTATCAATGTCAAGTGACCTCAACTCCAGAAATAATTGTGTTTTGCCCAGGTATAACAGTGGCCTCTTCAGTCAGTCTGTTCTTCCTGGGCGAAAAAAAAGTATTTCTGAAGTTGAGGTCACTTGTACTTTTTAATTGAATTATAGCCGTGTTTATTGAGAGAATGACTAGCAACTCAGCAAAATTTTTACACGCAAAACAATAACAAAACAAATTAATATAGCGAATTTTGTTTGTGTTTTCCATGTAAACATTTTACTGAGTGGCTAGTCACTCTCTCAAAAAATGTAACGCCACATATGCAACGCTTAGATCATTGATTAGATAAGTTGTGGGAGGTAGAGTAAAAGTAAAAATTTTTATTGATAGGCTAAAATATTTTGTAATGCAATAAGTTTGGATTTTTTGATAATCTCTATTATTGTAGCAGATAAAAGGGAAAATGCCCTTTTATGATTTTTTTTCTAATTTCGTTAATTAGAATGCTAGAGTTTTGATTTTTTTTTGGTGGATAGATAATAAAATTCTTAAAATCTTACTACTTTAAGATTTTTGTCTATCTCCTACTGGTATGGAGACATAAATTATTTTAAAAATTTTATATCAAAATAGGCTTATTTCAAAGAATTGAATTAAATCAGGAGAGTCCGCTAAAAATTTAAATTATATATGGTTGGAAAATACATAAAACCAAATTAAAGTTGCCATATACAAATTTTTGATTTTGCAGAGATTTTGAGTGTAAAATTTTTTGGAAATTCAACATTTTTAAAAAGTCATTTTGACCACATTTTAATTTTTATTAAATCAAGGATTTGGCTTAAATTACTGAAAATTACAAAACGTATTACTATTTATATTTCTGATTTGTTGATACCAATATTATTTTTTTAGTGTACAGTTAACTGGAGAAAGTAAGCTTTTGCAAAACAGCTAATAACTTTTTTTCGTTATGAATCCTTGTCTTTGGTTTTTTACTTGCGATATACGTAGTATAGGGCAAGTTTAGGATTCGTGCAAAAAAAATTCGAGATAATAATTTTCCCTAACATTACGATGATAGAGAACGCGAAAAAAGTGGGTCTTGCAATTCTGTCTGTCTGTCTGTCCGTCTGTCTGTCTGTACCTCGACCTGCAGCCTAAACGGCTGAAGCGATTTTCTTCAAACTTTGGACTTAAGGTCCTTTGGTGATTCTCTAGACGGGAAATTGAAATTTTTTTTTTAGCTCAAAAAATAACAGCACCTCCCATACAACCAATATACAAAAATTGATTTATTTCCAAAATGGCTGTAACGATTTTGAATAAAAAATTACGAGCTACTAGAATTACTACAATTAATATTTTGGTAGAAAAAAAAAAAAAAAATTTGTAACGGTTATTAACGGTACCTGTCATAGAACTGATATTTTGGTTTTTAAATTTCTCGTTAACGGCTACACCGATTTCAACCAAATTTTGTATGTAAGAGGTCCTTTACAATTTTAACAATTTTGCATATAAAATTTTTCGAAAAAATAATTTTTTGGATTTTTAAAAAAATATTGAAATTTTTTTTTTGAAAATTAAATATCTTGAAAACGGGTCAATATTTTTTTAATTTTGTGTAAAATTGTATTTTATTTAATTCTAAAAGTTGGCATACAAAATTTTATTTTTAAAAATTTTTATATATAAAAAATTAATTTTTAAGAAAACCGCTCTAACGATTTTTGAAATTTTTTTTTCATAAATTCATATTTATCAAAAAATCATATAGCATTTTTTTTTTGAGCTCTATCTGTTTTAGCTATTAAAAAAAATAATTTATATTTTAAATTAATTTTAAAACTTTTTTTAATGATATCATAATGTTATATAATCACTATATATGTACATTGTCAATTTTAAACTACGTTCAAGTTGTTAGCTACGAGAGCAATTTTGTGCGATCCAGTCGTGCCCATTTTTTTTTTTAATAAATTCATATTTATTAAACAAATCAGATGGCATGCTTTTTTGAGCTCTATCTGTTTTAGCAATTAAAATAACTAATTTATAATAATTCATAGTAATCATTTATATTTTTAAATGTTATGGAACCAATAAATATATACATACATTGTCTATTTCAAGCTACGTTAAAGTTGTTAGCTACCAAGAGCAAGTTTTGTGCGATCATGTCGTGCCCATTTTTTATTTATCGCAAGAAAATGAGTGCGATCATTTTTATGTATAACACGAATTTTTTAAACTCGCACGATTTACTCTTAGCTCTAATAAAAAACAGTTAAAAATACAACGAAAAACGAACAAAATGCATGTGCTTGTTCGTTTGCCGCGACTCGGCTTCAGTGAGGATTGTATCTATGAGGGTAGGTAGTATGTTATGTTCATTTATTGGCTAGAGATAATATAGGTACTTCAGTGATGATTTACGTTTTAAAACGTACATATTTACCCACATTATTATGAACCTAGATATGTAAATACCTATCTTGATATATGTAGGTACATACATTTTAATCATTTGTCCGAAAAATCTTAATATGAAATAAGTACCTATAGATCTATAATGTCTATTACGTCACACATTTTTCCTCCAATCCACAAAAACAAGTACGATGTAAAATCATTTTTAGCATGATACTAGGTTAAAAATTGTGTTTTGCTAATTTTAAACGAGTTTAGCAACGCACTATCCCCTATTATTTTACTAAAGTTAAAATCACCAACTGGCTATTTTATCTTTTAAGTATCGTACTAAATCCATATGAAATTTACTCCAAGTATATGATGGACCCGAATGTTCCAGGTTCGAGTCCTGCTGGTACCCAACTATTTGTTCTTGTTTAAAGTGAAACTTCTTTGGGCGCGTTAAGAGTGAAATTTCAAGGTTGAATTTTTGTGAAACGAAAAAATATAACGCCACATATGCAACGCTGAGATCATTGATTAGCTAATTGGTGGGAGGAAGAGTTAAAGTAAAAATTTTTATTGAAATATTTTATATTGCAATAAGTTTGGATTTTTTGATAATCTCTATTATTGTAGCAGATAAAAGGGAAAATGTCGTTTTATGTCTTTTTTCTAATTTCGTTAATTAGAATGCTAGAGTTTTGATTTTTTTTTGGTGGATAGATAATAAAATTCTAAAAATCTTACTAGTTTAAGATTTTGTCTAACTCCTACTGGTATGGAGATATTAATTATTTTAAAAATTTTATCTCAAAATAGGCTTATTTCATAGAATTAAATCTGGAGAGTCCGCTTAAAATTTGAATTATATATGGTTGCAAAATACATAAAACCAAATTAAAGTTGTCATATACAAATTTTTGATTTTGCAGAGATTTTGAGTGTAGGAATTTTTGGAAATAGTCGGAAAGACTACTCAAATAAACTGATTTATATCTTTTAAATTTCCACCTTTTTTTACTTTAAATTTTCACCATTATTATTAAATTTTCAAGTTTACAACCCCAACCCATCGATCATCTTGATATAGAACACTAAGCGGCGTCTTACGCATATAAGCTTTATATCCTTTATACATATCGAGATTTTTAGATCGCCAAAGAAGTTTCACTTCTGCCAAGAGTACTGAGTTACACGCAGGGGGAAACAGGGGGAAATAGTGGATAGATACCCATAAACGACTGTTGTCTTGACTTGACTTAGGTGTTTTGTCGCATCTTTTTAGAAAAGCCTTAAGGAAAAAAAGAGGCGAAGGGATGAAATGAAAATTTGAAAAAAATTAGAAACTGTTTTCGAGAACAAAAGAAATTGCTTTACGGCTAAAAAAACAATTGTAAGCCAAACAAATTTGTTGGTTGCTTGTGGTTCCAAAAAAAAAAAAAAAAAAATGAGCTAATAAATTTTGATGCTTAGAAGAGTTTGGAAAATAATGTTTGAGATACTTTAAAAGTCTAAACAGGTACAAAAAATAAAAAAAAAGTTATTTCTTGTAATTTTTAAATTTCTTAAAAAGTAGAAGACGAATCATTCTTTTTTTTCTTTCCTAACATAAATTAATAAGGGCATTAAATAGCAGAAACTACGTCCTCCATCAAATATTTCTTTAATTTTGTTTTTAAAAATCCGCGTTTAAAAAATATTAAAAAAAAAATTGTCTTAAATAATTTAATTCCAAAGTTAAATACAAGATTAGAGATTTGGCTTTAAAAAAAAGCTATAGCCCAATATTTTAAGTGTTGCAGTTGTTTTTTTAATAATTTATTTTTCATTAAAGGTATTTTTTCTTAGAAAATTGACCATTCCGTGGAATTAGACTGGGCTTTAACCAACCTAAACGGTCTATCTTTTGAAGTTAGTAAGTTAAGTTTAAGTTACTTTATTAAATCGAAAGAATAACAATGTTATTAATAAAAATTTTACATTAAAGCATGGCTTAGCCGTCTGCCGAGAAAAAAAAACTAGTTTAACAATTTTGTTTTATCAAAGTCAAAATAATAAATAACTTGTAGCTGGATTATTTTTTTTCAATTTTCTTCGAATATTCTTGCTCTGTAGCTCAGTGCAGTTTGACAATATGAGGCTTGTGTACTCCAGCAGTTGCAATCGTTGAGAACGTGCTTCCGATCTGCTATCAGTAGTATGTAAACTCCAAAATGATTTCGTCTTATCTCCTTCAGAATCGGACCGCGACCAAGAAAATGAATCACATCTAGGGATGCAAACATCGTAAAAAAAACATCGATGGTTCGATGAATCGATGTTTCCAAAAAAAAAACATTGATGTCAGAAACATCGGCCTCAAAAACATCAAGGTTTTTTGAAAAGCCCAAAAAGTAAAGCTAAGGACTTCTCATTCCTCTTTTCATTAATTTTTTAGCGAGTCATCTAAAAAGTTCCTAAGTTCTACCCAAAAGAAAAGATATAAGCAGTCATTTAGAAATAAGGAAATATGTTTTACTTTATTTATTCAAAACAGAATTTAAAAATAACAACTTGGAAAATCTTTTCCCTGTCAAACGGTTTCGAAGTTGGGTATTAGTTGACACCGCTTTAGAAAAAAGTCGTTCATTTGGAACTGACGTAGCCACAATAAGCAAATATTTGGTAGCCTGACCCCAGATACATCTGCACTCTGTTGTTGTGAAGATGGAGGAAGAGGACTGTTTGGACTTGATGTTTAGATGCACAAAATGTTTTTGATCCAAATATCAAAAAACCTTTCTTCTTTTTCGAACTCTTCGGAAGAATCTGTGAAATATTGGCCACATTCCTTTCATCTCTTATGACTTTTTAAAATGTGTTTTTTATTTATTTAAAAAAATTGTCACAACATTTATTTAATTATTTAATAGCGACTCGTTTCGGATATTTATTCATCCATCATCGGGCTTATATCGTTGACTTTTGTACAAGCCCGATGATGGATGAATAAATATCAGAAATGCGTCGCTATTAAATTAACAATAAATAAATGTTGTGACAATTTTTTTAAATAAATAAAAACACAAATTTTAAAAAGTTTATAGTTAATAAAAATTGATATATTTATTTTTATTTCTATTTTAAATTTTTATTTTCCAACAAAATCATATATAACACAGCATGGAGACAACACCACTTAACAATTCATAAAAATCTAAAATTCAACAATTTGTTAATCGGGCTGTATTCGTTGAGCCAAATGTATTAAACTTTAGCTAATTAGCGCCCCATTTATGTTTTGTTGACACAAGGGTAAATATTTTCTATAACACAGAAATCACGTTTTAAAACTTAATTATTGCAAAAAGCAAGATTGCCTCATAAAACCCTTCTAAAACAAACGACGGGGTTGCGTCTAACAGCTTACAGTTGAATGTGTACTTGACCATTAAGTTTTCAAAGTCATAAAAATAACCTTTACCCCACAAATCGTTTAAATCATAATTTAAAATTAAATTACAATTTATAAAAAAAAATAAAGATACATATTAGTCTAAGAAAGATAGGATCGGACCAGGGACAAATTAGTTCATGAAATTTTATTTCCGGTATCGATGCAGAATGTTATCCTCAACAACATATCCAAAGTCCCCCAAAATCCCCGCATTGGCTTTTTGTAAAGGCGCATTTTAAGAGTTGGAGAGGGGAGGGATGCGGGAGTTTGTCAAGCTGAAAAATTTTTTTGTAATACAATCTAATCATATGACACATGTTTTTAGGGTGCTTTTCAACGCTGATTCTAAAGAGACTAAAACTGAAAAGATACATCATGTATTCTGTTAATGTTAATGTCATTTTTATGGAATGATCACTTTTAGTACAACAAGTAATATATTACCCAAAACAATTTTAAAATAAAGGGATATTAATGAAATCTAGTATTAATGTTTCATTTGGCATGCTAACCAAGAAACAAAAGAGTCCCCAAAAATATCTGTGGTTAAAGGGTGTTTGTTTGATTGAGAGATGCAAGTGAGTGATTATTACCATAGCATCCATGAACAAATTCTGACACTAATGAAGTTTGCTAAAAATTTAATATTATATTATATAATATATATATCAGCACCCAAGGATCAAAAGAGTCCGTACAAATACCTAAGGTCCAAGTGTGTTTTTTTGGGGTGTAATGTTTGACCTGCTTAACGGAAAAAACAGTAATTTTTGCTTACAAATTAATCTAACTTTTTTTACGGTGCTTGTATCATGTAGGGTTTTCTTTTATTAGATTTGGCGTTAAAAAATACCTTTAAATCATATATCATATGTCTATCACTATCTCGATCAGCGCTGCCGAAGTTGCCAAATTGGCACTTTAAAATGAGTTTGGCACTTTGGCACCCATTGGCACTCAAAGTTTAAAATTTGGCACTCCTTTTTTTTAATGAAAATATCAAACAAAAATCATTAAAAAACATTAAAAATTAAATTTTCTTAAACAATTTACAAACATTCCTACACTTGTTGCTCTTTTTTGTAAGCCCCACAAAAATCAACTACAGTGAACATTGTGTTGAATGCCTAGGATACCTAGCGAAAGATTTTTGTATGCCTCTGTCACTGTTGGATGCCTAAAAAATTAATAAAAGAGATTGTGTATGCCATTGTCACTACTTCTATTAAATTCCATCCATCAACTTTGAATGTTGCATGAAGCATCAAGTAGAACAGAAACTTAAAATTAATACAGAATTGAATTGAATTTCAAAAAGAAATGAGTAAAATACGAATACATAATTTTGAGGTGCTTCGATATTAGACTACTTAAAATATTAAATATTTAACACTAACACTTTAGATCTCACTACTTTTAACGGCTGACTTGATACGCAAAGGTTTTTGTATACCAACCTATAGAAGAACTTGGCTTCTTTTTTAACATTTATGTTTTTGGTGTAATTTCAATTCCTTTTGCAACGATTTTTTTTATCAGGAAATGTGGGTGGAATAAAAGGCCACTGAAAGCCTCATAAGAAAAATTAAGTATTTAATGTGAAGATGCCCTGCATGAAAAATTTCATAATTTCAATTTTTTCTTTGTATACCTACACCTGAAAACCAACCGCTCTATAAAATTTCATAATTCTGCAACAAGCAGAAGTGCTCTCTATTAAATATATATTGGTTCTTTGAAAATACACTGAGGGAAAAAAGGCGATGTAAAATTAAATACGCTTGTTCTTGATCTAAAGTATTTTAAATGAAGTGGAGCATTTTCATTTTTAAGTTGAAACAATGTTCATTTGAATATGCGACGTAATTTTAGGAGATTCAGCCTAGTTTCAAAGTAAAACGTATTTATTTATACATTGAAATCAACTTTTGTACATTTACAATCCGTCCTACGTTATTTTAAAGTGAAACATTATCATTTTTAAATTCAGATCGACATTTAAAGTGCGCTCAACCTTGTTTCAAAGTGGAACGTATTCATTTTTACATTAAAATCCACATTTTACATTGCGATCCACTTTTGTGGCATTTAAAGTGTCATCAACGTAGTTTCAAAGTGTTGCATAGTTAAGGAAACCTCAATTTGTTTGTATTTATAAGCTTAATACAAAGAATTTCGAGAGCGCGTTGTAGTTTTTCGAAGTAGCTCCCTTACATTTGTGAACAAATGAAACGCGCACTCAAAATTAACTCTCATATAATCCAAAAACAATATTTAATTATTTTTCCTATATTTATTACTATGCATTTCTCATAGCATTATACGACTCACTTAATTCGTCACAAATAAATGATTCACCACAAAAATAAAATGATCCAAGCATGAATATACATTTGTCTTTGTCTTACATAAATTTAAACAAAGAAGCGTGGCGTGGGTAGCCATTTTGAATCAATACCTAACCAAGCGAAGTTCAATCTACGTGGATTCGAAGTATATAAATGTTGTTTTAAATGATGGATGACTTTGATTTACCTATTATTCCACTTTAAATCAACATATAAACGTAGTAAATCTAATTCGTTTTTAAGTATGGAATCACTTTGAAATAAAGTCGCTCAACTTTGATTTAAGAATTTTCGGCGTTGGCGCCAAATCGTTCCGAAAATCTTAGAATCAAAGTTTTTTGCTTTGATTTTACGTCGTTTTTTTCTCTGTGTAGGTGGTTGCCACACCCACTGAATGTAAAATCTCAAATTTTTAATTGTCCCCTTTCTTGTATGTTAAGTCGTCGGGTGCCACTCCCCTCAATGGCTAATTTCAAATTTTCCAATATCTTCTTTGTATTGATCACATACCAGTCTACCAAATTTCATCAGTGTACGACAGTCAGAGATGCTCCATATTAATGATATCAATTTTTAATGAAAAATCTTAAATTTTCGATTTGTTCCTTTGTACGCACCACAAGGCCTACCGTTGTTTGAATTTAAATGATTCTTCAATTTTGGGAAGTGTTCCATAATTTTGATGGGCAGTCAGTGAGTCCAGTAAGTCAGTTACGGTTTTTGAGATTTTTGCAGTCTTATATGCCGTTTTTACTGGGCCAAATGGGGTAATTTCGTTGCAAATTTCCAAATGAGATCCGAAATTACCTAATTTCCAATTCAAAATCACATTTCGTAATGAGATAATTTAAACCTCATTTGCACGAAATTAGGTTGGAAATTAGGTGAATGCATCCAGCGGGAATCAGTTTCAAAAGCTCTTAAAAGCTTTTGCATGAAAATATCAATGCACTATATACTCAACAAACATAAAAAGAGAAAACAACAAAAATAAACGGCTAACTGCCATTCCAAATTCAAAATGAAATGAGATGTCAAATGAATTTAGCAAATTTGATAATGAAAACACTTTTTTGCCAAATTTCGAAATTACCTCATTTCGGCTCTAATGAAAACGTAGTATTATATATCCGGAATCACTTATGCTAAAAAATTTAAACTTGGGGAGTTGCGTAAACCTGATAAGCTTAGCAAATACTGCGAATTTTAAGTTTCTGACATTATTGGTACATAAGTTAAAGGCGGGTCAGAAATCGCCTGATTTTGATCCTGTAAAAAGGGTGTAGTGCAGAACTTGCCTGGGCACTACCGTGCCCTTTGATACTTATCATGATATCATATATCTTATATAAAATATGCAAATGAATTTTGCTATTGTTTTTTTTTTTATTTTATAATTTTATTATAATTATAATTATTAATAGTTATAATTATTTAATAGTGAAATATGTAAACAAAGGATATTTATTGTTTTTGTTTGAATATGCGATTTTTTTTTACTTTGGCACTCTGTGGCACTTTTTGGCACTCAAAAAAATAATTGGGGGCACTAAGATTTTTTTGGATCAAGCTATTTAAATGGACTCTTTTGATTCTTGGAATCCATGAAATATTTAATATTTTCAGCAAATTTCATCAGTGTCAAAACTTATCCATAGATGTTATGGTAATAATGACGCACTAACATCTCGCCCTAAAAAAAAACACCCTATCACCACAGTTATTTTTGGGTACTCTTTTGATTCTTAGTGAATATGCAATATGAAACATTTATACCAAATTTCATTAAGATCCCATTATTTTAAAATGGTTTTGGGTAGTATATTACTTATTGTACTTTAAAAAAAAGTAATCATTCCATAAAAATGACATTAACTTTCCACAGGATACATGTATCTTTTCAGTTTTGGTCTCTTTAGAATCAGCGTTCAGATAGATATATTTAGATTTATTGACTTCAAATATTAATACAATTTAAATTTCCTTAGTTATAAGTATGAGTTAAGTCTTTGAATGGTTTGGCCAACGGCCGTCTACCGTCTATCAGCGTTGAAAAGCACCCTTAAAACATGTGTCATATGATTAGATTGTATAACAACAAATTTTTCAGCTTGACAAACTCCCGCCTCCCTCCCCTCTCCAACTCTTAAAATGCGTCTACACAAAAAGTCAATTCAGGAATTTTGGAGGACTTTGGATATGTTGATGAGGATAAAATTCTCCGTCGATACCAGCAATTAAATTTCATGAATTAATTTGTCCCCGGTTGCCCATATTAAATTTCCTATCTTTCCTAGATTTTATGTATGTAAGCTAAGATTTCTTTTGTGAGGTTTTTAAATTAAAATTAACAAATATTCCTTTGAAGTATTTCTTTTTTTTATTTATTTTTATATCGTCCTGATAAATAATTTAACCTCCTTTTTTTAAATTTAAATGGATTTTTTAAATATATCACTGTCAGTTAAAGAATGCTAATGAATGCAATAATTCATTTCAATAAATTTGTTATCAGAAAACAAATAGAAAAAAGGAAAACTTCCTCATGGCATTATAGATTCCTATATCAAAGTTGAGTTAAAAATAATAAAAAAAACAACAAACTAAAATCTCGAAGCCACATAAAAATACATTTAAACAAAAATAGTTTTGAAAAGCCCAAGTTTTTCTAAAAATAAATATCTAGCTATACAAAATAATGCAATGTGACAAGGAATTTAGCCCATGATGAGAGAGGTTTCTGGTTTGGGAAATAATAATAGTAGGAAGTGTAATCCCCTAAGTGCAAGCATTCTCGAAGTATTTTCTTGTTTAAAGGGCAACAGAAATAGGTTAGCCTCAACGGTAAAAATACATGCATACATATCCCATACCCATAGATATAGTTAACAGGGTTATTACTTATCTACGTCATATCAATGCATATCCCGCTCTAGTTTGACCTAAAAAATCTGTAAATGATTCAAAAAATTCAAATGCATTCCAATTTAAGGAAAGAATTTTGTTAATCAATTAACGCGCTGTCGAGTTTGTGACCTATAAAGCATTTTTATTTTATTTCTGAAAATTTAATACAAAATGGAGAGAATATCAAGTAAATGCAATTTTCATGTTTTGACTAAATTTGGTAACCGAACCGAGGCATCTATCAGCACAATTATTTCCAACTTAATCTCAAAGAGTATTTTTAGCTTAATAAATTGCTTGACTATGGAAAGAATTTTGAAGTACTTTTTGTTGTTCAGCGTCAGCCTCAGCAGCGGTCGTGTGGGTATAGTTTTTTTTTCACAATTAAAACCGCCATTTATGCGTTATAATTGTGCTTGGAAACGAATGGCCGATGAAAATGATAACATATTTTTGTCGAACAAATATTACATCCAAAGGTCGCTATTTTAAGCATCAGAATTGAGCTGTTGTGTGTCGGCACAAATATACTCTGATTGAATAGGTCATCATTCAATTAGTCCGGCCATTAATGCCGCACATTTTGAGATGCTGCTGAATGGCAAACAAACATGGCTAATAAAACATTTGATATAAAAAGCAAGGCATAGTGTTTTTATAACTGATGTGCTGCATAGTTTAGTTAGGGTGTTAAGGGCATATTTTAGGGAAAACCTTCCACTTCATCCTGATGACGGGATTAGCTTAGGTACAATAATATTCCACATCCTAGATTTACTTTTAAGAAGTGTTGGCACGGTGGCAACACTGGCACACCGGAGATATAAGGGTTGCCTCCTTACCAGGTTATAACAGCGAAATTCCACATAAATGACCTATAATGTGGTGATGATGTGGTGTAATATCTCATTGGATTCAGAATACTTAAAGCCATAGGAACAGATTATTTTTAACAGGCTGAACTTTGAGTCATAAAATGTGGGCCTGATGAAAAATGGGTCCAAAACAAATTAAATGAGTAGCAACAACAACAGAAATTGATTGATGATATGATATGATATGAAAAATGACTCCAAACTCCGGTTTTGTGTGTCTAGAATTATTATAAGGTATTTTTCCAGATTTTCCAAAGTTAATAATAGTCCCCCAAAAATATTATTTTAAAATTCTGTGTTAAATCCAAGATTCGGAAAAGGATAAAATTCGATTCGTTCTCTCGAGAACCATTAAAAAGTGAATTTTATTTTTGATTCGATCGCTGATTATATTTGTTGGTTACTTTAAAATAAAATTTGTTTCACGAATGAATACAATCTGGACTTTAAGAAATATAATTCGCTCGGGAATTTATCACGCGGTAACCATTCGCGAACCGTTCAAATTATTTTACTTCCCATAACCAAGATTTTTCAATAAATGTGTATTAAAATTTGCTACCAAAATAGTATTTTTTGTTTCCTTTGAGTGCTTTAAGAATTCTATACATGAGTATCTGAATGATAAGAATCACATTTAATCAACTAAAATATCTTTACCCATTTTTACCGAAACTATTTCTCAAATTAAAACTCTTTACAACCGAAGTCAGCGGATACTTCTTAAAACTTCTTAAAGACCGATTCGTTTTACGAATCTTTTCGGTTCCTTGTCGCGAGCGAACCATATTCTATACCTGAATTTTATTTTGTGGTTCGCTCACGAACGAGAGAAACAGAATAAAAAGAAATATAGTTTGTTCGTGAGCGAATCATACATTTTTATAGAGTTCTAATTTTATTGTTCGCGAACTATATTTTCGTGAAAAGTTGAGAAAAGAATGAAAAAGATCGTTGTTTAACGGTTTGCAAGTGTTACTTTAAGAACTTTGGAATCTCTAAATCAAAAGCAAGGACAAACATGCATTTAATGGTATTAATTTTGAATTTATTGGAAGTAAATAACTTGACCAGGACGCGACGGCCTTAAATCCATCAGAACTTAATCCAATCTTTTTATTATTATTTTATTTTTATATTTGCGCAAGTTAATTTTTAAACAAATTGTTTTAATTCTTATATACATGAAATTTGGCCCCCATGAAAAATGGCCCCAAATTTGGGGTTTTTTTCAAAATTGAAAAATGGCCTAAACTTATGAAAAATGGTCCCAAACATAAAATTAAAAATTGACCCAAAATTAATGTAAGAAGCAATATTAAGAGAAAAATTACAATCGTACAAAAAAATGTTTTGCGTCGGCTTACGAGAGCCTTAAATATACCTAGCCAGGCCCGCTTCGCGGGTTCAAGGATTTTAACTCCTTTTTGGGGTCCTCTTCCCCGCTCACGTGACTCTGTCGCTCATCTTAGGGTATGCTCAGTCGCCTGGCAAAGCCCCTATGTTGTCAGTCGGTCTGCTATCAAAGTTTTTGTTGTAAAAGTATTTTGGTTTAAGAATAAAAGTTTGGGGCCATTTTGTATAATGAAATTTGAACCCAAAGTAAAAAATTTAAAAAGGCCCCAAAAACAATGAAAAATGGCCCCAATTTACAAATTTTAAACTTTTTTTTGTTCTGTTGTTTCCCATACAAATTTTTGGGCCATTTTTCATTTTATGTTTGGGCCATATTTCATTGGGGCCAAATTTCGTGTAGCCCTAATATACGGTTTCAACGTCATTATATGATTCGGCTTAATAACCATGATGGTGTTCGTGTTTGACGAAAGAGTAACATATTTTAATTTATTTTGTTGACCATACTTGCATAAAGACGCATATTGACTAGATTGTTTATGTTTATGTTTATATAAAAAGAGAATATTATAAATTCAGAATATTGCTTATAACGGTTCTCAAATTCTATTATCAGTTTTGTTATTATATCAAAAATAGTGACATTTTTAAACCAGTGCGCTCACACTATATATGAAAATAACAAAACAAAACTTTCAGAAATTAAAGCTGAAACTACAAGCTAAGTAATGCTAAAAATTTTATCTCGATACTTTTTGTCAAACATAGTGATATTATGGCCTTTGAAAATATGTACGGGAGGCAGTTAAAAATTAAAAAAAAAAAAACAGTAAAAAACACGTTTTTCAGCCCCGTGGTTGATATTGTAAATTAATTTTTTTTTTTTTTCAAAAACTACCGATTTTTATCTTTAAAATGACACCTCAAACGTATTGATATCTTTAAAAATATCATTTCTAAAAATAAAATAAAAAACCATTAAAATGATGATTTTTAAATTTTTCAAGGGATGTAGAGGGGGAACGTTGAATGCGAAAATTAAATCCAGCTGGATTTCCATCATTTGGAACCTAGAGATGATTCCCACAAATTTTGAAAAAAAAATCAAAAATGCGATGGCCTTTCGATTAGACGATTTCATATGGAATGACTCAAAAGAATGAATTTTCTCATTCTTTTGCCAATATACAAGCCGAAAAAATCCAATCTGCTATTCGTGTAAATGCAGCATAAAAGGTGCTTCGCATACGAATTGAAAAAAGCTAGAGCGAGAGGTTTAAAACAATATGAAGATGAAGAAATTTAAATATTAAAATATTGAATTACTTCTGTTTTTAGTGGAGTGAATGAATAAAATTCAATTAAAAAGTACAAGTGACCTCAACTCCAGAAATAATTGTGTTTCGCCCAAGGTATAACAGTGGGCTCTTCAGTCAGTCTGTTATACCCTACTAAAACACAAATTTAAAAACAATTTTTTTAAAACTATTTTTTTTCTCAAAACTATCTACCTATTTAAGTACTATTTTTGTTTTAAGATTCAATGCTCCCTTAATGAATTTTAAGACAAGCACTAAAAACTGGTTCTTAGACTTTCACTCATCAAAATATTATATGTGCTTATAGAAGGGTGGACCGTTTTTAGCTAATGTTTCCTAACCATTGCATGCACCTCATAATTTATGCGTAACTGTCTTCTTATCTCATCCTCATCATTTTTACTTGCGATATATTATGAAGGTACTATAGGGCAAGTTTTAGATTCGCAATTCTGTCTGTCTGTCTGTCTGTACCCTGACCTGCAGCCTAAACCCATGGTATAAGACAGGTGCGAACGTAGGGGGGCGTTTGGGAGTTCAAACCCCCCCCCCCCCAAATGTATGAATTTAACTTCCTCGCCATACAATTTCACTCTTAATTTTTGAGTTTTCAGTTTAGAACCCATCCTGAAATTTTGTCCTGCGTTCGCACCTGGTATAAGAATACATGGTATGTTGGATATGAGATGATAGTTCGCCATCTTGTATTCGTGTGACGTCATTGCGAGTGACGGTTTTGATTGGTAGATTTCGTTTGCGTTTCCTTTTATTTCCATCTGACAATTTAAAACCAAGGAATACGATGATTGAGAACATTCACTCGCGATGACGTCACGACTCAGTCGACCAGAACTTTCAAGCATATCTTGTATTCTTTATACCATGGCCTAAACTCCTAAAGTGATTTTCTTCACATTTGGGACTTAAGGTTCTTAAGTGATTTTTTAATAATAAAATAATTTTTAACCGTCGTCAGTTTCTAGCTACGTCAAAGTAGTTAGCTACGAGAGCAAGTTTGTGCGATCCAGTCGAGCAGTTTATTTTTTGTATATTTCGGCTGGACTTATAATACTTAAACCAATAAAGTACCTACCTTATTTCACTATTTTTTAAAAAAATATCAGGTCACATTTTTACTTGTTTTAATTTTAATAAAAAATATTAAAAAATATATAAAATAAATTAATATAATTTTTTTTTTAATACAGCGCGCACTAAAGGGGTTTTTACTACCCTTAATATGAACAATCAAAGGGCGAGCGTTTAGCAAATAGGGAAGGATTTAAAAGGAGATACCGATGCACATTGGTTTTGAAGTTCTGAATATCAAAATGGGGGGTGGGGGGTGGAATAGGGTTAGGCCTAGTGACTAACAACTCGCAACCATTCCTGTGTGCGCCTTTCGACAGGAATGGAAGGGACCTACAATTTTATGCCGAATCCGAACGGCTAGACGAGAAGCACTTATTCGTGACAAGTGATTCCTCGCAAGAGGCAGTAGCCCTGAAAAAAAACTTTTTAGTTTTAAGGTAGACGAGGCTGGGAAGCGATCCCAGACCTCCAGCGTGACAGTCGAACGCACTAACCATTACGCTACGGGCTACTACAGGGTCAGGCAAAACATTCCACATTATTGCTGTGCGACTAAAGAAAGAATCTCTGTACTTAACAAAGAAATATTAAGAATATTATTTTCGAAAACCATTGACACAAATAATTTTACTTAAAAATGAAAAAACATGTTTCGGGTTCTAAAAACAGGTATTATAATTTATCGTTAGGGTTTTTTGAGTATTTTTTTTTTTACTAATTTAACAAAAATACTAATTTTCGCTACCTATTCATGCCCCGAATTCAAGATGTTTCAATTTTTGTTAAAAATTGCTATTTTCCATATCTTCCGATGTTTTTTTCTCAAGTGCGACTCAAAATAAATTATGGGGAGTTCTTATTAAACGATTACGCATAAAGTATGAATTGTACGCAGTCATTTGGAAAAAATTGCTTAAAACGCTCCACCCTAATTTACTTATGTTCATAATACAATCTTTTTTCTCATAATGTATGTCTGTTAAAGTTATTAATGGCTTAATTTCTGTAAACGGCTTAGATTTTTGGACTTGGATTTTTAATTTAAAAAAAATAACCTTTATATTGGCCACCCTAGTGTAAATATAATGTAGGTACTATATACATAGATTCCAAATAGCTTTTAATGGTCTTTATTCCATAAGTCCGAGCGCTTTAACTTTGGCTATGTAGTTGACTAGTGAGGGCTCTGTCTATAACAATTTGTATGTAAAATACATAATTTAGCTACCTATATCAAGAAAAAACAATCATAATTTAGTAGGCCTTCTTCTATTAACCTATCTGAACCCTTTCACTCTTTGTTAACAATTCCCATTAACAACAAACTACAATAACTGGAATCAATCTAAAAACCATCAACAATTTGAATTAAATTCCAACAACAAAAAACTAAAATTATTCTGAATCAATAAAAAAGAATAAATAAATTCCCGACACAAGACCACCTGATGGTGGTCTTGTGTCATCATCATCATTATTAATTAAATTCCAATGCAAGTGCAAGTGGCAATCAAAAATTTATTTTCACTTTAAAAATATACAAACACTGTCTGATCGCATGGCCTCAGAGGTCATTGGTCTTGACTTTTCGTTTTTCATTTTCGAAACAAAGAAAATGAGAAAAACGCGTTAAGGAGCGAGAACAATCGATGTGACCGCGGCCAGCGCGGTGCGTGGTGCGGCAAGCAAATGCTTTATTATAAGAGAGTTTTGAAGCACCTTCATATAAATGGTCATGCATGATGATGAAGGACAAGATTATAATATTCCTTTATACATGAATGACTGGTTTTGGTCAAGGAATGCATTTTTTGTTGACTGCTACTGTTGCAGACGTGTTTTGATGTTGATTTTGGTTATTTAAGATGAAAGAGAGTTAAAATTGAGGGATTCCTTTCCATTGATACCTCAGCCATACAACAAAAATGAAAAGAAATTTTAGTTTGCAATTACAGGGTGACCTAACAAAAATGATTGCATTTTGCCAACATTATCGAATTACTTACTTTAAAATTTAAATTGAAAATTGGGCTTCAAAATATAATTATAATTTTGAGTAACACAAAAACTTAATGCATTTTAAGACAAATTTCTGACTATAAGATAAAACCAGACCTGTATAATTTAAGCTTAATTGCAAGTACAAGTACAATTCCTTGGTACTTAAAATTTTTAAGTACAAATACAATTCCTCGGTACTTGTACTTGAAAATTTTAAGTACGAGTACCGAGGAATTGTCCTTATACTTAAATTCCGCAAAGGAATTTAAAAAAATTGTAATAATTACTTTAGTAATTAAATACTGTACTTAAATACTTTTTCAAATACTTTTAATTCCTTAAGTACTTTTAATTCCTTTTGATTCCTTTTAATTCCTTTTGTTTTTCTTATATTTTTTTTTTTTTTTACAAAAAGAATTTAAAAGGAATTATAAGTACTTAAGGAATTAAAAGTATTTGAAAAAGTATTTAAGTACAGTATTTAATTACTGAAGTAATGAATACAAATTTTGTAAATTCCTTTGTGGAATTTAAGCACAAGTACAATTCCTCGGTACTCGTACTTAAAATTTTCAAGTACAAGTACCGATGAATTGTACTTGTACTTAAAAATTTTAAGTACCAAGGAATTGTACTTAAGCTGTACTTAAGTCACAATATATTTAATCACTTTACAGTTCTGGATAAAACATAAAATATTATTCAATATCCTTTTAAATCCTTCTTTATTTTGCTAAAGTTCGTTATGTGCTTGTTTATTACAAGTGTAGGAAGACCCTTTTAGTACGCGCTCTATTGAAAAAAAAATCTCCATTAGATAAAAAGAAAGAATTTTTTAATTTGAAGTATTTAAAACTATGAAGTTAAATTTATAAATCTATAAATGAACCCGTATTCATATAACCCATTTACAAGCAGTATCGAAAACTCGAGGCTGGATTCGGGTTGGATTTAAGACTCAAGTTTTTCGTCACGTGAGTGAAGTTGAGTTGATATGGTGTTGAGATTACAGTTTAAGTAATGTCTTCAATATATTCATTTCACACAAAACCAGTTAAAATTTAATGAATTTTAGTACAAACTTGGCATATCAATCTAAACAAATAAATAATTTTACTCGCACATGTGCAAAAACACTGTCGTCCACACATCCATCAGACCGACTCTTCGATTCAGGTTTTTTATCAACAATTTCAACTTGACTCCACTCCTGAAGTAGAATCGAGTTGGTTGAAGCTCATTACAACTCAACGCAGGTATACAAAGGGCCAAGCGAGCTCCAAGCGAGCTCCAAGCGAGCTCCAAGCGAGCTCCAAGCGAGCTCCAAGCTCGCTCGAATACCTCACCCGGGGCTTAGACAAGCGAGTAGAACTAGTAGCATTTGTATCATAGTGTTAGTTTTTTGGATGTATGTGTGACTAGTAGCTCTCTGCGTGATTTTTTTAAAAATATTTCATACAGAAAAATATACAAATTATGGAAATTATGGAAACAACAAATGAAAACAATACACTACACTAGCAGGATAACTGGCAGGCTACTCGCAGGCAAAAATATAATACTATTTGCCCTGCTAGTCGACTGTCTCGTGTTCAGATACACTAACACACATAAACGCTACTAGTTCTACTTGCTTGTCTAAACCCCGGCTCATGTAATCGGGGTAGTAATCCAGCTTTGGAATACATGTTTTTTTCTTTTTTAATTAACAATACATATTTTTGGACCACCCAGTACTCACTTCATACATAATGGTACATGTTTCAATACTTTTGTTTTGCAAAAGAGAATTTTATTTTATCGAAATTTTATGACAAAAATTATTATTAAGCCCTCGGTAACAACCTTCGTGATGTGAATCTTAATGTTAAATTAGAAAAAACAAACCTGAAAGTTAATGGTTATAGTTAATCAATCATTTAATAGGAACCTATACATATGTTTCTTACACGTGAAGTTCGAACATAATTTTGTATTATTATTTGGCTATGACTAACTCAGTGGTTGGTTGCAGGTAAAAAGCACAGGTGTATTGATTTAAATAAAAAGGAAAGGAAGTGCTTAAGTCCCTGAGAACTTCTAGCAACCAAAAAAATAAAATCGTAAGTTGTTTACTGAAAACAAAAACATTAAAGGCTGGGAAGTAGCGTTTGATTTCCGTTGAGCAAAATAAATATAAGCTAAATTCGCTTGGTGAGAAAAAATAATATACAGATAAAGAGTTTGTTTTGTTTAGAAAATTGATTTCACAATGTTAAAATAACCTAAAATATATGCATATGCGTGATTCTCTGTTAAAAGATCCTTTTTAGCAACCAAAATGTCCCCTCCTAAATTTAAGAAAAAATTATGTACATTCAACTGTTGTTATAAATTATAGAATAAATTAATGTTTAAAAACTGCGGGCACTTCATTTTAAGTGTTTTTGAGAATTTGGGCTTGATACGGAAATGACGCCTACGATTCGGATATGATAAAGAAAGTAAAGAAAATGTCCCTTTTAAAATATTAATTGCAAGAAGGGCCGTGTAATTCAGGTTGCATTTAAAAGACTTACAGTATTACAGGAATTTATTTAAAATAATTAAAATCTAAATTAAATCAATTTACGGAAATGATTGTGTGGTAGGGAAATGACATTTAACTAAAGTAAAGATAAATAGTTTGTAACGTTTTTGCTTCACCAATATATTTCAAATAAAACTTTAATGAGTTTCTTCCTTTAGTCTATAAACTGACGGTCGTAATTTATATTTAAAGGAATTTAACATTTTTTTACGGAAATTATGCAAATAAACACTGAGGGAAAAATTTATGTACTCAGTACATAAATGTGTTGACTCATTCCATAGATTTCTGCACACATAACTTTATGTACTCATTAAATGATAAATCTGTACTGAGTACACACATTTTTGCCATAATGTATTCAATAAAGAATTCTATGCACCCATCGCATGAAGATGTGTTGGATATCTGAAATAAAATGCGATTTTTCGAATTTTGTACATAAAATATAGACTGAATACACGTTGTTTGTACTGAATACATAACCCTATGGGATGAATAAACGTTGCTACAAGAAAATTTAATGGATACACGTTGCTTTAGACTCATCGCATAGCTCGTGTACTGAGTAAGTTGTTTTATGTTGGAACCTTCCGAATTTATGATATTTCTTCATAAAATATAGACTCGATAAACGTTTCTTTATAATCAACACATAACTTTATGTGATGAATAAACTCTTACCTACTTTACTTTTGATGGCGCTCACAGCCCAGGATGGGCTTCGGCCTCAACTAACAAGCCCCTCCAGCCAGCTCTGTCCCTAGCTAGCCGCTTCCAGTTGCGCACACCGAGTGCTTTGATGTCGTCATTCACTTGATTGCGCCACCTGTTACGGGTTCTTCCTCTGCTGCGTACCCCATCGGGGTTGGATTCGAAGACTCGTCGGGCAGGTGCGTTGCTGTCCATACGCTCCACGTGCCCCAGCCATCTCAGCCGCTGTATTTTCAGCTTTTTGACCAGGTCAACGTCGCTGTATAGCCCGTATAGCTCGTCGTTGAATCTTCTCCTCCATACTCCTTCGATACCGGACCGAAAATCACACGAAGAATCTTCCTCTCAAAGCACCCTAGCAGATTTTTATCCGAATCTTTCAGTGTCCATGCTTCTGACCCATAAAGCAGGACCGCGATGATTAGGGTTTTGTATAAAATCTCCTTGGTTCTCTGAGAGAGGGCCTTACTACTTAAATGCCTTCTTAGACCGAAGAAGCTGCATTGGCAAGAGTAATTCTTCGCTTGATCTCTGCACTGATGTCATTCTGCGATGTAATAGTGGAGCCCAGGTAGACAAAGTCCTTGACAACTTCGAAGTTATATCTGTCCATCGTGATATTTTGCCCGAGTCGACGATGTTGAGATTCCTCTCTCGATGACAGCATATACTTCGTCTTGTCCTCATTAACCGCCAATCCCATTCTAGCCGCCTCCGTTTCAATGCTCGCAAATGCCCCTGCCACAGCTCGCTTCGTTCTGCCGACAATGTCTATGTCATCCGCATATGCAAGCAATTGAACGGACTTTTGATAGATTGTACCGCTGGTGTTGACATGTGCGTTGCGTACAATGGCTTCAAGAACGATGTTGAATAGGTTGCATGATAACGCGTCGCCTTGCCTCAATCCTTTCTCAACATCAAAGCAATCGGTGGTGTTCTTACCAATTTTGACGGAGCAGCGAGATTTCTCCATCGTCATCCTGCACAAGCGGACGAGTTTGGCAGGGATGCCGAGACTCGACATGGCTCTGTATAATTCGTTTTCACGCTATCATACGCGACTTTAAAATCGATAAAAAGGTGGTGTGTATCGATCTGGAATTCCCGGGATTTTTCTAAAATCTGTTCGAGTGTGAACATTTGATCGACGGTTGACTTGCCTGGCCTAAAACCGCACTGATATGGGCCGATCAGATCGTTGACAAAAGGTTTTAGGCGGTCACACAGGATGGCCGACAAGATTTTATAACCGACGTTTAGGAGACTAATTCCTGTGTAGTTGGTACATTTCAGAACATCCCCCTTTTTATGGATGGGGCACACAATACCGAGGTTCCATTCATCGGGCATACTTTCCTCCGACCAAATTTTGCAGATGAGCTGGTGTATGCTCCTTGCCAATTCATCTCCCGCTGATTTAAATAGTTCGGCTTGTAAGCCATCCGCACCTCCAGCCTTGTACGACTTAAGTTTGGATATCGCCAGCCGAACTTTGGTTAGGTCGGGTGGACGGAACTCTTGGCCATCATCGTCCAAGTTGAATGGAGCGTTCTGCCTATTAGCGGCATCTTGGCTGTCTTCGCCATTAAGCAGTCTAGAGAAGTGTTCTTTCCAGATCCTCAGCACTGACTGTGTGTCTACTACCATATTCCCACTCTCATCTCGGCAGGCTTCCGTTCTAGCCTTGAATCCTTGGGTGGATCGCTTCACCCTCTGATAAAATTTTCGAACATCTCCCCTACCGCTACAACCCTCAATAGACTCTACCGCCCGCTTCTCGTGCTCTCTCTTTTTCCTCCTGAGAAGTCGGCGTTCCTCTTTTCGTTTCAGCCCGTAGAGCTCCCGGGCCACTCTCTCAGCAGCTCTTGTTCGAGTCTGCAGCATTGCCTGGTAGGCCTCGTCCTTAGCTGCATGCGCTAGCCGGCACTCTTCATCGAACCAGGGGTTTCGTTGTATTCGCCTAGTGAAACCCAGCACATCAGAGGCGGCACTTCTGATGGCTTGTTGACAGTGTTCCCACTGGTCCTCTGCACTTGATGCTGGTGGCGGACCTCCTGAGAGATTAAGGTCTGCAAAAGTTCTGGCAGTCTCTTGCGATTTAAGCTTCTCGACATCGAATCTTTTCACAGCATCTGCTCTGCGTTGTCGCGTCATGGATATCCGCATACGTAGTCTAGCTACCAACAGGTAGTGATCCGAGTCAATGTTGGCCCCTCGGAACGTTCGGACGTCCAAGATACTGGAAGCATGTCTCGCGTCTATCGCAACGTGGTCGATTTGGTTAACGGTTACTTGATCACGCGACCGCCAAGTCCCCTTGTGTATATTGAGGTGTGGGAAGTAGGTGCTTGAGATGATGACATTTCGCCCCGCCGCAAAGTCTGCCAGCCTGTGTCCGTTGCCGGAAGTTTCGTCGTGTAGGCTGTGTCCTCCGACTATCGAACCAAAGATGCCCTCCTTATGGAATCTTGCGTTGAAGTCACCAAGAATGATCTTCACGTCGTACTTCGGGCACATATCATACGTTGTCTCCAGGAGATCGTAGAATGCTTCTTTGGTTGAGTCCTCTCTCCTTTCATGGGGGGCGTGAACACAGATCAGCGAAATGTTCTTAAATTTGGCTTTGATGCGGATTGTGACCAGGCGCTCGCTTACACTTCGGAAGCCCAAGACTTCTTGCCTAAGTCTTCCCCTTATCACAAAACCACAACCAACGGCACCCGCCGTAGTAGATGTCACACGTTTTCAGTCTCCGTACGCCCTCTCCATCCCATCGCACTTCCTGGATGGCTGTTACGTCGAAGTTACCCCGACGCACAACCCCCGACCCGGAGGACCAGACCCTTCGTATAACTCCAAGGGTAGGGAGCCGGATAAACCGCTCCTTATGAATGATGAATAAACTCTGCAACAATAATATTGCCTGTATACACGTTGTTTTGCACTCAACACATAACCTCTTGTGATGAGTAAATTGTGCTTCACTAATATTGATTGGATACACGTTGCTTTGTACTCAACAAATAACCTCTTGCGATGAGTAAATTCTACTTCATTAGGATTTAATGGATACATGTTGGTTATACTCATCGCATAACACTATATAATAAGTAAAATTACGGTGCACCTCTCTATGTATTCATTAAATAAATATTAATGTTTAATTGACCCAATACATAAATGTGTCGGGTTATGGAGTGAGTACATTTTATTTGTATATTTTATGCATTCGTTCTATAAATATAAATTCTCCATTGATTCATAACATAAATATCCGTCTGTTATCTGTGATGAGTATATGATTATGTAGTGAGTAGATTTTCTCAGCGGCATTCAATGTACTCATAACATACATAATATGTACTCATTATATAAATATATGTACTCATTACCTAAATAATATGTACTCATTACATAAATTAAAAAAAAACATGATCATTACATAAAAACTATGTACTCAATACATAAATATGTACTCATAACATAAAAAAAGAGAACCTTTATTTCTTTATTTTATGTGCTTTTTCTTTTTTTTATGTAATGGGTACAAGCTGTATGTACTCATTACATATTCATCTCTTTCTTAACTTTGCTGTTTATCACAAAGTTGTTTCACCTTTTACTGTGGGGAATTTCTTTCTTCACTGATATTACCCACAGCTGATTTCCCATTTATTCTTTATTAGAAAAATGTCAAGTTTTACTTACCTGGATTTGAACTGGTATCCTTCCAAGCACCGAGCGAGCATGCAACCATTGGGCTAATTCGCAGTATAATATTCTCGTTCATAATGTTAATAAGTTAAACGTCTTTACATTTACCTACAAACGTTGAATACACATTGCTTAGACTCATCGCATAGCTCGTGTAATTAGTAAATTGTTTTATGTAGAAAACTTCCCATTTTAAGATCTGCACACATAAAATATAGACTGGATACACGTTGCATTGTACTCAAAACATAACTATATGTGATGAATAAACGCTGCTACATTCATATTGGATGGATACACGTTGCTTGGACTCATCGCATAGCTCGTGTGATGAGTACATTGTTCCATGTAAAAACTTTTCGATTTTACGATCTGCACACATAAAATATTGACTGGTTACACGTTGCATTGTACTCAACACATAACATTATGTGATGAATTAATGCAGCTACAATAGTATTGAATGAACGCACGTTGCTTGCTCACGGATTTTTGAAATTATTTAGTCAGTACATATGCCACTATAGCTGGTCAAAAGATCTGTGTTGAGTCAATGTTGCCTGTATTCAATGCAAGTTATATCTTTTCTATAGACTGACTACATAAATTCTGCTCACTGAGGGTGGGTTATTTGGTACATAAACTCAAATGTAACCAGCACACGTTAACTTTACTCAGTAAATAGAGCTTTAATCGCAATCCTATGCAAACTTCAGAACATAGATTTTACATAAATATCTCTGTACTGAGCCCATAAATTTTTCCCTCAGTGCATAGAGACACATGTTTAAAAGTTTCTAAGTTAATTGTTCCAAATAAATAAATTGAAGTTTTAGGGAAGTTGTATTTAACTACATATTATTAATCCTAGAACGCAGTCAAATTATAATTTATGTATTTAAAAACAAACTAAAAATCAATTTGTATGCGCTGAAACAAGAAGGAGACACGCGACGGAAATGACATTTGGACCACAAAAACAATTTTTTTTTTATTACATATCTGTCAATATTTAAAATTTAGAAATTGACCAGTTAGAAACATTGCTTGCGCTGTTATTGGTTTCACAATAAATTTAGTGAAATAAGGCATATTATATTCTAGAACCCTGAGTTAGTAATTCTTTGATCAGTGTCGAATTTAGACGTGGATTTTGTCAATTTCTTCTAAAAGATTAGCCAAATCGCGTTGCACGAAGGTCTACAATGCGATTTTGGCGCGAATTAATTAATACGGTTTTTTTCTTTTTGAATAGAATTATATTTTTTCAAAGGTGTTTTGTATCCTGAATTCGAATACCAATTAATGCGTGCATTTTACACCATGCAATGTGTTGGTTTTATTTATTACCAGAAAGAAGCTATAATTTCTACAAAAACATCCGATATTTTAAAATAGAATAACAGATAAATTATAAAGCCAGATTAAATATTTAAATTATTTGTGGTTAATTAAATTTTATGACTTTGAATAGTTCTTAGCTTAAAACCGTTGGACTTTAAACCATTGGCTAAGACCTTAAGACAATTATATCAGCAAGTTATAAAATTCAAAATACGATCAGACAACAGGTGATTTTCCAATCGCATAGAAAACTGAAGCCCTCCAATAAAGAATTCTGAAAATTAATAGCTTGAAATTTCACTGTCTTATTTTTGCTATTTGACTGAAACTTTTGAGCCGATTTGGAAGGAGTTTTGTACTCCTTATTAATAACGAAGAATGTGAAAAAATACTTATGATAAATAAAATTTTGTCTGTTATAAACTTTTTACTGTGGTATTTTTTAACACTATATTATTTATATTTTTTCGAATTAATACCTACGAGAAATGTGTAAAATTGGAATAAAATTTATGAAGGCATAAAACACAAAAAAAGAAAATAACTCAAAACTAAGAAAATTTTATAAAAGTCCCTTAAACTTAAAAGGATAATGGGCATTTTTGGGTGTGAGCGGCCACGAATGAAATTAGTCTCAAATGAAAGGTCTGCTACAAGGGAGTAACTTTCAATATGGCCGTTTCGTTGCAGTTCATTTAGGAAAAGAGATATGAAGATATTTTCAAATGCATTTTTAAATGCATTTTTGGGGCAGGTGGTGTTTTCAAAAACTATCTGATACTTGATTTGAAAATGTCTAATGACACAATAAGTACCAGGTCAAGATATAGCCCGCGGTAATTTTACTAAGCTCCTCATACGAGCTTAGAAGGCAACAGTATAAGATTATCTAGTTCATCACAGCTTTTTAAAAAGAGGATACCAACTGATTCTTTTAGTACAATCATTAACAAAACCGGTGGCGGTGGTCAGATAAACTTATTCAAGCTGCTTCGGTGGGAAAATGCACTTTTCCTTTTGCATTTTGGTCTTATTATACCTACTTATCAAGGTATTTCCAAGAATGGAGTATCAAATGACAAAGCTAGATTGCCCTCTTTATACGAATATAAGTCTCAAACAGGCTCCGGTCTAAGAATGTTGGGCCTTTTTTGAATTCTCTAAGAACACATGTTTCTCGTACTAATGTGAATAGGCAAAGACCAACTTTAGGAAGCATCACTGATGTCCATCTCAATTTTGACGATTTTCCAAAACTATCAGAAGATGATTTTGTTCTATTTGCTCTGGGTACGTACCAAGTGAAGATAGCCCGCGGTTATTTTGCTTAGTACCTAGTACAGGGCTTGTATAATATTGAAGTGCACCGAGGACAACAAGTAAGACATCTTCCGCAATATACGGAAGAGCAAGACTTTTGGTTACAGCGCGCAACCACAGTGGATGCTGAGCGCATATTATGTGCGTAGTTTGGTATTACGGCTGGGCAAGAATCCAAACCAATGATATTCGCTTTGCAGAAGCGGAATTAATTACGATTATAGAGGATGAGTAGTGCCTACTCATTTAAAAAAAAAAAACATTTTATTAGTATAGAATATTATACAAAGTATGGTAATTGTAGTATTGTACTTATATTTAATGTTTTATGTGCTTTGTTTATAATAAAAATCTTTGAGACTGATGTCTATAATTGTTATTCCACTTTCCTTTTTTATTTTTCCATTCACATTAGCCACAATACTGACTAAAACTCTTTTAAAGTGGTACACACAAAACTGCATTTTATCCAAGTTTGAAGTACACCACAACGAAAAAACTTCTACACTATACTTTAACGACCAAACCACATCCAAAAATAATAAAACCATTCTTGGCCGCTCGCACCCACTTTTCATACAAATTTGCCCATTCTCCTTTCTATTGTAACGGGTATACCCTCTGAGACATCGATACTCAAAATTTTATATTTTATTCACAAAATATTTTCAGTTAAGAAAAAAAAAAAAAAAATGGGCACGACTGGATCGCACGAACTTGTTCTCGTAGCAAACAACTTTAACGTAGCTAGAAATTGATGATGTACAAATACGTATTGGTTCCAAAATATTTAGCCCAGTCAAATTCTACAATAAATTCGCAAAGCGCGATGTAGTTCTGCATTTTTGATATGTTGTTGGGGCATGTTAGAGTAGTCTGTAGCTAAGTTTGCAACTTCGAGATACTTGTGCTCGCTGCAGGGAAAATGCAACAGTGAAAAAATCGCTAAAATCACCCCATTTTCCGACATTTTCCTTTATAACTTTGAAAATATGCAACTAAGGAAAGAACCATCAATTATAAACTTGTTTGCTATAAAATTTTCTATAAGACCATGTCAGTTTTAAATTCATGCATGTTATATTTGTGTTGCTATCTAACCACGAATTAAAAAAAAAATCTGAAAAACTAAGTAATTTTGAAGCACTCAAGAAATCGGTCAAACATTTTCCAATTCTGCTTAAAATTTGGAATCAAATAGTCTGGAGTATTACAAGAAGAAAATCGATTTTAATCGGTCAAATAATTTTGTCAAGAAGCATGATGTTAACTAAGTGCAACAAACAATGTGTGCATCATTGCTGTGGTCAAAGTAAGGACACTCAAGTTGGCATTTATTTTTGTTCACGCATTTCGAACCCTTAACTATGATAAAATATAGTTATGATATTTATTTTTACATCTTTTTGTAAGCAACTTTGTCAGCGATTTTAAAAGTTCCGAAAATTGTTCACTTGGCATATGTAATTTCGTGAACATTTTCGAAACTTTTAAGTTCACTACCAAAGTTGCTTACAAGAAGATATATTATTTTATAACTATATTTTATGATAGTTAAGGGTTCCAAGTTCGTGCACAAAAATCAGTGCCAACTTAAGTGTCCTACTTTGACCACAGCAATGATTGCGCAGAAACGGTATACTAAACAGAATGAAATCAAAATGACCAAACGAAATTATTTATTTTTCCTACGAAAGTGGCACTTACCATTTCATGAATCAATTGCACATATACACAGAATTGGTTTTCACTTCTGAAATACTGAATAACAAAACTAAACTAACACGTGATGTGGTTTTAAATAATAAAAAATAGTTAACGGCTCTCAAATCGACAAACAATAAAATTGCAAATACAGTTGTTCAGAAAATTAATGGTTCTGACTACTAAATTAATAGGTAGGTAATAAAAAATGATTTAATGATGTTTCCGTCTTAGAATTTAACACAGGAGCTGTTTTAAAATGTATTGCTATTTATTTTAATTGTTTATGTTGTATTTAAATAGAATACCCCATTGTATTCGTTTGAGTTTTAAAACCGAATTGCTTGGAAAAATGGATATTAAATTGGGTTGCGCAGCGGGTCGTGAAGAACCAGGTCTCAGTGACTAACAACTGGCAACCATTCTTGTGTGTGCGTGTAGACAGGAATGGAAGAGACCTACAATTTTATGCCGAATCCGAACGGCTAGACGACAATGCATATGCTTCAAGAATTCCTGCATGATACTGCATATAGAGACAGTTAACAAATATTGGCACTTCTCTGACACATGCGAGCAATCTCAGATGGGTTATTTAGTTTAAATTCCCCAATACAAAAATAATTGTCAACTGTTCGCTTCAGATCTTCTTTTAAAATTCTACTGTTAATTAATGTTATTTAATTCCATCATAATCATTAAATCAATACTCTCGTTTTTCAAAATCCCACTTATCGCATGCCCATGCCCACATTATAAGTTCAATTACCCCTAGACCTAATTTTGTAATAGGATTGCGAGATCTTATTCATTGTTCTCAATGTGGAGATAAAAATTAAAACTGCATTCCCGGATAAAATAAACTTTTCCATCGCATATCACACCATAAAGCTCCCGCAATAATTTTATTATTTTATCAGAGAAGCGGAACTTCTTTTGATATAAAAATAGAGGCAGAGAGAGGTTGGATAAGAAAACAAACAAAAATATAAAATCGAAAAATAAAACAAACAGTTTGTGGATTAAACAAAACAATCCCTTCTATTTTATCCCCATTAAACTCTGTTTTCTAATATAAGTCCTTGCTTTGGCCACCAAATTAAACCGCTTTGCAAACATTCCCATCCAAGAACACGGATCTAGGTCCACAATTATATACCATTTCATTTTTCTATGTAAACTCTGAATAATTGAGAAACCAAAGCTGCAAGTCGACAAAATGTTAGATTGCAGATAGCACCTCATTAAATGGTGGAAAATGGAAAATCTTTTTGTTGTTTTTGTAAGAACGTACTTACGTCGTCGTTGTTGTAGGCGAGAGGTATTGTTTTTGTTCGCCTTTTCTGTTTGATATGAATATATAGGGTATGTTTGCATATATTCTTTGTCTCCAAATATGATATTCGGTATGTGTACACTGTACATCAGAATGTGTGTAGGAGATTTGTATATTTGTTCATCGTTAAAACATTAAAAGGGCTTCCGTCATTAATGCCTTGCCGTACATAGAAATACGTTGGCTTTTTGGATCATGGAAATGCGGAGCGGATAGAGACGCTGCTGATGGTGAGGGGTAAATGTGGGAATGGGTGTTTGGCTTTATGTTTTAATGGGTGCGTGAAACAATTATTTGGAACGAGTTATTATTTTAATGCATTCTTGGTATTGAAAGACATTTAACATGGCGTGAATGCTTCTACTTGCTGACCTAGTTATAAAATAATATAGTTAGGCGTTGGCATATGCAAAAAATGAATATAGATGACGCACTTTAGGACAACAAGAGCATTTCAAATAAACCACATAAGCATTCGAAAAAAAAAAATAATCAATAAATCTTCCAAATTGTTAGGATATCTGTGTATTTATTACATTTGATCTGATGATGCAAAGTTAATCAGCCTTATCGGCTCCGGATTTTCATTTTTCCCAGGATTCGAATACCTCCTATCGTCAATCTCCCCCGGAAATTACTTCGAATCGGTTTCGAAATACTCTGAGAGAATTTATATTCTGAAATTATTACTCTGTCATAGTTTGTAAACTATTTTCTGAATTCAAATTAAATATTTGAACTATTTGTGGTGATAAAGACGTATTTGGCATCATAAATTCAATTCTCGTGTAATGAAAACGCGTTAAAATAGTCCAGTTAAAAAAAAGCCTTTTTTGTCTATTTTGTTGTTGTAATATCTTTGTTCTTTCTCTCTATGAAGAACTGTGTTACTTTATGAGTGGGAATAACCCGAAAGTATTAAGTAAATTTGTTCCAAAATGTGTTAAAAATTTATAGAAACAAAAACTTATTATATATTTCCTAAAACAAAACCAATTTCTCCTCCAACCCGTTTACCCGTTAAGTCTCTAGCTTGTTGTAGAGTGGACGTATAGCCACACATACAAATACCGATGGACTTCTCAGTAAATGGAATGTTGGATTTTATTAAAATGCCTATGTTTTTTTGAACCGCAACCAAAACTTGTCCTTAAGAGCAAGTACTGAATTATAAAACCTTCAAAAATAAGTTTTAAAATGCTTCTATTTTAAAAATTCTCCATCTAAATCAAGGCGAGTTTTTTCCAAAGAAACATCATTAATTTTCCCCCGGAAAATACTTTTTTCATTGGACATTTTTCGAACATTGTTTATGATTGGAGAGTCTCATACGGGGGAGATTTTATTCTCGATAAGGCTGAATTTGTTCTAACCTTGTTAATAAGTTAACAGTCGACAATCAAAGATATTGCTTTAATCGAAATTTTCAAAATTTGCTGGTGTTACAATAGTTCAGAAGTGGGATCTTATCACATCTCACTTTGATGTGTGCCAGAATAACGTAAGTATAGTAAAAGATTTTAGTGGATCTACTCCAGTACTTGAAGTCCATGAAATTAAGAACAAAAATTATGAACAAAACTTCTAAAAAATACCGTCAATTCTTATGTTGTCTTAAGCATTTCCTCAAATTTTCTTATCATATAGACCATGATTGAAATGAGATTCAGTTCCTTGAAAAATAAAAATAGAATAGAAAATAGTTCTACAGAAAATAAAAAAAAAAAAAAATTAAAAAAGAAACAACTTTTGAGTAAAAACAAGAAAAAACGAAGCTGGTAAAAATCAACCGGTTGCTGACATGATTATTTAGCCAGGTTTTCTCAGTTTTATGAGAAAGTTGGTTAGTTTATTTTTGAATATATTGAAAAGTAAAAGTTCTATAACCATCAGATTTTCAGTGTTTGACCAAAAATCGATAAAAATGTTGCATTATGAAAAAAATAGTACATAGGAGCGTACAATTAAAAAAAAAGTCCAATTAAATAATGCTAAGTCTTCTACTTGGCTGATGTATTTCAGTAGTATATAGAATTTGTATTATAAAAAACACTCATATGTAAACAATGCCAGGCCGCGGGTAACAAAATTTCCAACAATTCTTGATTAGAAATTCTAATTGGGTTGGATATAGTTCACAATTGATTTTCGCTGTAAAATTGATGCAAGCTGGACTGAACTTAATAAAAATTGCGTCTTGACAAGGCCCTCACTGTCAACTAAAGAGTCCAAGTGAGAACGCCGGGACGAAACGCCAATTTTTATGGACTAATAGCCGTTAAAAGCTATATTGAAAAAAAAAAAAAAAATAGTTCCAATTATTTCAAAATTAATTTCTCAAAAACGGTTCACTTTATCCAATTTTATTTAAAAAGAAAATAAAAAAAATTAACTTTTGGGCTTCCAAAAATTTATAATGTGGTATTGTTAGTGTTACTTTGTTTTTTTTTAAGCATTTTTTTTTAGAAAATTGCACCTCATAACTAAATGGGGAAAATATACCCCTCCCCTTTCGTACTGTATTGACCCAAGAAACACGGTTTAGCTTTTTGTCAGACCATGCGAATAATTTTTTTTTTTTTTGTCTATTCTTCAAATAATTCAAAGTCGATATTTTGATAAAATATGATATTTTCGATGATACGGAACTCGAAAACAGTGCGGGTCCTACAATTGTGTCTGTCTGTCTGTCTATATGGATGCACCCATATCTACAAACTGAACGTTTTTGTGGTGTATGTTTTATAGGAATATTTAAATTTTTTTCAAACAAAAATTAACAGTAGTTTAGGTTCTACTCCTTGCCCTAGAAGCATTTTTGTTTTCATTTTCGAAATTTTTGTTAACGACTTTACTAATTTTAATGATATTTTTATATGATAGATTATTATAAATAATCTTAGCAGTATTTTTCAATCAATAGTTCAAATGGCTTCAACTCTAGAATTCGCCCAGATATGATAAAGGGGTCTCCAGTTAAATGCTGTCATACCCTTCAGTGGTTTTGAGGGAAATGAACTGGATGAAGAGCTGGCCAGGCAAATATCAAACCTTCATAACTCACTTGCACTAAGAGTTTTTCTCACCGAATCTAATTGTAGTATATGTGGAATAGTTTAACCAACTGCTTCATTTCTAGAAAAATTTGGCCCACTCCTAATAAATCCCGAACAATTAATCTTATATGCAGGCGAGATATAGCCGCAGGATCGTTGCAACATGCACTGGACAGCTAGGAATCCCCTACAATACTCACTGTCGTAGTTGCGTGGACAAGCAGGAATAGGTAGTCTTTTATTTCCTCTGTAAATGTCCCGCTTTGGACAGAATGAGAGTACAAACTTTTTTGTTTTTAACGAACTTTCCGAAATAAAGATCCAAGATTTGATTTCTTTCCTCAACGCGACGGAATGGATCTAGGATTGACTTCGGTTTCCTTTGCATCATTTTCTTCATCGAACTCCTATGACTGTAAGCTAGCAGACTACTGGTTTTTGAAGGGAGCTAATATAGTGACGATGCGGACGGCCGGACGATCACACGGTTGGGTAGGTTTTTACTTGAATACCAGTTAACAAGCTGCCTAGTTTGGCACAGAGTTGATGGTTTTTAGATGCGAACTGCTAATGTTTTTCCTGTGTCCAAACTCAAGAAAGATGTCTGGTCCTAAGCAGTGGGTGGTACTTGCTCTGGTGACCACAACTCATGCTGTGTAAGCAGACGGTGGTTACAGATGTTAACACATTATTCCAATGTGTTAATCTCTGTAAGACTAGATGATCACCCTAAGGGATCATATTGTATGCGTCTCGAAATCAGCAAATTGCCTAGCTTGGCATAGGTAAGTTGGTAGGTAGAAATGGCGGCCACGGGCAGTCTAGCCCATAGCCCAATTAGCGCTGAAGTACGCCGTTTTGATACCATAACTCGTTTGAACCTGTGGATGGAATTGAAGAGAGAAAATATGGGCATATCCTCAGGATATCGTACCTTTTTATTTAGTTTAGAATAGGATTTTGTTGTAGCTTTTAGCACAATCATCAGAAAGTAGATCACTCACTCAACCAGATCAGCACCCGCACCCGCACCATCCACAGTTAGCCCACTAGGCAGTTCGTTGGCTGGCACTGGAGCGTCCACTGATCTGATTGGATGATCATCCGGCCGCTGTGCACCACAAACCCCCACCAGAACCCTAGTCCACTATCTTGTGATCATAGGGAATCGACGGAAGGTAAAATGCTAGCTTGGCATACTGCAGCCGAACTCAGTGCGTGGGCAATTTCTTTAAAAACACGCTTTTATCCACACGTCAAACGAGTTATGATATCAAAACGGCGGCCCACTACTTTGTCATCGAGCGAGGATGCTGCCATCTCTACCTTCCTTCCTTAACGTTTCTAATAAAAATCACATCAAAAAGATACTGTGACGTTTATAACTCTGGGTATATTTGTTTAAATTCGTGCACCTAAACTGCTTCATCTTCCTTAACAGTATTGCATATGAGTTTGCCTAAAGTCATTCCCAAGAAAATCAAAACTTAACAAAATTAACTTCCTACTCATTAGTTTTTAATATGACATTCTACGATTAGGTATCAACGTTTGAGAATTATAGATTTGATTTGTTTAACAATTCCGTAATAGCCCTTTAACGATCCATGAGTATAATTCACATATACGTACCCACGTATGATTAAGTGGAATTACATTCAATTTTACTAATTAATGCTTATATGCATGAAACACTCAACTATGCGGCATGCAATTGCAGTAAACAACGCAATCAGTATTTTGTATCAATATACCACCGTCACTCAAAGCTAAAATCAATGGCTAGGAATCACTTCTTATAGCATAGCTTACAACGTAATGAATCCCTAGCCTGATGGTGCACAAAACCAACTAAGAAGGTATTTCTCTTATCTTCCTTTGTCATTTTTACTAAAGCACTACAGGCAATGTCATTTTGTCATAAATATTCACTCCAAATGCTTATACGCTTTATGAATTTTAATCAACAAAAAAAAAAAATATATAAAAATATATTTACAAACTACACAATATGCGAGTAAAAAAGAAAATATATCAATTATGGTCATTGTTCATGTTCTCATCACATATATGAAAACAACACCGCCTAAAAGACTATAATGTATAGAGATATGCAAGAGGTTGATAATATTATGGTTGTCATGATTTTTTGTTTCGAAGTCGTTTTAAATTTAATTCATTACATGGAACTTATCGTGACTCATGGCAAACTTTATTATAACGACCCTGTCTGGTGTACCTGTGTAAATGTAAATCAAGTTAATTTGTATCCATCAAGCAAAGAAGTTCGGTAACAATTTTAAGAAGCATTGGGAAGGTTTTTATTTTTTCAAGATCAATTTCTATGATACCAATTTAGGGACATAACGCTTCTTTTGTTTGTAAGAATGCCCATACTACTCGTAGACTTTTATTTTTCGGTGGCTATTCATAAATAATATTAAATTAAGATTTTCGATAAGGCATTTGACTTTTTGTTTACAAATTCTAAGCACTTATTCGAATAGTTTTCTAGGAATTAAGTTGATAAATAACTTAGGATTGCTTTTTTTTTTTGTTTTTCAAACGAATCATAAATATTTAAGTTCAACAAGTAAGTAGAACAAGTGGGGACGGTTAATATAAAATTTAATTGTGCATGTTTAACCGCAATATATATGATAAGTCACACAAAACCTTTATCGTTTATATTAAAAATATCATTTTATGAAATTTAAAAATACCAGGATTTTGCATCTTCAAATTAAACAACAATTTTAGCCACACAGATTTATGGGAATCAACCCCAAAAAAGCCAATCATACACTCTTGCTCAGATGTTTTTTGGTTTTAATGGTTTCCCCACCTTCTTAAATTACTATCTGAGTATAATTTTTTTATGAAACGAAATAAATCCGACATAATATTCTTGCATCTAATAGTGATGGCTCGCTGAGATGCAAATTGAACAATTCCTTTTTCTTAAACGTATTTATACATACAAATACAATATGGCGTTTCACAGTCCGTAAAATAGTTACATATTATGAAGCCTTAAGCCTTTAGAAGCTCGCATAAATAAGACACAATTATGTCAACTTAAAGAAGATACTCGTACTTAAATCAAAACTTTACTCGGTGTTCCATTGGATGTGGATCATACGCATACCACACATCAAAACCACAACAATTATATTATGCTTGTGTGCCGCGTCAAAGCGCAGAGTGGTGTCATTGGCATTTTTACATGTAATTTAATATGAATGTATATAATCGAATGCGTTTAACAGTAAAGTTTAAAAGTAGGTTTGGCCACGAGACGAGAAAAGCCTCGGTCTCGATCTCGGTCTCGATCTCGGTCTCGCATGACGAGACCGAGACGAGACGAGACAAGACGAACGAGACGAGACGAGACGAGACGAGACGAGACAAGACGAGACAAGACGAACGAGACGAGACGAGACGAGACGAGACAAGACGAGACGAGACGAGACGAGACGAGACGAGACGAGACGAGACGAGACGAGACGAGACGAGACGAGACGAGACGAGACGAGACGATACGAGACGAGACGAGACGAGACGAGACGAGACGAGACGAGACGAGACGAGACGAGACGAGACGAGACGAGACGAGACGAGACGAGACGAGACGAGACGAGACGAGACGAGACGAGAAGAGACGAGACGAGACGAGACGAGACGAGACGAGACGAGACGAGACGAGACGAGACGAGACGAGACGAGACGAGACGAGACGAGACGAGACGAGACGAGACGAGACGAGACGAGACGAGACGAGACGAGACGAGACGAGACGAGACGAGACGAGACGAGACGAGACGAGACGAGACGAGACGAGACGAGACGAGACGAGACGAGACAAGGCGAGACGAGACGAGACGAGACGAGACGAGACGAGACGAGACGAGACGAGACGAGACGAGACGAGACGAGACGAGACGAGACGAGACGAGACGAGACGAGACGAGACGAGACGAGACGAGACGAGACGAGACGAGACGAGACGAGACGAGACGAGACGAGACGAGACGAGACGAGACGAGACGAGACGAGACGAGACGAGACGAGACGAGACGAGACGAGACGAGACGAGACGAGACGAGACGGGACTGCCTTTTAAGCAACCGAGACGAGACTGAGACGAGACTGAGACGAGACTGTATATTTGGACCGACATTTTCAGAGAGTCTAATAAATTAAAAAATCCAATTTGAGTAAAATATTTATTTTGTTCTGAACATATTCAAACTATAATCGAAAATATTTCGTTCCAATAATCAACAGGTTGTCCGGAAATCGTATTTTTCGGAGAAGAGACCGAGACGAGAGTTAATTTTACGAGACCGACGCGAGACCGAGACGAGACTGAACATTTTCGATTTTAACGAGACCGAGATGAGACTTACAAAAGTCTCGAAGAGTCTCGTCTCGTGGCCAGCCCTATTTAAAAGTTAAAAGACGTAAAACTTAAGTTCAAACCCAGCCATTTAATGTATTTATGTATTTGTTTACCCCTCATTAATAAACGGCAAACAGAAGCGAGTTATCACTCATACACATCTGTTAACAATAATTCTTATTTATAAATATTAAGCATCCAATGACATTTTATAGCTAGCAGATAAATTGAACTCACCAAATTCGCCTTGATTTTCTTATTTTATAATATGGTTTCATTTTTTCAGTCAACATTGTAAATTAAAGACCTCGTGACGACGAGATGGCAAACCTATCATCATTACGTTTATCATTTCCGCTGCTGTTTAGGTATAAACATTTTTATTGCATTATAGAATCCTCCAACGATACTCACACAGCGCAGCATCTTCCCGTCTCCATGAGTTACTTACGATTATATCATTTTGTTCATCTTTGGTCTTATAAGTGAGTAATCACGTTCAGGGTATATAGAATGTGTGACAAAGCGAGTTCTCAGATTTCACCCATATTGCATATATCAAAAAAGAAGATCGAGATTGTCTTCTCTGGTTCCCTGACACTTTCGCATTGGGCTTGAGGTGAGGTTAGCTAGATATCTACCTATTTTTTAAAACATAATTGTAATAGATCACTTACTTCTTGACTGCATCCCCAGAGATGACGCAAACTCGATGATTTGATAAATTGCAGCTTCTCGCTTGCACCTCATTCTTGATGATCGTCGCTCGGCGCTGCCGGCGCGGCGTCGTCGGTTGCATCTGATGTACATCACAAAAAGCGTAAGCAAATTTATTCACAAACTAAATTGTAGGTTCATTGCTGTCTTTTCGTTGAGTCGTTCTTACTCAAGTGTATTTTTTTTTTTTTTTCTCAATTTAATTTAATGTAAACGATACCCGTTCTATATAAAAAGTGTTATTCGAACATGTGGTGTTGTGATCCAATTTAAATTGAGAAACTCATGGTTCCAGTGGTGGAGCGGAATCTGAAGAAGCCTTGGAGCAATTTCAGTGTTGACTAGGGCTGGTCACGAAACGAGAAAAGTCTCGGTCTCGATCTCAGTCTCGCATGACGAGACCGAGACTGTCTTTTGAGCAACCGAGGCGAGACCGAGACGAGACTGTATATTTGGACCGAAATTTACAGAGAGTCTAATAAATTAAAAAATTCAATTTCAGTTAAATATTTATTTTCTTCTGCACATATTCAAACGATAATCGAAAATATTTCGTTCCAATAACCAACAGTTTGTCCGAAAATCATATTTTTCGGAGACGAGACCGAGACGAGACTTAATTATACGAGACCGACACAAGACCGAAACGAGACTGAAAATTTTCGATTTTAACGAGACCGAGACGAGACTTACAAACGTCTCGCAGAGTCTCGTCTCGTGGCCAGCCCTAATGTTGACATTTAAATTGTTACGAATTAAACGTATTCTTATTACAGTTCCTTAAGCATCAATAGTTATTCCCTTATTTGTTTCGAATTTAACTGTTATTATATAAAAACAGGCTTGTAATTTTTGTGGGCTATATAGGTCAAATAAAAGATGTTAGTTTCAAGCATGTTTATGCTCTTCATCAGGCAATAAAATATCCAAATAAAACGTTAAATTTGACAACTTAACGGCAATAAACACATTAAACTTCCAAAAAATTATAACAATAATTTGGAAAGAAACGACTGGTCTACTACCCACACAATCAACTACACAATCACCTTCACAAAGGTCACTTTAATCATAATTTATTAAAAACACACAGCAACTTAGGTTTCAAAGGTTCTCTTTAGGGCCCAGTTTTTCCAAGAGTAGTTTAAAGTAAGAACTCGGGTTAACTTCCAAATTCAAATAGATAACTCGAGCTTATAGCCTTATTCTGCAGTTGTGAGGCCACAGGTCACAATTTTTTCTGAGTTTGGTTTTGTGAGGTTTCTTACAAGGAGGTCACAATTTCGTATTCTATAGAAGCCCTCATAAGAAACCTGACAAGAACAACGTGATTTGTGATCTGCCAAGGAGCAAACCATAATTTTTAAGTTTTTATGAGGCGAGTCAACCACGAGTTATAAGTTTATTGTGACTTGTGAGGCATGTAAGGTTGCCAAAATAAGGCTGTTAATTCCCAAACTCGGATTATATAGGACATAGTCAATTCTAACTTTCCTTTTGGTAAAAGTGTCGTGAAAATCTCACTTCACATTTATTTATTTCCCCTCTAAGGAGTGGGCTAAGTCCCTCTGTGGACTAAATTCCGGGGACTTATTTTCCTGCACTGTCTTCCTCCCTCCAAAATTTATTAACTTCCTATTGGAAGTTATTGTAATTGGTGCGATTTGTCGAACTGAAATTTTTGACATATTTTTCACGTTTTGAGATCTTCAGAATCAGAATACGTCGTTTTTAGCAAGCTGTTTGTTTGTGTGTATGTACGTACGTTCGGGGTACTTTTTTCGTCCACCATATCTCGAGAACGAATAAAGATATCGACCTCGGTAAAATTTTATTTTACAGATAATATTGTCATAACGTGCTGAAAAGGGTTTCTAAACAAATTCAATATACCGAGATTCGAGCAAAAGTGGTCAAAAGCGTTTCTGAACGTGATGCTTGCAATAAGTAAGTGAGAAAATCGCAACACACGCATCAAATATCGCTTCACTGTGCCCACGTTATATAAACATTTCTCGCATCGCATCGCTTTGTCCCACTACTATACGCGCAGCCTTATTCTTGGCGTCACACTAGGGGGTCGCGACCCACAGTTTAAATATAACTGTCCTAGTTGAACCATTTCTTTTGTTTTTTAAAAAAAAATATTTGAAACTCAATATTTCGAAAACGATTTGGTCAATTTGTTTGAAACCTGGTATTAAATAATTTTTTAAAATTATACAGAATACTTAAAAAATAACTGTAACTCACATACAAATGTTGAAAACCCGTTCCAAAAATTTGTATCATGCTCGAAAACGGCTCGAACGATCGCGATAAAAAAAGTGTATTCTTTAATAAATAAAAAAATTTATTTTTTGTTATTATTAACAATACTTCCCATAATAGGTACCACTTTGCATATTCTGGACTCGCTCATCATTGTATGAACGGCTTAAATATTTTTTTTTTTTAATACGGAAGCTCCTAACAGATATACATAAATAACATTGCCTATCAAAATGTTCAAAAAAAAAATTATTTATTTTTTGAAAATTACAAAATCCAGATAATAAAATATTTTTGAGTTAAAGGAGAATGGGCAAAAATGTATGGGAGCTGGTCTACCCAGTCAACAGCAATGTGTTGTATGTCGTTGAAAAGGTAATTTTACTTACTTCATTTCATTGTATGACCATTAAGCTCTAAACTATGGGGTTCGTGAGATATTCGGAATCAAAGCACCGAAAAAGACAATAATGCATTTCTTCATTGGTAGTGTGTCCTCATACCTACATTAATCTGTGATACATCGTTGAAAAGATAATTTTGTGTACTCGATTTTTGTATATAGCCGTGAGGACTTAGATCATAGGGTGCAAGAGATATGTGGGCATACAAATCGGCAAATATAACAACAATGCAATTCTTCATTTGGTACTGGTCTACCAGCTCAACAGTAATGAGTCATACGTCGTTGTAAAGGTTATGGCATTTGTTTCATTTCATTATATGGCAGTTAAGCTCTAAGCCATGGGGTTCGTAAGATATTCGGCTCTTAAGCACACAAAACAGCAATAATGCAATTCTGCATTTGTAACTTATCAACCAAGTCAACAACTATGAGTCATGTGTCGTTGAAAATGCTGTTGCGTGTACTTCTTTTTATTATATGACCGTTAAAGTGTTAATAATGGGATTCGAGAGATATGTGCCAAAAACGCTGAAAAGTGCAGTAATGCAATTCCGCACTGGTAGCTGGACTTTCAACTCAACAGAAATCTCTCTTATATCTTTGAAAACGCTATTGCATGTACTTCATTTTGCAATATGCCGTTTATCTGTAGACCGTGGGGTTCAAGAGGTATTTGGCCATCAAAAAAAACAAATATAACTAATACAATCGCGTCATAGTAGAGCCAAGAAATACTACACATATATACTTATAAATAGAGGTAGGGAAGGACGAGAGGCTTTTAAACACTTTTATTGCTCATGCTTGACGGGGCGCCGAACTGTCAGTACATGTGCACATGTTGTATCAATTTTGTGGTATATGTGCATAGCCCAGCATCAAAATGGGTTTACACCACCTGCGGACCGCCTTAGTAATGTCATACTGGACGAAAGTATGATATAAATGTAAAAAAAAATTCAAATAAAATATTATAAGTGTGTTTTTTTATTTATGTTTATATTTTGTAGCCAAATACCTCTTAAACCCCACGGTCTACAGCTTAACGGCATAAAATGAAGTACATACAATAGCGTTTTCAAAGATATAAGAGAGATTTCTGTTGAGTTGAAAGACCAGCTACCAGTGTGGAATTGCATTACTGCACTTTTCAGCGTTTTTGGCACATATCTCTCGAATCCCATTATTTACACTTTAATGGTCATATAATAAAAAGAAGTACACGCAACAGCCTTTTCAACGACACATGACTCATAGTTGTTGACTTGGTTGATAAGTTACCAATGCAGAATTGCATTATTGCTGTTTTGTGTGCTTAAGAGCCGAATATCTTACGAACCCCATGGCTTAGAGCTTAACTGCCATATAATGAAATGAACCAAATGCCATAACCTTTACAACGACGTATGACTCATTACTGTTGAGCCGGTAGACCAGTACCAAATGAAGAATTGCATTGTTGTTATATTTGCCGATTTGTATGCCCACATATCTCTTGCACCCTATGATCTACGTCTTCACGGCTATATACAAAAATCGAGTACACAAAATTATCTTTTCAACGATGTATCACAGATTAATGTAGGTATGAGGGCACACTAGCAATGAAGAAATGCATTATTGTCTTTTTCGGTGCTTTGATTCCGAATATCTCACGAACCCCATAGTTTAGAGCTTAATGATCATACAATGAAATGAAGTCAGTAAAATTACCTTTTCAACGACATACAACACATTGCTGTTGAGTGGGTAGACCACTTTGCCCATTCTCCTTTGTATCTGCATATTAATAATAACATACAATTTGTATTGGAGAAGAGCCTATTCCACCCATTTAGAAAGGAGGGCCAAGTTTCTAAAAAAATACTTTAAACAGAAACAAAATTATTTAAAAGCAAATGTTACGCTTAAAATTCTATGTTATAACTTTTTGTAAGGCCAGAAATCCCATATTTTATTATCTTTTTAAATAAAGTTGATATTGTTGACAGTTTTTGAAAAATTTATCTTCCAACTTAATAAAAATAAAATCTAAATAAAATGTCAAAACTAATTTATTTTTCAAAATTTGACTTAATTAGTAGTTTTGACCTAATTAAGAACTTTCTTATTTTCAACATTCAATGCTCTTATCAATTGCAAGTCAAAAATTGCAAACAGCATGAATCTAGGAATTTCACTGTTCAAAATTTTAATGAAAACCAACTTTCTCATAAACATAAGAAATAACTTATATTTCGAAATAAAAATCCTTTGCATATATTTCAAAATTTTGAGTTTAAAAAATAATTTTTTAAAAACTGTTCACAAAAACAATTTAAAAATAAAACAAGGGCTATGTATGTATGTATTACCATTTTTTTTTTAAGTAATTTTATTCTCTTTTAAGTACTTTTTTAGAAAATTGCCCCTCTTGCCCTTTCCGAAATGATTTTTGTATTGTTTCGACCAAAGCTACACGCTCTAGCTTATTGTCACCACTTATGCGAATCACCGTATATACAAATTAGTTTATTTTTAAAGCCACTGCTCCAATGATTTTTGAAATTTAGTTTTTGCATAAATTCATATTTGTTCAAGAAATAAAATGTACCAGAGTCTTAAGACATGGCTACAGAGCCATGCCGAGTCTCGGCATCCCTGCCAAACTCGTCCGCCTGTGCAGGATGACGATGGAGAAATCTCGCTGCTCCGTCAAAATTGGTAAGAACACCACCGATTCCTTTGATGTTGAGAAAGAATTGAGGCAAGGCGACGCGTTATCATGCAACCTATTCAACATCGTTCTTGAAGCCATTGTACGCAACGCACATGTCAACACCAGCGGTACAATCTATCAAAAGTCCGTTCAATTGCTGCATATGCGGATGACATTGACATTGTCGGCAGAACGAAGCGAGCTGTGGCAGGGGCATTTGCGAGATTGAATCGGAGGCGGCTAGAATGGGATTGGCGGTTAATGAGGACAAGACGAAGTATATGCTGTCATCGAGAGAGGAATCTCAACATCGTCGACTCGGGCAAATTATCACGATGGACAGATATAACTTCGAAGTTGTCAAGGACTTTGTCTACCTGGGCTCCACTATTAAATCGCAGAATGACATCAGTTTCTTCGGTCTAAGAAGGCATTTAAGTAGTAAGGCCCTCTCTCAGAGGGCTCATCCCGGTCCTGCTTTATGGGTCAGAAGCATGGACACTGAAAGATTCGGATAAAAATCTGCTAGGGTGCTTTGAGAGGAAGATTCTTCGTGTGATTTTCGGTGCGGTGTGTATCGAAGGAGTATGGAGGAGAAGATTCAACGACGAGCTATACGGGCTATACAGCGACGTTGACCTGGTCAAAAAGCTGAAAATACCGCGGTTGAGATGGCACGTGGAGCGTATGGAGGGCAACGCACCTGCCCGACGAATCTTCGAATCCAACCCCGATGGGGTACGCAGCAGAAGAAGAACCCGTAACAGGTGGCGCAATCAAGTGAATGATGACATCAAAGCACTCGGTGTGCGCAACTGGAAGCGACTAGCTAGGGTTAGAGCTGGCTGGAGGGGCTTGTTAGTTGAGGCCGAAGCCCATCCTGGGCTGTGAGCGCCATCAAAAGTAAAGCAAAGTAAAGTAAGTAAGAGTCTTAAGACACTCAATCTTAACCATTCCTGTGGGCGTTTTGTTGTTATTATTGTCAGAATTGAAAGGTACTTAAATCTTTCTACCGAATCCGAAAGGCTAAGAAGCTTATATCAGATGTATTTTATCATAAAAAGAGATGCACTCTTTGCAGGCACTCTTTGTCATAATATGTTAAATCCGGCCCTGATTGTGTAACGAGACTATTGAAAGTTGAATCTAGCGCTAGTGTTAATGTTAACAAATTGCCGGCTCTCATAGAATTGATTAAACGAACGACAATTTAAGATAAATAAATAGTAGTTGAGTTGAGCTGAGATAGTTTTTTTTTTTTATATCAAGAAGCAAAAGTGTCCCATTTAATGAGACTGTCGTCGACACACTATCACAACATAATGGAAAACATACTACTCTTATCTTAATAATGAAAATTAAGTTCATCGCAATGCCAATAGAGTTAATTCACGAAAAAGTATCTACAATCTAGATACACTCGTTCGAGTATATAAAATCCAATACAAGAGGTATATATTTAACTTGATTCACAGTCGGTGGCAGAATTGTTTATTATTTTTTAAGTCAATGTGTTTATGTCATGCGTCTGCTTGGATTGGCATGTTCTAGATTTGTATTTAAATTTTATTTTTTTTTTTTTTTTATACAAAGACGGATAGGTAAGGTATACAATTTCTGGGGTCAGAATAAATAGTCAGAATGAACTGCAATCGGATCATTGATCTTAAGTTTTTGAAATTCATTTTTCTAGGCCAAAAGCAAATGAAAATAAATTATTAGATAATAATGGATATTTTGCCATGGGTTATTTTTATCATCTATAAAACGATCGATTTGACTCGCCTTTTTAAATTAACATTTTTGATCCATAACATGTTTTGGTGCTTTGCTGATGATTATGTGTGCCTTGCATATTAAAGAAGCTATGGAATAACATACATTAAACAAATACTGACTCCTTAAAATTAAAAAAAAAAACTAAATCTCTAGTCACGTTTGATCGTGTCGTGAAGATCTTGTAAATCTGCCAGAAATTAAATACAATCATATTGGTGGGTACGCACTTTTATTTAAACAAATAAGTTTTCATACAGATATAATTGGAGAAAGTACGTGATGTATAGGTGTAGATAAAAATCAATTCAATTGAAAAATTAATCTTATTAAGAATTATTCATGGGCTTATTGATTTTGAAATGCTAGAAAAATTTGTATTTTTGGCAACAGAAAAACATAAAAGAAAAGTTTTTATGTTGTCAAATTGATAAAAATCTAAGAGCCGACAGAAATTTTGGAAGTGGATGTATAACCAAAATCTGAGTATGAGATTTTTTTTTTAGATATCGAAATCAAAAGTCTGGTATAGGTTTTTTCCTCAGCCTTTGGCGAGAGCAGGGAGTTAAAAATAGAGATTTTCCAATTTTTGTATCAGGTGTATTATCACTTCCATTATTTTTTTTTTTGTTTAAATACATTATAATATGTCATTTTCCCTAAGTCCAAACACAAACTTGGTGATCCGACTAAAAGTACTCAAGTTATAAGCTTTTTAAAGGAACCTATTCCTCTTTTTCTTGGAGATTTATAAATCTCAAGAAATCAATAAAACGAAGTTTCCAAAAAAATACGATCAAGGTTCGCTTAAGAACCTTATATCTTGAGTTCTATTAGTCGGATCACCAAGATTTGAATGTTTGGGCTTAGGGAAAATTACACAGCATCATGATTTATTTTCAAAAAAAATTATTGAAGTGCTAATACCCCTGATCAGAAATTTATTTTATTTTCAACACCCCGTCCCCGCAAGAGGCTGAAAAACAAACTTGCCAGACTTTTGATTTCGATATCACAAAATATGCCTCTTTAAACCGTCATACTCAGATTTCTCAGATTTAAGTTATACATCCACTCCCAAAATTTGCTGTCGGCTCTTGTACTACTAGGTTTTTTTTTTTTTTTTTTATATTCCACGCGCGCAAAAGGATGATGACATTCGTGTGGTGCGACTGAAGAAAGAATCTCTGTACATTACAGTACGTCCGAAGTTGGTCTCGAGGGTCAACTGCTGGGCATTCCTAGAAGCGCGAGTATTAGGGTTGATTTTTTTAAGGGCAGGAATGCAACTGGCTTTCACTAGAACACTGATTATAATAAAAGCGATAAAATAGAGAAAGACACGAAACATTACGGCGGTGTTCGAGAGATGTAATTGTTTCTGTTAAAGATCTTTCGCCTATCATTTTTAAAGCTCTCTTTTGAATTCTGTCCAACAAACTCAAGTGAGTTTTTGGAGCTCCTGCCCAAACATGAGAATTGTACCCAAGTTTTGGACGAATAAAGGCTTTGTAGATCACAGCCAAATCAGAAGGCGAAAAAAACTTCTTGCATCTACGGAGAAAACCTAAACACTTAGCAGCGTTTTTGGCGACATCAAATATGTGGTCATTCCACAAAAGGTGGTCTGTGACACACATACCGAGAACTGAGAGCAGTTCGGTTTCCTCGATGCAAGTGCCACCCATAGATAGCGGCATTGGGGGTGGGTTTCGCTTTAACGACAGGAGACAACATTGAGTTTTAGAAGCATTAAATTCTACGCGGTTTTTAATTCCCCATTGGTCGAGATCAGAATTTCATGAGCTTATCATACGCTGCCGTTCAAGTTCCACATCCGAAGGACATCGATGAGAATCTGTAGACGAATATGAGAAGCTGAGGGTACTTTCGTCAGCAAATAGTTTAATGGATTAGAAGTTTCAGACAGAAGATCATTTATAAAAATAAGGAAGAGAGTCGGAGACAAAACGGAGCCCTGGGGCACACCAGCATTTATTTTGTGGATTTCAGACTTGAAACCGTCCAATACGACTTGTATTGAACGGTCCGAAAGGTAATTTCTAATCCAGCGAAGAAGCGATTCATCAATACCAAATGCGCGCATTTTCGATGAGAGAGCTTGATGCCAAACTCTATCAAACGTTTTAGCAATATCAAGCGCAATAATCTTACTTTCTCCAAAACGATGTAAAGATTTGTTCCACTGTTTGGTGAGATATACCATCAGATCACTAGTGGTTAATAAAATTATAAATAAGTTTTTTACGCAATGAGAAACATGAACCGGAATGTTTTTGAACTACATAATTAATTGCATCTAAAAAAATGGGCATGACTGGATCGCACAAATTTGCTCTCGTTCCTTACAACTTGAACGTAGCTTGAAATAGACAATATACAATTCTGTTGGTTCCATACCATTATATCATTAAAAAAAAAATTTAAAATATAAATGCTTACTATGAATTATTATAAATTAGTTATTTTAATAGCTAAACCAGATAAAGCTCAAAAAAAGTATGCCATCTGATTTGCTTAATAAATATAAATTTATGAAAAAAAAAAATTCAAAAATCGTTAGAGCGGTTTTTGTTTTAAATTAAAAATTTACATATAAAAAATCTTGAACATTTTTTAAAATAAAATTTTGTATGGCAACTTTTAGTATTTAATAAAATACATTTTTTCACAAAATTAAAAATAAATCATTAGCCCGTTTTCAAGATATTGAATTTTCAAAAAAAAAAAATTTCAATGTTTTTTTAAAAATCCAAAAATTGTTTTTTCGAAAATTTGTTAAAATTGTTAGGGACCTTATGTATAAAAATTTTGGTTGAAATCGCTGGAGCAGTAAGCGAGAAATTTGAAAACCAAAAAATCGGTTGTATGACAGGTACCGTTAATAACCGTTATAAAAAAATATATTTTTCACCAAAATTTTTGCTTTAGTAATTTTAGTAGCTGGTAATTTTTTTTTTGAAAATTGTTAGAGCCGTTTTTGAAATAAATCAATTTTTGTATATTGGTTGTATGAGAGGTACCATTATTTTTTGAGTTAAAAAAAAATTTCAGTTTCACCTCTAGGGAATCCCTTAAGAACCTTAAGTGCAAAGTTTGAAGAAAATCGCCTCAGCCGTTTAGGCTGCAGGTCGAGGTACATACAGACAGACGGACAGACGAACAGACGGACAGACAGCAGACAGACAGACAGAATTGCGAGACCTACTTTTTTTCGCGGTTCTCTATCATCGTAAAGTTAGGGAAAATTATTATCTCGAAATCAGGGATCAAGCAGGGATCATCCACTTTTTAGTGCATAACTCAAGAACGGTTACTTCGGTTTTCACGATTTAGGGCTTGATAAATTCGTATTGGGCCAAGGAAGGACATAGGTCTGGAGGAAAATCCCGGAAAAGTTCCATAACAATTGTAAAACCGGGAATATCCGGTTTTTAGCTCATTCCAAAAACGTAACCATCATAGGTGGCGCGGTAATCTATGCTGTAATTTAATTTTCAATATAGAGAGGGTTTTTACAACAACACCGTCATGGCTGCCAGCTGTCAAAATACCCTCTCTAACTTGAATCGCCCCCTATCAAAGGCTCAAGTACTACAATGTATTAGGGATAGGAACGAGTACTCCATTTTATATATATATGCACTCAAAGCAATGCATACGTGTTTGTTTAGTTCGTTAACAGATATGGGGTTCTTGAGTTCTTAGGGTTGAAAACACCAGCAGCTTAAACAATCAATATTGTAAAATTCATTTAGGTATATTATTTATGAACATTAAACTTTGTAGTTAAACTTACAAAAAATAAGACCATTTAACTCACAGACATTATTAAAAGAATTAGCTTTAAGTAAAAATGTACTAAAGTGGTTCGACGATATAAGGTGTTTTAACAAAACACAGAAAATATTTTTTTCAAATCAATACTTTTAGAATTTGTTCTTGATTCTGAAAGAAGGAATCTAAAGCAACATTAAAACATTCAAAAAAATTATTGTGGCTATATTTTTAATGTTGTTTCTTTGATAGTATATAAGCGAATTTTTCAATCAGCATGTACCAAAAATCAGTTGTTTTGCTTTTTTATCATTTTTCCGAAGACAAAGTATTTCCCATTTATATTAGAATTTTTGTTGAAGTTCTCATTAAAAAAAAAAATAACAGTTTTTCATTCACCTCACATTGAAAACAAAAATATCACGTTCTGCACTTTCGGACCTGGGTAATATACTTAGAGCCCGCAGCAATTTTTGGGTGTGAACGATAGCAAAAATTCCTTCTGTTTAAGATAGGTCCATACCTCCATACTATTCATATGCAAATATGAAACTCTTGCATATCGGGGTTGGGGCCTTTGGGTACAATATGTACTACATTTCAAATGCAGTGCATTGAAAATTCAGTGTATGAACTTCAAGATCATATTAAATAAAAAACTGAGTGCCCTAGACATGTCTATAGGGTCCAAGAAATTCAGTAAGGCCAAATGTCTGCAAGACGCATCCCTCAAAGCTTCTTTGACTGCGTCTTGCATACATTTGGCCCCACAGAGAAAGTTCCTACACTTGGTACCTGGGCTTTAAGAACAAAAAAATTCAATGCAGCATTACGTACAAAGGCCCCATCCCCGACATGCAAGTATGGACCTATCTTAAATCGGAAAGCATTTTTACTATCGCTCACACCCAAAAATAGCTGTGGGCTCTCAGTCTATTAAGAAATATCAGAATCAAGTGTTAAAATGGGTGTTAAACTTAATTTATTCACTTTCTGTAAAATTTAAAGTCGCCATTAAAATTTCAAAATGAAAAATTTCAATAGATTTCCCATTTTTAAATGCCAATTATAAAACGAGTTCAGAGATCCTTCCTTGTCCTTGATATGTTTTGATCTCTTTTTTTATTAAGACAAACTTAACTATAGCACTTTATTTCAAATAACTATTAATACATACCCATGTACCTTCTTCTTCTTCAGTTTACCGGCGAGTGTCATGATCTCGAGAGGGACCACAACTGTCCCACTCAACTGCTTCGCCTTAAGTTCCACTTGTGGGGTTCGCCCATGTAGCTATTTGTCATTTTTACTAAAAGATTTTAATAGTTTATTTTTATGAAGGTAGGCTTAGGCAATATATTTTTATAGTTTGTCATAAATTTCTTTTCATACAAAAAAAAAATCTATGTCAAAGATTTTCTTTATTCATATCAGCAAAACCTATTGGTAATGAATGAGGCATGACATTCAAAACATTCAGAACAGAAAAAGCAAAAAAAAACTTCCACAAAAGATTCTATCTAAAATCTCCTAAAAAAAATCCGGAATATCTACGTGTACACACAGTACCTACCTACCTTTGCATTAAAGATACATAGACAAACTGCGGGAATGTATCCATTTAAATGCAGTGTCAATCTACACTCTATTGTGGTTGACACTTAAAGTGCTCGACGGAAAAGCAAAACTGAATGCAATCGTTATAACTTTTTTTTCCCCAATATTCATACATACCATCTGCAGTTACACTGAAAGAAATATAAAAATCTTAAAATCTTACTCAAAGCTGAAGTTCATTTCCAATATACAAATAATGATTTTAAATGAATATCTCGTTAACCATTAATAAGGCTCGTTTCACACACATTCGTTTTCATTCGGTTCGGTCTCTATTCGGTTTGTATTCGGCTGTGCCTGATAAAACAGCAAAAATAAAAGCCGAAGTGATCTCAACTTCATACATTTCGCCGAGGTAGAATAGTTGGGCTCATCAGTTAGATGCCGCATACACTTCTAAGACGCAAATTTTGGTCGTAGGAGTATGAATAAGAAGATAATGTGACTTTTATTATTTTTGGGAGTTGTTTAAATTCGTATGACAGCATCAGCCCATATCTGGCATATCTGGGCGAAACATTGAGAGTAAAATTTTGAGAGTGAATATAGTGAAAAGAAAAACAAATATTTTCTTTAAATTTTAAAACTATCTGTTCATCTTCTTTGGCCCGCATATATTCTCAGTATTTATATGAGAGATATTCGTTTATATTTTTGAAGACCTAAAGTTTTTGTTTTCAGTGTTCATGAGCATCTTCGCGAAGTATATCACGGATGGAAAACCTCTTGAAAAACCAATACCACCCTACTCTTATAGCTTCATAAATTGGATACCCTGTCCATAAGCGGGGAAGGATGAATATAAGGATACATAAATGAAAATTTGCACTGCATGTCATAAAAGATAGAAAGGAAAAAATAAATTCTCCCCGAGAATATGCTAAACATTTTGAAACTTTAGATGGATGAATAGCTCCAAATCTCAATAATAGAAAACAAAACACCCCCTCACTCACTCTCACATACACACACCCCACACAGAGATAACGGGGATGGAAAATGGAATCCATGCACTGTGAGATGTTGTTACCCTCTTTATTTTTTTTTTTCAAAACCAAAGGGATGTAGAAACTGTCGTTCGCTTAATTACTTTAGAAGAAAAGACCGAGGTTATAGTGAAAGATCATTCACTCACGCGATATATGTACAAAAGAAATTTGGAAATTCATCGAAAGAAAAACTCATGTATGTATTTTTTTTTGTAACTCCTATTTTTATAGGTAGAGCGACCTCTACCTGCAAAATATTAACGCAAATGATACAAAAAAAAAAAACCTGAATCACCCTACGATGGCTGGAGGAACAAATTTATTGAGTGAATTTTTATTTTCCATTCTCATTGAAGTTTGAATTTGCCTCGTGATGCAGAGGGAAAATACGTCGTCATGTTTTCCTTTCCTTTTGTTTCTTTTTGCCCAACGTGCTCACGAGTTTTTCCCGAAAAATAAAAAATCCATGCCGGTTTCACTTCCCAGGGAGAGTCGAGTGAAGGGGGAATGAAAATGATTACAACACCAAAGGCGTGTGTGTGCGCATCACATAGATTTGTGAAAATTTTATAAAACCTCATACCACTGTCTCCCTTTGATTGAACAGAATACAACAACTTGCTGACTTGCGTACCACATAGTCACGTTTTTCTTTTTCCAGCTTTAGGTACGATATAACACAGAAACAGGAGCGAGATGGGAAAAAAGGGAAAACTCATTTAATGAGTAAGCTACATCAGGAATACGTAGATACATTGTTGCCAAGTTTTTAGCCCATACGAACACGATGGATTTAATGAAATTTTCCAGTCTGTTGTGTTATACGAATACACGAGTAACTAAGGTAGACAGATGACACGTGATGAAAATTTCTTGATTTTCATGAAACTGACATAAATGACGATGATTTGGATTAAAATAAATCTTTTTCGGCTTAGATGGTTTTGTTGCATGTTTTGGCAACGTTTACTTACGGTATTAATATTATTTGAAATACAATATTTAGGTGCATGAGATATATAGTCTCGGTAATAGAGTTGCTAAATAAGAGAATCAGTAAATGGGGCACAATTTGTTCTATATAAATACGGGGAAAAATCTTTAAGCACGCTTATATCGAAAATCCTTAAAAAAATAAAATTAATAATTGTTCAAAGCTTTAATTTTGCTCCAAATGTTGTTAACAGATAAAAGACCGAAATTCAAAAATCTCCATTCCTTAAAAGGATTAGGTACCCGGGTTCAAAATCATAATCTCCGAGCCAAAATACCTAAAACTGAAATCTCCAAAATTAAGATCCAGACAAAAATCCATAAAAATCTAGAAGAAATACTCAAAATGCACCAACGCTTATATGGGATAAAATTCCCAAATCCAAAATCCACGAACGCTCATGTATTTATTTATGTTTATGGGATTCGCATGTATCCCTATGCTCTAAGAAATCCCCTCCTAATATTTAATCCCCAATCCCAAAAAAACGCAGATATAAAAAATCCTCATATTGAAAATTATAAATATGGGGTATGTAGGTATTTTTTTTTTTTTAAATGGGAGTTTCAGGAATTAGTCAACCATAGGATATTCTTAATTAATAATTATTAAAGTTTCTCAAGGTCAAGCCTTTATAAGCCAATACTTTAAAAATTCTTTAAAAAAACTATGGCTGATCAACTACTGAAACTAGCTGACTTTTTTTTGACCAAAAACCGACCTTAAAAATGGCTACATGAAATTTGTTTTCATAATGAAAAATTACCCCATTTTCAAAATGTGTCCAAACTTATAAAAAATTACCCCAAACAAGAAATGCAAAGGAGAATGGGCAAATTTGTATGGAAATTGGGTGCGAGCGGCCAAGAATGGTTTTATTATTTTCGGATGTGGTTTGGTCCTACAAGTACGGTGTAGAAGTTTTTTCGTTGTGGTAAACTTCAAACTGGTGTAAAATGCATTTTTGTGTTTAATACTTTAATAGAGTTTTAGCTAGTATTGTGGCTAATGTGAATGGAAAAATAGAAAATGAAAGTGAAATAACAGCTAAAGACATGAGTTTAGGAGATATGTGATAGACAAAGCTCATACATCATTTAATATTATTACAATTACCATACTTTGTATACCTAATAATCTAGGTATATTAAAAACATGTTTTTTTTAAGTATAGTGCCTACTCATACTCTATAATCGGACTTAATTCCGCTGCTGGTAATCAAATATCATCGGTTTGGTTTCTTGAGCAGCATAAATACCAAACCACGCACATAATATGCTCGCATCATCCGAATTTGCGCCTTCCACTCAGACAGTAACAGTAATAGTGTGCAATAGCTGCTCTCACATTCCTTTTGTCGGCCAATCCAAATGACGAATAATAATTCCTAGAAAATTGAGCTTAACATGTCTAGGCTACATTCGGATGCTCAGCAACTAAATGTCTTGCTCTTGGATACACTGCGTAAGACCTCTTACGCGTTGTTCTAACATGTGACTCAAAGCTCTATTCAAATAGTCTTGCAGAACTTTCTTAGGTTCCGAAGCCATTGAGAACCGTTCTGAACTGCGTCATCAACCAAAAAAGCATGTTTTAGCCTTACATTCGTGTAAAGAGGGAAATCTTAGATATGTCATTTGATACTTCATTCTTAGAAATCCCTAGTAAACTAGGGATATTTAGACCAAAATGCAACAGGAAAAGTGCATTTTCTCACCGAAACAGCCTAAATAAGCTTGTCCTACCTCCGCCACCGGTTTCCTTAACGATTTGACTAAAAGTATCGGTTGGTTTCCTCTTTTTAAAAACCTGCGATAAAATAAGTAATCTCTTATTGTTGCCTGCTGAACTTGTATAATGGGCATAGTAAAATAACCGCGGGCTATCTTGACCTGGTTCGTATTGTGTCACTCGACATTTTGAAATAAGGATAATGCATAAGATAGTTTTTGAAAATGCCATCTCCCCAAAATATGCATTTGAAAAATGCATTTTCAAATGTCTTCATATCTCTTTTCCTTAATGCACTACAACGAAATGCCCATACTGAAAGTTACTCCCTTGTAGCAGACCTTTCATTTGACACTTATTCCATTCGTGGCCGCTCGCACCCAAAAATGCCCATTCTCCTTTGCCTCCAAAATTTATATGAAAAAACAAAAATTACAATTGTACAAAAATGTTTTGCGTCGGCTTAGGAGAGCCTTAAAAGTACCTTTCCTGGCCCGTTTTGCGGGTTTAAAGATTTTAACTTCTTTTTTTTTGTATTAACATTTTTGATATAAAAGTATTTTGTTATAGTTATTTGAGATCTAAAAATGCATCTCTTTCGGCTGTTTTGGTCGTAATGATTTGTTAATGAAACACTTTCATTTCCTTTCCCGACGTTTCGACGGTGGTTGCCATCTTCTTCAGGGGATCTTTTATTTACAAAAATAAATTGAATATATTATACACATGAGAACATTTGGTGTAACACTTAAGCAAACTATCATTAGGTAGATGTTTACAATTTACATAGATAAATTAACAATAAAAGTAGAAATAATAAATACATGACAATGTATTGAAAACTGTTAAGACAATTTGTAAAAGAAAATTCTAAACAAATAAAAAAATGTTGTGAAATAATAAAATTACTTTTAAAAAAATTTTATTTAAAAGAAAAGAGACGTATTTATAAGAGTATAGTTTATGTCCCCAAACTGTCAGAAAACTTCAAAGAGACAGTAAAAAATAATACAAAAGACGTCAATTAAGCGTATAAATCCAACAAGACGCTGGCACCTCTTTTCACTAACATGAAAACGAAAACGGCAAAGGACAAGTGTACCGACGTAGTTTATAAAATCAACTGTCCTGGCAATGCAGAGGAAAATTGCAACCTTTCCTATATCGGTACTACGAAGCAACTTCTTCGTGAACGAATTTTGAAAAGCACCGGGAAAATAGCACTGGCCTTACACAGCGTCGAGCGTGTAACTAGAATTCCTTGAAAAGCAAAATTTACTTTAAATTTGGAGCTAAACTGAAAATTCCTAGCATACTTAGTTCTCGAGATACACAATTTGACTTGTAGTCCGGTCAGGAAACCGAAACCTGTGCGTTTTTTGGAGGGAAGTTTTTTTATGATTAAAATTTATTTATGACATGATTTAGGTGAAATTTAGCCTGGGCGTCATTTCTGAATTTTTGGCGTTTAGCCGCAATATTGAAAATGGCGCCCAACGTTCCTGATATGAGAAAATTAAAAAAATCTGTTAAACTACTTAGACAATTTTAGTGTTTATGATGTCGTTGTGTTGGTCTAAAAAATGCGATGACTGTTAGGATAATGGTGGATCATGCTGTAATAACGAAATACGAAACAAGTTATTGATCCATTAACAAGTGGAGAAACTCCTACCATGACTCTACTGGACATCATGCAATATAGGATTACATCGGTAAGCTTATCTCAGTAGCCAGTTAAGTCAAAATGAATGTCACTGTTCACTCTTCAACCTGTGATGCCGCCACCACTGTATCATGTATTAATAGATGTCGGAATGGCATGGACCAAGGTACTAGCCTGCAAGACTTGGAGAGACTATGCCTTAAATACATTCTTTTCAAATACATTCTAATTCAACAAATACATTCTAATTCAACATTCCCAAGCATTTGCTTCTCATTTAATCAATGACATTTACAGAGTGAAGACACATTGATTGGCAATACCAAACATCACGAGCAAAATCGTCATATGCAGTCGTATGGATTCGACCCAAATGTTTACCCTGTTGCTGACCAGCAAATGCCTTCAGGAAAAGCTTGGAATTCATTCGTAGAAGGTTTCTGCAGTTTGGGGAAGGTCAGATCAATTAAACGCATTCTCCAACCAAACAATATGACACACCTGCAAACAATACAGTGACTTGGAGTTGATGAGGAACTGATGAGCTGTTCATTCAACTGCAGTTGTGCACAATTAGAATTATCTTCAACGATCCAGTGAGCGCAGCTTTGTGTGAAGCATACAAATGGCAGCAGTTGCACCATTATGATTCTGCTAGGTTACCCCCTGACGAAGATGCATTAAGACCAACACGACAACATTAAAATTGTCTTAGTAGTTCGACAGATTTTTTTAATTTTCTCATATCAGGAACGTTGGGCGCCATTTTCAAAATTGCGGCTAAACGCCAAAATTTCAGAAATGACTCCCAGGCAAAATTTCACCTAAATCATGTTCAAAATAAATTTAAATCATAAAAAAACTCCCCCCCCCCCAAAAAAAAAAAAAAAACCGTTACCTTACCGGGCTATTGCTAAATTTATATTGAAGTCAATTTTTTTTTAATTTCTAAAAAATAAGGACTTCAAAATTTGGACATAAGATTTCTTGAAATGCAAAACAAACTCCAAATTTGGACCCTTACTGCAAATTCCTACCATGCTTAGTTCTCAAGGTACACTATATATGACCCGTGTTAAGTTTACTGTGAAGTTAGCAGGGTAGTATGAAATTTTTTTTTCAAATTGAGGACTTCAAAATATAGAAATAGAGTTTCTTGAAATGCAAAATAAACTGAAAAATTTGGAGCCTTACTTCAAGGCTTTAGCATGATTGGTTATAATAATCTTCTTGTGAAAATGTTGAGTCTCATCCACAATATTTAACTACTGATTTAATTACTTACATATTTAATTTTTCTTAGATTTTCTCTTGATGGTAATCTCGTCTTTTAGGTTTTCTCTTGAGGGTTTTCTTTGTGGGACTACGTATTTTATCTGAACATCACTTACCCTCATACTTTCTGTTTTTTTTTCAACTTCGTGTATCGTATTATGAGTGCTGTGTATGTACATTACAACTGCATGTAGCGTAGTCTTTCTTTTAGATATAAGGGGCATTTTTCGATAACAAAAGATATCGGAGTTTTCCCGTTAATTTAACTCCGTGAGTAAAAACTCCCCATTGAAATAACCCCTAAAACAAAACAAAAACGAAATAGCCACTAAAATTTGAATGAAAATTCGGAGTTTTTAAGTAGAACTGTTTTGGGGGATTTGTTACCCAAACTTAAAATTATTTTAAAATAGCCGATTTAAAGAGTTATTTGTTTTTATTAGAAGGGTTATTTCACGGTACTATTTTTTAGCTTTTCACACCTGGGAATCACTCTTCCATGAAAACAAATGTGTTTGGATAGGAAAACGTTGGGCATTCTCTTTCCTCTGCCTTCAAAAATGTGCAACAACAGTAATAATCCCACTAAAACAGCTTTATAACGCTCCAAATTTACATCACTAAAGCCTTGTACCATCGGTCTGGTAGCGATATCGCGGACTAGCACTAGTAAAATATCATTTCAAAATGCATTTTCAAAATGCTTTTTTGTGGTGCTAGGTACACGGATTCGCTGCAGACTGATGGATTCTAGTCAGTATAGGTACAAGGCTATACTGACTTAAATTTCCATCCAGGAAGGATTGGAATGATAACGTCGTGACGAAAGATTTCGACACAACTATCTTTACTGATGGCTCAAAGATGGAGTGTGGCGTTGGTGCAGGAATCTTTTCTGAGTCTCCAAATATATCTAGGTCCTTTCGGCTACCTGACCTTGCTAGCGTCTTTCAAGCTGAATTGCTGGCAATCAGGGAAGCTTGCAAGTTACTAAGAGCAGATCCAAACCAGAACCGTAATGCAGCTATTATTACAGACAGTCAAGCGGCTGTTAAAGCCATTTATTCAGCTACAGCATCCTCTAAACTGGTCCAGCAATGCCGGTCTGAACACTGACCTCAATGTCACTCGTATCTGGGTCCCGGGTCACAGTGGCATTGAGGGCAATGAACGGGCTGACGAGCTGGCCAGGCAAGGTTCAGCCCTTCATGGCTCACTTGCGAAAAGAGTCAACATTCCGCTTGGAGTTATGAAGAGCAATATTCTCTCAATTTATCTTACTAAAGCAAACCGTAGGTGGAGCAGTTTATCAAACTGTATTATTTCTAGGAAGATTTGGCCCACCTATGACAAGAACCGAATAATTGATCTAATACGCAGACCCAGGCAAGACATAGCCAGGGTAGTTGCAACCTGTAGCGGACACTGGCCAATAGGAGAGCATGCAGCGAAGCTGGGCATACCTCACAATACTCACTGTCGGAGCTGTCAGGACCAGCAGGAAAAGGAAACAGTAGTTCATTTCCTCTGCAAATGCCCTGCTCTGGCCAAAGCTAGAAAACAGTCACTCGGAAGAGCATTCTTTGACGACATTAACGAACTTTCTGAAATGAAGATCAAAGACTTGATTTCTTTTCTCAACGCGACGAAATGGCTCTAGGACAGATTTCGGCTACTTCTGCATTGTATCTTCCGTCGATTCCCTATGATCACAAGGTAGTGGACTAGGGTTGTGGTGGGGGTTGTGGTGCACAGCGGCCGGATGATCATCCAATCAGATCAGTGGACGCTCCAGTGCCACCCAACGAACTGCCTAGTGGGCTAACTGTGGATGGCGCGGGTGCTGATCTGGCTGAATGAGTGATCCACTTTCTGATGATTGTGCTAAAAGCTACAACAAAATCCTATTCTAAACTCAAATAAAAAGGGACGATATCCTGAGGATATGCCCATATTCTCTCTCTTCAATTCCATCCACAGGTTCAAACGAGTTATGGTATCAAAACGGCGCACTTCAGCGCTAATTGGGCTATAGGCTAGACTGCCCGTGGCCGCCATTTCTTTAGTGATTTAAATTTAGAGCGTTATAAAGCTGTTTTGGTGAGATTATTACTGTTGTTGCATTTTGAAAGTGCATTTTAGTGGTGTTGGGGTCGCGATGTCGATGCCAGACCGATGGTATATAGTTTGCACTGATACAAATGACATGTCCACGTAATTTGGAGCGGTACAAAACACTTTGAGTAAATGTTCACTCGCTCTCGGACTATAACAACAAAGTGCAAGGGACTAAACACACTTCCTTGGTGCACACCTACGACCCAATGTGTTTTGTAATTCTTCAGTGAATCCAGTTTTTCACATTTTTTTTCGTATTAGGTTTTTCACTGCTCTATCGTAGATACAATTGACATATTTATATGATTACCTCCACATAATAAGCTAGAACTTATCGTAATCTAATGGCTATTCAAGGATTAGAGGAAAATCCCACATTCAATTGGCATCGCTTTTCCAAGGCATTGAAACCATAATCCACAATGATTCCATTGTTTATCGAATAAAATGTTGGCTTTCTTATAATCGAATTTTTAAGCAATTTTCTAGGTTCTGTTAAACAATAGAAACATAACCCACCAACATACCTCCAGCCTTTGGATGGATAATAATTTGCCATCAAATTAGTGTTCAATGCTCTAAAGAGCGATGTTGTGTAATTTAATTCTAATTACAATTATTCTTGTTCGGTTAGGAATAAATACCTACTCCGAACCGACATACATACCTTCCTATATTTACTCTCTTCTATGGCCGATGCCATCATCGTCTTTGTTTCACTTGTTCCCGTCTATCCACCCTTACCACTGAACTTAATGAAATAATTTCCGGCAGAAATAATTATTTTCGCCATATGCTGCTTTTCTGGCATCGCACATTCTCATCAAAATTACATCTTGTTTGATTTTTTTTTTATTGTTTGCTTATGAATGAGTTAAAATTCGTGGAAAATGTGAGGCTTTTTGTGTAAGGTTTTTAAACAAAAACAAAATACTACAACAACAGATTGAAGTATGCAAACATCTTGGAATAACAAACAAATTTTTATAAATTTTTAATATAAAATTAAAAAAAAAATAAAAAAGAAATATTCCTCCTTCCGTTTTATAAGATTTTTACATACAAATTTTATAAACATTCACAAAAAAAAACATCAAATTAAAGATGCAAAGCAAAAACAACATGCATATCTTCACTTGCTTCATCAGACACGCTGTATAAAATCACAAGTCCACGAAAATCACGAAGAACATATAAATTAAAATTTTCTTAGCCGGACACAAAAAATTGCAGCTGCCAAACATCTGCCGTACCTATATTGTTTTTTTTTTTCTTGTACAAGAAATGATACGTATACGTTCGAGATTGGAAATATATCTGTGGATATTCTCTTCTCATCTCTAAGAAGATATTCTGCGTGGTGTTGAATGTTTAAAGTATAGGTACTTCGACCTAAATATATGTATGTGATGGTTTTTGGAACAAAAAAAAAAAAGACATGCACAAGCACATCCCGAAATAAAGAAACATGCAGACAATGGATCTTCTTTTGAAGATTTTACTGAATTCGGGATGAAGTAAAATTGAAAAAAGATACAAAATCTATCATCCATAGGCACATCGCAAAAAATGAAGCAAAGTCACTCGGTTTGAAAATTAAAATTAAATATCTTCAGCTCAAAAAGCAGTGTTTTTGGAATATTTTTCAACAAATCAGGGTTGCCAGATACTTACATCAGATGTATAAGTATATGCCCTGCTAAGAACATACAAGTTATAGTTCCACGATAGAAAAAACATCAAATTCGAATAATAATAATATAATAATAATAAAATAAAGAATTATTCAAAAAGGATTTTATAATTAACAGGGTTGCCCAGCTAAGTGCTAACAGATATACAATTTGTTTTAAATTTATGCTCTAAGGTACAATTTCTTAAACCAATAGAAATTGAAGTTTTAAATTAGATAAAATGCATTTGGTAATTTTTTTTTTTATAAAAAATGTTATTAATACCACTTTTTTGATTCTCGATTTTCTTGATAGCGATTCAATTGATTTTTTTTTCAATTTCTTACGGAAAGGCTTACAAAGTAATGCACTTGCTAAAAGAATCAAAGGAACACATTTTAGTTCAGGTTTTAAATATTTTTCGAAGATTTGTATCTCTGCGAAAAGGATGAAACAGAAAGCGTTCAAACGAAAATTGTTATCTTTGTTTTCGTTATGATGATGATTAAATGAGGCCGTAAGTGCAATAGTGGCCTAACTGCATAAAAATAAGAAACAGGTTATTTTTAAACACTCTTGTAGTTTTAAAACAAAGAAACATAACTTTAGTTTTACATATTTGAGCAATATGCTCAAAAAAATAACAGGGTTTTGATTTTGTATTCATGATCCTTTAAAATACCGTTAGAACTGATTTTAAAGTGAGATAGGCCACTATTGCACAGAGGAAAAATGTAAAAAAAAATAAAAAAATCAAAAGATAGGCCAAATATTTGGAAGTAAAACAAGTTTTTTATGTAATTTGTGTTTTTATTTTATTTATTAATTAAATTTTTTGTTAATTAAGTTAAAATTTAACATTTTTTTTCACTTTCAGAAGTGTTAGGATTCATTTCATAAAAGCCTTTGCGGTATTTGCAATAGAATTATTTTTTCTAAGATCAGTGTTTTTTTTTTTTTTATTGTTTTCCAAATAATATACTTTGAAATGGAAAAATTTCTTCAAGAGAATATTTAGAAAATATTAAGAAGAGGTCGGGCTTTAAATATTGAAGCTCAAGAATCTTGAGCCAGTTAATCTTAAATCCTTCTGTAGAGATTTTTCTATTTGAAATGTTTTTTTGCCAGTTTCAAAGTGAAGAAAAAGTGGTCTTTGGGCATTTTTATGACATTGAATGTTTTTTTCCCACTTAGGTTTATCTTATCAACTCGATAGTCCGGATTAGATTTTATATACCCCTAATGCACCCAATCACTTCGTTATGGCAGCAATAGCTGCATCATTAAGTTTAGTATGAAACTCTTTAACTTCATAGCTTATCGAGGGAGATTATTAGAGTACCTACTCATGTTTAACACATTGCATTGATGTATCCTGTGATCAAATCGTAAAATAATTGACCTAACTTAAAGTTTCAAATAATAAAATCAAATATGCGAGCGCAAAAGTAGCCTAAGTGGTAGATAGGCCACTCTTGCACTCAAGCTTTTAATTTTGTGTTTGGCCTAAGTACAAAAATCCTGCAACTATAGCAGGAGCCGAAAATTAAACAAATTTTACAGATTCAATTTTCGTAATAAACTCAATTTCGATAAAATTGCAATTAGGTCACTATTGCACTCAATGCCTGAAATAATACTATGACAATTTTGTTCCTTCAATTGACTGGTAGGTACCACTTTGACCAATCGGTATGGCAAACGATTAAATCAATCAATTTAAAAAAAAATTAAGGAATAGTATTAGTTTGTCTGACTTAAAAAAGCATTTAACATAACTTTATTTCTTTTTCCGGTAATCTTTAATGTTTTTTTTTTTTTTTTTAATTTTTAGACAATTTTAAAGAAAATGGCCCTTCCTGCCTAAACGACTGCCATACATTCTGTCATCGAGTCATTTTAAGTTTAAATGAAATCAAGTTATATTTCCATTATTTAATTTATCTATCATTAAGAAGATAATACGTACAGTTACAGTGTCGGACAAAACAATAGCAGTCAATTTCACTTGGTTAAATTTTGCTTAAGTAAATTTCTAAACTTGAATATATTTGAATGAATTTTATTTGGTTAATGTAGGTAAACATTAGCTCTTCAATCGCAAATTAAAAAAATATATTAGTTACACAGTATAGGTAATACAACAACAAATTTAAAAAATTATTAAAAGCAATTGCGACAAAAGTAAAGCACATAATTAAAGTTTGTAGTTGTTTTCCAATATTTTGTTTTAAAGCCACTATTTTTGAAAACTGATGTTTGACAACTACCAGGCATTGACTCAATCAAGTGCTTTATGATTTCCTGGGGGATACTTTCAAGCAACTTCCGTTAGAACAACAAAAAAATCCAGGTTTTTGCAGTTATCACGTTAAATCTGGCGATCTTCAATCTCCAATTGGTTTTTTTTATGGGGGTGAGGTCAGGTGACTGTGCCGGTCACTTCAAAACGTTGATTTTATTTTCCAAAAACCAATTTTGTACTAATTTAGCGGCGGTATATTTTGGATCGATGACATATTGGAATGTCCATTTGAAGGGCATTTCTACTACTGCGTGTGGCAGCATGATGTTTTGAAGGAGTCTATGAGTTGGTCCGATTCTTTCACTAGAAAAACATCCCCAGGCCAAAACATTTCCTACTCCGTGGTTTATTGAGCCTTTGTGAAACGTGGATTTAGCCTTTCGCGTCATTCCATCAGAACATTGCAGATTTAACTTCTGGATTTGTCCGAAAATAACACTGCTTTCTATTTGGCTACAGTCCAGTCTATGGGTCCAATGGAATGAAGCAATTCCGCAGACCGAAAGGCAAAATGCTAAGCCAACGTTTCACAAAGGCACAATAAACCACGGAGGAGGAAATTTTTTGGCCTGGGGATGTTTTTCTAGTCAAAGAATCGGCCCAACTCATACAGTAGATGGTATAATGGATCGTTTTGTGTATGATGAAGTCCTTTAAAACATCATGCTGCCACACGCAGAAGTAGAAATGCCCTTCAAATGGACATTCCAATATGACATCGATCCAAAACATACCGCTAAAATAGTACAAAATTGGTTTTTGGAAAATAAAATCAACGTTTTGAAGTGGCCGGCACAGTCACCTGACCTCACCCCCATAAAAAAAACCCAAATCGATTTGGGCGCTTTTGCCTTGGGCGTTATTGCCGAATGTTCTTTTTGTTGGTATTTTATGTAAATCACCCTATAAACAGGAACATTTTAACTAAGGACTTTATATAAAAAATCTTAAAAAAGGAAACCGCTTGAGCAACCTTTTGCATAATAAAGGGTTTTCCATTAAGGGCGGGTCGATTTTAAGATTGAATAAAACAAATTGTATATGAGATATCAATAAGGTTTTATCTTTATTTGAGATCTCTATCAATGACATTATGTGTGAAATATAACATCGTTCAAATGGCCGCCGCGGCTTGCTGGGTGGCGCGGATTCGAAAGGTCCAGTTTTCGATGACTTTGGCGCATAAATCAGGATGAATTTGAGCGATGGCATCGATTATGTTGTCTTTGAGGGCCGCTTTGGTTTGCGGCTTAATCGCATAGATATGCGACTTACGAAAACCCCACAAGAAAAAGTCCAAAGGCGTAAAATCATTGGATCTTGGTGGCCAATTTTACATCGCCTCGGCGCGAGATGCAGTATATCGATTGGGTCTTGAGCTGTGTGGCACGTAGCGCCATCCTGTTGGAACCATATGTCTTCGGTGACCATATCATACAATTCAGGCCACAAGAAGTTGGTGATCATCGACCTCAAGCGATTGCCGTTGACGGTGATGGCCTGACCAGCATCATTTTCGAAGAAGAACGGACTGAAGACGCCTCCAACCCAAAGTCCACACTAAACAGTAATTTTATTTAGATGCATTGGCGTTGATTGGTGTCATCCCAAGTCCGGCAATTTTGTTTATTTACGTACCCATTCGTCCAAAAATAGGCCTCATCGCTAAAGATGATTTTTCGACCAAAATTGGGATCAAAATCCAACCTATTTCAATATGTAATAAAATTTTATCATTTGCACGTGTTGCTCGACGCTGTAACTTACCATGATGATTTGTCTTTAGTAACTGATTAAAAGACGATATTTTGACAGAAAGTAAAAGAAACAAAATGGCCGCCACGATCTGTCAAAATCAACCCGTCCCTATTGGAAAACCCTTTACATACATTTTGTACAGATAACACAATAATACAATGGAGATAATTGCTAACAAAATTATCAAGTGGGAAAACCAAAAATATATAAATAAACAAATTGGACCACCCTACTGTACATTTATTGCAATGAATCTGTATTTCTGGTCTTTGCATAAAAGTTCACATAATTCACTTTAGTTTATTTGTATTTTTTTTTAAATTAAAAATTTTAAGAAACAAAAACAAAATTTTAATAATTCAAAGATAACAAACATTATTCTTAAAAAAGATATTTCAAAATCTAATATGTGCATGTGCACCCCATGTTAAGCTCGCTCCAAATAATTACAAAAAATCCTTTCAAAATACCGGTACAAAAGTTTTTATTAATAAAACAAAAACACTTTTGGATTTCACTGAAATTCTTTATTCCTGTGAAAGTACGTTTGATGCCATTATGTATGGAACTCGATTTCTTTTGCATTGTCACCACGGGCACGCTTGCAGAAGTCCAGACGCTGAACCCAATTTTCGATGGTTTTCAAGCATAAATCGGACGATACTGCTGCAATTTCACGTTCGATATTCGTACGAAGTTCATCAATCGTCGCTGGCTTATTGGCAAAGACCATTGACTTGACGTAGCCCCACAGGAAATAGTCTAACGGCGTCAAATCGCACGACCGAGGCGGCCAAGCGACTGGACCATTTCGTGAGATAACACGTTCTCCAAACTTGGTTTCCAATAAATTGATTGTGACATTCGCTGTGTGGCTTGTGGCGCCGTCCTGTTGGAACCACATGTCCTCAAAGTCCATATCATCCAATTGGGGCCAAAAATATTCGGTTATCATTGAACGGTAGCGATCCCCATTCACAGTAACGTGCCGGTCTTGATCATCGCGGAAGAAGTACGGCCCAATGACGCCGCCGGCCTATAAACCACACCAAACCGTAATTTTTTCGGAATGCAATGATGACTCATGGAGTACGTGTGGATTGCTGCCTGACCAATACCGCATATTTTGTTTATTGACGAAGCCATTCAGCCAGAAATGAGCCACATCGCTGAAGATGATTTTTCGATGAAAATCCGAATCATTTTCAAGTTGTTGCTCAGCCAAATTCAGGAACATACGACGCTTCTGGTGGTCAAGCGGCTTCAGTTCTTGCGTCAATTTAATCTTGTTAGGATGTAGGCCAAGATCTTTTCGCAAAATTCGGCACAACGACGTCACAGAGATGCCCAACACTTCAGAACGACGTGTGAGAGACACATTTGGGCTTTCTGCAACTGAAGCCTCAGCGGCAGCAATATTCTCGACACTACGGGCACTTCTTTGTCTCACTGGCACGGGAACATTTTGTACTGTGCCTGTGAATTCAAATTTTTCCACTAGACGCTCAATTGTTGATCTGCTAGGACGATAATGACGACCATAAATTGGACGTAGCGCTCTTAACGTTGAGGCCACTGACTCCGAATTTCGGTAGTAAATTTTAATAATTTCGACTCGTTGTTGACTCGTATATCTTTCCATCATAAAATGGCAAACCTTACTGAAGAGAAATGTCAAAAGAGCGGCAAGAAATATGACGTCGTTTGCTGTCCCTGTTGCTCTACTTTTGTAGCGTCCCTGTTGAAAAACCCTTTATATCGTTTATTAATTTAAAAGACTGCCGCCAAATCTCGAAGTTTTGCATGTAAATTAGATATAAAATTAACAAAAAATCGACTACAGATGGTAAAACAAGTAGCTTAGTGGCACAATTTCGAGGCCAATTTTATTTTTTTCATTTGTCAGGTATAGCGCCATCTATATAATTATTAATTCGGACTGGTATATAAACAGGTCATACAAAACAAAACAAATAGAAACTAATATAAAAATTTATTAACAAGTCTGTAAATCTGACGTCAGTTAAAAAACCATTAATACTTGTCGATTGCTTGATTCTTCTTAAGGCAGATATGTATGTATTGTATATGAGTAAAAATCTATAACTCCAACATTTTATAATATTGTTTCTTTTATCTTTCCATAACCGCTTAATAAATTCTCACTGAAGCAAATTATTTTAAAGAGAATTAGGTTTAGAAAAAGAACATACGAAAATATTAAACTCAAATAATAACCCTAATTTCATCTCAAAGAATTTCATAGTTATCACTAAATTTGTACGTGAAATCAATGATTTTTGATAATAGGAATTTATATCTGCTTTTAATTTATAACTCAATGCTAAAACATTAATACTTAACCGGTTTTGCAGAAATAATAACAATAACTTCAACACAAAGCCACAAAGTGGAAATCTCTTGAATTAAATATACAAAAGATCCGTCACTTATATATACCTTAGAGCTCAGATACTGCACGCAGCAGATCGTCGATTGTCAGATCACCTGCTCAACAGGTTTTTGTTTTAAGTTAAAATAAAACAAATCGAAAAAAAAATCGCAAAATCTATACACTCGAAATCATTTAAATAGATGCAATTTAAAAAGAACAAACAACAATTTTAATTATCTAAACAAATTTCGATTAAACAAAAAAAATAAAACAGATCGAAAAAAAAATCGCAAAATCTATACACTCGAAATCATTTAAATAGATGCACTTTAAAAAGAACAAACAACAATTTTAATTATATAAAAAAATTTCGATTAAACAAATTCAAAAATGACTTATATGTTAATATGATTCAATTAAATGTACAAGTGAACTCAACTCCAGAAATTAATGAGTTTCGCCCAGATATGATACTGGGTTTTTCAGTTAGAATGTCTAAGATGCAAATTATTTAAACAAGGCACCAGAGAGATTTACATAGATGCTGGCAAGGAACTAGCAAGGGTTAGCAAAGGATAGAACAAGGACCTTGGCTTATGTGGGATTTGATCCCGCGATCTTCTACTTGTCAGTCCATTGCGCTTCCCATTGGGCTAATTCGCTTTATAAAATTCAATGTCGAAAGTGAATAAAAAGATGAAGAAATTTAAATATTAAAATTACTTCTGTTTTAAGAGAAGTGAATGAATTTAATTCAGTTAAAAAGTTCAAGTGGACTCAACTCCAGAAATTAATGCGTTTCGCCCAGATATGACACTGGGTTTTTCAGTTAGAATGTCTAAGATGCAAATTATTTAAATATGGAATATCAGCCCGCGCATGAAAAAAAATTAGTTTTGGACAAGCCACCAGAGAGTTTTACATAGATTCTGGCAAGGAACTAGCAAGGGTTAGCAAAGGCTAGAACAAGGACTTTGGCTTATCTGGGACTTGATCCCGCGATCTTCTGCTTGTCAGTCCAATGCGCTTCCCATTGGGCTAATTCACTTTATAAAATTCATTGTCGAAAGTGAATAAAAAGATGAAGAAATTTAAATATTAAAATTACTTCTGTTTTAAGAGAAGTGAATGAATTTAAAAAGTTCAAGTGAACTCAACTCCAGAAATTAATCGCCCAGATATGACACTGGGTTTTTCAGTTAGAATGTCTAAGATGCAAATTATTTAAATATGGAATATCAGCCCGCGCATGAAAAAAAATTAGTTTTCGAGAGAGTTTTACATAGAACAAGGACTTTGGCTTATCTGGGACTTGATCCCGCGATCTTCTGCTTGTCAGTCCAATGCGCTTCCCATTGGGCTAATTCACTTTAAAAAATTCATTGTCGAAAGTGAATAAAAAGATGAAGAAATTTAAATATTAAAATTACTTCTGTTTTAAGAGAAGTGAATGAATTGAATTCAGTTAAAAAGTACAAGTGACCTAAACTCCAGAAATTAAGGTGTTTCGCCCATATATGACAAAGGGCTCTTAAGTCAGTCTGCCAAACCCTCCTAAGACTCAAATTTTGGTCGATGTTTACTGACTCTTATAAAAATCACAGCAAGAAGATACTGTGAAATTTATTGATCTAGGGAAATTTGTTTCTGGGTGCACGAAATTAAACAAATTCCACTAGAATAATAAAATTGACAGTATCTTCTTGCTGTGATTTTTATAAGAGTCGGTAAACATCGACCAAAATTTGTGTCTTAGTAGGGTATGACAGACCGACTGAAGAGCCCACTATCATATCTGGGCGAAACACCTTAATTTCTGGAGTTGAGGTCACTTGTACTTTTAAATTAAAAGTGAATAAGTTTCATATCATATATTGCATAACAAATACATGTAATGCTAAGTATCTGAAAAGTTTTCCTCGCCTAGATTTTGCCTACTCAAAACTTACTAGAGCCTTGCCCAAACTACACAGAAACTCGTTACTTTTCCAGGCAGGAGTTATTAAACAAACTTTTCTGGGAATTTCGTTGTACTTTATTTACGCTTTTCGATTATCAACTGGTATAATCGAAAAAATGATTGAGCCCAGAAAAAAATATTTTTGATTGTTTTTAAAATGTCAAATAACACTTTCTAGCTTGATGACGTGATTGAGTCATTTATTTATGAACATAAACTACATGGTATTTACCTACTATTATAACCAGGTCTAACGCAAAAAGCGATTGCCTGCAGCTACAGTATAACACGGATATAGGAAACTCTGATAATCCAAGAAATTTCTTTCTTATATCCGAGTTTTTCTTACATGAAACAACGGATATAAGAAAGACTATTTCTTATATGAGAAACACGGATATAAGAAAAGAAATTTCTTAAACAGACATAAAACAGACACAAAAGAGACACAAAACCAAGCAATAACACATATGACTGAGTATTTTAGCACTTTATAAGCTGTTTCTGCATTTCTATATGAAAATAAAAATTTGTCATTAACTATTTAACCATATTTGTGCGCAAAACTAGCTTTGGTGAAGGTAAATTAAATAATAATGAAGTAAATTTCTTATATGCGTACTTTTTTGTTCTTGAAATTAATATTTGTGCAAAGAAATGAATTCTTATAGCCGTGTTTTTCTTTTATACGATCAATTTCAATTTATACGATCAATTTCAAAGGGAATTTAAAGAAAAAGACACGGTGTTTTGGATTGCATCTTATAAGCGAGTTTTTCTTTTATGAGTGTTTCTTAAATCCGTAAAATACTGTACCAGTTATACTTATCATAGTTAAAATTGAATTTTAAAACTTGTGAAGTTTGTATTCGTCACGTTTTTGTATAAAATCTTAAAGCCCAATTACGAATTATCATCACGCCTAAAATTATAAATAAGCCTAATTATACTATTACATTTAAGTTTAACAAAAACATCAAGTTCTCAACAAAAAAACTATAAATGAATAATTCGTTAGTTTTTTTTCTTTATTTTTGTTTTCTTTTAAAGGATCAATCCCATCGATTTAGAGTGTATATTTTAAGACACGAAAAAAAAGATAAACCTTCAGAGTTTACGTTGATTTCCAAAAAAGGCAGGTGACACTAACTTCACTGGAATAATGACGTTGTTTTGTCTTTTTTGTTGTTGTTTTCCAACTCTACTTTATCCGACACATACACAATACACACACAAATTTAAATCGTGGCTGCAAAATAAAGTACGTATCTTTGCAAAACATGCTTGTTTATTGCATTTTAAATTGATGCCTACGTTTTATTTCAATATTTGCGGGAAATCTAGGTTGACCAGACCAATTTGTGCATTTTTATTTGTTGAAAAAAAAAAAAATAACTGTAGGTTTTTGGTTGCCAGCAGTGGGTGGGAATGGTTTCTTTTTTAATCAATTCGAGTTTAGTTTTGAAAGTTTTTGTTTTCTAGTAAAATATTGCTGCAACAGATATACAAACTAAAACTACAAACCTTAACTCTATTAATTCCAAGCTAATGAACTTGTAAAAAAAAAAATACTGAAAGTTCCTAGCATGGCAAGCGGAAACACCTCTCCATTGAAAACCTAACTGTATGGAAAAACAAAACCTTTTCGGATGTGATACCTAGTCATTTGTTTGTCGAACAGGTGGACACAAGAACGCTAGGTTTTCATGTTGACACGCATGATTTGATTAGTTATATTATAATAGGCAGGTTGTACATTCGTGTGAAGGATCAATCAAAAATCAAAACCTCAAGTCCTATTTTATTTTCTAGCTATCCGTTTGTAACGAGTGAGTTTGGGTGGTGCGTATAGTAGGCGTGACAACTGATGGACTGTGGGCTATAGTATTAGAAAACTAGGCTTACAAACAAAAATGTTTAAGTAAGGTAGCAAATAATTAATAAAATATAGTATAGAATTTTCTTATCACTCATTTTTTCTGTTTAATATGTGTCGCTGAATCCGAATTTAAACTTTGGTATTTCCAACGGATACGGCTTCACAGCAAAAATTGCAAAATACCTCAAAATGTTTGACTTTTTTTCAGTTTTTTTGCCAGTTATACAATATTCACTTTATAGAACATAAGATTTCCTTCTAAAAGTGTCTATAGTTCGCTGAAAAAAAGCCAAAATTACGTACTTTTTGGAAAACACAGTTTTCTCGTTAGTTTTTTGCTTGTGCTTGTAATTTTAAAAATTTTAAGATTTTGCTGAAACACCATGAAATACTCTAAAAATTTGGTACCTTAATCACTTAAATTGGACAATTAATGCCACAGCTATAGGGCTAGAGCGCGATGTATAGAACCTGGTTAGAATATTAATGTATATGTACTCCGAATAAGAAGCACGATAATCCGAGGAAGCCTACCCGTCAAAAATACCATCTTGGACAAAATACAGCATGACCAACTAAGCTGGTACTGTCATGTACAAAGAAGATGCCATGAGAACCCAGTTCAAAAGGCAATAGCACAAGACGTTCCAACACTAACGTCGCGGAAGAAAGGGAGGCGCAAAAACTCTTGAATGAAACAAATGCAACGACACCTGCATTTAGTTGGCCTCAGACATGGAACAGTCCAAAACCGGGAGGCCTGTCGACGTTTTCTGAGGTGAACGCGGCGAGCGCCACAAGTGGAACCTTAGGTGAAGCAGTTGAGTGGGAGAGTTGTGGTCCCCTCGAGATCATGACAATCTCCGGCTAAATGAAGAAGAACACTCCGATTATGGTGTTCAAGGCAGTGTCGAAGACACTTCCTCTCATACTCCCGAATCTTTTCCATTTAAGATGGGGCAACGTTGAACCACAGCGGGCATTCAAAAGTAATCATTGGCCGGATGAGAGTCATGTTGCAAATCACCTTCACCCTGCCAACAAGCCGGCAGCTAACAACCGTTTTGTTAGGGCGAAAACTCCCCTAGCCCTGTTCAGAGCAGAATTTATACGAGTACGTCTGTAGAAATATAATAAATACTGATCCAGCCATATACCAAGGTACTGTATTACACTTTTACTCGCTAGTGGATGTTCATGTGACCCGACGATCACTAGCTTGCGCCAGTTGTTCGCCAGTATTCCTTAAGTCACAATGCCGCGGAGTCCTATACAGAACTCTCCGATTTCGGAAAGTTGGTTTTCAACTTTTTCTTTAACAATTATTTCTGCTATGATTTAGCCGCATTTATGCTGGATTCACTCGACTGACTTTTTTTTAAATGTTAAAATGGAAATGTTAATGCATTATCTCGAACTTTTTACAAGAGACACTTATCCATTGTTTATCTAGCCTGGCTTGTTGGGAAATGGCAATTTTTCGTCTCCAGATTTTTGATCTGTATGAAATTCAAAGAAGCTCTCAATAAAATAGAAATTGGGTGCCCAAAAAAATTTAATTGGTAGATTTGTATGGGCTTTCACATATCTGAAGAGCCTCCAACAGAGTTGTAAAAGTCTCCAATAGAGATCTAGGGCCCTTCAAGAAAGGTGTAGTGGCTGCCAACTGAGCTCTAGAGTCTCTAACAGAAATGTTTAAACCTCCAAACAGAGCTTTAAAACCTCCGATAAAGCTGTAAGGGCCTCCGACAGAGCTATAGGGTCCTTGAAAAGAAGTTTAGGATCATCCAAAAGAGTTGTCCCAACTAACATTTCAGCTTCGGTTCGGCTTAATAGAAGTTCTATTAACTTCTATTAAGCCGAAACGAAGCTGAAATGTTAGTGAGGTAGTGACTTTCCAAGATCCTTTTGGTCCACAAAAGCTCTATATTTACTATGGGAACCTTCAAAAGACTTATTTTATAAGAAACTTCTCTTCTAAAAAAAAAACAAAAAGCTAGTGCAGATGGTTTTATTTACTTTTTTCTTACTAAAGAACCCACCGGGAAAAATCCCAGTTTGCCCGGTGGCAGCGGCCCAGTCAACCAGTGATCTTGTCGAAGTCACACTATATAAGAATTCTGATGTCTTCAATTCTTCTGTACGCAATTAAATCGTCGGCATACGCAATTTCCTGAGTAAGACTATACCTATCAGATCACTGGTTTAAATGTTAAATAGAATCGTTGAATTCAACGCTACCTGCCGAAGACCATTTTTAATTTCAAAGATTTCGGTAGAAGTTACAATTCCACTTTTGACAACAAACTCTCTCCCATTGAGCATTTCATAAAGCATTAAGTAAAGGCATTCTAATAAAAAGTCTCAAAAGCTTTAAAAAGAGACCAAACCATACGGTGTCGAAAGCTTTCTCTAAATCCACCAGACAGGCACCCGTACACTGTCTTTTAAGATTTGCTCCATTGGACATCAGAAACGAGCTTACACACGGCATGAATATTGTCGTGCCCCGCCTAAAAGCCGAACTGATTATCCGGTATGATATTGTTGTCCTCTGCCACTTCCACACAGCTCTTTTTTTTTCCTGAAGAAGATTTATCGACCGGAGAATCACCGAATTGGAGTTGTCCTTTCCCTTTTTCGGCAGAAGATGTACAACGGCTGTCTTACAACGCACTGAATAATCTAGATCTAATCATATTAAAATCTAATACATACAAATATTAAAATCTAATACAAAAACTATTAAAATGGTTAAATGCCCCACTGTGTGACTGTGACGTGACTCAATGCTCACAACAATTTCCTCTAATCAGCTCAGCTCAGGAACTATTGCATGTCAAGCCTTAAGGTGTGATGTTATTTTGTGTGCGCTGTGTTTGGCTGCGAATAAACACAAAAAAACCTGAAGGAGTGAGATTTCCCATTAATAAATGAAAAACTAATTTGATTTCCGGTTTTATTCTTGATGCCGCCTCGTCAATAAGCCTACTCGAAAAATCTTGGTGAGGTTACCGAACTTTTGTACACAAAAATCCGCAAAACTTCAAAATAAATAATAAATTTATCGGAATCAAGTTGAATATGTACACAAATATTTAAAGTCCTCAATACTATCTTTGTGGAGGGAATGAGTAAAGAGGAAAGGGTAGATTATGACATAATCTACTTTTAATTTGTTTCCACTTTTTATGAACAATTTTTTTCCAATTTCTTCTTTTTTATTTGTGTTGGAACTGGAAGTTAAAAACCTATCTATCCCCCAGACTCTATTGAGAGATAAAATTGTACATCTGTGTATCTACGCTTGGGCATCCATTACTCATGTCCAGACGTCATTTCTTTTTATTGTTTCCCCCGCCCCAGGCTCCTCCATATTCTACAAGGAAGAGAATTGTATTTTTTTTTGTCATACAAAAAAAATCATATTTCCAGAGAGCTCAAAAGAAGCAGAAACGCTGTGGACAATGACCACCATTATTATTAGCACAGGGCGCACAACAAACTATAAAAATGTATGTAGGTACTTCTACTGTCGGGGACTTATTTTGTGTGGAAATGTTCTTTACTTATATGGGCTTTTAGCCTTGCGGCCGAGCACAGGGTAATCTTGGCATAGTGTCGGCTGTAGTATTTTTCTTCCTTAGTTTTTTAGTTTAGTTTTTTTTTTTTGCAGTATGTCTGGACGAGTTTATTATAGACATTGATGGGGTGTAGTTTAATTTGTAACTGAAATAGTTTTAAATTAAGTTTTAAGTACGTATAAGTAGTTTTGAAATTTAAAGGGAAGGGCAGACTTAGCCAGAGGTAGGAAAATAGATATGGAATTAATTCAAGGTCTTTGATAGCTGTTGTGATGTGTTGCCAATTCCGTACTCCGCTATGAAAAGACCTGAAAGGGGCTGAGGGTAGGTAACCAGCGACCTTGTCATTTTATAAAAATATCTCAATTTAGTCGGGTTTTCGATCGACGTGTGCAGGTGAAAACGTTTTTCTGCAGAAAAATCATCGTGTGAACAGTTCTATGTAAATGTATGGGCCACTGCGCATTTGTCCGGGTGTATACAGCTTAAAAACGTGCGGTATAATCTCGTGTGAACTGGACCTAACTGTTTAAAAACAAGTCTTTTAATTTGTAGTTTTATACCCCCGTAAAAAGATTCAAATACAAATCAAGTAAATAGAAAATATATATATACATTACACAATTGTTTTATTGCTCACTGAAAAATAACTAAGTTAAGATTTCTAGTCTTTTATATTTTTCAACGTCCTACTTATCAATATTCACTCAATATTTACATCCAAATCAAACTGTTCCCAATTTGAAATCCAAACCTACAAAATGTTTGTTTAAAAACTTTAAAGAAACGGAAGTAATCATTCAATCATTTTACCAATTTTATATAAATCTTGTAAACGCAGCGGAAAGCCTTTGTTTACAAATACACAAAACCTAATTCAGTTTCGGGCAAGTTAGTGCTGATGAAAATAAAAAAATTAACAAAAGTAAATAAATATTTGGTGCTCATTGATGTATCTTGCTTGCATCCAAAGAATAACAAAACTGAACTTTTCAATGTGAAAAATGTGCAAAATTTATAGAAACCACTTAAAACATTTAGTTGAACTCGCAATATGGATATAGTATATGAAGGTATCTCATAATGGCATGATATGCTCATGTGAAAATTCGAGTTTTTGATGAATTTAGGCATGATGAAAGTGAAGACGGAAAATCTGGCACTAGCAATTCTTTGTATCTCTTTTTATTTTTTCAGAAGTTTCTAAAATATTTCCAAAAGGTTCCAAAAAAAGTAAAACATACCTATGTTGTTTTGTTTCTAAAATAATTTTTAATTGATCATTATATTCATTAATAATACGAGTAGGTAGCTGATATCATCATTTTTAAATTCATAAGCAGTATTTCAGCTTAACAAATCCACAAGAAAAACCCATCAAAGACTGCGTCTGGCAAGTTGTAAATAATGTCTAAAACAGAATAATAACCTATTTTTTTACGAAAACTATCAAATTTTTAAGATATAAAAAATATAAAAAAAAAAAAAAAAATACATTAAACATTAGGTAAATCACTTATTAAAGAATTGAATCATAAAAAATACAATGCTCGAATGGATCGCACGAAAATATGCTTGTGGTTCAAGACTGTCAAAATTCATTAAAACTTATTTACTTACTTATGCTGGCTCTATACAGTCTGGTGTGGACCAGGGCCTCAACCAACAAACCTTCTCCAGCCAGCTCTTCTAGTTTTTGCTCGCCAAGTCGGTTGAGGTCCTCTTCCATCTGCATGCACCACTGGTTTTGCAGCCTTCCTCTATTGCGCCTTCCCTCGGGGATGGATTCAAAGACTTCTCGGGCCGGAGTAGTGACCCAGCCACTTGAGTCTTTGCCTTTTCACTTTTGTGACTAGGTTGATGTCGCTATACAGCCCGTACAGTTCGTTGTTATATATCTTCTGCTCCATTCCCCGTCTATGCATACGGGACCAAAGATCACCCGAAGAATTTTTCTCTCGAATATTCCTAAAGCTTACTCATGCGCCGCTAAGAAGGTCCATGCTTCTGCACCATACAACATGAGTGTCTTGTACAGGGACACTTTAGTCATTTTAGAGAGGGCTTTACTTTTCAATTGCCTTCTTAGCCCGAAGAAACAGCGATTGGCAAGAGTTATCCTTCGTTTGATCTCAGCGCTGGTGTCATTGTCTCAATATATAGCGGAGCACAGGTAGACAAAGTCCTTAACTACCTCAAAGTTATATGTGTCTATGGTGACGTTCTGTCCAAGACGTTGGTATTGAGCGCCCTTTTTAGATGCTTGCAAAAGCTCCAGTAACATCACGCTTTGTTCTTCCAATTATGTCAATATCGTCGTCGTATGCAAGTAATTGGGTGAGCTTTTGAAAGAATGTGCCTCTAGTGTTGACGTGTGAGTATGATGTTGAAGACATATGATGTTGACAGCGCGTCGCTTGCCTTAATCCTTTTTTGACATCGAAGGTGTCGGTTTTGATGGAGCAGCGTGCGTTCTCCATCGTAATCCTGCACAAACGGAGGAGCTTGTCAGGGATACCAAAACCAGACATTGCTTTACATAGCACGTCTCTGTAAATACTGTCATTCGCGGCCTTAAAATCGATGAACAGGTGGTGAGTGTCGATTTGAAGTTCCTGGGTTTTTCGAAAATCTGCCATGCCGTAGTGTGAATATTTGGTCGATAGCCTGAAGCCACACTGATATGGACCTATCAGGTTGTTGAAGATCTTGTAGACGACGTTAAGGAGACTGATTCCTCTATAGTTTATTATTATTTATTTACTAGCCGACCCGTGCTCGCGTGGCCTCGCACCAAAATTAAAGGACATTGTTGAAATTTGTATACCTTCCCACCTATGTATTTTTTTTATTTTAAAGCTTCCGGATACACAATGTTTTCGCAGTGTAGCCATTTTTTAATATCATGTGAAGCGTTTTTTAAGAGCTAATTCATTATAATTTATTCATAACATTTTCCCTTTTAAAATATTCGCCAAACACCATTCAATTGCTTTAATATTAATTGTACCGCTTTCTTTCAATACACACGACTGTAACCTGTTTTTCCCGTCATTTTAAGTTTCAAACTTGAAGATCCGACGCTGATTACAAAATTAAATATAATTCAAATACATTATTTACATTAGTTTGTGTTCAAAACAATTTATAAAGAATTTTCGGAGTTATTCCGTAATTATCAAAAATTAGAACACCAATTTCAAAGGCATGGAAAATTAACTAGTTTTGAGTTTTGAATGACCTTTTATAACGGATTAAATGAATAACAATGATTTTGTAATTACAAAAGTCTAATTTATTGGTTTGGCCTAAAATTAACTACATTAATAAAGTAATCTTTTCTTAAAATCATCCTTCTTCATACAAAGGCCGATTTGGTCGCATACTTCATTAAAAAGTTTTAAAGAACGACTTATAGGTCCAGTACGTTGCCCTATGAGAAACAATATATAAAATAATTCCCATCGATTTCGGAAGATTCTTATCGGAACGTAGAAAGATATTAAGGAAAGCAATTCCATAGAGGATATTCGATTGTCTAAAACATCTCTTATGTCTCTCGACATTAAAGGGTTTTTAAATCTATAAATGAACACTTTGATTCACAGTCTGGTAAACATAAAACACACTTTAATTTCCTCAAGGCATAAATGGTGAATCTTTTTTGAATTATTTCCATTCTCAAAATATTAGATAGCAGTTAAGGAAACAAATTTAAAATCAATGGCGCAAAATTTTTAACAGCCTATTATTAAGGATTTAGTATGATACTACTTAACATTTTACTAATTCTTTAACAGTTTACTAAAATTTTCTAAGTTTTAAATTCAGCTGAACACGTCCAAAAAAGAGACACCTCGTGCAAAAAATTCACAAACAGCCCTGCTTTTGACAATTTTAAACGTCAAAGTGTCATATGGATTTAGTACGATACTAAAAAGATAAAAAAGCCATTTGGTGATTTTAACTTTAGAAAAATGTTAGGCGATAGTATGATCCTAAACTCGTTTAAAATAAGCAAAATACACTTTTTAATCTAGTATTATACTAAAAATGATCATACATAAATCGACTAAAATTTTGCGCCAATCATTTTTCGATATTTTTAGGTTGATTTTTGCTATTTTTTTCTGATTGAAATTTTATATATTTTTTTTTAAAATCATTTTAATAGAAAACTTAAGAAAAACTTCAGCAAAAAGTCATTAAAGTTAAATTCCCAAAATTCGGCTTAGTTTTCGAGTTATACCCAAAATATTGAAAATTTACTAGTGTGACCATTCTCTCAGAAATGTATAGATGAATTTCAGCGAGTTTTGTGTTTAAAGCATGCTTAAGTTCCAGACAAATGTATTCAATAATAAAAACCCATGAATGCAATTGTTCCTTACTAAAAGGTCAACTCAATAGCCTATAAATTTGTATATTCAAAATTGTTAAGAGAAAAGGAACTCCTGATGCATACAAAGTTTGGTCGAAAATCGAAATCGTTAACGAAATTTCAAAATCAAAAATTGGTTTTATGACAAGTAACGCTAATAACCGTTATTTTTGAAGCTAAGAAAATTTCAATTTTCCCTCTTTGGAATCCCTTAAAAAACTTAAGTCCAGAAACCCATCGTCTACAATGACTGTGGGACACTTTGTAAAAAAATACACAATTTTTGCGGAGAGAAATATTTCTAATTAGATTTTATAATCATTGCCAGTTCAAGCTTTCAGTAATTTTTTGAAAAAACCAAGTCAAACACTGGAAATAATTCGCATAAGATTCTATCGACCAAATTAATGATAATTGTACTCTCAAATCGATTTACCAACTCTATACCCGCACTATAAGACTTATTTTCGGTAAGTAAAGTATAGGTACAATTTAGGAGGGTGAATATATTTTTCTTTTTACAAATTCACCTATTCTTAGCTAAGTTCTAAGTACTTATTATGGCTTATCCAATATTGAATCTAAAAACGTTTTATTCTTTCGTAAAATATTTGTGAATCAACAACCCATTAGAATAGGTTCTGACGTGCGTCGGTAAACCTACATATATCTAAAAACTTTGTACCAATGCTTTGTATAATTCAAATAGAAATATTTTTATTTTTTATAACACAGGTGTTCGTATCATCATTATTTTATAGCAATATCAACAATAACAAAATATTTTGTCCAATAAAAAGAAACAAAAATACGATTCTCGTACATTTAAATCCGATTTATTAGACAACATACAAAATAATCTAAAAAAAAGAAGCTTAACGTCATCCATTTAAGTTGACATAAACTTGTATTTATTATTGTCTTTTTTATCTAAAAGTGGAAGTTGTAAAATTTTTCTAAATATATAAAACAAAAACATTCCATAAAAACATCGCCTCGAGATACATAAGTTCTCATAAATTTATTATTTTCCAGTACACACACTAATGGTAAAATGGTGAGGGTAAAACCAAAAAACAAAAGGAAAATCAGACAGGAATAGAACTTTTGTACTCTGCGTCATACAGTGGGGCCGACAGTATGGAAGAGTTAGAACAATATAAAAAAAAAGAAAATAAAGAAAAATAAAATAAAGTGCATGTACTTAAAGTTTGGATGTAAAGTTTTTAGTGTAAAACTTGCTGTTTTTTAATTTGGTACATTAAGTTTACTCCACTTAAGTGCACACCGCTTTACTGAAAAAATAGGTTGCCTGAGATATGACATTTATTGCGGTGCAACTTTTTTAGAATAAATGAGTTCGGTTAACTGAAAACTCAGCTTAACTGAAACAGAGTTGACTGTACCCTCTTTATAATGCACGTATGCACGTATCGCTCATTAAAAAGAACAACGTCATAACTCAAAAATCCTCAAACTTCAGAAATCGCAATTTAAAGTTTTCATGCCTGTATTTCATAATCATCTTCATTTGTATTTATTTTCTTCTTTTTTCTTGGTAGAGCTATAAATTAAAATTTTATTGCAAAATATGACATTTTTAAAATATTTATTGGACCGTTTTCATTTCAAAGGTTCTTGCGTAGTTGAAAAAAATACAGTATTTCCATAAAACAATATTTAAAAGTGACACTGTAACGACAAATGATGCTCTAAAGCCTTTAATTTTTGAGTTCTAGAAATGAAATTTTGCCAAAAAATAGTTTATAGAAAATGGGCTTGAACTGTATCATTTGGTCAAAATTGATGTTTTTTGAGTTATGACGTTGTTCTTTTTAACGAGCGATATGTATCTGCATTGAAATTCTTTTTATATAAAATAACCTATGGAGACTTATTTCTTAAGGCATTTGAAATATTAATTTTACTATATTCCTGACATTCATTAATAACGCTTTTTTTAAATTTTGAATTCTGTGATTTAGTACCTACCATATTCTTACCTTAATTCTCAAAAGTGTACCAAACTTTATAAATTTTTTTCAATAACTCGAAAATGATTTTTGTCCAAAAAACTCAAGAAACGCACCACTGTGTGGAATCGGCAGTCACAACAAATCGATTTGAAGTTTTTTGTGTTCGTCTTTGAATTGAAGTTGTACTGTTCAACACACGAATGTGCATCTGAAAAATATAACAAGGGTTTATTATTCTTTATTAGTTTTTATTTCTTTATTTTGGATACCAAATGAAATGTAATATTTTATTTATGACCCCAAACAGTAAGAATATACGTACATACATACATACATTCGTATACGGAACACAAAAAAAAAAAAAAAAAACGCGCCCCTTTTTGCCCTAACAACTAATGCCATTGCCATGCATGCTTACTCTCTGACACTTTGAAGTGACACAATGTCATTGCACGAATCCATGGATTTTCTTCAACTTGGGGTGTGATATTAAATAAAAAATGCTCAATGGATGTCGGTGGTGGTGGTCGTGACGGTAGTTGGGTCTTGGGAACACATTAAATGGGTACTGTACTTTGTACTGAGACTGGAAATAAGTTTTTAAAATGAAATTGAGATTCTGTCTCGCAAACTAAAAATAACCCATCATCGCAGGGATCATGCAATGGGGATTCTTTTTTCGTTTGTCTGGACGACTTCCAGTTGATGGGTAGATGAGGAGGAGGTGTTTTTTTTTTGTAGTATTGTATATTTTTTTTTTGGAGCAAAATGGGTAAATGTATTTTGGCAAGCTTGTTGCTAGGCGTTACTTACTGCAGTACAGTATGGAATATGCGAATATTAATGCATAAACAAGACATTCAATTGAGGAAGTTTTATGGTTTTATACATACCTGCTTGTTGGGAAGCAGAGGATGTGTCAATTGCCTTGTTTGCAATAAATTTAATTATTTTTTGTATTGCATTTTATCTAAAAAAATTTAGAATAGGTATACCTACTATAGAGTCAGTGACTAGATGTCGGTTCATTATTCATCAAAATTAGACAGTGCATCTTATTCTCATAGCAAGAACCAGACTAGTTTTCCGAAGGTTTTTTCACTTTATTTTTATTGGAGCACAAAATTGATCCCGCACTCAGCTCAGGTTCTCAACGTATTTCCGTGTTTGAAAATGAAAACAAAACAATGACCCATTTTTTTGACTTTATGAAATAACTTGAAGTAATTTATTAAATTTTTTTCATTTGGAGCTGTTGTATCAGCAACCGAATTGTGCTTTGAGCGCAATGGTAACTATTGCTTATTCGTAACGAAACATCAATTTTGACATTTAACTTTCTCTACAACAATTTCTACAAAACTTTATATGTGAATTTTCTTACCTCGTGGATAACCTTTCTTACTTCACTTTGAATTCTGGTTTCTTGCTTAGAGGTTATCCGCCATCTTATAATTTGTTATTTAAAGTTAGATTAAGTATTAATTATTTAGTCTTTTAAGTTAAGTCGAAAAACTTAACAGGAGCCTTATAACACGATTCCTTTTTACTTGCGATTTATATGTAGGTACTAGGAGAGTTATTATTCGTAAAAAAAAACTGAAACCTAACATTCACCTAAAAACTAAAAAGTTTTTTTTTTTTCAGGGCTACTGCCTCTTGACAGAAATTGACAAATCCTCCAAGAGTATCACTTGTCATGAAGAAGTGCTTCTCGTGTAGCCGTTCGGATTCGGCATAAAATTGTAGGTCCCTTCCATTCCTGTCGATACGCGCACACAGGAATGGTTGTGAGTTGTTAGTCACTAGGCCCTGGTTCTGTTAACCGTGGCGCCACCCAATTTATTTATTTAACATTCATATGATAGAGAACGTGAAAAAAGTGGGTTTCACAATTCTGTATGGTTACACATGCAAACATGAAACTTGGTACCTACCTACAGTTTTTTTTTTTTTGATTTTTTCAGAACCAATAATAATGGTTACATGCAATGCTGCAATACAAATATTTTTAGCCAAAAAATGAAAATTTAAATTTCTCCAAATCTAGTAGAACCATTTTTTGGTTTTTTGATTTTATCGAAAACGGTTCTGTTGATATTTGAAATTTTAAGTTCAGGCATTGTCAATCAAAATTAAAAAACAAAATTTTTTTTTTTGTTATTTTTTGAAAAAAGTTTAACATTTTTTTTTTTTGTTTGAAAACTCAGTGTTTTGAAAAGTATCTAATTCGTCAATTTTTTTTTAAATTTTGTTTAAATTAATTTTTTATTATTTTCTAAAATATTTGAAAACATCGTATTTCTAAATTCAAAAACTTTTTATTTTTCTCGAAAACGGCTAAAAGAAATTTTAGACAATGATGTATGTGATATTAAATCAATTTATAAAATTTGATTCCTAAGTGGGCTATAGGTTAGGCTATACTCCATCTCTCTGCTTAGGGTTTGCTCAGTCGCTAGGCAGGCGCCTATGTTGTCAGTTGGTGGGCTTTAAGTTTACGTGTAAATTAGAGTGGGTACTCAAAAAAATTCTTAATTGTTCGCTTTTTTCAATATTTAAAAATGAAATCATTAAAAATATTTGTGGACTTATGACCCACTTACTTTTGTGGACTTTTGACTTGTGGACTTTTGACCCTGCGTCGCGCCGTTGTTGTTAGCTTAAATGGTCTTTAATTTCTCAAATCTTTAAATATCTTAAAAATGACGTTTATATTAATTCAAAATTTCAAGAATATTAAATTTTTTAAGTAATACCTTTTTGCGAGGCCAGAAACACCTTTTTTATTTTTTTTTTGTAATAAATTTGTTTTGCTGAACAGTTTTTAAAAATTAATTTTCCTCTAAATTTTGATAAAAAAAAAAAATAAAACAAATTATTTTCAAAATTTTACCTTATCTAGCACAATTTTTATTTCAACATTTAATGTTCTTATTAATTTATTAGCTAAACACTGAAAACCAGATGGTTCTAGGTTATAGAAAGAACACATACATTTTGTATGCGAAACAACCTTTGACGAAACAACCCAGTCTTAAGTGATCCATAATAGTTTTAATGAAAATGCAAAACAAGTAAAAAACAAAAGAAGAAAATCGAAGTAATCGTGAAACGAAATGAACTCAAAACAAATTACGTACAAAATATAAAAAACGTTTTCGAACTAAACATTAATAATTATAATAAAAACGAAAAAACAATTGGTGAAATAAAAAAAAAAACAAAACAATAGGCACCCGAGTTAGTTATAATACGCATATGACGTCATCAAAAGGGCAACCCCGAAATCCATGGGGTATTAGAGGTATGAGCCATTTTGTAAAACATAACGTCACAAAAAACGATTATTATTGTTATTTTCGTACTATTTTTGTGTTATTTATTTGTTTTGTGTTTAGAAATAAAAGAGTGGGGGCTGGGCGTATGATAAGCTTTTTCATCGTGGCTGGTTGGAAAAAAGAGCACCAACCGATACCTTTAGCAAAAGGAAAGAAAACCACTAGTTGGGAGTAGGAGTTAGCTTTGGTTAGAAAACGCACTTCTTCGGTTAAATTTTGATAATAAATAAATAAATTGGGTGGCGCAACAGCTCGTGAAGTACCAAGGCCTAGTGACTAACAACTCGCAACCATTCCTGTGTGCGCGTGTTGACAGGAATGGAAGGGACCTACAATTTTATGCCGAATCCGAACGGCTATAACGGCTAGAGAAGTGCTTCTCATTCATGACAAGTGATACTCTTGAAGGATTTGGTAATTCCTCGCAAGAGGCAGTAGCCCTGAAAAAAACTGTTTAGTTTTTAGGTGGTTGGTTAGGGTTGAATTTTGATACCACATGGTTTATTGGCGTAACGATTACATATTTTTGAAGAACATACTAAGTTAGCCTTGAAAAACAAAATACAATTTTTTCTTGCCGACTCTAGATTTTTTCTTTGCCATCTCCTTTATCGCAAGTAAAAATAGTAGCATTACATTTCTTTTTTAATCTGGCACTTTTATCTTTAAACTGTTATAATTTTTAGTGCCGTCTTAAAGCTTTCAAACTGAGGCATGTATTGTATCTATCAATTTTTAAAACTATAAAATTTGTCCATTATTCTTAAAAATAAGATATACATATGCATTCATATTGTCAGAACTCAGAAGTACCTATGCATCTTCAGTGTTTTTGCGGACAATTCTATAAACTGTTATATCTTTGGTGTCAAGAGAAGTGGTACAGAAATGGTTTGCTTGATCAATTATAAAGGAAGCACATTTTGTTTTTCCTCAGGCACATTAACTGATGATCTTCAATTACTGCTTAACACTCATAATTGTCAATTGCCAATACTTACGTTTCAATTGTCAGATTTCTACTGTCACCTCTTTATTACTTCTTAATTACTCGCTTACTGATGAAAATGAAGTCACAGAAGTCTCATTTTCAAAATACATGAGCAAGCGAATACAAGGTTTGTTTCCTCAGTATTTTGACAGTGAGGTCTCTAAGATCTTATTTTGCTGAACTAGCCAATTGCTTTGTTTGGTTTTGCTCTCTAAAATTTTTGAAACAGACTTACTGTTCAAGAAACGGAACATTTTGAAACACTCAAATCAAGTTGTTTAACGAGAGCGCATTTTGCATGTAAAGAATTTACTTATAGAGTCGATCTTATGTAATTCAATAAAACATGAAAATGGAAAAAAGGTCAAATCTTTTTCAATCTGTAAAACGTCATCTGTAATTTCCATCCAATACTGTTATTCAAATTGTTAAAATAAATATCACGAATTTAGTTATAAGGAATAATTTTAGTTATAGAAAATAGATGGATAGAAAAACAATCTCGGTGGCTCTCACAGAATTCCACTGGTGGCATCCAATCGAAACTGGGTATAAATAAAAAAAAAATCATTATTCCTGTCTAGTTTGTAATACCTATAATTATTCTAAAAATCAGCTTACCAAACACAATAAGTGCAAAAACATAATGCCCGACACAAGCTGATACTCATAGGCAGCTCATGCAAATGTAAATTTCTTTCGAATAGATTTAGTCACTCATGCGTATAGAACCCCAATTAAACCAAAATGAGTACAAAATAAACATACAAAAAAATAACAAAATTCCAACAATCAAAACGGAAGTTGCAACCGCCATGGTCGATATGCATTTCCAGTCGATGACACTTCGGTAACGTTCCTACATAGCTCTTTTTATATGTAAGTTAACGACAAAATCAAACCAACAAACCGTAAATGTCTGGATAAAAACACCGGTGCGGCGGCTAGGGTGCCTAAGTTCCATCAACTATTGAACGCCAACGCTTATAATGTGGCAACGCGGTGCGGCGCGGTGGCGCGGTTGAGCAGTGCAACGTGGCGCGCAAAACAACAATTTACTTTTCAATTTTCATTAATGATTCAATTTCGTGTTTAACTTTTATTAATGTCGTCGTCGGATGTCGTCGGTCGGTCGGTTCGGTAGGTCGGATACAAACGGTCTTTCTGATCGGATCGTGTGTATACGCATGCTTTTCGGAATTAATTAATAGATTAACCATTTTTATTTTCCACAAAAGAGTGACTGCTTCGCGCTTATACCCGAGCGTACCCTCTGCATGCCAATGTTCACAACAATTTGACATTTTATGTGGAAACGCTATTTCATTTTTTTTATTAAAGATAAATTGAATTCGTGCTGGGTTTCATTGAAAAAAAAAATAACAGACCACATGTCAACTACTGGGCGTAGGTTATTTGGTTGGCCAACGTCGCGTCGATGAAAATGTAACGATTGAGAACCACTTTTGTATTTAATGGTAATGGTATCATGGGTATATGATTTTTGGTATATTTTTAAGTAGCTTTATGTTCTTTTAATGAGTTCATTCTGTATATTTAATAACAATGTACGAGGTATCAACTGACTCGTAATGTCTGTCGTAGATAAACTTTATTGATCTTTCTGTAAGCTTGGCTGTGATCGCTAGAAATGAGTCTGGATTGGTTGATCGTTAGTTAGCAAACATTGAAGTTTGCTGTTGTTGAGCTGCATGTTGGGTTACTACTCCACTTTATTTTTTTTTACTGGCATTTTTATACTTTACATTTTGATACTAAACAAAAGTGGTTAGACTTAAATAAAAGTACCTCATTTACAATTATTATTAGTTACACAAATAAACGCTACGCCACTCTATATTATTTACTAGTAGATATGATTTGCAAGTTCTTTATGCTGTTTGTAAGAATCTTTCCTTGTTATAATTACTTTCAAATACATTTGAAGTAAAAAATAACACAATTATCATCAAAATGATTCGATTCAAAAGGTATTTTTGTGGGTGGCGCCCACCGTGGGGCCGAATCCGCAGATTAAAATGCTTTAATATTTGTTGCCATTCTAAGCTCAGAAGTTATTTCTTGAACAATTTCAGCATTCGAATAAGTGATTGGAAAATCAATCCGATCGATAACTCCATCAACTGTGCGGTGTTTTCTGGCACATATGCTTAAACTCACTGTCACTGAAAAATTACAAATATTACTCCAAATCAAAAACAGAAAGTTCAGCGACAAGAAGTTTCTCACTTTATTCAAACGACAAAGTTTACTCCGTCTTCCGTCAATTTATGGCATGAAATATTCTTCCAAAGAAAGAAAAAACCTAAACAATAGAAGTTATATTGTTTTTGTTTTTATTTTAGTGGACTGTATTGAATGAAATTCAATAAAAAGTATTTAAGCGACCTTTAGTCCAATGCGTTTCGGTCCTGATAACAATTACAGTGGACCTCATCAGTTAGAGCTGTAATTGTTACCTTTCTAAGACGCAACATTTTAGTCGATGGCTACCGACGTTTATAAAATTTACAGCATAAACACACTGCAAATTATATTTTTCTAGGGGAACATGGTTACATTCAGACACCTAGACATAGATATAGATATTATGCCCGTGGACTGGCAAAGGTAATAAAGAAAGAAAAAACCTAAACAATAGAAGTTATATTGTTTTTGTTTTTATTTTATTCCATATTCTTCCAAATCTTAACCCCACGTTGGGCGCCAACTGTTACGAAAAAGATTTGGTACAACTAGCAATATCCCAAACGAGCACTAATCTTTATATGGGGATGCGCTATAACTCTGTTTGATCATAACCACCAAACGAATTATTTAAAATTTGGTCAAGTCCTAGAAAAAACGCCACTTCTTTAGTCAAAAGGCATTCGAGAAGTCCTATGGAAATAGAAGATCAAGTAACGAACATATTATATTCTCCATCTGGGAGATTTATGATAGAATTATCTAAGCAACCTGATCAAAACAGACCTCAGTATTCTTTCAGACTTCATAATAATTTGTTGAACGAGTAAGGAAGAAAGTTTTAATGCCACGTTCTTAGCCACACTTTAGGAATATTCGAGAAAAATTCTTCGGGTGATCTTCGGTCCCGTATGCATGGACGGGGAATGGATGAAAAGATACAACAACTAACTGTACGGGCAATACAGCGTCATCGATATAGTCACAAAAATGAAAAGGCAACGACTGAGGTGGCTGGGTCATGTATAGAGCGGATGAACATCAATGCTCCGCCCGAAAAGTCTTTGAATCCATCCCCGAGGGACTGCGCAGTAAAGAAAGACCGCGAAACCGGTGGCACAGGCAAGTGGAAAAGGACACCAACCAACTTGGCGTGCGAAACTGGAAACTGCTAGTTAGGGACAGAGCTGGCTGAAAAGGTTTGTTGGTTGAGACCCTCACTGGACTGTAGCGCCACCATAAGTAAGCACAAAAGTAAAGTAGCACCACCATAAGTAAGCATAAAAGATGATTTTTACTTAATTGGCGCCCAACATAGTACCGAAACCGATGCAAATAATACACTAATGCAACTACCATGATATTTGTTTGAAAATGCCTTAAACATTGAACATAATATACAACATACCTGTATTGAGAAAAAATCTCCCCAAATTAAAAAAATTGAAATAAAACTAACTTCAAATAATTAATTGGCGCCCAATGTAGGTCCCAAGCCATATATGAATTTTCCAATTTCAGCCTAAGAAAACTACTTTCCAATGTCAAATTGAGTTTCTATTGATCATTTTAATACAGTCTCAAGCCGTGAGTGAAATTAAAGGCCAAGTCTCAAAAATTACCACTGTTTTCTAGAAAATTCCCAAGAGCATTATGTGTATTTTATTTTTAGTGATCGCTACTGATGTACGTTTTGTTTGTATATAAAACAATGTTTTCCCTCCGACACGTGAAGACGGCAGAAAAAGGCTGAATATTTAACTGGCGCCCAACGTTGGTCCCAAGTCATATTAGTACTTTTCGATTGCCGGCTATAAAACTCCACTTACACATTACCAGAGTCCAAACATTTATAGTTATTTGGTGTATGTTTTAAATTCCAAGATCTTAACTATCGATTTTAATTTTTTCTTATAACTATTACCATTCATTGCATTTAAAAGACCTTGATGTTACAAGCATATAAATTAAATTTAAAAAAATCTCAAGCTATGCATTCTATTTATTAACAAACGGTTTTATCTTTATAATTTTTCACTTGAAATAAATGGGAATATAATTTTGATTATTTAACTGGCGCCCAATGTGGGACCAGTTTTTATTGAAGGTACCTAATCTTTCGAATAAAAAGAACAAATCTTCTAAGTTTTTCTGCAACAAAGGATGAAAAACTCTTAAAAGCGTATATTTAAAGGCGGATTGATGTCCTGAGTTAATATTGGTGTTCGAAAAATAAATATTAGAATTGTTTTGAACTCAGAAAACAAAATTTATCTAAACACTTCAGTCAAGTTTTAAATGTTCCCTTAAAAGTTCTCACACTGTCTTACCTGTCTATAAGCTTGAAATATTATAATGTAAAACTCAGTTTAAAAAAGCAATTAATTAGCATATAGTTAATTATTGTTTTCTTTAATTTAAGTGGCATTTAAAGTCACAAAACGTTCAAAACTCTTCAAATAAAAAAAAAATACATTAAACTACCTGTATAAATAAATTTAATTCCCACACCCATCTTCTTTTTTTTTTTGTCAAAATTGAATCATTCAGCACAAAGAACGCGCTCCTCCCGCACGAATTATTTTGTCAGTTTGTTGACCTAAACTTAAAATACGAATTTATTTGATTTATATTTCTTCGTTCTTTTTATGCCCACATATCATTTTATTCAGATTACTCATTCTCTATTTTTTTTTCATTTTCAGGTAACGCTGGCAATCCCCCAGATGCCGACCAAAAAGGACCCGCTTTCCTCAAAGAACCAACCAACCGAATCGATTTTTCCAACTCAACTGGTGCCGAAGTTGAATGCAAAGCCAGCGGAAACCCCTTACCCGAAATAATTTGGATCCGAAGTGATGGTACAGCGGTTGGTGACGTTCCTGGTTTGCGGCAAGTGTCGTCTGATGGAAAATTGGTGTTCCCACCGTTCCGCGCTGAAGATTATCGCCAGGAAGTTCATGCCCAGGTTTATGCGTGCTTGGCCAGAAATCAATTCGGATCGATAATTTCACGTGATGTCCATGTTAGAGCCGGTAAGTTGTCATTGTTCTAGAGAGAGCGAAAGAGAGAGAGAGAGAGATGAAAAGTAAAATATATTTCGGACAATAGATCCGAGGTTATTTTTTTTGTTCCAGAAGTTTTCATCTCACATCGTTGGGTTTTTGTTTTGCGTTTTTGAATTTGGGTATAAGTTATTTCATTTCTACGACACGACGCGACGGTTTGGTGTTTGTTTTCATTGTTGTTGCTGTTTTTTCCCTCCTATATCTGTCTGGTCTGAGTTTTTGTGGTGAATTATTAAATTGATTTTTTTTTGCAGTGCAACGGGATATACACTGCATTCATTTCGATCCAATTAAGAAGAATTAAACGACTACAACACCACATCATTGCCATCAAGTAGTGATGACACTTTGTTGTTATCTGCTTCGGAACAGTAGGCCATCATCATCATCGTCATCGTATCTACTGTACATGGATTATGATGATGTTTCCCACGCGACTCTTTGTCATCTCTGTCGGTCGTCGCTGTTGGTGGTGAATGTTGCGCTTGGTTTTATTTTTGTTTTTCTCATCTTTGTTGGATTAATATTTATAATTTTTTTTATTGGTTCTTGTTCTTTAATTGGTTATCTCATAGTCGTAACTCACTTCTGTATGGTGTTTAAAAAAAAAAACAAAAACAGTAACACTTTGTTTTAAAGCCGGACAAACGTATATGTACATCGAGATACCTATGATAATATGTTTATTGTCTAATTGCTGAATTAATTAGTTACTCGTAATAGAAGCACAGTAAGAAATGTAAAGTGGTTAACTAAAAGGAAAGTAGAACCCATAATATGTTGAAAAATTGAGTGAAGAGCTGTATAAGCTAAACTATTTATAAAAATAACAAATTTTTTATGAACATTAAAACACATCCAAATGACTTCCATCGAAAAAAGAAGATTACTTTCCCTTTTCTAAAAGTACGCAAGTGGTTGCAAACGTCCGCATTTCTTAATTAACTGACTGAAGGGTTTCAGCCTGTAACATGAAAGCTTCCATCCTCTTTGATTCCGCGTACGGTGCTTCCAGTCATCCAAAACAAGCGCTTTGGCATCCGTGATCGCTTGGTCTTTAAACATGACCGGCTCGAACCTTGGGGCTGAATTATGAATAGGTATCCATGCGTTCGGTTTGACCGTCGGTAGACGACGTGCTTTGACTTCTTGTACTAAATATTGTTACAGCTGATAGAGACTTCGCGAATCCTCCATTAGCCCTTCTCGCTTATCACAGGACCAAATATCTAACAGAGAATTTCTTTCGAAAAAGCCAGGGGAAATCTCTCCCTTTGTGATTGTCTTTCAGCACTCGGGCGCCGTAAATCATTATTCCAACATTATAAAGATTTAGTAAAACATAAGTCACTTCGTCTTACGCGCAAGAAGATTTGAACTGATTTGTTTCGTTAAACAAAAACAGCAAAGCATGATTCTTTGTTGCTTCTTCACTCAATCGTAGATAGTTAATGTTTACTGTGATAAAATTCTTAGCTAGCCCGAAGGCACTGCTAATATCTAATAGAGAATTATTTGTTCCTAACTAGTGAACAAAGGGCTTTTTAATAGCCTGTTTTTTGCGTGTTCTTTAATTGTCTAAGTACTATGGTACGTTGGAAACTGTCGATAATATCTACATATGTCCGACTACCCTGCTAGTTGCACAGATCTATTGAAGATCTTTTATGTTAACGTCTGTCATAAACCAGTACGCCTGCCTGTCCCAGAAGGAAATCGAAACGACTCTCCTTACTCCTGGACGGAACTTTGTGCATATTTGAAATGGTTCGGAAAAGCTGTGTTCAATAATGTCACGTGGTTCAACTGGATCAGCTTTCCAGAGTTCCCTAATTTGGTGATCGCCATGTAGAGCTCCTTACGATGAATGCTTAGCTTAGAAGTCGATGAAAAAATGACGTGTCTAGTCTTGAGATTCGTTGGCCTCTTCCATGACTTTTGGGGGGGGGGAGAGAGGGGGGTGAACATTTGGACTGTAATCAATTTGACGGGGTGAAGCCATACTGCTACTTGCTGTTGCAGAACGACTTGGTATGCTTAATAAGCATACCAAGTCGTTCTGCAACACTTTAAACAGCAATTAGCATTGCTTATACAGTACGTTAGATAGGATTCTATATACAACGTGTAACAGGGATATGCCTCCATTATTCTTGGGGGATAGAGATGGGATCATCTTTTTTGGAAGATTGAGTGTATCTCAGACCATTCATTGGAACACTTCCTTAATTGATGACTTGATGCATGCACGCTATCAACACATCACCTCCGTATTTGCAGAGCTCCACTGGTTATCCATCAGAGCTGGTCTAGCAATTTACCTTTATCTATAGCTAAGACTTCCTCTCTTTTTACCGGGTGGTGGAACTGAGTCTTCTTTGACTGGAAGCACATGTTGTGTTCTTTTCTTTTCCCATTACTCGCTCCACATGATGTTTATTTAGCAGTTGCTGAAAAGGCTCCTTAAATACAACAATTATTCCCAGTGCTTCGATGAATAAAGGTTATCTTCACTGTTCCGATGTTAAGGCCAACAGCTTGTTGTTTTAGCTTGGCTTTCTCATAAAACTTCCCGGTGTTATTTTGATCTCGAGCATATTCAAGGTACTTGAGCAAGTAGGTTGCTGCATGTACCCTCATCTTTCTACGGAGGATCTTCTTCACTTCCCATCTTGTTCGATATTATTCTCTTGTTGCTCTTATTTCCACTGCATCATATTCGCATGTACATCTTCTGTCATGCAAACGCATTTTTCGGGGTTACTGTGTACCCTAGGGTGGCCTGGGCTGACCAATTTTATTGATTAAATTTGTGTTAGGTGCGAATCAAGCGTTAACAGCTTCTTGCTCAGGTGATCTCTATAGACTCTAGTGTGCCCCATTAAGGTATCCGACGTCGATTGTTTTCTTCTGGACGGGTCTCACTTTATTTTCGTCAGCAAAGTTTTGAATTTGATCACAATAAGAAACGTTAAACATCTGCAATAACAACATACTTAATTCGCTCTTTGAAAGGTTTCAGCCTGACACAGGACAGCCTTCCATCATCTTCGCGTCCGGGTATGCGGCTTCTAATCAGTGGTGACTAAAGCCTCGGCCACGCCCTAAGCGACAAGTGACGAGCGACAGAGCACAGAGTGACGATATCAAGCAAAACAATAACAATGATTGCGGAGATAGGTCGTACGTCCGTCGCTCTGTCGCTCATAAACGACCTAGCTCTGCTTTTAATTCTGTTTTATTTATTTATTTATTGCATTTTAATCCCGAAGCCCGAGTCTTTAAACCTGAGAAAAATGGTATTTGATCTTCCTTTTCGCCTCGAAGCCTTGGGGCTGGTATTCGAAGACTTTCTTGGCTGGATCTTTGTTTCTTTCGCTTGATTCGCTTGAACGGTGTGTTTCGATTTTGTGTACTACTTGATATATATATATTTTGGTACAGCAGAGAGCTTGCGTTTGTAGCTTCTCCCGAAGTCACCCTCCCTGCACATATGACCAAATATCGTAAAAGACCTGTTGCTTTTGAAAAAAAAACAGACAAAAGTTCGTCGCCGTAGAGCATAAGCATTTGATTCTTCGTTCGTTATTCACTATAGTGTCATTCATAGATAAACTGCCATGAACCCTTTTAACTACATCAAAGCTTTTGCTATCAAAAAAAATTTGTTGTCCTAGGCGATGAACAGGGGCTTTTTATAGCAAGCACTTGTTTACTTCTAGATTAAAAAGTTTTGCCTGTTATTTCATCTCATGCATTTGAAAGTGGCCGATAATATCTATATTTTCCGCATGCACTACTGAAGATCTTTTGTGTTAACGCCTGGTTTGAACCTGACCAACTGCAAACACCCCTTTATGCACATTTGATATATGAAATCGTTCACAATATCTGCATTTTATAATGTAATGTTAATGTGGTAGAACTGGGGTGGAATCGGCTAAGCTGATAGTTGATTATCAAATGTTTGATTGTCGTTTTGACTATTGCTCTCTCTATCTTTGTCTATAGAATTGAAAAGGACAGCTATCTTTAAAACGACAATCAAAAAAAATTGATTAGCAAATCAGCTTAGGCGATTCCACCCCTGGTTCAGTTTTCCCGGGATCCCAAGGTCGAGACATGGTTGTGTAGAGCTTATGACGATGAATGCTATGATGTGAGGTTTTGTCGTCCATCGATGGAAAGATTGCGGGCTTGGAATTCGTTGGTCTTTTCCACGATTTGCTGCATTGTGAACATTTAGGATATCTGCCGCATTGCTGCTTGCTCAATAAAGTGCCACAGACTGATCTGGGACGATTATACAGCCCGTTCAGTAGGATTTTATATACGAAGTTTAACAGGGATATGTATCAAGACATCTTGGAAGCATCCCATTTTGAAAATGGGTAATATGTGATAGACCAGTCTTCGGCATGCTTTCCTTAACCCCTTAATGACTTCATGCATGCACGCTACCACAAAATCACTTCCGTGTTTGGAGTTTGGAGAGCTCCACTGGGAATCCATTAAAACTGACCGGGACGTTTTTGGCGTTGCTTTTGTTGCTTACCTTTATTTCTAGCTAAGCTTTCCTCTTTTGTTACCAGGTGGTGGAACTGGGTGTACTGGAAGCACATATTATGTCCTCTTCTTTTCCCATTACTTGTTCTATACTGTGACCGGAGCTTCAATAAAAAAGTGTTTGCTTTGCTGTTCCAATAGCCTTCGTTCCGATACTGAAGTCAGCAGCTAGTTGTTTTTGCTTGGCTTTTAAAAAGAAATGTTGGTGTTTTATTTTGATCTCGAGTATCTTTGATCTCCTTGGGCTGGAAGACTGCATGCACCATTTTACTTCTTCGGAGGATCTTTCTCTCCTTCCTTCTTCTGGTTCGATATTCTTCTCTCGTTGCTCTTATTTCGAACTTCAGAATTTTCGCATATGTATCTTCTGCCATTGTTGTTTTTAAGATAAACGCATTTGTCATAGGTTCTTTTTCTGAAGGGTTGTGTAGCCTTGGTTGGCCTTGGCTTCCTATTTCGAGGGTTTTGCAATACTGCCTCTGCTTATTCACCCCGATTACAGAGCCCAATGAATCGTCTACCGATGGCTTCTGACAATTTTGTTCAGGTTTTCTATTTAAAAAAATTGCAGAAATGTCGACAACGCAGTTTGAAAATTCTTAGATTATGAAATACTCAGCCCATCCGCATTCCTTTTAACTTTTGACATTTCAAATCCAAAGTCGTTGCGGATATAATCAACTCGCCAGGAATACAATTCTGTGGATTCTGTAATCGATATGATTGTTGACGATTGTCGTAGGTGACTGAATAATAAAGATCGTCTCTGTAAGGTGATTTCTGTAGGTGTGCCTTAAGACGTCCAATGTCGTATTTTTACTTTGAGTGGCTTGCGCTTTCTTTTCGTTAGACAGTCGAGATTTGAATATTTCCACAACTAAGAATTGCTCATAGTTCACTTTTGCCCCTTGAAATCTACGCTCGACTTATATTTAGGTTAGGATACCTATGTACGTGCTTTGTGTCTCCAAGCATAATGAGCTATAAAGTTGGTGGTTCGATGCAGATCACAGCCAGGCGATAACGTATCAGCTTAAAATCTGTAACTTGGCTTCTTACTGATTCCCATTATGGGAATTGTATATATTCTTTCGGATTGTGGTAATATGTCCTTTGCAACGTGTGAGCATAAAATCAAGACCTGACCTGAGGACCAGATCACTTTATTAACATATCGTAAAAAGAAGAATATTCCGATGTCAGTAACCCACCGAGGAGATGTGAAGATGTGTCATCTTAGGCTGACATTGGCTCATAAAGCGTGCATCCGCCACCACCTCTACTCCAGAACTCTGGCTTGTTCTGAATTATCCTTACTGACGTGAGTATTAAATAAGCCAAAGTTGCTCACTAGAGTGTTCACCAGGTAATAATTCGGCTTAACTACAACTAAAGAATTCTTCCGCTACCGTTTTCTTTATTAGAGGCTAATTAGAAGTGACATCCAACTCCACTTCCACCTGGAGCAGAAAAGAGTTGTGCGATCATAGGTATTTGTGTCCTTGTGGCAGTCACCGTAAGCCTGACGAAACCCCCCCACCCTCCTACTCGCATTTCTAGGAATGAACATCAGTTTCCCCTCGAGCTAAATTTCGGACGTACTGTCAATTATAGAGATTCTTTTTTTAGCCGTACTACCCGAATGGGTAATGCTTTACCCGGCGCTTTTATTCTCTGTTATTTTGATATGCAGAGGTTCAAAACAAATGTGGATTGGTATCCCCTCTCAAATAATTCCCTATTTTCCTAACGCTGGCACTTTGCTTAAACGTTTTTAGCGCAGTAATAATCCCTCTAGTGCGTGCTTAACTAAACAAAAAACACCTGCTGTGTTTGTTGACTGATAAAATGTAAATGCGTTTACATGCATCACTTCCAACTGGGTTTGAATTTCTCGATTATTCCTTTTGCCCTACGAACTATGTATAAGTCTCAATTTAGTAAAAATTTCATTTAATTGTTTAATTATCAACACGTCAACGTCAGTTTCGGTCAAAGCTGTCTACACTAAGAAAGTGATACCAAATCATTGTATTCAACTTTGTATAGCCAACATTCTGATCTCTGAGAAAATTCTTTTGTTAGTTTTTAATTTCTTCTCAGATCAAGCTGTTAAAGCGCAATTACTTACCCACAAGTATGCAATATATACATAATTATGCAAACATTCTGCTCATCTATCTACAAAAAGTAATTATACCTAGGTTCGTCTAATTTTACTATTTTTATCTTCTTTTCTTTAAGATTCTCTTTTTATTATTTTTAATTACAAACTTTACATGTAGCTTTAATAGCCAGCTCTATAGTCATTCTCCTCCATGCGCTTGCACGTAATATTCATAAATTACCCACGCTAAGTCGTGTCGTGCTAGTGTTAATTAAAAATTAACATTAAACTATGTTAAATCTTTTTTTATTTGCTATAACATCTTCCGGAAGTCATTATCTATATTCGGGCTCCCGATCTCACCACCAACACCACTCCTTGACTATAATTCTGGGTAAAATAAAAAAAAAGCAAAAAAACGAAAAACAAAAGCAAACTAGAATAAAAGACGTATACCTATATAAATTAGCAAACATTAGAACCCACCCAAACCCACCTATATACTGACTCCGACATGTTAAGCAAATGTTTATAGCTAACTGAATTAGTTACATTTCGAAGAAAATGACATCTCATTAATACTAGAACTCGGTTAAGTACTTTTAAAGAATGATAGAAACAACGCAAAATACCAAAAAAAAAACATCCATTTTGAGTAAAAGTCCATTGTTGTAATTGTCGTGACTTGTAACAATTTTAATGAGTTTACATTTGTTTTTTTTTGGCTTAAATTACCACTCAGCAAGGTGGTTGACAAAACACAGCTGGGTACATATATATAATAGCTTATACCTAGCCCACCCTATATTTGCAGTCACCTTAAATTTAGCATAGAAAAATGTGTTATTATAGATAACACTTTGGTTTGCAGCAAAAAGTCTTTGTATACAGTTATGCCTTTCAAATTAATTGAACATGTTCTTTTTGGCACTAAGTTAATAATGGGAGTGGTAATTTGGATCTCATTTATAAAGAATTTGTAGGTTTCGTACAAATAATAAATTAAATTAAATGATGATTTGCTACCAAACATTGAAATCTAACAGTTTTTGACCTAAAGTTCTCTTAAGAGTTAACTTTTAACTTTTAAAATCAAAATAATGGAATCTCACTCCCAAATTAAAGTCATTTTAAGGCTTAAGATTAATACGCATTTGTTTCAGATTTATCGCCAAACGCATCAACTTGTTCCAGATTTCAGGGAAACTTTTACTTGTAAAAGTGCTTAATGCTCAAAAGTCTGTCAAATCATCGACGTTGTCTTCTTAATTGGATCGAAAATTGTAGGTATACTCCGGTCGGGATGTAAAAAAAAATAAGGCTAAATTAAAAACAAAAATAGAAGGGACTTTTTGGCTTGTTGTAAGGAGATAAACCCTTGTCAAAAGAAGTCTGTAATATTCTGGTATTCAAGCCAATTTTCGTTGGGCGCCATTTTCAGCTTTAGACAATTTTTTTTTTAAATTAAGAAAAAAGAACTCGTTGAAAATCGTTAGGGTGAATTTACTTACTTATCAATTGCTTTGAGCGCCATTTAAGTAAATTGTCAATATTATGTTTCGATTGCGTTGGGCGCCATTTAAGAAAATTGTTTTTTTTTTTTTTTTTATAAATAACTCGCTCATTTTCAACTTGACACTAGAAATGCATATTGATTCTTTATTTTTTAAAACTTTGAATATGAAGATTAATAATCCAACAAAATTAGACAAAAATATTGATAGTTAAAAAGTCTGTCAAATCATGAGCGTTGTCTTCTTAATTGGATCGAAAATTGTATATTCCGGTCGGGATGTAAAAAAAAATAAGGCTAAATTAAAAACAATAATAGAAGGGACTTTTTGGCCTGTTGTAAGGAGATAAACCCTTGTCAAAAGAAGTCTGTAATATTTTTGGTATTCAAGCCAATTTTCGTTGGGCGCCATTTTCAGCTAAAGACAATTTTTTTTTTTGAATTAAGAAAAAAGAACTCGTTGAAAATCGTTAGGGTGAATTTACTTACTTATCAATTGCCTTGAGCGCCATTTAAGTAAATTGTCAAAATTATATTTCGATTGCGTTGGGCGCCATTTAAGAAAATTGTTTTTTTTTTTTTTTATAAATAACTCGCTCATTTTCAACTTGACACTAGAAATGCATATTGATTCTTTATTTTTTAAAACTTTGAATATGAAGATTAATAATCCAACAAAATTAGACAAAAATATTGATAGTTAAAAAGTCTGTCAAATCATGAGCGTTGTCTTCTTAATTGGATCGAAAATTGTATATTCCGGTCGGGATGTAAAAAAAAATAAGGCTAAATTAAAAACAATAATAGAAGGGACTTTTTGGCCTGTTGTAAGGAGATAAACCCTTGTCAAAAGAAGTCTGTAATATTTTTGGTATTCAAGCCAATTTTCGTTAGGCGCCATTTTCAGCTTTAGACAATTTTTTTTTAAATTAAGAAAAAAGAACTCGTTAAAAATCGTTAGGGTGAATTTACTTACTTATCAATTGCTTTGAGCGCCATTTAAGTAAATTGTCAAAATTATATTTCGATTGCGTTGGGCGCCATTTAAGAAAATTGTTTTTTTTTTTTTATAAATAACTCGCTCAATTTCAACTTGACACTAGAAATGCATATTGATTCTTTATTTTTTAAAACTTTGAATATGAAGATTAATAGTCCAACAAAATTAGACAAAAATAATGATAGTTAAAAAGTCTGTCAAATCATGAGCGTTGTCTTCTTAATTGGATCGAAAATTGTATAATCCGATAGGAATGTATAGCAGAAAAAGGCTATCTTAAACAAAGCTAGGGGGGTATTTTTTGGCCAATTGCTAAGGGGCAATTTTCGTTGGGCGCCATTTTCAGTCAAATTGATTTTGTATTAAAAAAAAAATCGTTAAAAATCATAAGTATAGATTATTTGTGCGCCGCTTCAGTCAAATTGGTATGTATTGAAATAATTCGTTAAAAACAGTAAGGATGGATCATTAGGAGTCGAAATTTATTTTGCGTTGGGCGCCATTTTTTTTTATAAATAACTCGTCCATTTTCAACTTGATACTAGAAATGGATATAGATTTATTTATTTTGTATGGATATGCCCAGAACCTATTTTAAGACTAGGCCCATATTGAGACGCGTCCGTCGCGTGTGACGTGACCTAACGAGTGTCGCACAACACGATAATAGAAACGTGTAATGCCGTTCCCCGCACATTTATGCAGAAAAATTGGAAACAAATATCTGAAAATATTTTATTTTTTGATATTCTCAACAAGTGGTTAAAAGTGATTTTAACAATAATTTTTTTCGATAGGAGGGTAAAAGTGTGTGGAAAAGGCTTTACCCTTGTTTTTCTTAAGTATCTCAAAAGTTATCAATTTTACAAAGAAAAATGTTTAAACAAGAATTGTAATTTATAAAATATCTCACAAAAAAAGATCCTAACCCTTTTTCTTGTTGAACCAGTGGTTTTAAAGATACATGTTGATTTATGTATTAAACATTTTCTAAAAATACCCTTAGTTTCTCTAAATTTCAACTGGGGCAAACATTTTTTGAATTGATTTTATGCGGTAAGAAAGAATCTAACTTTAAATCACCAAAAATTATCATCTTTTTCGAAAAAGACAAAAGTTTAAGCTTTTGAGAAAATCGTGTGCTTACATAAAAACAAAAGAAACTATTGTTGTTACTTTTACGCATGATCGAAGTCAAAAGTTTTTCCCACACATTTTTCTGGTCATTTAGCGTCACTAGATATTTGAAATACATGTCTTATGCTTAGTTACAAAATCTTAGCTTTCTTAAAGAACATTGCATAGCAATAGAATACAAATACATATAATAAAAATGGGCTTGGAAGTAGGCGTGTTCTCAGTTCGTGAAACTACTTGTCGCTCATTAGAGAAAACAGTATACATTTTAGCGACATCGGTTCAGTATAGTTTTTCAATGAGTTGAATTCAAAAATAGAGAAATACATATTATGGCAGTTCATTTTAAACAAACATTTGTCATAACCAAAGTTGTAGAAAATCAAATTTCCAACTAGTTTTGTTATATGTATTTTTCGTATTAAAGTGAAAATGAGCGAGTTGTTTCAAAAAAGTCATTTTGCCTAAAATTCAAAATGGCACCCAACGGAATCAATAAGTAATATTAAGACTCCAAATGATCCGCTATTACAACGAAATTCCCTATTTATTTTTGTTATTTCAAATCTAATTACATTTCGACTGGTCTCACATACTTCAACAAACGCCTAAAATGCTTTTTCTTCTACTCATCACACCGTTGTCGATTTTTTTTCTTGTTTTTGAAAATTTCTCCTAATTTCAGACGTCAAAAAAAGTTATTCATTTCCATTAAAAAAAAATATGATTTCCTCTTGTCCAAAAATAAAAAAAAAAAATAGTTGTTGCGCAATATTATGAAGCCGATGTCAACAAGGAGCATGTTATTCGTGGTAATGCAGCTGTAATTAAATGTCTGATCCCATCATTTGTTGCTGATTTTGTCGAAGTTGTATCCTGGCACACAGACGATGGCGATGAAAATTATTTTCCTGGCTCTGAATACGGTTCGGCATATAATACAAAATCTTTATCTACATAAATCTTCTATTAGGTCGATATACGACGACCAACGACGTCATGCTTTTTTGGTTTGGAGTTTATTTTAGAGAGAGTGGGGAGATGTGCATGTTCCTTTATATATTCCCAAAAAAAAATCCTTCCAAGTCATTTATTTTTGTCTTTCTTTTTTAAATGAAATCTAAAAACCTTAAATGTAAATTATTATTTCTCCTTTTTGTATATTCCAAGTGATTTTTTTTTAATTGTTTCTTTTACGATTTGATATCCTTCCTTTTTATCCTAAAAATAAGTGAAAAAAAAACTTATCGATATTGTTTGCAGTTGTCTCACAATATTACGAGGAGGATATTCACAAAGCATTTGTGATACGAGGCAATTCAGCGATTTTAAAATGCGATATCCCATCATTTGTAGCTGACTTTGTCAGTATTGTATCCTGGCACACAGATCAGGATGAGAATTTCTTTCCTGGAACTGAATATGGTTTGTGTTGTGTTTTGGATCGTTAATATATGTATACCTATAGTACATATTCTGTACATTAAATGCTTTTTGTAAATAGCAAAGCGAATGCCAATCCTTAATCCTTTTTCAAAGTCATTATCCTCAATTCCTTAAAAATATCCTTTGAATTTTATTCGTTCTTTATTTTGTTGGTTAACGTGATGGGAAGAATTTTCTATGATTTACACTCTAGGTCATTTGATGGACACCACCTTTTTTCGAAACAGTCTTTAGATTGTCGAAATTTTGCACCGAAATATTATACTTACTTTCTGTGGCTAAATGGTACATATATTTTTAAACCAATTAAGGAATATGGAAAGCATATATTTGATTGTAATACTTATTGAAGTTTGTAAAATGTTTGCTATAAAATTTAAGGCAACTGTAAATTTTACTTTGCAACTTTTGTTTAGACCAAGTGCATCAGTTAGCACGTTAAGGAATCCGCAATATCACATTGTTTTTCAGTTTTGAGTATCAAATACTTAAGAATTTTTTTTCTATAACAAAGTTTTTTTTTCAGTTGTTTTTTTTTTTTTGGGATTATGACGTTATCTAGAATGAAAAAAAAATTTCGAATGGCAAAAATTTCGAAAAAAAACAAATAAAAATCTCGAATTCAAAAATCTCGAATGTATAAAAATCTAGAACGTCACGAAACACTAATTCTAGAAAAAAATCTCGAAAGAAAAATTCATTCGCTACAAAAATGAGATTTATTCAGCATTTTAAAACTTATTCTTTACAGATTTATTTAAATAATAAATAAACCCATCAATTTCAATTTTGATGGAACCTTTGTTTGTAACGATTTCATTTACTTTCATTGCACTTTTTTTTAAATAAGGAATCTTCCGTTGTTATAAGAGACCATCCTTAGCAACACTAAATTTAGTCCCCTACTTGTATAGTTGGATGGGTGGTTGTGCAGTAGGGTGTCCGTTATTTCCCAAACTCATTTTCTTCGGCACACCCCGCCAATGGAAAGTTTATGCCGAAAAAAAAATTATTGACCAACAAAATTTTTTTCCGAGGTCATTAACCCGTGCCTCTAAGGTCATACTTTTCCCAAAAAAATTAGAATAACTGTTATAGTTCCAGAGAAAAAAAAAATAAGATGTGAAAAGTGTAAAGTTCCCATACAAATTTGTGAAAAGTATGACCTTAGAGGTACGGGTTAATGACCTAGGAAAAATTTGTTTTTGGTCAAAATTTTTTTCTTTCGGCATAAACTTTTGATTGACGGGGTGTGCTATCCAAAAAAATGAGTTTGGGAAACAACGGACACTCTAATGTGCAGTGTTCTTATTCTCTTAAAGAAGAATATTAATATTAATCTAGAATTAATATTAATTGTGGAGACAATGAATAGCTAGTTACAATTCGCGCGCGCAAATAAGAAAAACAAGACGCCGTCGCCATCCCACTGGGGAAATCCGCCATTTTGGAAAACGCGAATTGATCTATATCTCCAAAACTATTGATCTTAGAAGAAAAATTGTAAGGTCAAGCTTATAGGCAGATAAATTATCTTACGTTCACTGATACTTTTTTTTCGGTGATATTTTCAAGGTTATGTCGTCTTGTTATTTGTTTTTTTTTTTACATTTAGGTACACATTTTTTTCGTTCTCTAATAAGCTAACGTGAATTACTTTTTTAAATAAGAATTTTAGAACACTAAATTTCCAACATTTTTGATGATGATGCGATAGCACAGTCAAAAGTTACAGCCATTTGGTTGCGCTAAAATGAAAACTGCGGAGTAAATAATTAAAAAAAAAAAAAAAAGAAAATAATTACTAAATTGTTATTAAAATTAATACAAATACCAAAATGGCTGTAACTTTTGACTGCGGTATCGCATCATATTCAAAAGTATATCAAAATGTTGAAAATTTAGTGTTCTAAAATTCTTATTTGAAAAAAAAAAAAACCACATAACCTTGAAAATATTGCCCTTACCGAAAAAAGTTTAAATATAAACGAAAGATGGTTTAATTGTCTACAACCTTAGCCTTACAATTTTTCTTCTAAGATCAATAGTTTCGGATATATAGGTCCATTCGCATTTCCCAAAATGGTGGATTTCGTGAGTGTCATGGTGTCCCGAATACCTGGACATAAGCTTTTCTAATAGCCCTCTTTCATTTATAAAGAAATCAGCTTACCAATTTTTCATTCCAAGAAATAGTGTATCTTTATTTTACTTTATCGGCTCAATTGATTTAGCAGCCAATTTTCCAAAAGCTCTAACTTTGGACTGCGACATCGGATCATCTTCAAAAATATATGAAAATTTGTGAAACTTTGTGGTCTACAATTTGTATCATGAGAATAATTTACGTAAGTTTCTTACGAAATGAGAAAAATGTGAAAAAGTAAAAAAAAAAAAAATAATAAAACGACATAACCTCAACAAAAAATTATTTCCAACAAATTTGATTATGACAAATTTTCACTTCAAATCGATAGTTTCGGAGATATAGATCAATACCCTTTTTCCAAAATGGCGGATTCCCCCAGGGGGATGGCGGGCGTCCCGAAAAATTGGGCAAAAGCTTTTCCAATAGCCCTCTTTCAGGTATAACAAATTCAGCGGTCCTTTATTTTGCTCCATAAAACGATATGTTTTTTTCATTATTTTCCTGAACTAGTTTCGAAATGAAAGCTTTAAAAGGAATATACAATTAAAAAAAAAAAGTTTGAATGACCTTGGTATTATTTTAAGAAATAAATATTTTTTCGGTTTAAAATTAAAACTTATGGGTAATTTGTAAAGGTATGATCAATATCCGTGTCTCTGTTTATTTTGTATTGGTATTTTTTTTTATAAAGCTGGTTAAGGTAAATCGAATTTTTGTTTAAAATTTTTTATAGTGGTCGCACAATATTACGATACGGATGTTAATAAAGCCTATGTAATTCGTGGGAATTCAGCTGTTTTGAAATGCGAAATTCCATCATTTGTGGCAGATTTTGTCTCTGTCGTATCATGGCATACAGATCAAAGTGAAAATTTTATGCCAGGATCTGAATATGGTTTGTTTGTTTTTTTTTTGTTTTTAAGTTAAAATTATTTTCCATTGCAGTGAAGGGGGATTTTCAATAAATGAAAATACTTAAATCTATTCAATCCTTTTTTGTATCCTTTTGTCTTTCTTATTTTCCATTTTATTAATTTTTCTTTTAAACATTTTATGATTTCAGAAAAGAAATTTACCTTAAAGAGTGTCAAACATTAAACTTTATTTAACATTTTTCCTTATTTGAATATTTTAAATTTTAAGCAAATCATTGACAATAGGTAATTGAAATAAATATATTTAAGGTTAAAAAAAATAATGAGAAACAACAAAAACAAACATTATCCATTTTGTTTTTAGTCAAATTCTTCAGAAAAAAAAAGGAAATTAATAAGTGTGGATGAAAATCAATTTGAAAGAAAATATGAAGAATTTTTAAATATTTTCCAGAGGTGCAACCTCAATTCATATGCATCTTAAAGTCCTCTCCACTTCATTCAAAAAGCAGAAAAAATATCCATTTTTTATCGATACACCTAACCAAAACCAAAAACCTTCTCTATTATCAACTCAATTGAGTTAGAAATAAAGTGCATTCAATCTGAAAGAAACGCCTCCGCACATATTTCAGTCAAATTATCTCCCCCATTTTGGGTGTGCGAAGCTATCTATACACCAACTTTTTGTGCAAGCCAAAGCCAACTCACTTTTCACACTCCCATTCATTATTCTTAGACTCTGGTTGATGATGATGATGATGATGATGATGATGATGATGATAATAATGAATGGGGGGCTCCACCACATCGTTCGGCGTTCGTTTTCCTCTGTCAGTAGTCCTCGTTGCAGTTCATTGCCACTGTCTCTTTCTCCGTCTCCGAACGAACAACAATCGGTCCCTGTGTGTTGACGTTGTGTTGTGACAAAAGCCATTCATGATACCCTCACACATCATGCCATGCCGACAAAATATACGTCTTCTTCTTCTTCTCTTTTTTTTTGCCATCTACTTGTCATGCAAAGGTTCTTTATCTAAACTATCTACCTCCCCCAATTAGAGTTTGTTTAGATACTTCTTACCGTTTTTCCGTTGTTGTTGATGTTTTTCGTTTTTTAAGTTTATATGGTTTGTTGTTGAGTTTTTAAATTGAAATTAACATTAATATATTCAACTCAAACACCATTATTTTACCACTGTACCAACTCTATAACCCCATCCCAAACTTTACTCCTCGTAAATTTGATGATTAAAGCTTCACAGGTTTTAAGCTTTGTTAACTCAATTAATTTATGAGAAAAGAAAAACGAAAAGTGAAACCCAGTCATATCGGCACTGTCATCATGATCTTCATCACACGGTTGGATACATTTTCTCAGACAAAAATCCAAGAAATGAGTGTTGTCGGCCTCTGCAGTGTTAGGTGTTTGACAATTTGTTGTTCTCTTTTTGTCAATTTTATTAACTGTTGTGTTTTTAGTTTTTTGTAAGCCCTTGTAATAGTTCTGACAACTTGTAGTTAATAGTGTATTAGCAGTAAAACAAATGAAAAAGAAATCGAAACAATTTTGGTAAATGTAATTCAGCAGTTTTAAAATGGTGTTTTTCTTCTCAATTTTGCATAAACAAGCCCTAAACAAATCTTACTTTTCTATTTATTCTTGTAAGCCATGTTTAAGATATGTCATCTGTTTATTTTATTCCACTCAGAGAATTAAATGAACAGCGAAAATGATTGAGTGGGTAATTCAGCACATCTTATTCTGTCAATGATGGGCTTTTTATTTTGATAGGTTCTTGTAAGCTCTTGTAATTTGTATTACTTTTGGTAATTTTGTTCAATTGCAAAGAATGCCGAGTTTGAAATGAATACGGGGTTAGTAAGTGCTTTTTGAATGTTGGTGTTCTTCTTCTTTGTTTTTTTTTAAGTTTTGCTTTTTTTAACGAATTTTGTGTAAACTTTTAGGCAGGTTTTTAAGTACTTAGTTTAACAAGAGTAAGTTAACTTTGAATATAGATTTGTTTAGCCTAAAGCAAAAAAGCAGTTTTTCAGTGGAGAATGGACAAACTCGAAATATAAAATGTTTAAATCATTTCTTGAGATAATCCAGAGTTAATTTAATAGATTGTGTAAGTTAGCTTTTATTTCATACTAAAAAACTGACTATTAGAGTATTTGTTCTTTTTTTGTGTCGACCCATACCACTTTAACATTGAAATCAATGTCCAAATTCAGCGCCTTAATGATTTTTAAAATCCTACGCCGTTCTTCTTTTTTTTCGGTTTTATAAATTTATCTTGCTAAAATTTTGGAAAGCCCTGATAATTTCTGAAAAAAAATGCTTGTAGTATTCTTCTTGTTAGATAAACACTGTAAAAGAATTAGTAATTCAGAACTTTTTCTTTTGTCAACGATAAACTTTTACTCAAACAATGATTTGTTAGCTACTGGAATTTTTTACCAAATTTGGTAATTTAAAATAAGCAAAAACTAGGCAATAAGGGGTTATTGGTGATTTCCAAATTTTGTTATTCTTTTTTTTTTAATTTTTAACTTAGTTTTTGGAATTATTTTCTTGTAAGCGTTTAGAGTAGTTGTGATTTCATGTCATTCATACTATCTTAACATTGAAATTTTGCTAAAATTAGCAAGAAATAGTTTTTAAGCGTGTAATTCAGCTACATATTTTCAAATCCTGTTGTTCCTCTTTTGCTTTTTATTAAATACCTTTGTAGTGCCTTATTTTTTGAGCTCTTAAAATTTGTATCAAGCCTTTTCACAAATTCCACTGTAATCAAAATTTTGGTACGAATCCCGAAAAATAACTGTCATAGAACTCATCGTAGTGGAAATTCCAAAACAAATTGCCACAGCGAATGGATCCGGTGATTATTTTTTGTAGTTTAGTACCATTTATAAAAATTTCAAATAAATAAAACAATGTGGTTTTTAAATGAATTGGCTTATTTTTATAAATAGGAACCTATATGTATTTATCTTACAATTTTCGCTCTCCTATACAATTTATATTGGTTAAATTCTCATAAACTAGAGTCCGCACTATTAATAATTATTTTCTTACTCAACGTTGCTAATTTTTTGTAAGCCCATGCAATATTTATACAAGTTTGTAATTTATAGTCTTTAAATACATTATTTGGAGTCCGAAGTGAACAATAATTATGAAATCAGGGGCAATTCAGCACTTTTAAAGTGTTCCAAGCCATCATTTGTAGCTGTTTTTTTTTGTCAAATTTTATCTTGGCAAGATAAAACAGGCTGCTTATTAGCATTTTTCGCCACAATAAATGATTAATAACTATGAAAACTTGTGAAAATAGGAAATGCGTTCTTAAAGTCTATTCAGCATTATTTGATCGTCTTTTGTATTGTTAGTTTAGAAATAATCGTTAGTTATTTGTTGTAAGCCCATTGTTAAATTAAAAACTTTTACAATTTATAGTCGTTCAGCAATATTACGAATCCGAAGTGAACAACGAGTATGTGATCAGGGGTAATTCAGCAGTTTTAAAATGTTCAATTCCATCATTTGTTGCTGATTTTGTGCAAGTTATATCATGGCAAGATGAAACAGGCTCATTGTATGCCACAATGGAAGATCAACAACAGGGAAAGGGTACCTACACTTCACATATACATAATTATTTTTTCAAAAAAAAAAGGTTTTAATGTTTAATTTAGAAAGCAAAACATCCTTTTCGATCCTTATCCTGATTTTTTAAAATTGTAATTCATATTAAAGATTTTAAGTTTATTTTTTTTTTTAAGTCGCTGACATAAATGGGGTTTCAGGTTATTCATATAAAAATAAGAGATATCTGAAAGAATTAATCATATTAGAATAAGAGGTGTCTGAAGGAATGAAACAAAAAAAAGAAGGAAATGAGTTGACACTTTTTCTTTTTTCATTTCAGTGGTAAATCAATATTATGAAGCTGAAGTTGTATCCGAATATGTTATTAAAGGAAATACAGCTGTTCTAAAATGTACTATTCCAAGTTTTGTTGCTGATTTTGTTAAAGTTGAAGCTTGGATTGGAAGTGATGGTTCTGAGTTTTTACCAGATGATAGTTTTGGTATATAAATATATTACATTCCCTTGTCTTCATTTTAAGAACCGTGAAGGAGGATTTCGTGTTCCTTTAATCCTAATTAAATCCTGTGATAAACTAAAATAATTGCTGAATCTATTTTTAAAAATGTCTGTTTTGTTTTTTTTTTTTCGAAATTTTTTTATAGCTCAGAAAAAGGGAAAATCTCTTAAAACAGTTACTATAATTTTAAGTGTTCATTGCTGTGGGAAATTCTAAGATTTTATTTAAATTAAAAGGAAGTTTCTTATTTCATTAAATTCTCATGTTGTTCTTGGATTTGTATCTTGTTTTATAAAATCACATTCTCTATCCCACAGAACAGGCCAAACAATGTGCTTTATGCAATTATTATTTTTACTTGTCAGGCTTAATCTTTTCTGCTTATTCTTAATATTTTAAAAAGAGACCTATAAGACGAAGCTATTTCAAGTCTAGGTCCTTTTAATTCCATATTTCCTAAATTTTTTATTTTGCTGTCAAATTGGGTTTCGAATGTCAATAAATCTTGATCTATTGTGAAACAAAAATTATTTTAAATTCCAGTTGTTAATCAATATTACGGAGCCGATATTTTAATGGAATATGTTATCAAAGGCAATTCGGCTATTTTAAAATGTTCTATTCCATCATTTGTTGCTGATTTTGTTCGCGTTGAATCTTGGATTGATGAAGAGGGCAACGAATTAAGACATTCTGATAATTATGGTTTGATTTTTGTTCTTTATTTTCAAAATTTTAAGAGAATGTTGTTTTTAACTTATTATATAAAAAAAAATCCAATATTCCTATCCTGTTTTATTTTTTTTTTTTTTTTAATTTCAATTCAATCTGAAAAATTAGAAAAACAAACCATCTGTTTTGAGAAGTAAGGTTGAAAAATCAAAAAATAAAAGTATGCATTTGCTATAATTTACTTTTGGTCCTTCAACCCGGAATAAATTTGTCTATCTTATTTCGTTTTTTACTGACTTCTTACCGAAAACGAAAATACTCATTTCAATTCCATATTTATGTAGGTGCTATCAATTTGTTCATCAAGTTTCCTTAAACCTTCTTTAAATAGATGATTTTAAGAAAATAAGTAACGTACATGTGTCTTCCTGGGTTTTGGTTTGAGCTAGATTCGATTTTACTGGCTCTTTATTCTTTATTATACAAGAAAATTCTCAATTTCATTCAATATTTATTCAGGTGCCTTCATTTTTTGTATGATTTGTAAAATATCTTTCAAATTGTCACTTTTGTCGTATAAAAACATGCTCTGCCTTAATTTTGTGTCATAGTGTGTTGACCTTTTAAATGATTTCTTGGGTTTGGTTATGTTAATTGCATTTGTACCTACGTCATTTAAATATTTTTACAACACTGATTAGACCATACGTTTTAAACAATAAGGCGTAGTTCGAGCTAGAAACTTTAAATAAAATTAAAAAAATAACTTGGTCCTTCAAGCCGGATAAAATGTATTAACTTCGCTTTTTTGGCATTTTTTCGTTAATTTATAGCTTTTATTTAATTTATTCGAAATTATTTCTTCGTCTTTTTCAGTTGTAAATCAATTCTATGAAGCTGAAATCATGAATGAATATGTCATTAAAGGCAATTCAGCTGTTCTCAAATGTTCAATTCCTTCGTTTGTTGCTGATTTTGTACGTGTTGAATCTTGGATCGATGAAAATGGCGATGAATTAACATTTTCTGATAATTACGGTTCGAGTCTCAGCTAAACAATTTTTTTTTTTTTTCTAAGTTTAAAGATCCTTCGTCCTACAATGTCCTACAATCCCTTTGTTTATTTCTTCTTTTTTGCTCATATTATATTTTTTTTATATTTTCTAGTTGTTTCCCAATTTTATATAACTGAAGCTGAAAATGAATATGTTATCAAAGGCAATGCTGCTGTTGTTAAATGTAAAATTCCCTCATTTGTTGCTGATTTTGTTCAAATTGAAGCATGGGTTGATGAAGAGGGTATCGAATTATGGCGTGAAAATTCATCACAAGCTTATGGTAGAATATGTTGAATATACATAAATGTGGTGTACTTAGGTGTTCTCTTTCTCTTAGCAAAAGCCTTTCTCCAATCCAGAAAAAATCCTATTCCTATTCTTTCCCCCACTATCCCAGCTATGTAATTACAGTTTTGTTTTTTTGTTTTTCTCAGTTGTTATTCAATCTTATGAATCTGAAGCTGATAACGAGTATGTTATTCGAGGAAATTCTGTAGTTATGAAATGCGAAATACCATCGTATGTTGCTGATTTTGTTTATGTTGACTTATGGATGGATTCCGAGGGAACAACTTACTATCCAGATAATGAAAAAGAGACTGGTTTGAGTGTTTGCTATTGTATTCTTCTTAGAACGTTTTATCCTTTTCCTTCGAATCCACCCAGCAATGGATTATCCTATTCAATTTAAATTTCTTATACATTTTGTTTGTTATTTGTATTTTCATTTCATATATAGTTGTTCATCAATTCTATCAGACTCGAGTCATTGATGAATTTGTCTTGCGTGGTAATTCAGCAACTCTTAAATGTTTAGTTCCATCATTTGTTGCTGATTTTATTGATGTTGAAGCTTGGATTGATGAAGAGGGTGTTGAAATGTACCGTAATGGAAGTGAGATTGGTAAACAAATACAATTAGAAATGGAGAAAATGTCAATTTAAAATAAGGTGTAGGTTTATCCTTAAGTCCTTTTCCAGTCAATTTATTTTCTTTCCTTCTATTTTTGTATTTTCATAATCATCATCATCCCAATTTTGTATTCCTTTCAGTTGTGAATCAATATTTCCAGTCTCAAGTCTACGATGAATATGTTATTAAGGGCAATTCAGCAATTTTTAAATGTCAAACTCCATCTTTTGTTGCTGATCATGTTGACATTACCGATTGGGTTGATACTGATGGAGGAGCTTATATTAAAAATGGTTCTTCGGGTACATATATTCTCAATCCAGATATTAAGTGGTTTCTAGTTTATCCTTGCATCCTTTTTCCCTTAACCAATTATCCTTGTTCTGATAAAGTTTTCAAAATTTGAAGATTTTTGACAGTGTCACAATTGTAGGATTGTAAATACACAAAGTAGAAGAACATAGTTAAACAAAAATTAACTTTCTGTAAAATATTATATTGTGTAACGTTTATGATCGTATATACACTAACGTTATAAAATATTTAACGACTATTGTAGAATTGGATCAAAATATGACGATCTTTTGGAGATGTTTACTTTCTCAGGTGAAACTCATCTTGCTTATTTTTTTATTCAACGATAAAAGTCATTTTATTTCTGCCAATTTAAATATTGACTACAAGTCGTCAA